>CM075783.1:24062114-24662114 GCA_037974665.1 Ehretia macrophylla | reverse complement strand
GTCTCCGTCGCTCCGGTGCCCAAAACTTTTGATCCATAAGGAGTTACGCAGCGCACAACATACCGTTGCAAAGCTCTCTGAGAGCTCTACGACGGCGGCAACCAGCTTGCTCGATGTACACCATTTTAGAGCCCAAAATTGAACGTTTTCATCTGTTTTAGGCCACTTTTATTCTTTTGCTCTTTTTTTTCATCCCCGATCGTACGTCGTGAGCTGTTAAAAGGATGACAAGCTTACTCGCGGGATATTATGGGGCCCTACAACGCATCGATATCACGTCTTGCTAGGATGCTGCGTTGTTGAAGCGGATGGGTTATCGTTAAGCCCATTTGGCCTTTTGAATTGGCCATCTCTCTAGGTTGGGACCGTGAACCCTTAACACATAAAGGAATTGTGCCCTCAACATGACGGGTGCGATCATACCAGTACTAATGCATCGGTTTTCATCAGAACTCCGAAGTTAAGCGTGCTTGGGCGAGAGTAGTACTAGGATGGATGACCCCCTGGGAAGTCCTCGTGTTGCACCCTCCATTTCAATTTTTTTTGCTCCACTTTAGGTTGCCAAGATACTTTATCCACCACATTTCTATTATTGAATCCCACGGCACCTTGGGAAAGATAACTTCGCTTCACGTGGAGGCTGAGCCTGCAAACCGAGGGCGTAGGGCTTGTGCCCAAGTATCTGTCGCTCCGGTGCCCATAACTTTTGATCCGTAAGGAGTTATGCGGCACACAACATACCGTTGCAAAGCTCTCTGACAGCTCTACGAAAAGGGCAGCGAGCTTGCTCGCTATGCCCTTTTTGGAACCCAAAATCGAATGTTTTCATCAGTTTCAGACTACTTTTCTTCTTTTGCATTGTTTTTCTATCCCAGATCATACATCATGAGTTGTTAAAAGGACGACAACCTTACTCACAGTACATTAGAGGGCCCTACAATGCGTCGATAACATGTCTTGCAAGGATGCTGCATTGTCAAAGTGGATGGGTTGTCGTTAAGCCCATTGGGGCTTTTGAAATGACCATCCCTCTAGGCTGGGACTGTGAACCGTTAACAAATAAAGGAATTGTGCCCTCAACATGACGGGTGCGATCATGCCAGTACTAATGCACCGGATCCCATCAGAACTCCGAAGTTAAGCGTGCATGGGCGAAAGTAGTACTAGGATGGGTGACCCCTTGGGAAGTTCTCATGTTGCACCCTTCTTTTCAATTTTTTTTGCTCTAGTTTGGGTTGTCAAGATACTTTATCCACCACATTTCTATTATCGAATCCCACGGTACCTTGGGCAAGACAACTTCGCTTCACGTGGAGGCTGGGCCCGCAAACCGAGGGCGTAGGGCTTTTGATCAGGTCTTTGTCGCTCTGGTATCCATAACTTTTGATCCGTAAGGAGTTACGTGGCGCACAGCATACCGTTGCAAAGCACTCTGAGAGCACTACGACGGGGTAGCCAACTTGATCGCTATATCCATTTTTGGAGCGCAAATTCGAACGTTTTCATCAGTTTCAGGCTACTTTTCTTCTTTTGCCCAATTTTTTCGTCCCGGATCGTATGTCGTGAGTTGTTAAAAGGATGACAACCTTACTCACGGGACATTAGAGGGCCCTACAACGCGTCGATATCACATCTTGCGATGATACTACATTGTTGAAGTGGATGGGTTGTCGTTAAGCCCAATGGGCCTTTTGACTAGGCCATCTCTCTAGGCTGGGACTGTGAACCGTTAACAAATAAAGGAATTGTGCCCTCAACATGACAGGTGTGATCATACCAGCTCAAATGCACTGAATCCCATCAGAGCTCCGAAGTTAAGCGTGCTTGGGTGAGAGTAGTACTAGGATGGGTGACCCCTTGGGAAGTCCTCGTGTTGCACCCCCTTTTCTGTATTTTTTGCCCTGGTTAGGGTTGCCAAGATACTTTATCCACCAAATTTCTATTACCGAATAACACGGAACATTGGGCAAGACAACTTCACTTCATGTAGAGGCTGGGCCAGCAAACCAAGGGCGTAGGGCTTTTGACTAGGTCTCCGTCGCTCCGGTGCCTATAACTTTTGATCCGTAAGGAGTTACGCGGTGCACAGCATACCGTTGCAAAGCTCTCTGAGAGCTCTACGATGGGGGCAGTCAAGTTGCTCGCTTTGCCCTTTTTGGAGCGCAAAACCGAACATTTTCATCAATTTCAGGCCACTTTTCATCTTTTGCTCTGTTTTTTCATCACGGATCGTACGTCATGAGCTGTTAAAACGAAGACAACCTTACTCGCGGGATATTAGGGGGCTCGACAAAGCGTTGATATCACGTCTTGCTAGGATGCTATGTTGTTGAAGTAGATGGGTTATCGTTAAGCCCATTGGGCCTTTGGAATTGGCCATCTCTCTAGGCTGGGACTGTGAACCCTTAACACATAAAGGAATTGTGCCCTCAACATGACGGGTGCGATCATACCAGTACTAATGCTCCGGATCCCATCTGAACTCCGAAGTTAAGCATGTTTAGGCTAGAGTAGTACTCGGATGGGTGACCATCTGAGAAGTCCTCGTGTTGTAGCCCCCTTTTCAATTTTCTTTGCTCCTGTTTGGGTTGCCAAGATACTTTATCCACCACATTTCTATTATCGAATCCCACGGCACCTTGGGCAAGACAACTTCACTTCATGTGGAAGCTGGGCCTGCAAACCGAGGGCGTAGGGCTTGTGACCACGTCTCCGTCGCTCCGGTGCCCATAACTTTTGATCCGTAAGGAGTTACGCGGCGCACAGCATACCGTTGCAAAGCTCTCTGACACCTCTACGAAAGGGCAAGCGAGCGCGCTCGCTGTGCCCTTTTTGGGCCCCAAAATTGAACGTTTTCATCAGTTTCAAGCCACTTTTCTTCTCTTTCTCTATTTTCTGTCCCAGATCGTACGTCGTGAGCTGTTAAAAGGACGAAAACCTTACTCGCAGGACATTAGAGGGCCCTACAATGCGTCGAAATCACGGCTTCGAAGGATGCTATGTTATTGAAGTGGATGGGTTGTCGTTAAGCCCATTGGGCCTTTTGAATGGGTCATCTCTCTAGGCTGGGACTGTGAACCGTTAACAAATAAAGGAAATGTGCCCTCAACATGACGGGGTCGATCGTGCCAGCACTAATGCACCGGATCCCATCAGAACTGTGAAGTTAAGCGTGCTTGGGCGAAAGTAGTTCTAGGATGGGTGAGCCCCTGGGAAGTCCTCCTGTTGCATCCCCTTTTCAATTTTTTTTGCCCTGGTTAGGATTGCCAAGATACTTTATCCACCAAATTTTTATTACCGAATCCAGCGGAACATTGGGCAAGAGAACTTCGCTTCACGTAGAGGCTGGGCCCGCAAACCGAGGGCGTAGGGCTTGTGACTAGGTCTCCGTTGCTCCAGTGTCCTTAACTTTTGATCCGTAAGGAGTTACGCGGCGCACAGCATATTGTGGCAAAGCACTCTAAGAGCTCTACGATAGGGGTAGCCAGCTTGCTTGCTGTGCCAATTTTTGGAGCACTAAATCGAACGTTTTCATAAATTTCAGGCCACTTTTCTTCTTTTGCTCTATTTTTTCGTCTTGGATCGTACGTCGTGAGCTGTTAAAAGGACGACAACCTTACTCGCGGGACATTAGAGGGCCCTACAACGCGTCGAAATCACGTCTTGCATGGATGCTGCGTTGTTGAAGTGGATGGGTTGTCGTTAAGCCCAATGGGCCTTTTGAATGGGCCATCTCTCTAGGTTGGGACTGTGAACCATTAACAAATAAAGGAATTGTGCCCTCAACATGACTGGTGCGATCATACCAGTGCTAATGCACCGGATCCCATCAGAACTGGCGAAGTTAAGCGTGCCTGGGCAAGAGTAGTACTAAGATGGGTGACCCCTTGGGAAGTCCTCGTGTTGCACCCCCTTTTCAATTTTTTTTGCCCTGGTTAGGGTTGCCAAGATACTTTATCCACCAAATTTCTATTATCGAATCCCACGGAACATTGGGTAGGACAACTTCGCTTCACGTAGAGGCTGGGCCCGTAAACCGAGGGCGTAGGGCTTGTGACCAAGTCTCCGTCGCTCCGGTGCCCATAACTTTTGATCCGAAAGGAGTTACGCGGCGTACAGCATACCGTTGCAAAGCTATCTGAGTGCTCTACGACGGGGTCAGCTAGCTTGGTCATTGTGCCCATTTTTGGAGCTCAAAATCGAACGGTTTCATCAGTTTCGGGATACTTTTCTTCTTTTGCTCTTTTTTTTCTGTCCCAGATCGTGCATCATGAGCTGTTAAAAGGGTGACAACCTTACTCGCGGGATATTAGATGGCCCTACAACGCATCGATATCACGTCTTGCAAGGATGCAGCGGCGTTGAAGCGGATGGGTTGTCGTTAAGCCCAATGGACCTTCTAAATGGGCCATCTCACTAGGCTGGGACTGTGAACCTTTAACAAATAAAGGAATTGTGCCCTCAACATGACTAGTGCAATCATACCAGTACTAATGCATCGGATCCCATCAGAACTCCGAAGTTAAGCGTGCTTGGGCGAGAGTAGTACTAGGATGGGTGACCCCCTGGGAAGTCCTTGTGTTGCACCCCCTTTTCAATTTTTTTTGCCCTGGTTAGGGTTGCCAAGATACTTTATCCACCAAATTTCTATTATTGAATCCCACAGAACATTGGGCAAGGCAACTTCGCTTCACGTAGAGGCTGGGCCCGCAAACCAAGGGCGTCGGGCTTGTAACCAGGTCTCTGTCGCACCGGTGCCCATAACTTTTGATCTGTAAGGAGTTACAGAGCGCACAGTATACTGTTGCAAAGCTCTCTGAGAGCTCTATGACGGGGCAGCCAGCTTGCACGCTATGCTTCTTTTTGGAGCCAAAAATTGAATGTTTTCATCAGTTTTAGGCCACTTTTCATCTTTTGCTCTGTTTTTTCGTACCAGATCGTACGTCGTGAGCTGTTCAAAGGACGACAACCTTACTCGTGGGATATTAAGGGGCCTTACAAAGCATCGATATCAAGTCTTGCTAGGATGCTGCGTTGTTGAAGCAGATGGGTTATCGTTAAGCCCATCGGGCCTTTTCATTTGGCCATCTCTCTAGGCTGGGACTGTGAACCGTTAACACATAAAGGAATTGTGCCCTCAACATGATGGGTGCAATCATACCAGCACTAATGCACTGGATCCCATCTGAACTCCGAAGTTAAGCGTGCTTGGGCGAGAGAAGTACTAGTATGGGTGACCCCATGGGAAGTCATCGTGTAGCACCCCCCTTTTCAATTTTTTTTGCTCTGGTTTGGGTTGCCAAGATACTTTATCCACCATATTTTTATTATCGAATCCCACAGCACCTTGGGCAAGACAAGTTCGCTTCACGTGAAGGCTGGGCCTGCAAACCGAGGGCGTAGGGCTTGTGACCAGGTCTCCGTCGCTCCGGTGCCCATAACTTTTGATCCGTAAGGAGTTACGCGGCACACAGCATAACGTTGCAAAGCTCTACGAAAGGGGCCGCGAGCCTGCTCGCTGTGCCCTTTTTGGAGCCCAAAATCGAACGTTTTCATCAGTTTCAGGCCACTTTTCTCCTTTTGCTCTATTTTTCCATCCCGGATCGTACGTCGTGAGCTGTTAAAAGGATGACAACCTTACTCGCGGGACATTAGAGGGCCCTACAAAGCGTCGATATCACGTCTTTCGAGGATGCTTCTTTTTTGAAGCGAATGGGTTGTCATTAAGCCCATTAGGCCTTTTTAATGGGCCATCACTCTAGGCTGGGACAGTGAACCATTAACAATTAAAGGAATTGTGCCCTCAACATGACGGGTGCGATCATACCAGCACTAATGGACCAGATCCCATCAGAACTCCGAAGTTAACGTACTTGGGCGAGAGTAGTACTACGATGGGTGAACCCCTGGTAAGTCCTCGTGTTGCACCCCCTTTTCAATTTTTTTTGCTCCAGTTAGGGTTGCCAAGATACTTTATCCATCAAATTTCTATTACTGAATCCCACGGATCATTGGGCAAGACAACTTCGCTTCACGTAGTGACTGTGCCCGCAAACCGAGGGCGTAGGGCTTATGACCAGGTCTCCGTCGCTCCGGTGCCCATAACTTTTGATCCGTTAGGAGTTACACGGCGCACAGCATACCGTTGTAGAGTTCTCCGACAGCTTTACGAAGGGGGCAGCCAGCTTGCTCACTGTGCCTTTGTTGGAGCCAAAAATTGAACGTTTTCATCAGTTTCAGGCCACTTTTCTTCTTTTGCTCTGTTTTTCCGTCCCGGATCGTATGTCGTGAGCTGTTAAAAGGACAAAAACCTTACTCACGGGACATTAGACGGCCATACAATGGGTCGATATCACTTCTTGCAAGGATGCTGCGTTGTTGAAGCGGATGGGTTGTCGTTAAGCCTATTGGGCCTTTTGAATGGGCCATCTCTCTAGACTGGGACTGTGAACCGTTAACAAATAAAGGAATTGTGCTCTCAACATGACGGGTGCGATCATACCAGCACTAATGCACCGGATCCCATCAGGACCCGAAGTTAAGCGAGCTTGGGCGAGAGTAGTACTAGGATGGGTGACCCCTTGTGAAGTCCTCGTGTTGTACCCCCTTTTCAATTTTTTTTGCCCTGGTTAGGGTTGCCAAGATACTTTATCCCCCAAATTTCTGCTACTAAATCCCAAGGAAAATTGGGCAAGACAACTTCACTTCACGAAGAAGCTGGCCCGCAAACCGAGGACGTAGGGCTTGTGACCAGGTCTCCGTCGCTCCGGTGCCCATAACTTTTGATCCGTAAGGAGTTACGCGGCGCACAGCATACCGGTGCAAAGCTCTCTGGGAGCTCTACGACGGTGGCAGCCAGCTTGCTCGCTGTGCCCTTTTTGGAGCCCAAAATCGAACGTTTTCATCAGTTTCAGGCAACTTTTCTTCTTTTGCACTATTTTTTCGTCTCGGATCGTACGTCATGAGCTCTTAAAAGGACGACAACCCTACTCACGGGACATTAGGGGGCCCTACAATGCGTCGATATCACGACTTGGTAGGATACTGCGTTGTTGAAGTGGATGGGTTATCGTTAAGCCCATTTTGCCTTTTGAATTGGCCATCTCTCTACCCTGGGACTATGAACCGTTAACACATAAACGAATAGTGTCCTCAACATGACGGGTGTGATAAAACCAGCACTAATGCACCGGATTCCATCAGAACTCTGAAGTTAAGCATGCCTGGGCGAGAGTAGTACGAGGATGGATGACGCCTTGGGAAGTCTTCGTGTTGCCCCCCGCTTTTCAATTTTTTTTTGCTCCCGTTAGGGTTGCCAAGATACTTTATCCACCACATTTCTATTATCGAATCCCACGGCACCTTGGACAAGACAACTTCGCTTCACGTGGAGGCTGGGCCCGCAAATCGAGGGCGTAGGGCTTGTGACCAGGTCTCCGTCGCTCCGGTGCCCATAACTTTTGATGCATAAGCAGTTACGCGGAACACAACATACCGTTGCAAAGCTCTCCGACAGCTCTACGAAGGGGGCAGCGAGCGTGCTCGCTGTGCCCTTTTTGGAGCCCGAAATCGAACATTTTTATCAGTTTCAGTCCACTTTTCTTCTTTTGCTTTTTTTTTCTGTCCTGGATCGTACGTCGTGAGTTGTTAAAAGCACGACAACCTTACTCGCGGGACATTAGAGGGCCCTACAATGCGCTGATATCACGTCTTTCGAGGATGCTGCGTTGTTGAAGCGGATGGGTTGTCGTTAAGCCCATTGGGCCTTTTGAATGGGCCATCTCTCTAGGTTGGGACTGTCAACCGTTAACAAATAAAGGAATTCAGCCCTCAACATGACGGGTGCGATCATACCAGCACTAATGGACCGGATCCCATCAGAACTCCGAAGTTAACGTACTTGGGCGAGAGTAGTACTAGGGTGGGTGACCCCCTAGGAAGTCCTCGTGTTGCACCCCCTTTTCAATTTTTTTTGCTCCAGTTAAGGGTGCCAAGATACTTTATCCATCAAATTTCTATAACCGAATCCCACGGAACATTGGGCAAGACAACTTCACTTCACGTAGAGACTGGGCCCGCAAACCGAGGGCGTAGGGCTTGTGACCAGGTCTCCGTCGCTCCGGTGCCCATAACTTTTGATCCGGAAGGAGTTACGCGGTGCACAGCATACCGTTGCAAAGCTCTCTGACAGCTCTACGAAGGGGGCAGCCAGCTTGCTCACTGTGCCCTTTTTGGAGCCCAAAATAGAACGTTTTCACCAGTTTCAGACCACTTTTCATCTTTTGCTCTATTTTTCCATCCTGGATCGTACGTCGTGAGCTGTTAAAAGGACGACAACCTTACTCGCGGGACATTAGAGGGCCCTACAATGCATCGATATCACGTCTTGCGAGGATGCTGCATTGTTGAAGCGGATGGGTTGTCGTTAAGCCCATTGGGCCTTTTGAATGGGCCGTCTCTCTAGGCTGGGACAGTGAACTGTTAACAAATAAAGGAATTGTGCCCTCAACATGACGGGTGCGATCATACCAGCACTAATGTACCGGATCCCATCACAACTCCGAAGCTAACGTGCTTGGGCGAGAGTAGTACAAGGATGGGTGACCCCTTGGGAAGTCCTCGTGTTGCACCCCCTTTTCAATTTTTTTTGCTCCGGTTAAGTTTGCCAAGATACTTTATCCATCAAATTTCTATTACTGAATCCCACGGAACATTGGGCAAGACAACTTCGCTTCATGTAGAGAATGGGCCTGCAAACCGAGGGCGTAGGGCTTATGATCAGGTCTCCGTCGCTCCGGTGCCCATAACTTTTGATCCGTAAGGAGTTACGCGGCGCACAGCATACCGTTGCAAAGCTTTCTGAGAGCTCTATAACGGGGGCAGCCAACTTGGTCGCAGTGCTCATTTTTGCAGCCCAAAATCGAATGTTTTCATCAGTTTCAGGCCACTTTTCTTCTTTTGCTCTATTTTTTTGTCCCGGATCATACGTCGTGAGCTGTTAAAAGGACTACAATCTTACTCGCGGGACATTAGAGGGACCTACAACACGTCGATATCACGTCTTGCGAGGATGCAACGTTGTTAAAATGGATGGGTTGTCGTTAAGCCCATTGGGCCTTTTCAATGGGCCATCTCTCTAGGCTGGGACTGTGAACTGTTAACAAATAAAGGAATTGTGCCCTCAGCATGACGGGTGTGATCATACCAGCACTAATGCATTGGATCCCATCAGAACTCTAAAGTTAAGCGTGCTTGGGTGAGAGTAGTACTAGGATGGGTGACCCCCTGGGAAGTCCTCGTGTTGCACCCCCCTTTTCATTTTTTTTGCTGCGGTTTGGGTTGCCAAGATACTTTATCCACCACATTTATATTATCGAATCCCACGGCACCGTGGGCAAGGAAACTTCGTTTCACGTGGAGGTTGGGCCCGCAAACCGAGGGTGTAGGGCTTGTGACCAGGTCTCCGTTGCTCCAGTGCCCATAACTCTTGATCCGTAAGGAGTTACGCGGCGCACAGCATGCCGTTGCAAAGTTCTCCGACAGCTCTACGAAGGGGGCAACGAGCTTGCTTGCTATGCCATTTTTGGAGCCCAAAATCGAACGTTTTCATCAGTTTCAGGCCACTTTTCTTCTTTTGCTCTGTTTTTCCATCCCGGATCGTACGTCGTGAGCTGTTAAAAGGATGACAACCTTACTCGCCGGACATTAGTAGGCCCTACAACGCGTCGATATCACGTCTTGCAAGGATGCTGCATTGTTGAAGCAGATGGGTTGTCGTTAAGCCCATTGGTCCTTTTGAATGGGCCATCTCTCTATGCTGGGACTGTGAACTGTTAACAAATAAAGGAATTGTGCCCTCAATATGACGGGTGCGATCATACCAGCACTAATCCACCGTATCCCATCAGAACTCCGAAGTTAAGCGTGATTGGGCGAGAGTAGCACTAGGATGGGTAACCCCCTGGGAAGTCCTCGTGTTGCACCCCCTTTTCAATTTTTTTTGCCCTGGTTAGGGTTGCCAAGATACTTTATCCACCAAATTTCTATTACCGAATCCCACGGAACTTTGGGCAAGACAACTTCGCTTCACGTGGAGGCTGGGCCTGCAAAACCGAGGGCTTAGGGCTTGTGACCAGGTCTACGTCGCTCCGGTGTCCATACCTTTTGATCCGTAAGGAGTTTTGCTGCGCACAGCATACCGTTGCAAAGCTCTCTGACAACTCTACGAAGGGGGCAGTGAGCTTGCTTACTGTGCCTTTTTGGAGCCCAAAATCGAACGTTTTCATCAGTTTTAGGCCACTTTTATTCTTTTGCTCTATTTTTCCCTCTCGGATCGTACGTCGGGAGCTGTTAAAAGAACGACAACCTTACTCGCGGGACATTCGAGGGCCCTACAACGCGTCGATATGACGTCTTGCAAGGATGCTGCGTTGTTGAAGCGAATAGGTTATCGTTAAGCCGATTGGGCCTTTTGAATGGGCCTTCTCTCTATGCTGGGACTATGAACCGTTAACAAATAAAGAAATTGTGCCCACAACATGACGGGTGCAATCATACGAGTACTAATGCACCGGATCCCATCAGAACTCTGAAGTTAAGCGTGCTTGGGCGAGAGTAGTACTAGGTTGGGTGACCCCTTGGGAAGTCCTCGTGTTGCTCCCCCTTTTCAATTTTTTTTGCCCTGGTTAGGGTTCCCAAGATACTTTATCCACCAAATTTCTATTACCGAATCCCACAGAACATTGGTCAAGACAACTTTGCTTCACGTTGAGGCTGGGCCCGTAAACCGAGGGCGTAGGGCATGTGACCAGGTCTCCATCGCTCCGGTGCCCATAACTTTTGATCCGTAAGGAGTTACGCTGCGCATAGTATACCGTTGCAGAGCTCTCAGAGAGCTCTACTGTTACGCCCCGACCTGTATACCTACAAAGGCTAAGGCTGGAACACGACATTCATAATCATAAATCTGTAAATTGATAGCTTAACAACCTATTTGTCCATCTTTATATTCCATCAGAGTTCAGTTCAAAAGTCAACCAAGCCATCGGCCTTAGAAAAGGAACCATAATTAGTTACATATGTACAAGACCTCGAACCACCTGTTCAGACGTAAGAGCTAACCAACAATCAGGTTTCTAGGCCTCAAAAGAAGATAAGTATTAAATTACATTAGAGTTGCCCAAAAGAATAATTTATACATCATTTATATCTCAAGTACATCAACAAGTAGTGATCACATAAAGCAGAAGTCCTCGGGATCACACCAAGGAGTTCTGTCATTATCTTGAGTGGCCTGCTTAGGCTCAACCTCACCTGGAATGTGAAAAGAGGGGTAAGATAGATCCTCACGTATAGCTTAATGAGGGTGAACGAGAAAGGTTTTCATAAAGGTTTTATCATTTTCACAAACAGTTGATAAAACATGACATGCACATATCCCAGCAAAATACTCTTACCACAAACCTTCAATCAATAATGAGAGGGTCGAGATATACCGGCAAATCCAGAGGTCCCGTCACTTCCTCTATTAATAATAGGAGGGTCAAGATATACCGGCAAATCTGGAGGTCCCGTCACTTCCTCCATTAAAACGGTTATAACCTCCGCGCATATATCACTCAATACATTACAATTATCAATGGCATATCAATCAAACATATAATGATCATGCATATGTAGCATTTAGGGTGCATCATTTGGATAATCGTGAAACCAATACTTACCATGCTTGACCATGTCAATACCATGTAGAAAGACTCAACATGGTTATATAATAAGGGAGGGTGTACGAATACATTAAAACAACTCAAATTGACAAAAACAATGCAAGCAAAAATGAAGCTATGAAGCAAACTCATCTTATTTGCAATTGCCTAATTTAGGAGGTACATTTACCTAATTTCCTGAACTCCAATTAATCCAATTTAAGTCCATAATCGAAGCTTATCAAAAGTAGATAATTCTAGAATCAAACGGAATGCAATTCGGAGTTGAAACGAGTGAGATATGGCCTCCAGAAAATCACTGTGCAGAGCTGTCAAACATCCGGGCGCTGGAGCCTTTATCCGGGCGCCCAGAAAAAGCAAGTAACGCCCGGATCGAAGCTTTATGCCGGGCGTTGAGACCTCTATTCGGGCGACTGGATAGGAGCTGTAACGCCTGGATAGCTGGACGGGAGAGACCCAACTTTCTCCAAACTCAACCTAACAAACCATACCACCTCCAACGATCAATCAAACATGTTCAACGAGACTTCTAAGCATCATACAAGAGCCCAAACTCCAGCCAAATCACCTCTCCTCAACAAACCACAACACCCAACATACATTTTCAATTCTTAGATCTACAACACATATACAAAAACTTTTCATCATCCAAGCTTAAGTATGTGAGCCAAAGCAATATAAACACCAATGAACATTAATAAACTTGAATGCATCCTTTAAAAACCATTTATGAAAAACTCCCTCACCTAGATGTGAAGTGGGGTGCAAGAGGTGATGTTCCAAAATGCAAATGGAAGCTTGAAAATGCAAGAAAATGGTAGGCAAATGGCTGCTCTTGCTTTGTCTTTCTTCTTTTCTCTTCCTCTTCTCCCTTAGTCAAAATGCTAGAGAGTGTGTGTGTGCGTAGAGATTTAGTGTGTGTAGGTGGTGTAGTGTGTGTTGATGCAATAATATCTAAACCAAAAGACCACCTTGCCCCTCTAACTTAAAGCTATTTATTTCATGCCATTCTAGTTGTATACTAACTAATTAGTTGTTAGGTTTAGTTCAATAATATTTGATTATCTTCCTACGACATTTAAAACATGTAATGGCACGTTAAACAATGAAATACATGTAAATTGAGAGAAATGCACATAAATTAATTTAAAAGCATATAAAACAAGGTAAACACATATAAAATAATTTAATTGTATATAATATGAACTATATGCACATGTTGTCTCGGGTTGGGCCTTACAACCTCCCCTCCTTAAAAGAATTGCTCCCTCGCAATTCCTTAATTACCTTGCAAACAAGAATGGATATTGTTGCTTCATTTGATCACGTCTCTCCCACGTTGCATCCTCAACCCCATGGTGATCTCAAAGCACCTTCACCATTGGAATACTCTTGTTGCGCAACTCCCGGTCTTGCTCATCTAGAATTCGCACAGGTTTCTCCTCGTAGGACAAGTTCTCTTGAAGTTCCAACGGTTCTGGTTCCAGAATGTGGGAGGGATCGTAATGGTACTTCCTTAACATTGAAACATGAAACACATTGTGAATGTTGGAGAGATTTGGTGGTAGATCCAACCGATACGCCAACTTTTCGATTCGTTCCACAACTTCATATGGCCCTACATACCTCGGGCTTAATTTTCCTCTTTTTCCATGCTTGATCAATCCTTTTCGAGGTGACAACTTCAAGAATACTCGATCACCAACCGCAAATTCTAAGTCTCGCCTCCTTTTATCGGCATAACTCTTTTGTCTACTTGGGGCTGTAAGCATTCTCTTCCTAATTAATTGCACCTTCTCAATCTTCTCTATTAACTCTGCCAATAAAGTAGGATCAATTATCTTCATCTCACCGACTTCATCCCAATACAACGGCGACCTACACTTTCGTCCATAAAGAGTCTCATATAGTGCTATACCAATTGTTGCCTGGTAACTATTATTATAGGCAAATTCCGCCAAAGGCAAATGTTTTTCCCACGAACCTCCAAAATCCAATGCACATGCCCTCAACATATCTTCCAAAATTTGGATGGTCCTCTCCGATTGTCCGTCGGTTTGTGGGTGATACGCTGTACTGAGCTTCAATTTCGTCCCCAAGGTTTCTTGTAATTTTTGCCAAAATTGAGATGTGAACCTTGGATCTCTATCGGACACAATGCTGGCTGGCACTCCATGTAACTTCACTACGTTAGCTACATACATCTCGGTTAATTTCTTTACGCTATCTGTTCTATTCATCGCAATGAAGTGAGCGGTCTTCGTTAATCTATCCACAATGACCCAAATCGCATCATTTCCCTGAGGAGACCTCGGTAACTCCATGACGAAATCCATGGTTACATGCTCCCACTTCCATCGCGGAATCTCCAAAGGATGTAGAAGCCCTGCAGGTCTTTGATGTTCTGCCTTTACCCGTTGACAAGTCAAGCATCGAGACACAAACTCCGCAATCTCCCGCTTCATGTTGTTCTACCAATAATGTTGTTTCAGGTCTCGGTACATCTTTGTACCTCCTGGGTGGATGGTGTACCTAGAATGATGAGCTTCTTCAAGCACCTTCTTTCTCAACTCCGGATTGTTTGGCACACAAATCCAGTTCTTAAATTTCCACAACCCATCTTCATGCAACTTGAAATCCAAATTATTATCTTTTATCTTTTGAAGTTGAGGATCTTGCTGTTGAAACTCTCGGATCTGAGACAACAAGGTAGGTTCCTTGATCTCCAATCTTGCCAAACTTGTCTTCTGGCTTAATGCATCCGCTACAACATTAGCCTTTTCGGGCACGTAATTTATAGTACAATTGTAATCATCCAAGAGCTCCATCCACCTTCTCTGTCTCATATTCAACTCTTTTTGAGAAAAGAGATATCTCAAACTCTTATGGTCGGTGAATATCTCGAACTTACTTCCCCACAAGTAATGTCTCCATTTTTTCAAGGCAAACACAATAGGTGCGAGCTCCAAGTCATGAGTAGGATAATTCATCTCATAAGGCTTCAACTTCTGTGATGCATAAGCTATGACTTGATTATTTTGCATCAACACACAATCTAACCCTTCCTTTGAAGCATCACTATAAGTAACAAACCCTTGACTTCCTTCAGGCAACGCCAACACAAAAGCAGTTGTTAATCTCTTCTTCAACTCCTGAAAGTTGTTTTCACATTTATCATCCCACATGAAACTAACCTTCTTCTGTGTAAGCCTTGTGAGTGGCCCCGCAAGCTTGGAGAAATCATTTCCAAATCTCCTATAGTATCCCGCCAAACCGAGAAAACTATGTACCTCGGTGATACTCCTCGGTGTCTTCCATGATTGCACAACATCAATCTTCGAAGGATCCACAACAATCCCTTCTTGTTATATCACATGACCCAAGAAGGCTACTTGTTTGAGCCAAAACTCACATTTGCTGAACTTGGCAAACAATTGGTGCTCCTTCAACTTCTGCAACACCAAACGCAAATGCATTTCATGTTCCCCCTCGATCTTTGAATACACCAAGATATCATCTATAAATATCACTACAAACTAGTCTAAATATGGTTGGAACACCCTGTGCATCAAGTCCATAAAAGCAGCAGGAGCATTCGTTAGTCCAAATGACATTACAACAAACTCATAAGGCCCGTACCTTGTTCTGAAAGTTGAGTTAGGTACATCATCCCGTTTGATACGGAGTTGATAATATCCCTGCCTTAAGTCAAATTTTGAATAAACCTTGGCCCCTTGAAGTTGATCAAATAATTCATTAACCAATGGTAAGGGGTACTTGTTTTTGATTGTCACTTGGTTCAACCACCTGTAATCGATGCACAATATCAAAGTTCCATCCTTCTTTTTCACAAACAGGACTGGTGCCCCCTATGGAGATGAACTAGGTTGAATAAATCCCTTCTCCAACAAACCTTGTAGTTGAACTTTCAACTCTCGCAATTCGGCCGGAGCCATACGATACGGTGCCTTAGAGATCGGTTGTGTACCTAGTAATGTCTCAATCACAAACTCAATTTCCCTTGCAGGTGGCACCCTCGGTAACTCTTTCGGAAATACATCTCCATATTCCCTAACCACTGGCATTTTCGCTAACTTAGCTTGATCCTTTGGCTTGTTGATTAAGTAAGCCAAATACCCCTTGTAACCTTTCCTCATGTATCTCACAGCCTTAATTGAGGATATCATAGCCTTTCCCGACAAGTCACGTTCTCCCTTCATCTCAAGTACAGGTTGTCCTGGTACTCAGAACTCAATAATCTTGGTCCGAAAATCTAATCGTGCATGATGTCGTGAGAGCCAATCCATTCCCAAAATAACCTCATAGTCTCGGAAGATAAGCATTATGAGATCGGCCAAAAATTCATGATTCCCAACCTGTATCTTACATGCTTTACATGCCAATCTAGTAGCATACTTGGGACCCATTGGTGTGCTAACTTGTACATGGTATGGCAAGTTTTCAACTAGCAACTTATTGTGGTATGCACATTTGGGAGTTATGAATGAATGCGTAGCTCCAGTATCAATAAGAACCTTAACCAATTGATTTTGAATCAGGAAGGTACCTTCAACAATAGCGGCATCATCTGGGATTACTTCTTGATCCATGGCATAAGCTCGAGCTTGAATTCTTTGGCTTGGGCCATTCCTTGCAGGCAGATTCTGTACTCCCTTGTTCTACCACCTTGGGCAATCCCTAGCTTGGTGCTTATCACTTCCGTACCCTAAACACGTGCCAAGTTTCTTCCAACATTGGGCTTCCACATGTCCCCTCTTTTTGCAATAGTTGCACAAGGTACCTAGAGTAGCAGTAGTAGTAGTAGTGGCACCTGTTATACAACGAGCTGGTTGATTGGCTTGGGCATTAGGCTGTGGTCTAACAATTGTTGGTCTCACTTAGCCTTGGCCTTGGAGGTTCTGAGTCTGGAATGCTCTAGATTGACACTGAGTTTGAAACGGCCTCTTGTTCGGTTGAGCTAGACCAACCTTGATTGCTAATTTCATCTCCTCAACCCTCGATGCAGCTGTAAAGATAGCATCATAAGTGTCGAACTCCGCCACTGCGAGCCCATCTTGAATCTCGAGTCTCAACCCTTGTTTGAATTTCCATATCTTAGTGGCCGGGGTTTGGACCATATGCGGCGCATATTGGGAGAGGCTATCAAATTTCACCCCATACTCAGCCACCGTCATGCATCCTTGCTTCAAGTACATAAACTCCTTCATCCTTCTGTCCCGGGAAGCCTCAGATATGTACTTACTCTTGAACACTCTAACAAAGTTCCTCCATGTAAAGGGAGTGTAATGTGTCTGCCATTGATCTCTCACTGCATCCCACCATGTTTCAGCATCGCCTTCCAGCTGAAAAACTGCATAGGCAACCATTTTTTCATCTACATAATCTTGTGCAGCATAGATCTTCTCCATCCGTGATAGCCAATACTCTGCCTCTTTACTATTCGGCTGGCCCCTGAACTTCGGAGGGCTGTAGAACAGGAAATCCTTGAGGTTATCACCTCCTCTATTACCTCCATTTCTACCACTGCTACCAGCACCATGATTGTTGTTGTTATTATTATTAGCTACTGCTGCTACTGTTGCGGTTTCTACCTGTTGTTCCATAGCCCTACTCATCCAATCGATGGCAGTTGCCATCAAATTGAACATAGCTACAACAGGATTAGTTTGATTTGCACTTCCGCTCTCTTGATGTCCAGGGTTGCTACGGGTATTAGGTCCTGCCATCTATAGATATAGGACAAGTACCACTCACAGCTATAGGTTATGTATGCATGATATGAGATGTTAATGTATGTACTAACAATGCTCCTAACGCATAGGTTATACACAAGCAGTAAACAAGTACAACATGTTAAGCACATAAGTTCACATAAGAACATAAGTTCCTAGAGGTGCTACAACATGTTCTCCCCCAATTCTCCTACCCACTAACCAGGGGTTAAAAACCCGGACTACGCTAACACAAGCTAGCTCTATACTAACTAAGGCTAGCTCTGATACCACTAAAGTTGTAACGCCCTGACCCATATACCTGCAAAGGCTAAGGCCGAAACGTGACATTCATAATCATAAATCTATAAATTGAAAGCTTAACAGCCTATTTGTCCATCTTTATATTCCATCAGAGTTCAGTTCAAAAGTCAACCAAGCCATCGGCCTTAGAAAAGGAACCATAATTAGTTACATATGTATAAGACCTCGAACCACCTGTTCAGACGTAAGAGCTAACCAACAATCAGGTTTCTAGGCCTCAAAAGAATATAAGTATTAAATTACATTAGAGTTGTCCAAAAGAATAATTTATACATCATTTATATCTCAAGTACATCAACAAGTAGTGATCACATAAAGCAGAAGTCCTCGGGATCACACCAAAGAGTTCCGTCATTATCTTGAGTGGCCTACTCAGGCTCAACCTCACCTGGAATGTGAAAAGAGGGGTGAGCTAGATCCTCACGTATAGCTCAATGAGGGTGAACGAGAAAGGATTTCGTAAAGGTTTTATCATTTTCACAAACAGTTGATAAAACATGACATGCACATATCCCAGCAAAATACTCTTACCACAAACCTTCAATCAATAATGAGAGGGTCGAGATATACCGGCAAATCCGGAGGTCCCGTCACTTCCTCTATTAATAATAGGAGGGTCGAGATATACTGGAAAATCTAGAGGTCCCGTCACTTCCTCCATTAAAAGGGTTATAACCGCCGCGCATATATTACTCAATGCATTACAATTATCAATGGCATATCAATCAAACATATAATGATCATGCATATGTAGCATTTAGGGTGTATCGTTTGGATAATCGTGAAACCAATACTTACCATGCTTGACCATGTCAATACCATGTAGAAAGACTCAACATGGTCATATACTAAGGGAGGGTGTACGGATACATTAAAACAACTCAAATTGACAAAAACAATGCAAGCACAAATGAAGCTATGAAGCAAACTCATCTTATTTGCAATAGCCTAATTTAGGAAGTACATTTACCTAATTTAATGAAATCCAATTAATCTGATTTCAGTCTAGAATCAAAGCTTATCGAAATTAGATAATTCTAGAATCAAACGGAATGCAATTCGGAGTTGAAACGAGTGAGATATGGCCTCCGGAAAATCACTGCGCAGAGCTATCAAACATCCGGGCGCTGGAGCCTTTATCCGGGCGCCTGGAAAAAGCAAGTAACGCCCGGATCGAAGCTTTCTACCGGGCGTTGAGACCTCTATCCAAGCGACCGGATAGGGGCTGTAATGCCTAGATAGCTGGACAGGAAAGACCCAATTTTCTCCAAAATCAACCTAACAATCCATACCACCTCCTACCATCAATCAAACATGTTCAATGAGACTTCTAAGCATCATACAAGAGCTCAAACTCCACCCAAATCACCTCTCCTCAACAAACCACAACACCCAACATACATTTTCAATTCTTAGATCTACAACACATATACACAAACTTTTCATCATCCAAGCTTAGGTATGCAAGCCAAAGCAATATAAACACCAACGAACATTAATAAACTTGAATGCATCCTTTAAAAACCAGTTATGAAAAACTCCCTCACCTAGATGTGAAGTGGGGTGCAAGAGGTAATGTTCCAAAATGCAAATGGAAGCTTGAAAATGCAGGAAAATGGTGGGCAAATGGCTGCTCTTGCTTTGTCTTTCTTCTTTTCTCTTCCTCTTCTCCCTTAGTCAAAATGCTAGAAAGTGTGTGTGTGATTTTAGATTTGTGTTTGTGTGTAGAGATTTAGTGTGTGTAGGTGGTGTAGTGTGTGTTGATGCAATAATATCTAAACCAAAAGACCACTTTGCCCCTCTAACTTAAAGCTATTTATTTCATGCCATTCTAGTTGTATACTAACTAATTAGTTGTTAGGTTTAGTTCAATATTATTTGATTTTCTTCCTACAACATTTAAAACACGTAATGCACATTAAACAATGAAATGCACGTAAATCGAGACAAATGCACATAAATTAATTTAAAAGCATATAAAACAAGGTAAACACATATAAAATAATTTAATTGTATATAATATGAACTATATGCACATGTTGTCTCGGGTTGGGCCTTACATCTACGATGGGGGCAGCCAGCTTGCTCGCTGTGCCCTTTTTGGAGCCCAAAATTGAACGTTTTCATTAGTTTCTGGCCAGTTTTCTTCTTTTGCTCTATTTTTTTGTCTCGTATCGTACGTCGTGAGCTGTCAAAAGGACGACAACCTTTCTTGTGAGACATTAGGGGGCCCTACAACTCGTCGATATCACGTCTTGCTAGGATGCTGTGTTGTTGAAGCAGATGGGTTATCGTTAAGACCATTGGGCCTTTTGAATTGGCCTTCTCTCTAGGCTGGGACTGTGAACCGTTAACACATAAAGGAATTGTGCCCTCAACTTGACGGGTGCGATCATACCCGCACTAATGCACCGGATCCCATCAGAACTCCGATGTTAAGCGTGCTTGGGCAAGAGTAGTACTAGGATGGGTGACCCCTTGGGAAGTCCTCGTGTTGCACCCCCTTTTTCAATTTTTTTTGCTCTGGTTTGGGTTGCCAAGATACTTTATCCATCACATTTCTATTATCGAATCCCACGGCACCTTGGGCAAGACAACTTCGCTTCACGCGGACACTGGGCCCGCAAACCGAGGGTGTAGGGCTTGTGACTAGGTCTCCGTCGCTCTAGTGTCCATAACTTTTGATCCGTAAGGAGTTACGCGGCGCACAGCATACCGTTGCAAAGCACTCTGAGAGCTCTACGACGGGGGCAGCTAGTTTGCTTGCTGTGCCTTTTTTTGAGCCCAAAATCGAACGTTTTCATCAGTTTGAGGCCAATTTTCTTGTTTTGCTCTGTTTTTTCGTCCCTAATCGTACGTCGTGAACTGTTAAAACGACGACAACCTTACTCGCGGGACATTAGAGGGCCCTACAACGCGTCGATATCACGTCTTGCGAGAATGCTGCATTTTTGAAGCGGATAGGTTATCGTTAAGCCCATTGGGCCTTTTGAATGGGCCATCTCTCTAGGCTGGGACTATGAACCGTTAACAAATAAATGAATTGTGCCCTCAACATGATGGGTGCGATCATACCAGCACTAATGCACCGGATCCCATCAGAACTCTGAAGTTAAGCGTGTTTGGGTGAGAGTAGTACTAGGATGGGTGACCCCCTAGGAAGTCCTCGTGTTGCACCCCCTTTTCCATTTTTTTTGCCCTGGTTAGGGTTGCCAAGATACTTTATCCACCAAATTTATATTACTGAATCCCACGGAACATTGGGCAAAACAACTTCGCTTCACGTAGAGGTTGGGCCGGCAAACCGAAGGCGTAAGGCTTGTGACCAGGTCTCCGTCGCTCCGGTGCCCATAACTTTTGATCCGTAAGGAGTTACGCAACACAAAGCATACCGTTGCAAAGCTCTCTGAGAGCTCTACGACGCGGGCAGCCAGCTTGCTCTTTGTGCCCATTTTTTGGGCCCAAAATCGAACGTTTTCATCAGTTTTAGGCCACTTTTCTTCTTTTCTTGTGTTTTTTCGTCCCTGATCGTATGTTGTGAGCTGTTAAAAGGATGACAACCTTACTCGCGGGACTATAGGCGGCCCTAAAATGAGTTGATATCACGTCTTGCTTGGATGCTGCGTTGCTGAAGCGGATAGGTTATCGTTAAGCCCATTGGGCCTTTTGAATTGGCCATCTCTCTAGGCTGGAACAGTGAACCGTTAACACATAAAGGAATTGTGCCCTCAACATGATAGGTTCGATAATACTAGTACTAATGCACCGTATCCCATCAGAAGACCGAAGTTAAGCGTGTTTGGGCGAGAGTAGTACTAGGATGGGTGACCCCCTGGGAAGTCCTTCTGTTGAACCCCATTTTCCATTTTTTTTGCCCTGGTTAGGGTTGCCAAGATACTTTATCCACCAAATTTCTATTACCGAATCCCACGGAACATTGGGCAAGACAACTTCGCTTCACGTAGAGGCTGGGCCCACAAACCGAGGGCGTAGGGCTTGTGATGAGGTCTCCGTCGGTCTGGTGCCCATAAATTTTGATCCGTAAGGAGTTACACGGCTCACAACATGCCGTTGCAAATCTCTCTGAGAGCTCTACGACGTGGGCAGCCAGCTTGCTTGCTATGCCTGTTTTTGAAGCCCAAAATCGAACGTTTTCATCAGTTTCAGGCCACTTTTAGTCTTTTGCTCTGTTTTTTCATCCCGGATCGTACGTCGTGAGCTGTTAAAAGGACAACAACCTTACTCGCAGGACATTAGGAGGCCCTAAAACAAGTCGATATCACGTCTTGCTATGATGCTGCGTTGTTGATGCGGATGCGTTATCGTTAATCGCATTGGGCCTTTTGAATTGGCCATCTCTCTAGGCTGGGACTGTGAACCGTTAACACATAAAAGAATTGTGCCCTCAACATGATGGGGGCGATCATACTAGCACTAATGCACCGGATCCCATTAGAACTCTGAAGTTAAGCGTGCTTGGGCGAGAGTAGTACTAGGATAGGTGACCCCTTGGGAAGTCCTCGTGTTGCTCCGCCCTTTTCAATTTTTTTTGCTCCGGTTTGGGTTGCCTAGATAATTTATCCACCACATTTCTATTATCGAATCCCACGGCATCTTGGGCAAGACAACTTCGCTTCACGTGGAGGCTAGGCCAGCAAACCGAGCGCGTAGGGCTTGTGACCAGGTCTCCGTCGCTCTAGTGCCCAAAACTTTTGATCCGCAAGGAGTTACGCGGCGCGCAGCATACTGTTGCAAAGCTCTCCGACAGCTCTACGAAAGGGGCATGAGCTTGCTCGCTGTGCCCTTTTTGGGGCCCAAAATCGAACGGTTTCATCAGTTTCAGGCCACTTTTCTTCTTTTTCTCTATTTTTTCATCCCGGATCGTACATCGTGAGCTGTTAAAAGGACGACAATCTTACTGGTGGGACATTAGGGGGTCCTACATTGCGTCGATATCATGTCTTGCGAGGATGCTGCATTGTTGAAGCAGACGGGTTGTCGTTAAGCCGATTGGGCCTTTTGAATGGGCCATCTCTCTAGGCTGGGACTGTGAACCTTTAACACATAAAGGACTTGGGCCGTCAACATGATGGGTGCGATCATACCAGCACTAATGCACAAGATCCCATCAAAACACCAAAGTTAAGCATGATTGGGCGAGAGTAGTACTAGGACGGGTGACCCCCGGGAAAGTCCTCGTGTTGCACCCCCTTTTAAATTTTTTTTGCCCTGGTTAGGGTTGCCAAGATATCCACCAAATTTCTATTACCGAATCCCATGGAACATTGGGCAAGACAACTTCACTTCACGTAGAGGCTGGGCCCACAAACCGAGGGCGTAGGGCTTGTGACCAGGTCTCCGTCGCTCCCGTGCCCATAACTTTTGATCCGTAAGGAGTTACGCGGCGTACAGTATACCGTTGCAAAGCTCTCTAAGAGCTCTACGATGAGGGCAGCCAGCTTGCTCGCTGTGCCCATTTTTTGAGCCCAAAATCAAACGTTTTCATAAGGTTTAGGTCACTTTTCTTCTTTTGCTGTGTTTTTTCATCGCTGATCGTACGTCGTGAGGTGTTGAAAGGACGAAAACCTTACTCGCGGGAAATTAGGGGGCCCTACGATGCGTCGATATCACATCTTGCTAGGATGCTGAGTTGTTGAAGCGGATGGGTTATTGTTAAGCCCATTGGGCCTTTTGAATTGGCCATCTCTCTAGGCTGGGACTATGAACCGTTAACACATAAAGGAATTGTGCCCTTAACATGATGGGTGCGATCATACCAGCACTAATGCATTGGATCCCATTAGAACACCGAAGTTAAGGGTGTTTGGGCGAGAGTAGTACTAGGATGGGTGACCCCCTTGGGAAGTCCTCATGTTGCACCCCATTTTCTATTTTTTTTGCCCTGGTTAGGGTTGGCAAAATACTTTATCCACCAAATTTCTATTACCCAATCCCACGAAACGTTGGGCAAGACAACTTCGCTTCACGTAGAGGCTGGGCCAGCAAACCGAGGGCGTAGGGCTGGTGGTCAGGTCTCCGTCGCTCTAGTGCCCATAATTTTTGACCCGTAAGGAGTTATGCAGCACACAACATACCATTGCAAAGCTCTCTGACGGCTCTACGACGTGGGCAGCCATCTTGCTTGCTATGCCTTTTTTGGAGCCCAAAATCGAACGTTTTCATCAGTTTCAGGCCACTTTTCTTCTTTTGCTATGTTTTTTCGTCCCGGATCGTACGTCGTGAGCTGTTAAAAGGACGACAGCCTTACTCGCGGGACATTAAGTGGCCCTACAACAAGTTGATATCACATCTTGCTAAGATGCTGCGTTGTTGATGCGAATGCATTATCGTTAATCGCATTGGGCCTTTTGAATTGGCCATCTCTCTAGGCTGGGACTGTGAACCATTAACACATAAAAGAGTTGTGCCCTCAACATGACAGGTGCGATCATACGAGCACTAATGAACTGGATCCCATCAGAACTCTGAAGTTAAGCGTGCTTGGGCGATAGTAGTACTAGGATGGGTGACCCCTTTGGAAGTCCTTGTGTAGCTCTACCCTTTTCAATTTTTTTTGCTCCGGTTTGGGTTGCCAAGATACTTTATCCACCACATTTCTATTATCGAATCCCACGGCATCTTGGGCAAGACAACTTCGCTTCACATGGAGGTTGGGCCCACAAACCAAGAGTGTAGGGCTTGTGACCAAGTCTCCATCGCTCCGGTGCCCATAGCTTTTGATCCGTAAGGAGTTACGCGGTGCACAGCATACCGTTGCGAAGCTCACCGATAGCTCTGCGAAGGGGGCATGAGCTTGCTCACTGTGCCAATTTTGGATCCCAAAATCGAACGTTTTCATCAGTTTCAGGCCACTTTTCTTCTTTTGCTCTATTTTTCCGTCCCGGATCGTACGTCGTGAGCTGTTAAAAGGATGACAACCTTACTCGTGCGACATTAGGGGGCCCTACATTGCTTCGATATCACATCTTGCGAGGATGATACGTTGTTGAAGCGGATGGGTTGTCGTTAAGCCTATTGGGCCTTTTGAATGGGCCATCTCTCTAGGGTGGGACGTGAACCCTTAACACATAAAGGAATTGTGCCCTCAACATGATGGGTGCGATCATACCAGCACTAATGCACCAGATCCCATCAGAACTCTGAAGTTAAGCGTGTTTGGGCGAGAGTAGTACTAGGATGGGTGACACCCTGTGAAGTCCTCGTGTTGAACCCCCTTTTCAATTTTTTTTCCCTAGTTAGGGTTGCCAAGATACTTTATCCACCAAATTTATATTACTGAATGCCATGGAACATTGGGCAAAACAACTTCGCTTCACGTAGAGGTTGGGCCTGCAAACCGAGGGCGTAAGTCTTGTGATCAGGTCTCCGTCACTCCGGTGCCCATAACTTTTGATCCGTAAGGAGTTACGCGACGCACAGCATACCGTTGCAAAGCTCTCTAAGAGCTCTACGACGAGGGAAGCCAGCTTGCTCTTTGTGCCCATTTTTTGAGCCCAAAATCGAACGTTTTCATCAGTTTTAGGCCACTTTTCTTCTTTTCTTGTGTTTTTTCGTCCCTGATCGTATGTTGTGAGCTGTTAAAAGGATGACAACCTTACTCGCGGGACTATAGGCGGCCCTAAAATGAGTTGATATCACGTCTTGCTTGGGTGCTGCGTTGCTGAAGCGGATAGGTTATCGTTAAGCCCATTGGGCCTTTTGAATTGGCCATCTCTCTAGGCTGGAACAGTGAACCGTTAACACATAAAGGAATTGTGCCCTCAACATGATAGGTGCGATCATACCAGCACCAATGCACTGGATCCCATCAGAACACCGAAGTTAAGCGTGTTTGGGCGAGAGTAGTACTAGGATGGGTGACCCCCTGGGAAATCCTTCTGTTGAACCCCATTTTCCATTTTTTTTGCCCTGGTTAGGGTTGCCAAGATACTTTATCCACCAAATTTCTATTACCGAATCCCACGGAACATTGGGCAAGACAACTTCGCTTCACGTAGAGGCTGGGCCCACAAACCGAGGGCGTAGGGCTTGTGATGAGGTCTCCGTCGGTCTGGTGCCCATAAATTTTGATCCGTAAGGAGTTACGCGGCACACAACATGTCGTTGCAAATCTCTCTGAGAGCTCTACGACGTGGGCAGCCAGCTTGCTTGCTATGCCTGTTTTTGAAGCCCAAAATCGAACGTTTTCATCAGTTTCAGGCCACTTTTAGTCTTTTGCTCTGTTTTTTCATCCCGGATCGTACGTCGTGAGCTGTTAAAAGGACAACAACCTTACTCGCAGGACATTAGGAGGCCCTAAAACAAGTCGATATCACGTCTTGCTATGATGCTGCGTTGTTGATGCGGATGCGTTATCGTTAATCGCATTGGGCCTTTTGAATTGGCCATCTCTCTAGGCTGGGACTGTGAACCGTTAACACATAAAAGAATTGTGCCCTCAACATGATGGGGGCGATCATGCCAGCACTAATGCATCGGATCCCATTAGAACTTTGAAGTTAAGCGTGCTTGGGCGAGAGTAGTACTAGGATAGGTGACCCCTTGGGAAGTCCTCGTGTTGCTCCGCCCTTTTCAATTTTTTTTCCTCCGGATAGTATTGCCAAGATACTTTATCCACCACATTTCTATTATCGAATCCCACGGCAACTTAGGCAAGACAACTTCGCTTCACATGGAGGCTGGGCCCGCAAACCGAGGGCGTAGGGCTTATGACCAGGTCTCCGTCGCTCTAGTGCCCAAAACTTTTGATCCGCTAGGAGTTACGCGGCGCACAACATACTGTTGCAAAGCTCTACGAGAGCTCTACAGAGGGGGCATGAGCTTGCTCGCTGTGTCCTTTTTGGAGCCCAAAATCGAACGATTTCATCAGTTTTAGGCTACTTTTCTTCTTTTGCTCTGCTTTTTCATCCCGGATCGTACATCGCGAGTTGTTAAACGGACGACAACCTTACTCATGGGACATTAGGGGGTCCTACATTGCGTCGATATCATGTCTTGCGAGGATGCTGCGTTGTTGAAGCGGATAGGTTGTCGTTAAGCCGATTGGGCCTTTTGAATGGGCCATCTCTCTAGGCTGGGACTGTGAACCCTTAACAAATAAAGGAATTGTGCCCTCAACATGACGGGTGCGATCATACCAGCACTAATGCACAAGATCCCATCAAAACACCGAAGTTAAGCATGATTGGGCGAGAGTAGTACTAGGATGGGTAACCCCCGAGAAAGTCCTCGTGTTGCACCCCCTTTTAAATTTTTTTTGCCCTGGTTAGGGTTGCCAAGATACTTTATCCACCAAATTTCTATTACCGAATCCCACAGAACATTGGGCAAGACAACTTCGCTTCACGTAGAGGCTTGGCCCGCAAACCGAGGGCGTAGGGCTTGTGACCAGGTCTCCGTCGCTCCGGTGCACAAAACTTTTGATCCGTAAAGAGTTACGCGGCGTACAGCATACCGTTGCAAAGCCCTCTAAGAGTTCTACGATGGGGGTAGCGAGCTTGCTCTCTGTGCCCATTTTTTGAGCCCAAAATCAAACGTTTTCATAAGGTTTAGGTCACTTTTCTTCTTTTGCTGTGTTTTTTCATCCCTGATCATACGTCGTGAGCTATTAAAAGGACGACAACCTTACTCGCAGGAAATTAGGGGGCCCTACAATGCGTCGATATCACGTCTTGCTAGGATGCTGTGTTGTTGAAGCGGATGGGTTATCGTTAAGCCCATTGGGCCTTTTGAATTGGCCATCTCTCTAGGCTGGGACTATGAACCGTTAACACATAAAGGAATTGTGCCCTTAACATGATGGGTGCGATCATACCAGCACTAATGCATTGGATCCCATTAGAACACCGAAGTTAAGGGTGTTTGGGCGAGAGTAGTACTAGGATGGGTGACCCCCTTGGGAAGTCCTCATGTTGCACCCCATTTTCTATTTTTTTTGCCCTGGTTAGGGTTGGCAAAATACTTTATCCACCAAATTTCTATTACCCAATCCCACGAAACGTTGGGCAAGACAACTTCGCTTCACGTAGAGGCTGGGCCAGCAAACCGAGGGCGTAGGGCTGGTGGTCAGGTCTCCGTCGCTCTAGTGCCCATAATTTTTGACCCGTAAGGAGTTATGCAGCACACAACATACCATTGCAAAGCTCTCTGACGGCTCTACGACGTGGGCAGCCATCTTGCTTGCTATGCCTTTTTTGGAGCCCAAAATCGAACGTTTTCATCAGTTTCAGGCCACTTTTCTTCTTTTGCTATGTTTTTTCGTCCCGGATCGTACGTCGTGAGCTGTTAAAAGGACGACAGACTTACTCGCGGGACATTAAGTGGCCCTACAACAAGTTGATATCACGTCTTGCTAAGATGCTGCGTTGTTGATGCGAATGCGTTATCGTTAATCGCATTGGGCCTTTTGAATGGGCCATCTCTCTAGGCTGGGACTGTGAACCATTAACACATAAAAGAGTTGTGCCCTCAACATGACAGGTGCGATCATACGAGCACTAATGAACTGGATCCCATCAGAACTCTGAAGTTAAGCGTGCTTGGGCGATAGTAGTACTAGGATGGGTGACCCCTTTGGAAGTCCTTGTGTAGCTCTACCCTTTTCAATTTTTTTTGCTCCGGTTTGGGTTGCCAAGATACTTTATCCACCACATTTCTATTATCGAATCCCACGGCATCTTGGGCAAGACAACTTCGCTTCACGTGGAGGTTGGGCCTACAAACCAAGGGTGTAGGGCTTGTTACCAGGTCTCCGTCGCTCTGGTGCCCATAGCTTTTGATCCGTAAGGAGTTGCGCAGCACACAGCATACCGTTGCGAAGCTCTCTGATAGCTCTGTGAAGGGGGCATGAGCTTGCTTGCTGTGCCAATTTTGGAGCCCAAAATCGAACGTTTTCATCAGTTTCAGGCCACTTTCTTCTTTTGCTCTATTTTTCCGTCCCAGATCATACGTCGTGTGCTGTTAAAAGCATGACAACCTTACTCATGCGACATTAGGGGGCCCTACATTGCTTCGATATCACGTCTTGCGAGGATGCTACATTGTTGAAGCAGATGGGTTGTCGTTAAGCCCATTGGGCCTTTTGAATGGGCCATCTCTCTAGGGTTGGACTATGAACCCTTAACAAATCAAGGAATTGTGCCCCCAACATGACGGGTGCGATCATACCAGCACTAATGCCCAAGATCCCATCAAAACACCGAAGTTATTCATGATTGGGCGAGAGTAGTACTAAGATGGGTGACCCCCTGGGAAGTCCTCGTGTTGTACCCCCTTTTAAATTTTTTTTGCCCTGGTTAGGGTTGCCAAGATACTTTATCCACCAAATTTCTATTACTGAATCCCACGGAATATTGGGCAAGACAACTTCGCTTCATGTAGAGGCTGGGCCTGCAAACCGAGGTCGTAGGGCTTATGACCAGGTCTCCATCGCTCCGGTGCACATAACTTTTGATCCGTAAGGAGTTACGCGGCGCACAGCATACTGTTGCAAAGCTCTCTGAGAGCTCTACGATGGGGCAGCTATCTTGCTTGCTGTGCCTTTTTTTGAGCCCAAAATCAAACGTTTTCATCAGTTTCAGGCCACTTTTCTTCTTTTGCTCTATTTTTTCATCTCGAATCCTACCTCGTGAGCTGTTAAAAGGACGACAACCTTACTCGCGGGACATTAGAGGGCCCTACAACGCGTCGATATCACGTATTGCGAGAATGCTGTATTTTTGAAGCGGATGGGTTATCGTTAAGCCCATTGGGCCTTTTGAATGGGCCATCTCTCTAGGCTGGGACTATGAACTGTTAACACATAAAGGAATTGTGCCCTCAACATGATGGGTGTGATCATACCAGCACTAATGCACCGGATCCCATTAGAACTCCAAAGTTAAGCGTGTTTGGGCGAGAGTAGTACTAGGATGGGTGACCCCCTGGGAAGTCCTCGTGTTGCACCCCGTTTTCCTTTTTTTTTTGCCCTGGATAGGGTTGCCAAGATACTTTATCCACCAAATTTATATTACTGAATTCCATAGAACATTGGGCAAAACAAATTCGCTTCATGTAGAGGTTGGGCCCGCAGGCTGAGGGCGTAAGGCTTGTGATCTGGTCTCCGTCGCTCCGGTGCCCATAACTTTTGATCCGTAAGGAGTTACGCGACGCACAGCATACCGTTGCAAAGCTCTCAGAGAGCTCTATGACAGGGGCAGCCATCTTGCTCGTTGTGCCCAATTTTTGAGCCAAAAATCGAACACTTTCATACGTTTTAGGCCACTTTTCTAATTTTTTGGTGTTTTTTCATCCCTGATCGTACGTCAGGAGCTGTTAAAAGGACGACAACCTTACTCGCGGGACATTAGCGGGCCCTACAACGCATCGATATCTAGTCTTGCTAGAATGCTGCGTTGTTGAAGCTGATGGGTTATCGTTAAGCCCATTGGGTCTTTTGAATGGGCCATCTCTCTAGGCTGCGATTGTGAACTGTTAACAAATAAATGAATTGTGCTCTCAACATGACGGGTGCGATCATACCAGCACTAATGCACCGGATCCCATCAGAACACCGAAGTTAAGCGTGATTGGGCGAGAATAGTACTAGGATGGGTGACCCCCTAGGAAGTCCTCGTGTTGCACCTCCTTTTAAATTTTTTTTGCCCTGGTTAGGGTTGCCAAGTTACTTTATCCACCAAATTTCTATTACCGAATCCCACTGAAAATTAGGCAAGACAACTTCGCTTCACGTAGAGGCTGGGCCAGCAAACCGAGGGCGTAGGGCTTGTGACCTGGTCTCCGTCATTCCGGTGCCCATAACATTTGATCCGTAAGGAGTTACGCGGCCCACAGCATACCGTTGCAAGGCTCCCTGAGGGCTCTCCGTCAGGGGCAGCTAGGTTGCTCCTTGTGCTCAATTTTGGAGCCCAAAATTGAACATTTTCATCAGTTTCAAGTCACTTTTCTTCTTTTGTTGTGTTTTTTGGTCCCTGATCGTACGTCGTGAGCTGTTAAAAGAACGACAACTCCTCGATATCACGTCTTGCTAGGATGCTGCGTTGTTGAAGTGGATGGGTTATCGTTAAGCCCTTGGGCCTTTTGAATTAGCCATCTCTTTAGGCTGGGACTGTGAACCGTTAACACATAAAGGAATTGTGCCCTCAACATGACGGGTGTGATCATACCAGCACTAATGCACCGGATCCCATCAGAACTACGAAATTAAGCGTGCTTGGGCGAGAGTAGTACTAGTATGGGTGACCCCCTCGGAAGTCCTCGTGTTGCACCCCCCTTTTCAATTTTTTTTGCTCTGGTTTGGGTTCCCAAGATACTTTATCCACCACATTTCTATTATCGAATCCCACGGCACCTTGGGCAAGACAATTTCGCTTCACGTGGAGGCTGGGCCCTCTAACCGAGGGCGTAGGGCTTGTGACCAGGTCTCCATCGCTCCGGTGCCCATAAGTTTTGACCCGTAAGGAGTTACGCGAAGCATAACATACCATTACAAAGCTCTCCGACAGCTCTACGAAGTGGGCAGCGAGCTTGCTCGCTTTGCCATTTTTGGAGCCCGAAATCGAACGTTTTCATTAGTTTCAAGCCACTTTTCTTCTTTTGCTATGTTTTTCCGTCATGGATCGTACATCATGAGTTGTTAAAAGGACGACAACCTCACTCGCAGGACATTAGAAGGCCCTATAACGCATCGATATCAAATCTTGCGAGGTTGCTGCGTTGTTGAAGCGGATGGGTTGTCGTTAAGCCCATTGGGCCTTTTGAATGGGCCATCTCTCTAGGCTGGGACTGTGAAACGTTAACAAATAAATGAATTGTGCCCTCAACATGACGGGTGCGATCATACCAGCACTAATGCACCGGATCCCATCAGAACTCCGAAGTTAAACGTACTTGGGCGAGAGTAGTACTAGGATGGGTGACCCCTTGGGAAGTCCTCGTGTTGCACCCTTTTTCAATTTTTTTTGCACTGGTTGGGGTTGCCAAGATACTTTACCAACCAAATTTCTATTACCAAATCCCACAATACCTTGGGCAAGACAACTTCGTTTCATGTAGAGGCTTGGCCCGCAAACCGAGTGCGTGGGGCTTGTGACCAAGTCTCCGTTGCTCTGGTGCCCATAACTTTTGATCCGTAAGGAGTTACGCGGCGCACAGCATACCGTTGCAAAGCTCTTTGAGAGCTCTACGATGGGGGCAGCTAGCTTGCTCGCTTTGCCCTTTTCTGTGCCTAAATTAGAACGTTTTCATCAATTTCAGGCCATTTTTCTTCTTTTGCTCTATTTTTTCATCCCGGATCGTACGTCGTGAGTTATTAAAAGGATGACAACTTTATTCGCGGGACAATAGTGGGCCTTACAATGCGTCAATATCACGTCTTGCGAGGATGCTGCATTTTTAAAGCGGATGGGTTGTCGTTAAGCCCATTGGGCCTTTTGAATGGGCCATCTCTCTAGGCTAGGACTGTGAACCGTTAAAAAATAAAAGAATTGTGTCCTCAACATGACGGGTGTGATCATACCAGCACTAATGCACCGGATTCCATCAGAACTCCGAAGTTAAGCGTGTTTGGGTGAGAGTAGTACTAAGATGGGTGATCCCCTGGGAAGTCTTCGTGTTGTACCCCATTTTTCCATTTTTTTTGCCCTGGTTAGGGTTGCCAAGATACTTTATCCACCCAATTTCTATTACCGAATCCCACGGAACATTGGGCAAGACAACTTTGCTTCACGTAGAGGCTGGGCCCGCAAACCGAGGGCATAGGGCTTGTGATCAGGTCTCCGTCGCTCTGGTGCCATAACGTTTGACCCGTAAAGAGTTACGCGGTGCACATAATTCCATTGCAAAGCTCTCTAAGAGCTCTACGACGGGGGCAGCCAGCTTGCTTGCTGTGCCTATTTTTGGAGCCCAAAATCGAACATTTCTATCAGTTTCAGGCCACTTTTCTTCTTTTGCTCTGTTTTTTCATCCCGGATTGTACGTCGTGAGCTGTTAAAAGGACGACAACCTTACTCACAGGACATTAGGGGGCCCTAAAACCCGTCGATATCACGTCTTGCTAGGATAATGCATTGTTGATGCAGATGCATTATCGTTAATCTCATTGGGCCTTTTGAATTGGCCATCTCTCTAGGATGGGACTATGAACCGTTAACACAAAAAAGAATTGTACCCTCAACATGTCGGGTGCGATCATATTAGCACTAATGCACCGGATCCCATCAGAACTCCGAAATTAGGCGTGCTTGGGTGAGAGTCGTACTAGGATGGTTGACCGCCTGGGAAGTCCTCGTGTTGCACCCACTTTTTCAATTTTTTTTGCTCCGGTTTGGATTGCCAAGATACTTTATCCACCACATTTATATTATCGAATCCCACGGCACCTTGGGCAAGACAACTTCACTTCACGTGGAGGCTGGGCCCGCAAACTGAGGGCGAAGGGCTCGTGACCAGGTCTCTGTCACTCCGGGGCCCATAAAATTTGATCCGTAAGGAGTTACGCGGCGCACAGCATACCGTTGTAAAGCTCGCCGACAGCTATACGAAGGGGGCACGAGCTTGCTCACTGTGCCCTTTTTGGAGCCCAAAATCGAACGTTTTAATCAATTTCAGGCCACTTTTCTTCATTTGCTCTATTTTTCTGTCCCAGATCGTACGTTGTGAGTTGTTAAAAGGATGTCAACATTACTCGTGGGACATTATGGGGCCCTACAACACGTCGATATCACGTCTTGCAAGAATGCTGAGTTGTTGAAGCGGATGGGTTGTCGTTAAGCCGATTGGGCCTTTTGAATGGGCTATCTCTCTAGGCTGTGACTGTGAACCATTAACAAATAAAGGAATTGTGCCCTCAACATGACAGGTGCGATCATACCAGCACTAATGCACCGAATCCCATATGAACTCCGAAGTTAAGCGTGCTTGGGCGAGAGTAGTGCTATAATGGGTGACCCCCTGGGACGTCCTCGTGTTGCACCCCCTTTTCAATTTTTTTTTGACCTGGTTAGGGTTGCCAAGATACTTTATCCACCAAATTTCTATTATCGAATCCCACGGAACATTGGGCAAGACAACTTCGCTTCACGTAAAGGCCGGGCCGGCAAACCAAGGACGTAGGGCTTGTGACCAGGTCTCCGTCGCTCCGGTGCCCATAACTTTTGATCGGTAAGGAGTTACGCGGCGCACAACATACCATTGCAAAGCTCACTGGGAGCTCTACGACGGGGGCGGCCAGCTTGCTTGCTGAGCCCATTTTTGGAGAGCACTAATGCACCGGATCCCATCAAACTCTGAAGTTAAGCGTGCTTGGACGAGAGTAGTACTAGGTTGGGTGACCCCCTGGGAAGTCCTCATGTTCCACCCCCTTTTCAATTTTTTTTGCCCTGGTTAGGGTTGCCAAAATACTTTATCCACCAAATTTCTATTACTGAATCCCACGGAACATTGGGCAAGACAACTTCGCTTCACGTAAAGGCTGGGCCCGCAAACCGAGGGCGTAGGGCTTGTGACCAGGTCTCCGTCGCTCTGGTGCCCATAACTTTTGATCCATAAGGAGTTACGCGGAGCACAGCATACCGTTACAAAGCTCTCTGATAGCTCTACGAGGGGGGTAACGAGCTTGCTCGTTGTGCCCTTTTTGGAGCCTAAAATTGATCATTTTCATCAGTTTCAGGCAACTTTTCTTCTTTTGCTTTGTTTTTCCATCCCGGATCATTAGTCGTGAGCGGTTAAAAGGACGACAACCTTACTCGTGGTACATTAGAGGGCCCTACAACGTGTCGATATCACGTCTTTTGAGGATACTGCGTTGTTGAAGCAGATGGGTTGTCGTTAAGCCCATTGGGCCTTCTGAATGGGCCATCTCTCTACGTTGCGACTGTTAACCGTTAACAAATAAAGGAATTGTGCCCTCAACGTGACGGGTACAATCATACCAGCACTAATGCACCGGATCCCATCAGAACTCTGAAGTTAAGCGTGCTTGGGCGAGATTAGTACCAGGATGGGTGACGCCCTGGGAGGTCCTCGTGTTCCACTCCCTTTTAAATTTTTTTTGCCCTGGTTAGGGTTGCCAAGATACTTTATCCACCAAATTTCTATTACCGAATCCCGCGGAACATTGGGCAAGAAGACTTTGCTTCAGGTAAAGGCTGGGCCCGCAAACCGAGGGTTTAGGGCCTATGACCAGGTCTCCTTCGTTCCGGTGCCTGTAACTTTTGATACATAAGGAGTTACGCAGAGCATAGCATACCGTTGCAAAGCTCTCTGATCAGTTTCAGGCCACTTTTCTTCTTTTGGTCTATTTTTTCATCCCGAATTGTACGTCGTGAGCTATTAAAAGGACGACAACCGTACTTGCGGGACATTAGAGGGCCCTACAATGCATCGATATCACGTTTTGCTAGGATGCTGCGTTGTTGAAGCGGATGGGTTATCGTTAAGCACATTGGGCCATCTCTCTAGGCTGGGACTGTGAACCGTTAACAAATTAGGGAATTGTGCCCTCAACATGACCGGTGCGATCATACCAGCACTAATGCACCGGATCCCATCAGAACTCCAAAGTTAAGCATGCTTGGGCGAGAGTAGTACTAGGATTGGTGACCCCCTGGGACGTCCTCGTGTTGCACCCCCTTTTCAATATTTTTTTTCTCCTGGTTAGGGTTGCCAAGATACTTTATCCACCAAATTTCTATTAGTGAATCCCACGGAACATTGGGCAAGACAACTTCGCTTCACGTAGAGGCTGGGCCCGTAAACCGAGGGCGTAGGGCTTGTGACCAGGTCTCCGTCGCTCCGGTGCCCATACCTTTTGATCCGTAAGGAGTTACGCAGTGCACAGAATACTGTTGCAAAGCTCACTGAGAGCGATACGACAGGGGCAGCAAGCTTGCTCACTGTGCCATTTTTAGAGCCCAAAATCGAATGTTTTCATCAATTTCAAGCCACTTTTCTTCTTTTGCTCTGTTTTTTCATCTCAGGTCATACGTCGTGAGCTGTTAAAAGGATGACAACATTACTCGCGGGACATTAGGGGGCCGTACAACGCGTCGATATCACGTCTTGTTAGGATACTGCGTTGTTGAAGTAGATGGGTTGTCGTTAAGCCCATTGGGCCTTCTAAATTGGCCATCTCTCTAGGTTGGGATTGTGAACCGTTAACACATATAGGAATTATGCCCGCAGCATGACGGGTGTGATCATACCAGCACTAATGCACCGGATCCCATCAGAACTCCGAAGTTAAGCATGCTTGGGCGAGAATCGTACTAGGATGGTTGACCCCCTGGGAAGTCCTCCTGTTGCACCTCCCTTTTCAATTTTTTTTGTTCCGGTTTGGGTTGCCAAGATACTTTATCCACCATATTTATATTATCGAATCCCACTGCACCTTGGACAAGACAACTTCGCTTTACGCCGAGGCTAGGCCCGCAAACCGAGGGCATAGGGCTTGTGACAAGGTCTCTGTCGCTCTAGTGCCCATAACTTTTGATCTATAAGGAGTTACGCGGCACACAGCATACCGTTGCAAAGCTCTCCAACAGCTCTATGAAGGGGGCAACGAGCTTGCTCGGTGTGCCCTTTTTAGGGCCCAAAATCGAACGTTTTCATCAGTTTCAGGCCACTTTTCTTCTTTTGCTCTATTTTTTCGTCCCGGATCGTACGCCGTGTGCTGTTAAAAGGACGACAACCTTACTCGCGGGACATTAGGGGGCTCTACAACATGTCGATATCACGTCTTGCTTGGATGCTGCGTTGTTGAAGCGGATGGGTTATCGTTAAGCCTATTGGGCCTTTTGAATTGGCCAACATTCTAGGTTGGGACTATGAACCGTTAACACATAAAGGAATTGTGCCCTCATCGTGACGGGTGCGATCATACCAGCACTAATGTACCGGATCCCATCAGAACTCCGAAGTTAAGCGTGCTTGGGCGAGAGTAGTACTAGGATGGGTGACCCCATGGGAAGTCCTCGTGTAGCACCCCCTTTTCTATTTTTTTGCCCTGGTTAGGGTTGTCAAGATACTTTATCCACCAAATTTCTATTACCAAATCCCACTGAACGTTGGGCAAGACAACTTCGCTTCACTTAGAGGTTGGGCCAGCAAACCGAGGGCGTAAGGGTTGTGACCAGGCCTCTGTCGCTCCGGTGCCCATAACATTTGATTCGTAAGGAGTTTCGCGGTGCACTGCATACCGTTACAAAGCTCTCTGAGAGCTCTACGATGAGGGTAGCCAACTTACTCACTGTGCCCATATTTGGAGATCAAAATCGAACGTTTTCATCCGTTTCAGGCCACTTTTCTTCTTTTGCTATGTTTTTTAATCCCGGATCGTGCATCGTGAGTTGTTAAAAGGATGACAACCTTACTCGCGGGACATTAGGGGGCCCTACAATGCGACGATATCCCGTCTTGCTAGGATACTGCATTGTTGAAGCAGATGGGTTATCGTTAAGCCCAGTTGGCCTTTTGAATTGGCCATCTCTCTAGGCTGGGACTGTGAATCGTTAACACATAAAGGAATTGTGCCATCAACATGACGGGTGCTATCATACCAACACGAATGCACTGGATTCCATAAGAACTCTAAAGTTAAGCGTGTTTGGGCAAGAGTAGTACTAGGATGGGTGATCCACTGGGAAGTCCTCGTGTTGTACCCCCCTTACCAATTTTTTTTACTCTGGTTTGGGTTGCCAAGATACTTTATACACCACATTTCTATTATTGAATCCCACAGCAACTTGGGCAAGTCAACTTCGCTTCACGTGGAGGCTAGGCCCGCAAACCGAAAGCGTAGGGCTTATGACCAGGTCTCCATCGCTCCCGTGCCCATAACTTTTGATCCGTAAGAAGTTATGCGGCGCACAATATACCGTTGCAAAGCTCTACGATAGCTCTACGAATGGGGCAGCGAGCTTGCTCGCAGTGCCCATTTTTGGAGCCCAAAATCGAACGTTTTCACCAGTTTCAGTCCAATTTTCTTCTTTTGCACTGTTTTTCTATCCCCGATCGTACGTCGTGGGCTGTTAAAAGGACGACAATCTTACTCGCGGGACATTAGAGGGCCCTACAACGCGTCGATATCACGGCTTGGGAGGATGCTATGTTGTTGAAGAGGAAGGGTTATCGTTTAGCCCATTGGGCCTTTCCAATGGGCCATCTCTCTAGGCTGGGACAATGAACCGTTAACACATAAAGGAATTGTGCCCTCAACATGACGGGTGTGATCATACCAGCACTAATGCACCGGATCCCATCAGAACTCCGAAGTTAAGTGTGCTTGGGCGAGAGTAGTACTAGGATGGGTGACCCCCTGGGAATTCGTAGTGTTGCACCCCCTTTTCAATTTTTTTTGCCTTGGTTAGGGTTGCCAAGATACTTTATCCACCAAATTTCTATTACCGAATCTCACGGAACATTGGGCAAGACAACTTTGCTTCACGTAGAGCCTGGGCCCGCAAGCCGAAGGCGTAGGGCTTGTGACCAGGTCTCCGTCGCTCCGGTGCCTGTAACTTTTGATCCGTAAAGAGTTACGCGGCGCACAGCATACCGTTGCAAAGCTCTTTGAGAGCTCTACGACGGGGGAAGCGAGCTTGCTCGCTGTACCCGTCTATGGAGCCCAAAATTGAACGTTTTAATCAGTTTTTGGCCACTTTTCTTCTTTTGCTCTGTTTTTCAGCCTCGGATCGTACGTCGTGAGCTGTTAAAAGGACGACAACCTTACTCACGGGACATTAGAGGGCCCTACAATGCGTCGATATCACGTCTTGCTAGGTTGCTGCGTTGTTGAAGCGGATGAGTTATCGTTAAGCCCATTGGAACTTTTGTATTGGCCATCTCTCTAGGCTAGGACTGTGAACCGATAACACATATAAGAATTGTGCCCTCAACATGACGGGTGCGATCATACCAGCACTAATGCACCAGATCCCATTAGAACTCTGAAGTTAAGCGTGCTTGGGCGAGAGTAGTACTAGGATGGGTGACCCCCTGGAAAGTCCTCGTGTTGCACCCCCATTTCAATTTTTTTTGCCCTGGTTAGGGTTGCCAAGATACTTTATCCACCAAATCTCTATTATCGAATCCCACTGAACATTGGGCAAGACAACATCACTTCACGTAGAGGTTGGGCTCGCAAACCGAGGGCATAGGGTTTGTGACCAGGTCTCCGTCGCTCCGGTGCCCATAACTTTTGATTCGTAACGAGTTACGTGGCGCACAGCATACCATTCCAAAGCTCTCTAAGAGCTTTACGACGGAGCAGCAAGCTTGCTTGTTGTGCTCATTTTTTGAGCCCAATGCCACTTTTCTTATTTTGCCCTATTTTTTCGTCCCGGAACATACGTCTTGAGCTCTTAAAACAACGACAACCTTACTCGCGGGACATTAGGGGGCCCTACAATGCGTCGATATCACGTCTTGCTTGGATGTTGTGCTGTTCAAGCATATGGGTTATCGTTAAGCCCATTGGGACTTTTGAATTGGCCATCTCTCTAGGCTGGGACTTTGAACCGTTAACACAAAAAGGAATTGTGCCATCAACATGACGGTTGTGATCATACCAGCACTAATGCATCGGATCTCATCAGAACTCCAAAGTTAGTCATGCTTGGGCGAGACTAGTACTAGGATGGGTGACCCCGTGGGAATTCCTCATGTTGCACCCCACTTTTTAATTTTTTTTGCTCCGGTTTAGGTTGCCAAAATACTTTATCCCCCACATTTTATTATCGAATCCCACGGCACCTTGGGCAGGACTACTTCGCTTCACGTGGAGGCTGGGCTCGCAAACCGAGGGCGTAAGGCTTGTGACCTGGTCTCAATCGCTCCAATGCCATAACTTTTGATCCGTAAGGAGTTACGTGGCACACAGCATACCGTTGCAATGCTCTCCGACAGCTCTACGAAGAGGGCAACGAGCTTGCTCGCTGTGCCCTTTTTGGAGCCCAAAATCGGACATTTTCATCATTTTTGGCCACTTTTCTTTTTTGCTCTGTTTTTCTATCCCGGATCGTAGGTCGTGAGCTGTTAAAACATCGACAACCTTACTCGTGGGACATTAGGGGGCCCGACAACGCGTCGATATCACGCCTTGCTAGGATGCTACGTTGTTGAAGCAGATGGGTTATCGTTAAGCCCATTGGGCCTTTTGAATTGGCCATCTCTCTATGCTGGGACTGTGAACCGTTAACACATAAAGGAATTGAGCCCTCGACTTGACGGATGCGATCATACCAGCACTAATGCACCGGATCCCATCAGAACTCCGAAATTAGGCGTGCTTGGGCGAGAGTAGTACTAGAGTGGGTGACCCCCTGGGAAGTCCTCGTGTTGCACCCCCATTTTCAATTTTTTTTGCTCCTGTTTGGATTGCCAAGATACTTTATCCACCACATTTCTATTATCGAATCTGACGGCACCTTGGGCAAGACAACTTCGCTGCACGTGGAGGTAGGGCCCGCAAACCGAGGGTGTAGGGCTTGTGACCCGGGCTCCGTCGCTTAGGTGACAATAACTTTTGAATTGTAAGGAGTTATGGGATGCACAGCATACCGTTGGAAAGCTCTCCGACAGCTCTACGAAGGGGGAAGCAAGCTTGTTTGTTGTGCCCTTTTTGATGCCCAAAATCGAACGTTTTCATCAATTTCAAGCCATTTTTCTTCTTTTGCTCTCTTTTTCCGTCCTGGATCGTACGTCGCGAGCTGTTAAAGGGACGACAACCTTACTCACGGGACATTAGAGGGCCTACAATGCATCGATATCACGTCTTACGAGGATGCTACGTTGTTGAAGCGGATGGGTTGTCGTTAAGCCCATTAGGCCTTTTGAATGGGCCATCTCTCTAGGCTGGGACTGTGAACCGTTAACAAATAAAGGAATTGTGCCCTCAAGACGACGGGTGCGATCATACCAGCGCTAATGCACCGGATCCCATTAGAATTCTGAAGTTAAGCGTGCTTGGGCGAGAGTAGTACTAGGATGGGTGACCCCTTGGGAAGTCCTCGTGTTGCACCCCCTTTTCAATTTTTTTGCTTCGGTTTGGGTTGCCAAGATACTTTATCCGCCACATTTCTATTATCGAATCCCACGGCACCTTGGGCAAGAAAACTTCGCTTCACGTGGAGGTTGGGCCCGCAAACCGAGGGCGTAGGGCTTGTGACCAAGTCTCCGTCGCTCCAGTGCCTATAAATTTTGATCCGTAAGGAGTTAAGCGATGCATAGCATACCGTTGCAAAGCTCTCCGACAGCTCTACGAAGGGGGCAGCGAGCTTGCTCGCTATGCCCTTTTTGGAGCCCGAAATCGAACGTTTTCATCAGTTTCAGCCACTTTTCTTCTTTTGCTCTGTTTTTCCGTCCCGGATCGTACGTCGTGAGCTGTTAAAAAGATGACAACCTTATTCACGGGACATTAGAGGGCCTTACAATGCGTTGATATCACATCTTGCGAGGATGTTGCGTTGTTGAAGCGGATGGGTTGTCGTTATGCCCATTGGGCCTTTTGAATGGGCCATCTCTCTAGGTTGGGACTGTGAACCGTTTACAAATAAAGGCATTGTGCCCTCAACATGACGGGTGCGATCATAACAGCACTAATGCACCGGATCCCATCAGAACTCGGAAGTTAAGCGTGTTTGGGCGAGAGTAAAACTAGGATGGGTGACCCCCTGGGAAGTCCTCGTGTCGCATCTCCTTTTCAATTTTTTTTGCCCTGATTAGGGTTGCCAAGATACTTTATCCACCAAATTTCTATTATCGAATCCCACGGAACATTAGGGAAGACAACTTCACTTCTCGTAGAGGCTGGGCCCGCAAACCGAGGGCGTAGAGCTTGTGACCAGGTCTCCGTCGCTCCAGTGCCCACAACTTTTGATCTGTAAGGAGTTAGGCAGCGCACATCATACCGTTGCAAAGCTCTCCGATAGCTCAACGAATGTAGCAGCGAGCTTGCACGCTGTGCTCATTTTTGGAGCCCAAAATCGAAAGTTTTCATCAGTTTTAGGCCACTTTTCTTCTTTTGCTCTATTTTTTCATCCCAGATCGTACGTCGTGACCTGTTAAAAGGGCGACAACCTTACTCGCGGGACATTAGGGGGCCCTACAACGCGTCGATATCGCGTCTTGCTAGGATGCTGCGTCGTTGAAGCGGATGGGTTATCGTTAAGTCCATTGGGCCTTTTGAATTGGACATCTCTCTACGCTGTGACTGTGAACCGTTAACACATAAAGGAATTATGCCCTCAACATGACGGGTGCGATCATACCAGCACTAATGCACCGGATCCCGTCAGAACTCCGAAGTTAAGCATGCTTGGGCGAGAGTAGTACTAATATGTGTGACCCCCTGGGAAGTCCTCGTGTTGCACCCCCTTTTCAATTTTTTTTGCCCTAGTTAGAGTTGCCAAGATACTTTATCACCAAATTTCTTTTACTGAATCCCACGGAACTTTGGGCAAGACAACTTCGCTTCACGTAGAGGCTGGGCCAGCAAACCGAGGGCGTAAGGCTTGTGACCAGGCCTCCGTCGCTCTGGTGCCCATAACTTTTGATCCGTAAGGAGTTACGTGGTGCACAACATACCGTTGCAAAGCTCTCTGAGAGCTCTACGACGGGGGCTGCCAGCTTGCTTGCTGTGTCCCTTTTTGGAGCCCAAAATCTAACGTTTTCATCAGTTTCAGGCCACTTTTATTCTTTTGCTCTATTTTTTCATCCCGGATCATACATTGTGAGATGTTAAAAGGACGACAACCTTACTCGAGGGATATTAGTGGGCCCTACAATGCGTCGATATCACGTCTTGCTAGGATGCTGCATTGTTGAAGCAGATGGGTTATCGTTAAGCCCATTGGGCCTTTCGAATTGTCCATCTCTCTAGGCTGGGACTGTGAGCCATTAACACATAAAGGAATTGTGCCCTCAACATGACGGGTGCGATCATACCAGCACTAATGCACCGGATCCCATTAGGACTTCGAAGTTGAGCGTGCTTGGGTGAGAGTAGTACTAGGATAGGTGACCCCCTAGAAAGTCCTCGTGTTGCACCCCCTTTTTCAATTTTTTTTGCTCCGGTTTGGGTTGCCAAGATATTTTATCCACCAAAAATCTATTACCGAATCCCACGGAACATTAGGCAAGACAACTTCGCTTCACGTAGAAGCTGGGCCCGCAAACCGAAGGCGTAGGGCTTGTGACCAGGTCTCCGTCGCTCCGGTGCCCATAACTTTTGATCCGTAAGGAATTACACGGCGCATATCATACCGTTGCAATGCTCTCCGACAGCTCTACGAAGGGGGCATCGAGCATGCTAGCTGTGACCATTTTTGGGGCCTAAAATCGAATGTTTTCATCAGTTTCAGGCCACTTTTCTTCTTTTGCTCTGTTTTTCCATCCCAGATAGTACGTCATGAGCAGTTAAAAGGACGACAACCCTACTCGCGGGACATTAGAGGGCCCTACAAGGCATCGATATCACGTCTTGTGAGGATGCTGCGTTGTTGAAGCAGATGGGTTGTCGTTAAGACCATTGGGCCTTTTGAATGGGCCATCTCTCTAGGCTGGGACTGTGATCCGTTAACAAATAAAGGAATTGTGCCCTCAACATAAAGGGTGCGATCATACCACCACTAATGCACCGGATCCCATCAGAACCCCGAAGTTAAGCATGCTTCGGAGAGAGTAGTACTAGGATGGGTGACCCCTTGGGGAGTCCACGTATTGCACCCCCTTATCAATTTTTTTTGCCCTGGTTAGGGTTGGCAAGATACTTTATCCACCAAATTTCTATTACCGAATCCCATGAAACATTGGGCAAGACAACTTCGCTTCATGTAGAGGCTTGGCCCACAAACCGAGGGCTTAGGGCTTGTGACTAGGTCTCCGTCGCTCCGGTGCCCATAACTTTTGATTCTTAAGGAGTTACACGGCGCACAGCATACCGTTGCAAATCTCTCTAAGTGCTCTACGACGGGGGCAGCCAACTTGCTCGCTATGCCCGTTTTTTGAGCCCAAAATCAAACATTTTCATCAGTTTTAAGCCAATTTTCTTATTTTGCTCTGTTTTTTCGTCCCGGATCGTACGTCGTGAGCTGTTAAAAGGATGACAACCTTACTAGCGGGACATTAGGGGGCCCTACAATGCGTCGATATCACGTCTTGCTAGGATGCTGCGTTGTTGAAGTAGAAGGGTTATCGTTAAGCCCATTGGGCCTTTTGAATTGGCCATCTCTCTAGGCTGGGACTGTGAACAGTTAACACATAAAGAAAATGTGCCCTCAACATGACGGGTGCGATCATACCAGTGCTAATGCACCGGATCCCATCAAAACTCCGAAGTTAAGCGTGTTTAGGCGATAGTAGCACTAAGATGGGTGACCCCCTGGGAAGATCTCGTGTTGCACGCCCTTTTCAATTTTTTTTTTTGCCTTAGTTAGGGTTGCCAACATACTTTATCTACCAAATTTCTATTACCGAATCCCACGGAACATTGGGCAAGACAACTTCAGTTCACGTAGAGGCCGGGCCCACAAATCGAGGGCGTATGGATTATGACCAGGTCTCCGTCGCTCTGGTGCCCATAACTTTTGATCTGTAAGGAGTTACGCGGCGCACAACATACCGTTGCAAAGCTCTCTGAGAGCTCTACGACGGGGGCAGCCAGCTTGCTCATTGTGCCCATTTTTGGATCCCGAAATCGAACATTTTCATTAGTTTCAGGCCACTTTTCTTCTTTTGCTCTATTTTTTAAACCTGGATCATACATCGTCAGTTGTTAAAAGGATGACAACCTTACTCGCGGAACATTAGGGGTCCCTACAATGCGTCGATGTCACGTCTTTCTAGGATGTTGCATTGTTGAAGCAGATGCGTTATCGTTAATCCCATTGGGCCTTTTGAATTGGCCATCTTTATAGGCTGGGACTATGAACCATTAACACATAAAAGAATTGTACCCTCAACATGACGGGTGCGATCATACCAGCACTAATGCACCGGATCCCATCAGAACTCCGAAGTTAAGCGTGCTTGGGCGAGAGTAGTACTAGGATGGGTGACCCCCTCGGAAGTCCTCGTGTTGCTGCCCCCTTTTCAATTTTTTTTGCTCCGGTTTGGGTTGACAAGATACTTTATCCACCACATTTCTATTATCGAATCCCCCGACACCTTGGGCAAGACAACCTCGCTTCACGTCGAGGCTGGGCCTGCAAACCGAGGGCGTAGGGCTTGTGACTAGGTCTCCGTCGCACCGTTGCCAATAACTTTGGATCCGTAAGGAGTTACGCGGTGCACAATATTCCGTTGCAAAGGTCTCTGATAGCTATACGAAGGGGGTAGTGAGTATGCTTGTTGTGCCCTTTTTAGAGCCGAAAATCAAACGTTTTCATAAGTTTCGGGCCACTTTTATTCTTTTGCTATATTTTTCCGTCCCGGATCGAACTTCGTGAGCTGTTAAAAGGATGACAACCTAACTCGCGGGACATTAGAGGGCCCTACAATGCGTCGATATCACGTCTTGTGAGGATGCTGCATTGTTAAAGCAGATGGGTTGTCGTTAAGACCATTGGGCCTTTTGAATGGGCCATCTCTCTAGGCTGGGACTGTGATCCGTTAACAAATAAAGGAATTGTGCCCTCAACATAAAGGGTGCGATCATACCTGCATTAATGCATAGGATCCCATCAGAATTCCAAAGTTAAGTGTGCTTGGGAGAGAGTAGTACTAGGATGGGTGACCCCCTGGGAAGTCCTTGTGTAGCACCCCTTTTTAATTTCTTTTACCCTGGTTAGGGTTGCCAAGATACTTTATCTACCAAATTTATATTACCGAATCCCACGGAACATTGGGCAAGACAACTTCACTCCACGTAGAGGCTGGGCCCGCAAACAGAGGGCGTAGGGCTTGTGACCAAGTCTCTGTCGCTCTGGTGCCCATAACTTTTGATCCGTAACGAGTTACGTGGTACACAGCATACCGTTGCAAAGCACTCTGAGAGCTCTACGATGGGGCTGCCAGCTGGCTCACTTTCCCATTTTTGGAGCCCAAAATCAAACGTCTTCATCAATTTCAGGCCAATTTCTTCTTTTGCTCTATTTTTTCATCCCGGATCATACGTAGTGAGCTGTTAAAAGGACGACAACCATACTCGCGGGACATTACGGGGCCCTACAACGCATCAACATCACGTCTTGCTAGGATGCTCCGTTGTTGAAGCGGATAGGTTATAGTTAAGCCCATTGGGCCATTTCAATTGGCCATCTCTCTAGGCTGGGACTGTGAACCGTTAACAAATAAAGGAATTGTGCCCTCAACATGACGGGTGCGATTATACCAGCATTAATGCACCGGATCCCATCAAAACTCCAAAGTTAAGTGTGCTTGGGCAAGAGTAGTACTAGGATGGGTGACCCCTTGGGAAGTCCTCGTGTTGCACCCCCCTTTTCAATTTTTTTTGCTCCGGTTTGGGTTGCCAAGATACTTTATCCACCACATTTCTATTATCGAATCCCACGGCACCTTGGGCAAGACAACTTCGCTTCACGTCGAGGTTGGGCCCATAAACCGATGGCGTAAGGCCTGTGACTAGGTCTCCGTCGCTCCGGTGCCAATAACTTTGGATCCGTAAGGAGTTATACGGTGCACAATATACCGTTACAAAGTTCTCCGATAGCTCTACGAAGGGGGCAGTGAGCATGCTTGCTGTGCCCTTTTTGGAGCCCAAAATCAAACGTTTTCATCAGTTTCATGCCACTTTTCTTCTTTTGCTCTATTTTTTCATCCCGGATCATACGTCGTGAGCTGTTAAAAGGACGACAACCTTACTCGCGGTACATTAGAGGGCCCTACAAAGTGTCGATATCACGTCTTGCGAGGATGCAGCGTTGCTGAAGCGAATGGGTTGTCGTTAAGCGAATGGGCCATCTCTCTAGGCTGGGACTGTGAACCGTTAACGAATAAAGGAATTGTGCCCTCAAAATAAAGGGTGCGATGATACCTGCATTAATGCACAGGATCCCATCAGAGCTCCAAAGTTAAGTGTGCCTGGGCGAGAGTAGTACTAGGATGGGTGACCCCCTAGGAAGTCCTTGTGTAGTATGCCCTTTTCAAATTTTTTTACCCTGGTTAGGGTTGCCAAGATACTTTATCCACCAAATTTCTATTATCGAATCCCACAGAACATTAGGCAAGACAACTTCACTTCACGTAGAGGCTGGGTCCGAAAACCGAGGGTGTAGGGCTTGTGACCAGGTTTTTCTTTGTTCCGGTGCCTATAACTTTTGATCCGTAAGGAGTTACGTGGTGCACAGCATATCGTTGTAAAGCTTTCTGAGAGCTCTACGACGAGGGAAGCCAGGTTGCTCCTTGTGCTCGTTTTTGGAGCCCAAAATCGAACGTTTTCATCAGTTTCAGGCCACTTTTCTTCTTTTGCTATGTTTTTTCGTCCCGGATCGTACGTCGTGAGCTGTTAAAAGGACGACAACCTTACTCGCCGAACATTAGTGGGCCCTACAACACGTTGATATCATGTCTTGCTAGGATGCTGCATTGTCGAAGCGGATGGGTTATCGTTAAGCCCATTGGGCCTTTTGAATTGGCCATCTCTCTAGGCTGGTACTATGAACCATTAACACATAAAGGAATTGTTTCCCCAATATGACAGGTGCAATCATACCAGCACTATTGTACCGGATCCCATCAGAACTCCGAAGTTAAGCATGCTTGGGCGAGAGTAATACTAGGATTGGTAACCCCCTGGGAAGTCCTCGTGTTGCACCCCCTTTTCAATTTTTTTTGCCCTGGTTAGGGTTGCCAAGATACTTTATCTACCCAATTTATATTACCGAATCCCACGAAACATTGGGCAAGACAACTTCGCTTCACGTAGAGGCTGGGCCCGCAAACTGATGGCACGGGACTTATGACCAGGTCTCCGTCGCTTCGGTGCCCATAACTTTTGATCCGTAACGAGTTACGTGGTACACAGCATACCGTTGCAAAGCACTCTGAGAGCTCTACGACGGGGGCAGCCAGCTTGCTTGCTGTTCCCATTTTTGGAGCTGAAAATCGAACGTTTTCATTAATTTCAGGCCACTTTTCTTTTTTTTCTATGTTTTTTCATCCCAGATTGTACGTCGTGAGCTGTTAAAAGGACGACAACCTTACTCGCGGGACATTAGGGGGCCCTACAACGCGTCGATATCACATCTTTCTAGGATATTGCGTTGTTGAAGCAGATGGGTTATAGTTAAGCCCATTGGGCCATTTCAATTGGCCATCTCTCTAGGCTGGGACTGTGAACCGTTAACAAATAAAGGAATTGTGCCCTCAACATGACGGGTGCGATTATACCAGCATTAATGCACCGGATCCCATCAAAACTCCAAAGTTAAGTGTGCTTGGGCAAGAGTAGTACTAGGATGGGTGACCCCTTGGGAAGTCCTCGTGTTGCACCCCCCTTTTCAATTTTTTTTGCTCCGGTTTGGGTTGTCAAGATACTTTATCCACCACATTTCTATTATCTAATCCTACGGCACCTTGGGCAAGACAACTTCACTTCATGTGGAGGCTGGGCCCGCAAACCGAGGGCGTAGAGCTTGTGACCAGCTCTTCGTCGCTCCGGTGCCAATAACTTTTTATCCGTAAGGAGTTACACGGCGCAGAACATACCGTCGCAAAGCTCTCCGTCAGCTCTACGAAGGGGGCAGCGAGCATGCTTGATGTGCCCTTTTTGGAGCCCAAAATCAAATGTTTTCATCAGTTTTAGGCCACTTTTCTTCTTTTGCTCTGTTTTTCCGTCCCGGATCGTACGTCGTGAGCAGTTAAAAGGACGACAACCTTAATCGTGGGACATTAGAGGGCACTACAACGCTTCGATATCACGTATTGCAAGGATGCTGCATTGCTGAAGCGGATAGGTTTTCGTTAAGCCCATTGGGCCTTTTGAATGGGCTATCTCTCTAGGCTGGGACTGTGAACCGTTAACAAATAAAGGAATTGTGCCCTCAACATGACGGGTGCGATCCTACCCGCGCTAATGCACCGGATCCCATCAGAACTCTGAAGTTAACCGTGCTTGGGCGAGAGTAGTACTAGAATGGGTTACACCCTGGGAAGTCCTTGTGTTGCACCCCATTTTCAATTTTTTTTGCCGTGGTTAGGGTTGCCAAGATACTTTATCCACCGAATTTCTATTATCAAATCCCACGGAACATTGGGCAAGACAACTTCGCTTCACGTAAAGGCTGGGCCCGCAAACAGAGGGCGTAGGGCTTGTGACCAGGTCTCCGTCGCTCTGGTGCCCATAACTTTTGATCCGTAAGGAGGTACGCGACACAAATCATACCGTTACAAAGCTCTCTGAGAGCTCTACGACGAAGGCAGTTAGCTTGCTCACTGTGCCCATTTTTGGATCCCAAAATTGAATGTTTTCATCAGTTTCAAGCCACTTTTCTTCTTTTCCTCTATTTTTTCGTCTCGGATCGTACGTTGTGAGCTTATAAAAGGACGACAACCTTACTCGCGGCACATTAGTAGGCCCTACAACGCATCGATCTCACGTCTTGCTAGGATGCTGCGTTGTTGAACGGATGGGTTATCATTAAGCCCATTGGGCCTTTTGAATTGGCTATCTCTCTAGGCTGGGACTGTGAACCGTTAACACATAAAGGAATTGTGCCCTCAACATGACAGGTGCGATCATACTAGCACTAATGCAGCGGATCCCATCAGAACTCCGAAGTTAAGTGTGCTTGGGCGAGAGTAATACTAGTATGGGTGACCCCCTGGACATCCTCGTGTAGCACCCCCTTTTCAATTTTTTTTTACCCTGATTAGGGTTGCCAAGATACTTTATCCACCAAATTTCTATTATCGAATCCCACGGAACATTGGGCAAGACAACTTTGCTTCACCTAAAGGCTGGGCTCACAAACCGAGGGCGTAGGGCTTGTGACCAGGTCTCCGTCGCTCCGGTGCCCATAACTTTTGATCCGTAAGGAGGTACGCGGCGCACAGCATAACGTTGTAAAGCTCTCTGATAGCTCTACGACCGAGGCAGCCAGCTTGCTCACTGTGCCCATTTTTGGATCCCAAAATCGAATGTTTTCATCAGTTTCAGGCCACTTTGCTTCATTTCCTCTATTTTTTCGTCTCGGATCGTACGTCGTGAGCTGTTAAAAGGAAAACAACCTTACTCGCGAGACATTAGTGGGCCCTACAACGCGTCGATATCACGTCTTGCTAGGATGCTGCGTTGTTGAACGGATGGGTTATCGTTAAGCCCATTGGGCCTTTTGAATTGGCCATCTCTGTAGGCTGGGACTGTGAACCGTTAACACATAAAGGAATTGTGCCCTCAACATGATAGGTGCGATCATACTAGCACTAATGCAGCGGATCCCATGAGAACTCCGAAGTTAAGCGTGCTTGGGCGAGGGTAATACTAGGATGGGTGACCCCCTGGGAAGTCCTCGTCTTGCACCCCCTTTTCAATTTTTTTTGCCCTGGTTAGGGCTGCCAAGATACTTTATCCACCAAATTTCTATTATCGAATGCCACGGAACATTGGGCAAGACAACTTCGCTTCACGTAGAGGCTGGGCCCGCAAATTGAGGGCATAGGGCATGTGACCAGGTTTCCGTCGCTCCGGTGCCCATAACTTTTGATCCTAAAGGAGTTATGCGACACACAGTATACCGTTGCAAAGCACTCTGAGAGCTCTACGACAGGGACAGCCAGGTTGCTCGCTGTGCCCATTTTTGGAGCACAAAATCGAACGTTTTCATTAGTTTAAGACACTTTTCTTCTTTTGCTCTGTTTTTTAGTCCCGGATCGTACGTCTTGAGCTGTTAAAAGGATGACAACCTTACTCGCGGGACATTAGCGGGCCCTACAACGCGTTGATATCACGTCTTGCTAGGATGCTGCATTGTTGAAGCGGATGGGTAATCGTTAAGCCCATTGGGCCTTTTGAATTGACCATCTCTCTAGGCTAGGACTGTGAACCATTAACATATAAAGGAATTGTACCCTCAACATGACAAGTGCGATCATACCAGCACTAATGCACAGGATCCCATCAGAACTCCAAAGTTAAGCGTGCTTGGGCGAGAGTAGTACTATGATAGGTGACCCCCTAGGAAGTCCTCGTCTTGCACCCCCTTTCTCAATTTTTTTTGTTCCGGTTTGGGTTGCCAAGATACTTTATCCACCACATTTCTATTATCGAATCCCACGGCACCTTGGGCAAGACAACTTCGCTTCACGTCAAGGCTGGGCCTGCAAACTGAGGGCGTAGGGCTTCTGACCAGGTCTCCGTTGTTCCGGTGCCCATAACTTTTGATCGGTAAGGAGTTACGCGGCGCACAACATACTGTTGCAAAGCTCTCCGACGGCTCTACGAAGGGGGCAGCGAGCTTGCTCGCTGTGCCCTTTTTGGAGCCTAGAATCGACTGTTTTCATCAGTTTCAGGCCACTTTTCTTCTTTTGCTCTGTTTTTCTGTCCCGGATCGTACGTCGTGAGCTGTTAAAAGGACGACAACCTTACTCGCTGGACATTAGAGGGCCCTACAACTCGTCGATATGGCATCTTGTGAGGATGCTGTGTTGTTGAAGGAGATGGGTTGTCGTTAAGCCAATTGGGCCTTTTGAATGGGCCATCTCTCTAGGCTGGGACTGTGAACCGTTAACAAATAAAGGAATTGTGCCCTCAACATGACGGGTGAGATCATACCTGCACTAATGCACTGGATCCCATCAGAACTTCAAAGTTAAGCGTGCTTGGGCGATAATAGTACTAGGATGGATGACCACCTGGGAAGTCCTCTTGTTGCACCCCCATTTCAATTTTTTTTGCCCTGGTTAGGGTTGCCAAGATACTTTATCCACCAAATTTTTATTAAATCCCACAGAACATTGGGCAAGACAACTTCGCTTCACGTCGAAGTTGGGCCCGCAAACCGTGGGCGTTGGGCTTGTGACCCGGTCTCCGTCACTCCGGTGCCCAAAACTTTTGATCCGTAAGGAGTTACGCTGCGCATAGCATACCGTTGCAAAGCTCTCTGAAAGCTCTACGACGGGGGCAGCCAGCTTTCTCGTTGGTCCCCTTTTTGGAACCTAAAATCAAACGTTTTCATCAATTTCAGGCCACTTTTCTTCTTTTGCTCTATTTTTCGTCCTGGATCGTATGTCGTGAGCTGTTAAAAGGACGACAACCATACTCGCGGGACATTACGGGGCCCTACAACGCATCGATATCACGTCTTGCTAGGATGCTGCGTTGTTGAAGCGGATGGGTTAATCGTTAAGCCCATTGGGCCTTTTGAATTGGCCATCTCTCTAGGCTGGGACTGTGAACCGTTAACACATAAAAGAATTGTGACCTCAACATGAGGGGTGTGATCATACTAGCACTAATGCATCGGATCCCATCAGAACTCCGAAGTTAAGCGTGCTTGGGCGAGAGTAGTACTAGGATGGGTGATCCCTTGGGAAGTCCTCGTGTTGCACCCCCTTTTCAATGTTTTTTGCCCTGGTTAAGGTTGCCAAGATACTTTATCCACCAAATTTCTCTTACCGAAACTCACGGAATATTGGGCAAGACAACTTCGCTTCACATAGAGGTTGGGCCCGCAAACCGAGGGCGTCGGGCTTGTGACCAGGTGTCCGTTGTTCCGGTGCCCAAAACTTTTGATTCGTAAGGAGTTACGTGGCGCACAGCATACCGTTGCAAAGCCCTTTGATAGCTCTACGAGGGGGCAACCAGGTCACTAGCTGTGCCCATTTTTGTAGCCCAAAATCGAACGTTTTCATCAGTTTTAGGCCACTTTTCTTCTTTTGCTCTATTTTTTCGTACCGGATCGTACGTCGTGTGCTGTTAAAGGGATGACAACCTTACTTGCGGGACATTAGGGGGCCCTAATATGTATCGATATCATGTCTTGCGAGCATGCTGCGTTGTTGAAGCGGATGGGTTGTCGTTAAGCCCATTGGGCCTTTTGAAATGGCCATCTCTCTAGGCTCGGACTGTGAACCGTTAACAAATAAAGGAATTGTGCCCTCAACATGACGGGTGCGATCATTCCAGCACTAATGCACCGGATCCCATCAGAACTCCGAATTTAAGCGTGCTTGGGCGAGAGTAGTACTAGGATGGATGACCCCTTGGGAAGTCCTCGTGTTGCACCCCATTTTTAATTTTTTTTGCCATGGTTAGGGTTGCCAAAATATTTTATCCACAAAATTTCCATTATCGAATCCCACGTAACATTGGGCAAGAAAAATTCGTTTCACGTAGAGGCTGGGCCCGCAAACTGAGGGCGAAGGGCTTGTGACCAGGTCTCCGTCGCTCCGGTGCCCATAACTTTTGATCCGTAAGGAGTTACGCGGCGCACAGCATACCCTTGCAAAGCTCTCTGAGAGCTCTACGACGGAGGCAACCAGCTTGCTCTCTGTGCCCATTTTTGTAGCCCAAAATCGAACGTTTTCATCAGTTTCAGGACACTTGCTCTGTTTTTTCATAGCGGATCGCACGTCGTGAGCTGTTAAAAGGATGACAACTTTACTCGTGGGACATTAGAGGGCCATACAACGCGTCGATATCACGTCTTGTGAGTATGTTGCGTTGTTGAAGCGGATGGGTTGTCGTTAAGCCCATTGGGCCTTTTGAATGGGCCATCTCTTTAGGCCGGGACTGTGAACCGTTAACACATAAAAGAATTGTGCCCTCAACATGACGGGTACGATAATACCAACACTAATGCACCGGATCACATCAAAACTCCAAAGTTAAGTGTGCTTGGGTGAGAGTAGTACTAGGATGGATGACCCATTGTGAAGTCCTCGTGTTGCACCCCCTTTTCAATTTTTTTTCCCTGGTTAGGGTTGCCAAGATACTTTATCCACCAAATTTCTATTACCGAATCCCCCGGAACATTGGGCAAGACAACTTGGCTTCATGTAGTGGCTGGGCCCGTAAACCGAGGGCATAGGTCTTGTGACCAGGTCTCCGTCGCTCTGGTGCCCATAATTGTTGATCCGTAACGAGTTATGCGGCACACAGTATACCGTTGCAAAGCTCTTTGAGAGCTCTACGACGCGGGCAGCCAGGTTGCCCGCTGTGCCAATTTTTGGAGCCCAAAATCGAACGCTTTCATCAGTTTCAGGCCACTTTTCTTCTTTTGCTCTGTTTTTCCGTCCCGGATCGTACGTCGTGAGCTGTTAAAAGGACGACAACCTTACTCGTGCGACATTAGAGGGCCTTACAACGTGTCGATATCACATCTTGCGAGGATGCTGCGTTGTTGAAGCGGATGGGCTGTCGTTAAGCCCATTGGGCCTTTTGAATGGGCCATCTCTCTAGGTTGGGATTGTGAACCGTTAAGAAATAAAGGAATTGTGCCCTCAACATGACGGGTGCGATTCTACCAGCACTAATGCACCAGATCCCATTAGAACTCCGAAGTGAAGCGTACTTGGGCGAGAGTAGTACTAGGATGGGTGACCCCCTTGGAAGTCCTCGTGTTGTACCCCATTTTCAATTTTTTTTTGCCCCGGTTAGGGTTGCCAAGATACTTTACCCCCAAAATTTCTATTATCGAATCCCACGGAACATTGGGCAAGACAACTTCGCTACACGTAAAGGCCGGGCCTGCAAACCGAGGGCGTAGGGCATACGACCAGGTCTCCGTTGCTCTGGTGCCCATAAATTTTGATCCGTAAGGTGTTACGCGGCGCACAGCATACCGTTGCAAAGCTCTCTGAGAGCTCTACGATGGGGGCAGCCAGCTTGCTCGCGGTGCCCATTTTTGGAGCTCAAAATCGAACGTTTTCATCAGTTTCAAGCTACTTTTCTTCTTTTGCTCCATTCTTTCATCCCGGATCGTACGTCGTGTGCTGTTAAAAGGACTACAACCTTACTCGCCGGACATTACGGGGCCTTACAACGCGTCGACATCACGTCTTGCTAGGATGCTGCGTTGTTGAAGCATATGGGTTATCGTTAAGCCCATTGGGCCTTTTGAATTGGCCATTTCTCTAGGCTGTGACTGTGAACCTTTAACACATAAAGGAATTGTGCCCTCAACATAACGGGTGCAATCATACCAGCACTAATGCACCGGATCCCATCAGAAATTCGAAGTTAAGCGTGCTTGGGCGAGAGTAGTACTAAGATAGGTGACCCCTTGGGAAGTCCTCGTGTTGCAACCCATTTTCAATTTTTTTTCCTTGGTTAGGGTTGCCAAGATACTTTATCCACCAAATTTCTATTACCGAATCCCCCGAAACAATGGGCAAGACAACTTCGCTTCATGAAGAGGCTGGGCCCGCAAACCGAGGGCATAGGGCTTGTGACCAGGTCTTTGTTGCTCCGGTGCCCATAACTGTTGATCCGTAAGGAGTTATGCGGCACACAACATACCGTTGCAAAGCTCTCTAAGTGCTCTATGACGCGGGCAGCCAGGTTGCCCGTTGTGCCTGTTTTTGTAGCCCAAAATCGAATGTTTTCATCAATTTCTTGCCACTTTTCTTCTTTTGCTCTATTTTTTCATCCCGGATCGTACGTCGTGAGCTGTTAGAAGGGCGACAACCTTACACGCGGGACATTAGGAGGCCTTACAACGCGTTGATATCACGTCTTGCTAGGATGCTGCGTTGTTGAAACGGATGGGTTATCATTAAGCCCATTGGGCCTTTTGAATTGGCCATCTGTCTAGGCTGGGACTGTGAACCGTTAACACATAAAGGAATTGTGCCCCCAACATGAGGGGTGCGATCATACCTGTACTAATGCACAGGATCCCATCATAACTCCAAAGTTAAGTGTGCTTAGGCGAGAGTAGTACTAGGATGGGTGACCCCCTGGGAACTCCTCGTGCTGCACCCCCATTTTCAATTTTTTTTGCTCCGGTTTGGGTTGCCAAAATACTTTATCCACCACATTTTATTATCGAATCCCACGGCACCTTGGGCAAGACAACTTCACTTCACGTGGAGGCTGGGCCCGCAAACCGAGGGCGTAGGGCTTCTAAGCAGGTCTCCGTCGTTCCGGTACCCATAACTTTTGATCCTTAAGGTGTTACGCGACGAACAGCATACCATTGCAAAGCTCAACGACAGCTCTATGAAAGGGGTAGCGAGCTTACTCGCTATGCCCTTTTTGGAGCTCAAAATCGAACATTTTCATCAGTTTCAGGCCATTTTTCTTCTTTTGCTATGTTTTTTCATCCTGGATCGTACGTCTTGAGCTGTTAAAAATAATGACAACCTTATTCACGAGACATTAGGGGGCCCTACGATGCGTCGATATCACGTCTTGCCAGGATGCTGCGTTGTTGAAGCGGATGGGTTGTCGTTAAGCCCATTGGGCCTTTTGAATTGGCCATCTCTCTTGGCTAGGACAATGAACCGTTAACAAATAAACGAATTGTGCCCTCAACATGATGGGTGCGATCATACCAGCACTAATGAACTGAATCCCATCAGATTTTCGAAGTTAAGCATGCTTGGGCGAGAGTAGTACTAGGATGGGTGACCCCCTGGGAAATCCTCGTGTTGTATCCCCTTTTCAATTTTTTTTGCCCTGGTTAGGGTTGCCAAGATACTTTATCCACCAAATTTCTATTATCGAATCCCACGGAACATTGGGAAAGACAACTTCGCTTCACGTAGAGGCTGGGCTCGCAAACCGTGGGCGTAGGGCTTGTGACCAGGTCTCCGTCGCTCCGGTGCCTATAACTTTTGATCCGTAACGAGTTACGCGGTGCACAGCATATCGTTGCAGAGCTCTCTGAGAGCTCTACGACAGAGGCAGCTAGCTTGATCGCTGTGCCCATTTTTGGAGCCCAAAATTGAATGTTTTCATCAGTTTCAGGCCACTTTTCTTCATTTGCTCTGTTTTCTCATCCCGGATCGTACGTCGTGAGCTATTAAAAGGGCGACAACCTTACACAAGGGACATTAAAGGGCCCTACAATGCGTCGATATCACGTCTTGCGAGGATGATGCGTTGTTGAAGTGGATGGGTTGTCGTTAAGCCCATTGGGCCTTTTGAATGGGCCATCTCTCTAGGCTGGGACTGTGAATCGTTAACACATAAAGCTATTGTGCCCTCATCATGACGGGTGGGATCATACCAGAACTAATGCACCGGATCCCATCAAAACTCCACATTTAAGCGTGCTTGGACGAGAGTAGTACTAAGATGGATGACCCCCTAGGAAGTCCTCGTGTTGTACCCCCCTTTTCAATTTTTTTTGCTCTGGTTTGGGTTTCCAAGATACTTTATCCACCACATTTCTATTATCGAATCCCACGGCACCTTGGGCAAGACGACATCGCTTTACGTGGAGGCTGGGCCTGTAAACCGAGGGCGTTGGGCTTGTGACTAGTTCTCCGTTGCTCCGGTGCCAATAAGTTTTCAGCCGCAAGGGGTTACGCGGCGCACAGCATACCGTTACAAAGCTCTCTAATAGCTCTACGAAAGGGGCAGTGAGCATGCTCGTTGTGCCCTTTTTGGAGCCCAAAATCGAACATTTTCATTAGTTTCTGGCCACTTTTCTTCTTTTACACTGTTTTTTGAATCGGATCGTACGTAGTGAGCCGTTAAAAAGATGAAAACCTTACTCGCGGGACTTTAGGAGGGCCTACAATGCGTCGATATCACGTCTTGCGAAGATGTTGCGTTGTTGAAGCAGATGGGTTGTTGTTAAGCCCATTGGGCCTTCTGAATTGGCCATCTCTCTAGGCCGGGACTGTGAACCGTTAACAATTAAAGGAATTGTGCCCTCAACATAACGGGTGCGATCATACCAGCACTAATGCACCGGATCCCATTAGAACTCCGAAGTTAAGCGTGCTTGGGTGAGAGTAGTAGTAGGAAGGGTGAACCCCTGGGAAGTCCTCGTCTTGTACCCCCTTTTCAATTTTTTTTGCACTGGTTAGGGTTGCCAAGATACTTTATCCACCAAATTTCTATTATCGAATCCCATGAAACATTGGGCAAGACAACTTCGCTTCACGTGGAAGCTGGTCCCGCAAACCGAAGGCGTAGGGCTTATGACCAGGTCTCCGTCGCTCCGGTGCCCAAAACATTTGATCCGTAAGGAGTTACGCGGCGCACATCATACCGTTGCAAAGCTCATTGAGAGCTCTACAACGAAGGCAACCAGCTTGCTCGTTATGCCTGTTTTTGGAGCCCAAAATTGAACATTTTTATCAATTTCAGACCACTTTTCTTCTTTTGTACTATTTTTTCGTCCCGGATCGTACGTCGTGAGCTGTTAAAAGGACGACAACCTTACTCGCGTGACATTAGAGGGCCCTACAACGCGTCGATATCACGTCTTGCGAGGATGCTGTGTTGTTGAAGCTGATGGGTTGTCGTTAAGCCTATTGGGCCATTTGAATGGGCCATCTCTCTAGGCTGGGACTGCGAACCGTTAACACATAAAGGAATTGTGCCCTCAACATGACGAGTGCGATCATACCAGCACTAATACATCGGATCTATCAAAACTCCAAAGTTAAGCGTGCTTGGACGAGAGTAGTACTAGGATGGGTGACCCCCTTGGAAGTCTTCGTGTTGCACCCCCTTTTTCAATTTTTTTTGCTCCGGTTTGGGTTGCAAAGATGATTTGTCCACCACATTTCCATTATCAAATCCCACGGCACCTTGGGCAAGACAACTTCACTGCACATGGAGGATGGGCCCGCAAACTGAGGGCGTATGGCTTGTGACCAAGTCTCCGTCGTTCCAGTGCCCATAACTTTTGATCCGTAAGGAGTTACACGACGCACAACAGACCATTTCAAAGCTCTCTGACAGCTCTACGAAGGGGGCAGCGAGCATGCTCGCTGGGCCCATTTTTGGAGCCCAAAATTGAACGTTTTAATCAATTTCATGCCACTTTTCTTCTTTTGCCCTGTTTTTTCATCCCGGATCGTACGTCGTGAGCTATTAAAATGAAGAAAACCTAACTCGCATGACATTAGAGGGTCCTACAATGCGTCGATATCATGCCTTGCGAGGATGCTGCGTTGTTAAAGCGAATGGGTTGTCGTTAAGCCCATTGGACCTTTTGAATGGGTCATCTCTCTAGGCTGGGATTGTGAACCATTAATTAATAAAGGAATTGTGCCCTCAACATGACGAGTGCGATCCTACGAGCACTAATGCGCCGGATCCCATCAGAACTCCAAAGTTAAGTGTGCTAGGGCGAGAGTAGTACCAGGATGGGTAACCCCCTGGGAAGTCCTCGTGTTGCACTCCCTTTTCAATTTTTTTTGCCCAAGTTAGGGTTGCCATGATACTTTATCAACCAAATTTCTAATATCGAATCCCACGGAACATTGGGCAAGACAACTTCGCTTCACGTTGAGGCTAGGCTTGCAAACCAAGGGCGTAGGGCTTGTGACCAGGTCTCCGTCGCTCCGGTGCCCGTAACTTTTGATCCGCAAGGAGTTACGCGGCGCACAGTATACCATTGCAAAGCTCTGTGAGAGCCCTACGACGGGGGTAGCCAGCTTGCTCGCTGTGCTCATTTTTGGAGCCCAAAATCGAACGTTTTCATCAATTTCAGTCCACTTTTCTTCTTTTGCGCTATTTTTTCGTCCCGTATCGTACGTCGTGAGCTGTTAAAAGGATGACAACCTTACTCGTGGGACATTCGAGGGCCCTACAACACGTCGATATCACGTCTTACGAGAACACTGCGTTGTTGAAGCGGATGGGTTATTGTTAAGCCCCTTGGGCCTTTTGAATTGGCCATCTCTCTAGGTTGGGACTATGAACCGTTAACACATAAAGGAATTGTGCCCTCAACAAGACGGGTGCGATCATACCAGCACCAATGCACAGGATACCATCAGAACTCCAAAATTAATCGTGCTTGGGCGAGAGTAGTACTAGGATGGGTGACCCCCTCGGAAGTCCTCATGTTGCACCCTCCTTTTCAATTTTTTTTGCTCCGGTTTGGGTTGCCAAGATACTTTATCCACCACATTTCTATTATCGAATCCCACGGCACCTTGGGCAAGACAACTTCGCTTCACGTGGAGGCTGGGCCCGCAAACCGAGGGCGTAGGGCTTGTGACCAGGTCTCCGTCGCTCCCGTGCCCATAACTTTTGATCCGTAAGGAGTTACGCGACGCACAGCATATCGTTGCAAAGCTCTCCGACAGCTCTACGAAAGGAGCAGCGAGCTTGCTCGCTGTGCCCTTTTTGGAGCCCAAAATTGAATGTTTTCATCTGTTTCAGGTCATTTTTCTTCATTAGCTCTGTTTTTTCGTCCTCGATCGTACGTCGTGAGCTGATAAAAGGATGACAACCTTACTCGCGGGAAATTAGGGGGCCCTACAAAGTGTCGATATCACGTCTTGCTAGGATACTGCGTTGTTGAAGGGGATGGGTTGTTGTTAAGCCCATTGGGGCTTTTGAATTGGCCATCTCTCTAGGCCGGGACTGTGAACCGTTAACAAATAAAGGAATTGTGCCCACAACATGACGGGTGCGATCATACCAGCACTAATGCACCGGATCCCATCAGAACTCTGAAGTTAAGCGTGCGTGGGCGAGAGTAGTAGTAGGATGGGTGACCCACTAGGAAGTCTTCGTCCTGTACCCCCTTTTCAATTTTTTTTGCCCTGGTTAGGGTTGCCAAGATACTTTATCCACCAAATTTCTATTATCGAATCACACAGAACATTGGGCAAGACACTTCGCTTCACGTGGAAGCTGGTCCCGTAAACCGAAGATGTAGGGCTTGTGACCAAGTCTCCGTCGCTCCGGTGCCCATAACTTTTGATTCGTAAGGAGTTACGCGGCGCACATCATACCGTTGCAAAGCTCATTGAGAGCTCTACAACAAAGGCAACCAGCTTGCTCGTTGTGCCTGTTTTTGGAGGCCAAAATTGAACATTTTCATCAATTTCAGGCCACTTTTCTTCTTTTGCTCTGTTTTTTCATCCCGGATCGTACGTCGTGAACTGTTAAAAGGACGACAACCTTACTCGCGTGACATTAGAGGGCCCTACAACGCGTCGATATCATGTCTTGCGAGGATGCTGCGTTGTTGAAGCAGATGGGTTGTTGTTAAGCCCATTGGGCCTTTTGAATGGGCCATCTCTCTATACTGGGACTGCGAACCGTTAACACATAAAGGAATTGTGCCCTCAACATGACGGATGCAATCATACCAGTTCTAATACACCAGATCCCTTCAAAACTCCAAAGTTAAGCGTGCTTGGGCGAGAGTAGTACTAGGATGGGTGACCCCCTAGGAAGTCTTCGTGTTGCACCCCCCTTTTCAATTTTTTTTGCTCCGGTTTGGGTTGCCAAGATACTTTATCCACCACATTTCTATTATCGAATCCCACGGCACCTTGGGCAAGACAAGTTCGTTGCAAGTGGAGGCTGGGCCCGCAAACTGACGGCGTAGGGCTTGTGACCAAGTCTCCGTCGTTCTGGTGCCCATAACTTTTGATCCGCAAGGAGTTATGTGACGCACAGCAGACCGTTGCAAAGCTCTCCGACAACTCTACGAATGGGGCAGTGAGCATGCTCACTGGGCCCATTTTTGGGGCCCAAAATTGAACGTTTTCATCAATTTCATGCCCATTTTCTTCTTTTGCTATGTTTTTCTGTCCCGGATCGTACGTCGTGAGTTGTTAAAAGGACAACAACCTTACTCGCGGGACATTAGAAGGCCCTACAATGCATCGATATCACGCCTTACGAGGATGCTGCGTTGTTGAAGCAGATGGGTTGTCGTTAAGCCCAATGGGCCTTTTGAATGGGCCATCTCTCTAGGCTGGGACTGTAAACCGTTAACAAATAAAGGAATTGTGCCCTCAACATGACGGGTGCGATCATACCAGCACTAATGCACTGGATCCCATCAGAACTCCGAAGTTAAGCGTGCTTGGGCGAGAGTAATACTAGGATGGGTGACCCCCTGGCAAGTCCTCATGTTGCACCCCCTTTTCAATTTTTTTTCCCTGGTTAGGGTTGCCAAGATACTTTATCCACCAAATTTCTATTACCGAATCCCACTGAATATTGGGCAAGACAACTTCGCTTCACATAGAGGCTGGGCCCGCAAACCGAGGGCGTAGGGCTTGTGACCAGGTCTCCGTCGCTCTGGTGCCCATAACTTTTGATCCGTAAGGAGTTACACTGCGCACAGCAAACCGTTGCAAAGCACTCCGACAGCTCTACGAAGGGGGCAGCGAGCTTGCTCGTTGTGCCCTTTTTGGAGCCCAAAATCGAATGTTTTCATCAGTTTCAGGCCACTTTTCTTCTTTTGCTTTGTTTTTTGGTCCCGGATCGTACGTCATGAGTTGGTAAAAGGACGACAACCTTACTCGCGGGACATTAGGGGGCCCTACAATGCGTCGATATCACGTCTTTTGAGGATGCTGCGTTGTTGAAACGGATGGGTTGTCGTTAAGCCCATTGGGCCTTCTGAATTGGCCATCTCTCTAGTCTGGGGTTGTGAACCGTTAACAAATAAAGGAAATGTGCCCTCAACATGACGGGTGCGATCATACCTGCACTAATGCACTGGATACCATTAGAACTCCGAAGTTAAGCGTGCTTGGGCGAGAGTAGTACTAGGATGGGTGACCCCCTGGGAAGTCCTCGTGTTGCACCCCCTTTTCAATTTTTTTTGCCCTCGATAGGGTTGCCAAGATACTTTATCCACCAAATTTCTATTTTCGAATCCCACGAAACATTGGGCAAGACAACTTCGCTTCACGTAGAGGCTGGGCCAGCAAACTTAAGGCGTAGGGCTTGTGACCAGGTCTCCGTCGCTCCGGTGCCCATAACTTTTGATCCGTAAGGAATTACGCGGCACACAGCATACCGTTACAAAGCACTCCGAGAGCTCGACGACGAGGGTAGCCAGCTTGCTCGTTGTGCCCATTTTTGGAGCCCAAAATCGGACGTTGTCATTAGTTTCAAGCCATTTTTCTTCATTTGCTCTGTTTTTTCGTTTGGGATCGTACATCGTGAGCTGTTAAACGGACAACAACCTTGCTCGCGGGACATTAGAGGGCCCTACAACGCGTCGATATCACGTCTTGCCAGGATGCTGCGTTGTTAAAGCGAATGGGTTGTCGTAAAGCCCATTGGTCCTTTTGAATGGGCCATCTCTCTAGGCTGGGACTGGAAACCGTTAAAAAAATAAATGAATTGTGCCCTCAACATGACGGGTGTGACCATACCAGCGCTAATGCACCGGATCCCATCAGAACTCCGAAGTTAAGCGTGTTTGGGCAAGAGTAATACTTGGATGGGTGACCCATTGCGAAGTCCTCATGTTGCACCCCCTTTTAAATTTTTTTTGCCCTGCTTAGGGTTGCCAAGATACTTTATCCACCAAATTTCTGTTACCGAATCCCACTGAACATTGGGCAAGACAACTTCGCTTTACGTAGTGGCTGGGCCCGCAAACTGAGGGCGTAGAGCTTGGGACTAGGTCTCCATCGCTCTGGTGCCCATAACTTTTGATCCGTAAGGAGTTACGAGCTGCACAACATACCGTTGCAAAGCTCTCTGAGAGCTCTACGACAGGGCCAGCCAGCTTGCCCACTGTGCCTATTTTTGGAGCCCAAAATCTAACGTTTTCATCAGTTTCAGGACACTTTTCTTCTTTTGCCCTATTTTTTCATCCCGGATTGCACGTTGTGAGCTGTTAAAAGGATGACAACCTTACTCGTGGGACATTAGGGGGCCCTACAACGCGTCGATATTACGTCTTGCTAGAATGTTGCGTTGTTGAAGCAGATGCGTTATCGTTAATCCCATTGGGCCTTTTGAATTGGACATCTCTCTAGGCTGGGACTATGAACCATTAACACATAAAAGAATTGTGCCCTCAACATGATAGGTACGATCATACTAGCACTAATGCACCGAATCCAATCAGAATTCCAAAGTTATGCGTGCTTGGAGGAGAGTAGTACTAGGATGGGTGACCCCTTCGGAAGTCCTCCTGTTGCACCCCCTTTTTAATTTTTTTTCCTCCGGTTAGGGTTGTCAAAATACTTTTTCCACCGAATTTCTATTATCGAACCCCACGGAACATTGGGCAAGACAACTTTGCTTCACGCAGCGGCTGGGCCCGCAAACTGAGGGCGTAGGGCTTGTGACTAGGTCTCTGTCGATCCCGTGCCCATAACTTTTGATCCGTAAGGAGTTACGAGGCGGACAGCATACCGTTGAAAAGCACTCCGACAGCTCTACAAAGGGGGCATGAGCTTGATCACTGTGCCCTTTTTTGAGCCCAAAATCGAACGTTTTCATCAATTTCAGGCCACTTTTTTCTTTTGCTATGTTTTTCCGTCCTGGATCGTACGTCGTGAGCTGTTAAAAGGACGACTACCTTACTCGCGAGACATTAGAGGGCCCTACAATGCGTCGATATCACGTCTTGCGAGGATGCTGCGTTGTTGAACTGGATGGGTTGTCGTTAAGCCCATCGGGCCTTTTGAATGGGCCATCTCTTTACGCTGGGACTGTGAACCGTTAACAAATAAAAGAATTGTGTCCTCAACATGACGAGTGCGATCATACCAATAATAATGCACCAGATCCCATCAGAACTCCGAAGTTAAGCGCGCTTGTGCGAGAGTAGTACTAGAATGGGTAACCCCTTGGGAAGTCCTCGTGTTGCACCCGCTTTTCAATTTTTTTTGCCCTGGTTAGAGATGCCAAGATACTTTATCCACCAAATTTCTATTACCGAATCCTACCGAACATTGGGCAAGAAAACTTCGCTTCACATAGAGGCTGGGCCCGCAAACCGAGGGCGTAGGGCTTGTGACCAAGTCTCCGTCGGTCCGGTGTCAATAACTTTTGATCCGTAAGGAGTTACGCGGCGCACAGCATAGCGTTGCAAAGCTCTCTGAGAGGTCTACGACGGGGGCAGCCAGCTTGCTTGTTGTGCCTTTTTTTGGAGCCAAAAATTGAATGTTTTCATCAGTTTCAGGCCATTTTTCTTCTTTTGCTCTTTTTTTTCGTCCCGGATCGTACGTTGTGAGATGTTAAAAGGACGACAACCTTACTCACGGGACATTAGGGGGTCCTACAACGCGTCGATATCACGTCTTGCTAGGATACTACGTTATTGAAGCGGATGGGTTAACGTTAACCCCATTGGGCCTTTTGAATTGGCCATCTTTCTAGGCTGGGACTGTGAACCGTTAACACATAAAGGAATTGTGCCCTCAACATGACGGGTGCGATCATACCAACACTAATGCACCGGATCCCATCAAAACTCCGAAGTTAAGCGTGCTTGGGCGAGAGTAATAGTAGGATAGGTTACCCCCTGGGAAGTCCTTGTGTTGCATACCCCTTTTCAATATTTTTTGCTCCGGTTTGGGTTGACAAGATACTTTATCCACCACATTTCTATTATCGAATCCCACGGCACCTTGGGCAAGACAACTTCGCTTCACGTGGAGGCTGGGCCCGCAAACCGAGGGCGTTAGGCTTGTGACCATGTCTCCGTCGCTCCGGTGCCCATAACTTTTAATCCGTAATATGTTACGTGGCGCACAGCATACCGTTGTAAAGCTCTCCGATAGCTCTACGAAGGGGGCATGAGCTTGCTCGCTCTGCCCCTTTTCGAGACTAAAATTGAACGTTTTCATCAATTTTAGGCCTCTTTTCTTCTTTTGCTCTGTTTTTTCATCCCGGATCGTACGTCGTGAGCTGTTAAAAGGACGACAATCTTACTTGCGGGACATTAGAGAGCCCTACAACGTGTCGATATCACGTCTTGCTAGGATGCTGCATTGTTTAAGCGGATGGGTTGTCGTTAAGCCCATTGGGCCTTTTGACTGGGGCATCTCTCTAGGCTGGGACTATGAACCATTAACAAATAAAGGAATTGTGCCCTCAACATGACAGGTGCGATCATACCAGTACTAATGCACCGGATCCTATCAGAACTCCGAAGTTAAGCGTGCTTGGGCGAGAGTAGTACTAGGATGGGTAACCCCTTGGCAAGTCCTCGTGTTGCACACACTTTTCAATTTTTTTTGCCCTGGTTAGGGTTGCCAAGATACCTTATCCACCAAATTTCTATTACCGAATCCCACAGAACATTGGGCAAGACAACTTTGCTTCACATATAAGCTGGGCACGCAAACCGATGGCGTAGGGCTTGTGACCAGGTCTCCGTCGCTCCGGTGTCAATAACTTTTGATTAGTAAGGTGTTACGCGGTGCATAGTATACCGTTGCAAAGCTCACTGAGAGCTCTACGACAGGGGCAGCCAGCTTGAACGCTGTGCCTATTTGTGGAGCCAAAAATCGAACGTTTTCATCAGTTTCAGGCCACTTTTCTTCTTTTGCTATTTTTTTTGTCCCGGATCGTATGTCGTGAGCTGTTAAAAGGACGACAACCTTACTGGCGAGACATTAGGGGGCCCTACAACGTGTCGAAATCACGTCTTGTGAGGATGCTGCGTTCTTAAAGCGGATGGGTTGTTGTTAAGCCTATTGGGCCTTCTGAATTGGCCATCTCTCTAGGCCGGGACTATGAACCATTAAAAAATAAAGGAATTGTGCCCTCAACATGACGGGTGCGATCATACTAGCACTAATGCACCGGATCCCATTAGAACTCCGAAGTTAAGCGTGCTTGGGCGAGAGTAGTAGTAGGATGGGTGAACCCCTGGGAAGTCCTCGTCTTGTACCCCCTTTTCAATTTTTTTTTCCCTGGTTAGGGTTGCCAAGATACTTTATCCACCAAATTTCTATTATCGAATCCCACGGAACATTGGGCAAGACAACTTCGCTTCACGTGGAAGCTGGTCCCGCAAACCGAAGGCGTAGGGCTTGTGACCAGGTCTCCATCGCTCTGGTGCCCAAAACATTTGATACGTAAGGAGTTACACAGCGCACAGCATACCGTTGCAAAGCTCACTGAGAGCTCTACAACGAAGGCAACCAGCTTGCTCGTTATGCCCATTTTTGGAGCCCAAAATTGAACGTTTTCATCAGTTTCAGCCCACTTTTCTTCTTTTGCTCTATTTTTTCGTCCCGGATCGTACGTCATGAGCTGTTAAAAGGACGACAACCTTACTCGCGTGACATTAGAGAGCCTTACAACGCGTCGATATGATGTCGTGCGAGGATGCTGTGTTGTTGAAGCGGATGGGTTGTCGTTAAGCCTATTGGGCCATTTGAATGGGCCATCTCTCAAGGCTGGGACAGCGAACCGTTAACACATAAAGGAATTATGCCTTCAACATGACGGGTGCGATCATACCAGCACTAATACACCGGATCCTATCAAAACTCCAAAGTTAAGCGTGCTTGGGCAAGATTAGTACTAGGATGGGTGACCCCCTGGGAAGTCTTCGTGTTGCACCCCCTTTTTCAATTTTTTTTGCTCCGGTTTGGGTTGCCAAGATGATTTATCCACCACATTTCCATTATCGAATCCCACGGCACCTTGGGCAAGACAACTTCACTGCACATGGAGGATGGGCCCGCACAAGGAGGGCGTATGGCTTGTGACCAAGTCTCCGTCGTTCCGGTGCCCATAACTTTTGATCCGTAAGGAATTACACGACGCACAGTAGACCGTTGCAAAGCTCTCCGATAGCTCTACGAAGGGGGCAGCGAGCATGCTCGCTGGGCCCATTTTTGGAGCCCAAAATTGAACGTTTTCATCAATTTCATGCCCATTTTCTTCTTTTGCTCTGTTTTTCCATCCCGGATCGTACGTCGTGAGCTGTTAGAAGGACGACAACCTTACTCGCCGGACATTAGAGGGCCTTAAAATGCGTCGATATCATGCCTTGCGAGGATGCTGCGTTGTTAAAGCGAATGGGTTGTCGTTAAGCCCATTGGACCTTTTGAATGGGTCATCTCTCTAGGCTGGGATTGTGAACCATTAATTAATAAAGGAATTGTGCCCTCAACATGACGAGTGCGATCCTACGAGCACTAATGCGCCGGATCCCATCAGAACTCCAAAGTTAAGTGTGCTAGGGCGAGAGTAGTACCAGGATGGGTAACCCCCTGGGAAGTCCTCGTGTTGCACTCCCTTTTCAATTTTTTTTGCCCAAGTTAGGGTTGCCATAATACTTTATCAACCAAATTTCTAATATCGAATCCCACGGAACATTGGGCAAGACAACTTCGCTTCACGTTGAGGCTGGGCTAGCAAACCAAGGGCGTAGGGCTTGTGACCAGGTCTCCGTCGCTCCGGTGCCCGTAACTTTTGATCCGCAAGGAGTTACGCGGCGCACAGTATACCATTGCAAAGCTCTGTGAGAGCCCTACGACGGGGGTAGCCAGCTTGCTCGCTGTGCCCATTTTTGGAGCCCAAAATCGAACGTTTTCATCAATTTCAGTCCACTTTTCTTCTTTTGCCCTATTTTTTCATCCCGGATCGTACGTCGTGAGTTGTTAAAAGGATGACAACCTTACACGCGGGACATTAGGGGGCCCTACAACGCGTCGATATCACGTCTTGCTGGGATGCTGCGTTGTTGAAGTAGATGGGTTATCGTTAAGCCCCTTGGGCCTTTTGAATTGGCCTTCTCTCTAGGCTGGGATTGTGAACCGTTAACACATAAAGGAATTGTGCCCTCAACAAGACGGGTGCGATCATACTAGCACTATTGCACAGGATCCCATCAGAACTCCAAAATTAATCGTGCTTGGGCGAGAGTAGTACTAGGATGGGTGACCCCTTCGGAAGTCCTCGTGTTGCACCCTCCTTTTCAATTTTTTTTGCTCCGGTTTGGGTTGCCAAGATACTATATCCACCACATTTCTATTATCGAATCCCACGGCACCTTGGGCAAGATAACTTCGCTTCACGTGGAGGCTGGGCCCGCAAACCGAGGGCGTAGGGCTTGTGACCAGGTCTCCGTCGTTCCCGTGCCCATAACTTTTGATCCGTAAGGAGTTACGCGGCGCACAGCATATCGTTGCAAAGCTCTCCGACAGCTCTACGAAAAGAGAAGCGAGCTTGCTCGCTGTGCCATTTTTGGAGCCCAAAATCGAATGTTTTCATCTATTTCAGGTCACTTTTCTTCATTAGCTCTGTTTTTTCATCCCGGATCGTACGTCGTGAGCCGATAAAAGGATGACAACCTTACTCGAGGGACATTAGGGGGCCTTACAACGTGTTGATATCACGTCTTGCGAGGATGCTGCGTTGTTGAAGCGGATGGGTTGTTGTTAAGCCCATTGGGCCTTTTGAATTGGCCATCTCTCTAGGCCGGGACTGTGAACCGTTAACAAATAAAGGAATTGTGCCCACAACATGACGGGTGCGATCATACCAGCACTAATGCACCGGATCCCCTCAGAACTCTGAAGTTAAGCGTGCGTGGGCGAGAGTAGTAGTAGGATGGGTGACCCACTAGGAAGTCTTCGTCCTGTACCCCCTTTTCAATTTTTTTTGCCCTGGTTAGGGTTGCCAAGATACTTTATCCACCAAATTTCTATTATCGAATCCCACGGAACATTGGGCAAGACAACTTCGCTTCACGTGGAAGCTGGTCCCGTAAACCGAAGATGTAGGGCTTGTGACCAAGTCTCCGTCGCTCCGGTGCCCATAACTTTTGATTCGTAAGGAGTTACGCGGCGCACATCATACCGTTGCAAAGCTCATTGAGAGCTCTACAACAAAGGCAACCAGCTTGCTCGTTGTGCCTGTTTTTGGAGGCCAAAATTGAACATTTTCATCAATTTCAGGCCACTTTTCTTCTTTTGCTCTGTTTTTTCGTCCCGGATCGTACGTCGTGAACTGTTAAAAGGACGACAACCTTACTCGCGTGACATTAGAGGGCCCTACAACGCGTCGATATCGTGTCTTGCGAGGATGCTGCGTTGTTGAAGCGGATGGGTTGTCGTTAAGCCAATTGGACCTTTTGAATGGGCCATCTCTGTATACTGGGCCTGCGAACCGTTAACACATAAAGGAATTGTGCCCTCAACATGACGGATGCAATCATACCAGTTCTAATACACCAGATCCCTTCAAAATTCCAAAGTTAAGCGTGCTTGGGCGAGAGTAGTACTAGGATGGGTGACCCCCTAGGAAGTCTTCGTGTTGCACCCCCCTTTTCAATTTTTTTTGCTCCGGTTTGGGTTGCCAAGATACTTTATCCACCACATTTCTATTATCGAATCCCACGGCACCTTGGGCAAGACAAGTTCGTTGCAAGTGGAGGCTGGGCCCGCAAACTGACGGCGTAGGGCTTGTGATCAAGTCTCCGTCGTTCTGGTGCCCATAACTTTTGATCCGCAAGGAGTTATGTGACGCACAGCAGACCGTTGCAAAGCTCTACGAAGGAGGCAGTGAGCATGCTCATTGGGCCCATTTTTGGAGCCCAAAATCGAACGTTTTCATCAATTTCATGCCACTTTTCTTCTTTTGCTCTGTTTTTACGTCCCGGATCGTAAGTCGTGAGCTGTTAAAAGGACAACAACCTTACTCGCGGGACATTAGAGGGCCTTACAACGCGTCGATATCACGCCTTGCGAGGATGCTGCGTTGTTAAAGCAGATGGGTTGTTGTTAAGCCCAATGGGCCTTTTGAATGGGCCATCTCTCTAGGCTGGGACTGTGAACCGTTAACAAATAAAGGAATTGTGCCTTCTACATGACGGGTGAAATCATACCAGCACTAATGCACCGGATCCCATCCGAACTTCGAAGTTAAGCGTGCTTGGACGAGAATAGTACTAGGATGGGTGACCACCTGGGAAGTCTGCGTGTTGCACCCCCTTTTCAATTTTTTTTGCCCTAATTAGTGTTGCCAAGATACTTTATCCATCAAATTTCTATTACCGAATCGTACGGAACATAGGGCAAGACAACTTCGCTTCACGTAGAGGCTGGGCCCGCAAGCCAAGGGCGTAGGGCTTGTGACCAGGTCTCCGTCGCTCTGGTGCCCATCACTTTTGTTCCGTAAGGAGTTACGAGGTGCACAGCATACCATTGTAAAGCGCTCTGAGAGTTCTACGATGGGGGCAGCCAGCTTGCTCGCTGTGCCCATTTTTGGGGCCCAAAATCGAAGGTTTTCATCAGTTTCAGGCAACTTTCTTCTTTTGCTTTGTTTTTCCGTCCCGGATCGTACGTCATGAGCTGTTAAAAGGACAACAACCTTACTCGCGGGACATTAGAGGGCTCTACAACGCGTCGATATCACGCCTTGCTAGGATGCTGCGTTGTTGAAGCGGATCGGTTGTTGTTATGCCCATTGGGCCTTTTGAATTGGCCATCTCTCTAGGCCGGGACTGTGAACCGTTAACAAATAAAGGAATTGTGCCATAAACATGACGGGTGCGATCATACCAGCACTAATCCACCGGATCCCATCAGAACTCCGAAGTTAAGCGTGCTTGGGTGAGAGTAATACTAGGATGGGTGACCCCCTGGCAAGTCCTCATGTTGCACCCCCTTTTCAATTTTTTTTGCCCTGGTTAGGGTTGCCAAGATACTTTATCCACCAAATTTCTATTACCGAATCCCACGGAATATTGGGCAAGACAACTTCGCTTCACATAGAGGCTGGGCCCGCAAACCGAGGGCGTAGGGCTTGTGACCAGGTCTCCGTCGCTCTGGTGCCCATAACTTTTGATCCGTAAGGAGTTACACTGCGCACAGCAAATCGTAAGCACTCCGACAGCTCTACGAAGGGGGCAGCGAGCTTGCTCCCTGTGCCCTTTTTGGAGCCCAAAATCTAATGTTTTCATCAGTTTCAGGCCACTTTTATTCTTTTGCTTTGTTTTTTGGTCCCGGATCGTACGTCATGAGTTGTTAAAAGGACGACAACCTTACTCGCGGGACATTAGGGGGCCCTACAATGCGTCGATATCACGTCTTTTGAGGATGCTGCGTTGTTGAAACGGATGGGTTGTCGTTAAGCCCATTGGGCCTTCTGAATTGGCCATCTCTCTAGTCTGGGGTTGTGAACCGTTAACAAATAAAGGAAATGTGCCCTCAACATGACGGGTGCAATCATACTAGCATTAATGCACCGGATCCCATCAGAACTCCGAAGTTAAGCGTGCTTGGGCGAGAGTAGTACTAAGATGGGTGACCCCCTTGGAAGTCCTCGTGTTGCACCCCCTTTTCCATTTTTTTTGCCCTAGTTAGGGTTGCCAAGATACTTTATCCACCAAATTTCTATTATCGAATCCCACGGAACATTGGGCAACACAACTTCGCTTCATGTAGGGGCTGGGCCAGCAAACCGAGGGCGTAGGGCCTGTGACCAGATCTCCGTCACTCCAATGCCCATAACTTTTGATCCGTAAGGAGTTACGCGGCGCACAATATACCGTTGCAAAGCTCTCTGAGAGCTCTACGACAGAGGCTGCCAGCATGCTCGCTATGCCCGTTTTTGGAGCCCAAAATCGGACGTTGTCATTAGTTTCAGGCTATTTTTCTTTATTTGCTCTGTTTTTTCGTCCTGGATCGTACGTCGTGAGCTGTTAAAAGGACAACAACCTTGCTCGCGGGACATTAGAGGGCCCTACAACGCGTCGATATCACGTCTTGCCAGGATGCTGCGTTGTTAAAGCGAATGGGTTGTCGTAAAGCCCATTGGTCCTTTTGAATGGGCCATCTCTCTAGGCTGGGACTGGAAACCGTTAAAAAAATAAATGAATTGTGCCCTCAACATGATGGGTGTGACCATACCAGCGCTAATGCACCGGATCCCATCAGAACTCCGAAGTTAAGCGTGTTTGGGCAAGAGTAATACTTGGATGGGTGACCCCCTGGGAAGTCCTCGTGTTGCACACCCTTTTAAATTTTTTTTGCCCTGCTTAGGGTTGCCAAGATACTTTATCCACCAAATTTCTGTTACCGAATCCCACTGAACATTGGGCAAGACAACTTCGCTTTACGTAGTGGCTGGGCCCGCAAACTGAGGGCGTAGAGCTTGGGACTAGGTCTCCGTCGCTCTGGTGCCCATAACTTTTGATCCGTAAGGAGTTACGCGGTGCACAACATACCGTTGCAGAGCTCTCTAAGAGCTCTACGACGGGGGCAGCCAGCTTGCTCATGGTGCCTATTTTTGGAGCCCAAAATCGAATGTTTTCATCAGTTTCAGGCCACTTTTCTTCTTTTGCTCTATTTTTTCATCCCGGATTGTACGTTGTGAGCTGTTAAAAGGATGACAACCTCACTCGTGGGACATTAGGGGGCCCTACAACGCGTCGATCTCACGTCTTGCTAGGATGTTGCATTGTTGAAGCAGATGCGTTATCGTTAATCCCATTGGGCCTTTTGAATTGGCCATCTTTATAGGCTGGGACTATGAACCATTAACACATAAAAGAATTGTACCCTCAACATGACGGGTGCGATCATACCAGCACTAATGCACCGAATCCCATCAGAACTCCGAAGTTAAGCGTGCTTGGGCGAGAGTAGTACTAGGATGGGTGACCCCTTCGGAAGTCCTAGTGTTGCACCCCCTTTTCAATTTTTTTTCCTTAGGTTTGGGTTGCCAAGATACTTTATCCACCGAATTTCTATTATCGAATCCCACGGCACCTTGGGCATGACAACTTCCCTTCAACTGGAGGTTGGGCCCGCAAACTGAGGGTGTAGGGCTTGTCACCAGGTCTCCGTCGTTTCGGTGCCAATAACTTTTGATCCGTAAGGAATTACATGGCACACAATATAACGTTGCAAAGCTCTCCGAGAGCTCTACGACGGGGGCATGAGCTTTCTCACAGTGCCCTTTTTCGAGCCCAAAATCAAACGTTTTCATCAATTTCAGGCCACTTTTCTTCTTTTTCTATGTTTTTCCGTCCCGAATCGTACGTCGTGAGCCGTTAAAAGGATGACAACCTTACTCGCAAGACATTAGAGGGCCTTACAACGTGTCGATATCACGTCTTGCGAGGATGCTGCGTTGTTGAACTGGATGGGTTGTCGTTAAGCCCATTGGGCCTTTTGAATGGGCCATCTCTTTACGCTGGGACTGTGAACCGTTAACAAATAAAGGAATTGTGTCCTCAACAAGAAGGGTGCGATCATACCAGCACTAATGCACCAGATCCCATCAGAACTCTGAATATAGCGCGCTTGCGCGAGAGTAGTACAAGAATGGGTGATCCCTTGGGAAGTCCTCGTGTTGCACCCGCTTTTCAATTTTTTTTGCCCTGGTTAGAGATGCCAAGATACTTTATCCACCAAATTTCTATTACCGAATCCTACCGAACATTGGGCAAGAAAACTTCGCTTCACATAGAGGCTGGGCCCGCAAACCGAGGGCGTAGGGCTTGTGACCAAGTCTCCGTCGGTCCGGTGTCAATAACTTTTGATCCGTAAGGAGTTACGCGGCGCACAGCATAGCGTTGCAAAGCTCTCTGAGAGGTCTACGACGGGGGCAGCCAGCTTGCTTGTTGTGCCTTTTTTTGGAGCCAAAAATTGATTGTTTTCATCAGTTTCGGGCCACTTTTCTTCTTTTGCTCTTTTTTTTCGTCCCAGATCGTACGTTGTGAGATGTTAAAAGGATGACAACCTGACTCGCGGGACATTAGGAGGCCCTACAACGCGTCGATATCAAGTCTTGCTAGGATACTACGTTGTTGAAGCAGATGAGTTATCGTTAAGCCCATTGGGCCTTTTGAATTGGCCATCTCTCTAGGCTGGGACTGTGAACCGTTAACACATAAAGGTATTGAGCCCTCAACATGACGGCTGCAATCATACCAGCACTAATGCACCGGATCCCACTAGAACTCCGAAGTTAAGCGGGCTTGGGTGAGAGGAGGACTAGGATGGGTTACCCCCTGGGAAGTCCTTGTGTTGCATACCCTTTTCAATATTTTTTGCTCCGGTTTGGGTTGACAAGATACTTTATCCACCATATTTCTATTATCGAATCCCATGGCACCTTGGGCAAGACAACTTCGCTTCACGTGGAGGCTGGGCCCGCAAACCGAGGGCGTAAGGCTTGTGACCATGTCTCCGTCGCTCTGGTGCCCATAACTTTTAATCCGTAATGTGTTACGCGGCGCACAGTATACCATTGTAAAGCTCTCCGATAGCTCTACGAAGGGGGCATGAGCTTGCTGGCTCTGCCCCTTTTCGAGACCAAAATTGAACGTTTTCATCAATTTTAGGCCTCTTTTCTTCTTTTGCTTTGTTTTTCCATCCCGGATCGTACGTCGTGAGCTGTTAAAAGGACGACAATTTTACTTGTGGGATATTAGAGAGCCCTTCAACGCGTCGATCACGTCTTGCTAGGATGCTGCATTGTTTAAGCGGATGGGTTGTCGTTAAGCCCATTGGGCCTTTTGACTGGGGCATCTCTCTAGGCTGGGACTATGAACCATTAACAAATAAAGGAATTGTGCCCTCAACATGACAGGTGCGATCATACCAGTACTAATGCACCGGATCCTATCAGAACTCCGAAGTTAAGCGTGCTTGGGCGAGAGTAGTACTAGGATGGGTGACCCCTTGGCAAGTCCTCGTGTTCCACACACTTTTCAATTTTTTTTGCCCTGGTTAGGGTTGCCAAGATACCTTATCCACCAAATTTCTATTACCGAATCCCACAGAACATTGGGCAAGACAACTTTGCTTCACATATAAGCTGGGCACGCAAACCGAGGGCGTAGGGCTTGTGACCAGGTCTTCGTCGCTCCTGTGTCAATAACTTTTGATTCGTAAGGAGTTACGCGGTGCACAGTATACCATTGCAAAGCTCACTGAGAGCTCTACGATGGAGGCATCAAGCTTGATCGCTGTGCCTATTTGTGGAGCCAAAAATCGAACGTTTTCATCAGTTTCAGGCCACTTTTCTTCTTTTGCTATTTTTTTTGTCCCGGATCGTATGTCGTGAACTGTTAAAAGGACGACAACCTTACTGGCGAGACATTAGGGGGCCCTACAACATGTCGATATCACGTCTTGCTAGGATGCTACGTTGTTGAAGCGGATGGGTTATTGTTAAGCCCATTGGGCCTTTTGAATTGGCCATCTCTCTAGGCTGGGACTGTGAACCGTTAACACATAAAGGAATTGTGCCCTCAACTTGACGGGTGCGATCATACCAGCACTAATGCACCGGATCCCATCAAAACTCCGAAGTTAAGCATGCTTGGGGGTGAGTAGTACTAGGATGGATTACCCCCTGGGAAGTCCTCGTGTTGTACACCACTTTTCAATTTTTTTTGCTCTAGTTTGGGTTGCCAAGATACTTTATCCACCACATTTCTATTATTGAATCCCATGGCACCTTGGGCAAGACAACTTCGCTTCACGTGGAGGCTAAGCCCGCAAACCGAGGGTGTAGGGCTTGTGACCATGTCTCCGTCGCTCCGGTGCCAATAAGTTTTGATCCGTAACGAGTTACGTGGCGCACAGCATACCGTTGTAAAGCACTCCGACAGCTCTACGAAGGGAGCAGCGAGCATGCTCGCTGTGCCCTTTTTGGAGCCCAAAATCGAACGTTTTAATCAGTTTTATGCCATTTTTCTTCTTTTGCTATGTTTTTCCGTCCCAGATCGTACGTCGTGAGCTGTTAAAAGGATGACAACCTTACTCGTGGGACATTAGAGGGCCCTACAATCGGTTGGTATTACGTCTTGCGAGGATGCTGCGTTGTTGAAGCAGATGGGTTGTCGTTAAGCCCATTGGGCCTTTTGAATGGGCCATCTCTCTAGGCTGGGACTGTGAACCGTTAACAAATAAAGGAATTGTGCCCTCAACATGATGGGTTCTATCATACCAGCACTAATGCACCGGATCGCATCAGAACTCCGAAGTTAAGCGTGCTTGGGCGAGAGTAGTACTAGGATGGGTGACCCCCAGGGAAGTCCTCATGTTGCACCCCCTTTCAATTTTTTTTGCTCTAGTTTGGGTTGCCAAGATACTTTATCCACCACATTTCTATTATTGAATCCCATGGCACCTTGGGAAAGACAACTTCGCTTCACGTAGAGGCTAGGCCCACAAACCGAGGGCATAGGGCTTGTGACCAGGTCTTCGTCACTCCGGTGCCCATAACTTTTGATCCGTAAGGCGTTACGCGGCGCTCAACATACCGTTGCAAAGCTCTCTGAGAGCTCTACGACAGGGGCAACCAACTTGCTCGCAGTGCCTATCTTTGGAGCCCAAAATCGAACATTTTAATCAGTTTCATGCCACTTTTCTTCTTCTGCTCTGTTTTTTCATCCTGGATCGTACATCGTGAGATGTTAAAAGGACGACAACCTTACTCGCGGGACACTAGGGGGCCTTACAACGCGTCAATATCACGTCTTGCTAGGATGCTGCGTTGTTGAAGCGAATGGGTTATCGTTAAGGCCATTGGGCCATTTGAATTGGCCATCTCTCTAAGCTGGGACTGTGAACCGTTAACACATAAAGGAATTGTGCCATCAACATGACGGGTGTGATCATACCAGTACTAAAGCACCGGATCCCATCAGAACTCTGAAGTTAAGCGTGCTTGGGTAAGAGTAGTACTAGGATGGGTGACCCCTTGGGAAGTCCTCGTGTTGCACCTCTTTTTCAATTTTTTTTGCCCTGGTTAGGGTTGCCAAGATACTTTATCCTCCAAATTTCTATTGCCGAATCCCACGGAACATTGGGCTAGACAACTTCGCTTCACGTAGAGGCTGGGCCCGCAAACCGAGGGCGTAGGGCTTGTGACCAGTTCTTCGTCGCTCCGGTGCCCATAACTTTTGATCCGTAAGGTGTTACGTAGCGCACAGCATACCGTTGCAAAGCTCTGTGAGAGCTTTACGCCGTGGGCTGCCCCCTTGCTCACTGTACCCATTTTTGGAGTCCAAAATTAAACGTTTTCATCAGTTTCAGGCCGCTTTTCTTATTTTACTGTGTTTTTTCATCCCGAATCGTACGTCATGAGCTGTTAAAAGGACGACTACCTTACTTGCAGAACATTAGGGGCCCTACAATGTGTCGATATTGTGTCTTGCTAGGATATTGCGTTGTTGAAGTGGATGGGTTATCGTTAAGCCTATTGGGCCTTTTGGATTAGCTATCTCTCTAGTCTGGGACTGTAAACCGTTAACACATAAAGGAATTATGCCCTCAACATGACGAGTACGATTATACCAGCACTAATGCACCGGATCCCATCAGAACTCCAAAATTAAGCATACTTGGGCGAGAGTAGTACTATTATGGGTGACCCCCTTGGAAGTCCTCGTGTTGCACCCCTCTTTTCAATTTTTTTTGCTCCGGTTTGGGTTGCCAAGATACTTTATCCACCACATTTCTATTATCGAATCCTACGGCACCTTGGGCAAGACAACTTCGCTTCACGTGGAGGCTGGGCCTACAAACCGAGGGCGTAGGGCTTGTGACCAGGTCTTCGTCGCTCCAGTGCCCATAACTTTTGATCCGTAAGGAGTTGCGCGGCACACAACATATCGTTGCAAAGCTCTCTGACGGCTCTATGAAGTGGTTAGCGAGCTTGCTCGCTATGCCCTTTTTGGAGCCCAAAACTGAACGTTTTCATTAGTTTCAGGCCACTTTTCTTCTTTTGCTCTGTTTTTCCGTCCCGGATCGTACGTCGTGAGCTATTAAAAGGACGACAACCATACTCGCGGGACATTAGAGGGCCCTACAATGCGTCGATATCACGTCTTGCAAGGATGCTGCGTTGTTGAAGCGGATGGGTTGTCGTTAAGCCCATTGGGCCTTTTGAATGGGCTATCTCTCTAGGCTGGGACTGTGAACCGTTAACAAATAAAGGAATTGTGCCCTCAACAAGATGGGTACGATCATACTAGCACTAATGTACCGGATCCCATCAGAACTTCGAAGTTAAGCGTGCTTGGATGAGAATAGTACTAAGATGGGTGACCCCCTAGGAAGTCCTCGTGTTGCACCCCCTTTTCAATTTTTTTTGCCCTGGTTAGGGTTGCCAAGATACTTTATCTACCAAATTTCTATTACCAAATCCCACAGAACATTGGGCAAGACAACTTCGCTTCACGTAGAGGCTGGGCCCGCAAATTGAGGGCGTAGGGCTTGTGAGCAGGTCTCCTTCGCTCCGGTGCCCATAACTTTTGATTCGTATGGAGTTACGCGGCGCACAGCATACCGTTGCAAAGCTCTCTGAGAGCTCTACGATGGGGGCAGCCATCTTGCTGGCTGTGCTCCTTTTTGGAGTCCAAAATCAAACGTTTTCATCAGTTTTAGGCCACTTTTCTTCTTTTGCTCTGTTTTTTCATCCCGGATCATACGTCGTGAGTTGTTAATAAGACGACAGCCTTACTCGCGGGACATTAGAGGGCCCGACAATGCATCGATATCACATCTTGAGAGGATGCTGCGTTGTTGAAGCGGATGGGTTATCGTTAAGCCCATTGGGCATTTTGAATTGGCCATCTCTCTAGGCAGGGACTGTGAACCGTTAACACATAAAGGAATTGTGCCCTCAACATGACGGGTGCAATCATACCAGCACTAATGCACCGAATCCCATCAGAACTCCGAAGTTAAGCGTGCTTGGACGAGAGTAGTACTAGGATGGGTGACCCCTTGGGAAGTCCTCGTGTTGACCCCCTTTTTCAATTTTTTTTGCCCTGGTTAGGGTTGCCAAGATACTTTATCCTCCAAATTTCTATTACCGAATCCCATGGAACATTGGGTAAGACAACTTCACTTCACGTAGAGGCTGGGCCCGAAAACCGAGGGCGTAGGGTTTGTGACTAGGTCTTCATCGCTCCGTTACCCATAACTTTTGATCCGTAAGGAGATATACAGCACACAACATACCGTTGCAAAGCTCTCTGACAGCTCTACGTCAGGGGCAGCCAGTTTGCTCGTTGTGCCCATTTTTGGAGCCTAAAATCGAACATTTTCTTTAGTTTCAGGCAAATTTTCTTCTTTTGCTCTTTTTTTTCATCCCGGATCGCACGTCGTGAGCTGTTAAAAGGACGACAACCTTACTAGCAGGACATTAGGGGGGCCTACAATGCATCGATATCACGACTTGCTAGGATGCTGCGTTGTTGAAGCAGATGAGTTATCGTTAATGTCGCACCCCAACCCAACCTGTAAAGGTTAGACTAGGGTGTGATCTAACACTCAAGTCATATCACATACTTAACCGTTTATGAAGATTTAACACTTAACATTTTGGCCTAAACTCCAAAGTTTTTCAGAAAATCGCCAACATAACGGCTGTAATTGGGCTATTTGGTTTGACCTAATTCTCTAATCGCCTCGAAGTCTATCATCTCAATTTCATTTCCAACTAGGATTACTATTTACCATCAATTGAAATACCTACTGGTTATCTCGATGTCTCGTTTGATTAATAACCTAGCATGATACTATGTCTCGTTTGTCTGTTTATCCTCCTTATAAAAGTCCTGTTGATCTTAGCTTAATAGCGAGTACCTGCTTAAGATTTGGTTGGTTTGTTTTACTTAGCCCTTACCTAGTACTTCATAATCTTATTATAGATACTAGCAGTAATAATAGCAAATGACCATAGTAGTGTCTAGTGTCTGTCTAGTTATCATTAGTACAAACCAAAATTAGACCCCAAATTACAACGGGAGTCTTTTACATTACAAACATTGAGTAACATAAAAATAAATAGTCTTCAAGTAGCATAGTTCACAATTAGCCATAATCACGCAAATCACATAGGACAGGCAATCACACCAAGGAATCATCGTTAGGCACATCATCCTTTGGTACCTGTTCTTGATCTTCTTCACCTGAGATGATAAAAGATGGTGAGTCCTTATGAACTTAGCGAGGGGGAACGAGAAATGGGTTTTGAAACTCATTTTCTGGTTCAACTTATAAAAATCCTTTTGCAAGCATGAATATAACACAAATGAAGTACATAACAATAATATAAGAGTAAAGGAATGCAATTACCCGACTTTCCTCCCCGAGGTCCTCTAGGAACCAAGCAAGAGTACTTATACACATAGTAAAAAGATACGGTGAGCTTTTGCTCTCAGTTGTTGCGGCCGACTTCAAATCATCCTCTTATCACGCCAAGTGGGTGTACTCCGGATGTACCCCGAAATCCTATGACCCAACTCTCCGAGGAAGTCTAGCCCCCAAGCAAGAGAGGGAATTGGACAATGGTATTCACGGTTGCACCGGCAAGCCTGATGCTGCCCAGTGTGCGTGAACGCTACCACGCCAGAATGAAAGGTTGCAACCTTATATTCAATGCACATTTATGACATTTAATATATCACATTAGGAGGACAACAAAGTAGGTTGCCTCCAGACAGTCATAAGATTGCACATTGACAAGTAAACAAGCAAGGCAGGATAAGACAAGTAATTTCACTTGAAAAGCATATGGAGTTATACGAACATTAAATGGGCAGCCATGTAACGCACGTAAATCAAGTCATATAATTCAACTCAAAGTCCACGTAATCAAATAATAAGATTATCTAACATGCAACAACATCTACGTGGGCTCAGATGCAAGAAAGGCCTATTTGTCAACATGCAACGATCGAAATCACATTTAGGGCTATATGGGCAACTATGGGCAGCCTACTAAGCATATAATTTCATACAATATCCAAATGATCAACACTTAGCAAGCCTACCTAGTCACTAGGGTTTCCATTTCGTGCTTACCCGTGCGATTAAGTCCCAAGTCAACTCAAAATCAATCTCAAGCCATACATCAATTAATTCAACATTCTCAAACATTCAAAACAGTCCACCCAACATCCCAAAGCCACAATCCCAAGCATTTAATTCAACAAGAGAAGTTACAACAATTTTTCTAAGCATAACACTAAGTGAAACCCTTACTGCAATAGGCTGTTTTCTCACAATCATTAAGACAAGCAAACAATATCCAATTCCGGTGAATAAGATGTCAAAGTAAATCTTAAGAAGTGAAATAAAATCGGAAACAAACCTTGCATCATTTGGAGTTCGACATCAATAGTTATAGCCAAAACAGTGGGATTGCACAAAACTGTCCAGATTTTCACACATTTCAATAATTGTCGTTTTTGAGATCTTTAGGGTCCGATTTAGCCTTAGTCCATTTCTGATAAAAATGTCCAGAACTGAAAAATCTAGCTGCACACCAAATTTCATGCATTTTGGACATCATTTACTAAGTCAAACCTGGTTCGTTCTACAATGTCAGTGCATCTGCCAAAAACTGCTTCATTTTTCCCAGACTTCCAGATTTAGACACATTTTAATGATTTGCAATTTTGAGGACTTTAGAGTCAAAATTGGCTTTGGCCTATTTCTTCTACAAATGTTCAAAACTGGAAAACCTAGTCACCTACCAATTTTCATGCATTTTAAACATCATTTGCCTATCCAAACTCACCTTGCAACAACACGACAGAGAGCTGTCACAAAATCCGACTTCATCTATCATCAACTTCAAGCCAAAATCTTGCCATGCATGGTTGTAAAAGCTTATGAACACACATATAACTCAAGTACAGAAGCAAAGACACACAATTAAGAGCATGCATGTGGATTTTTGAAAGATTTTCAAGAAGTTTTAGCCCTCACCTTAGCAAATCAACAAGAAGATGCACAAAACATGATGAAGCACAAATTTCTTCTTCTTCCTTGCTTAGCAAGGACACCACCCGATTTCTCTCTATTTTTCCTAGCTTAGTAACCAAGATCTTAGTACATGCATGTGGTTAGAACAAGAAGAAAAGAAATGGAAGCTAGTAAACTCACCAAGGCCGAAAATGGTGACTCAAAAAGCTTGCATGTGTGATTCTTGCATCCTAGCTAGCTTGGTCGAGTTCCTTTGCTTGTGGCTTGTCTTGATTAACTATGGTATGATGAAGATGAGCTATGAAGGGAAGAAACTCAGCCAAGGCTGAGAGAGAGAGAGAAGAATGAGAGGGAAAGAGTGAAATGTGAGAGGAAAATGAGAGAAATGAAAAGAAAATAGAAGACTTGCAATTGTTGAAGCATATTCGGCCTTGGGTAGCAAAAATTCAGCCTTTTTGTGTCTCCAAGATGTAATTTGAAATTCCTAGCATGGGCAAGGAGTAGTTGGTCGAGAATGGTGAAGTTTTGAGGAGGTTTTGAGCAATTTTTTTTTAATGCATTTGTGTCATAAGTTGTCTAGAATTAAATTGAATTGAACAAGCAAGCACAAAGCCCTTGTAGTGGTCGGACAAGGCAACAAAAAATCTGATTTTTTTTGTCATCTTATGTGCATTATTTAATTGTGTCTTGAAAGTGCAAAAAGAATAAGGAATGTCTAGCTTTTTGTGAGATTTTGTCTTCTAGTGGGTTGAATTAGTAATTTAATAATAGTTAGTGGAATTTGTAGGATTAATTAATGACCTAGTGCTTCGTGAAAGATGCTTTCTTGATTAGCGTGAGGCACGCTTTCATAGGTCTAGGGCACGTACTACGAGGTAGGACACAAACTACGAGATGAACACATGTTTTCCAAGTAAATGCACGCAACCCTAATAAATGCACGTAATTCGATGCATGGCACACAAAACGAATACAATTCTTAAACCTAGGTCAAGGCATGCAAATCTAGATTAGGGCACACGAAACGAGGTATCACATGCAAATCGAGGTCGGGCCTCACATCCTTCCCTCCTTAAAAGAATTTCGTCACGAAATTCAATATTACCTTTGAAATAAAGCTGGATATTGCTGCTCCATCTGGTCTCGCCTTTCCCACATTGCTTCTTCAACTCCATGATGATCCCACAGCACCTTCAGCATCGGTATAGTTTTGTTGCACAACTCCCGATCTTGCTGGTCTAGGATCCGAATGGGCTTCTCCTTATATGACAAGTTCTCCCGAAGCTGCAACGGCTCTGGCTCCAAGATATGTGATGGATCAGGGTGGTACTTCCGTAGCATCGAAACATGAAAGACGTCGTGAATATTGGAGAGGTTTCGGGGTAGTGCCAGGCGATACGCCAATTTGCCAACCTTCTCAATTATCTCAAATGGTCCTACAAACCTCGGGCTCAACTTTCCACCCTTGCCATGTTTAATTAGTCCCCTCCGAGGTGATATCTTCAAGAACACCTTGTCGCCGACCTCAAACTCTAGACTCCGTCTCCATCAGTCTGCATAACTCTTCTACCTGCTTTGGGTAGTAAGCATCCGTTTCCGGATGAGGTAGATATTATCAACAGTCTTCATAAGTTCCGGTAGAAGGGTCGGGTCAAAAGTCTTCATCTCACCTACTTCATCCCAGTAAATTGGGGATCGACACTTACGTCCATACAACGCCTCAAATGGGGCCATCCCGATAGTGGCCTGATAACTATTATTATAAGCGAACTCCGCTAGAGATAGATATTTCTCCCAACCTTTTCCAAAATCTAAAACACACACCCTCAGCATATCCTCCAGGATCTGAATAGTTCTCTCCGATTGTCCATCAGTTTGAGGGTGATAAGTCGTACTGAAACTCAACTTCGTTCCTAAAGCTTCTTGCAGTCTCTTCCAAAATCAGGAAGTAAAACGAGGATCCCTATCCGATACAATACTCACAGGCATCCCGTGCAATCTTACAATCTCCGCTACATACATATCTCCCAATTTCTCAAGACTATCCTCCTTGTTCATTGGTAAAAAGTGCGCCGACTTAGTCAATCTATCCACTATGACCCAAACGGCGTCACGACCCGTTTGTGACCTGGCCAGGTCCATAACAAAGTCCATAGTTATGTGTTCCCATTTCCATTGAGGAATCTCCAACGGCTGAAGTAAACATGCGGGTCGTTGATGTTCCGCTTTGACTCTCTAGCAAGTCAAACACCGTGCCACAAACTCCGCAATCTCTCTCTTCATGTTATTCCACCAATAGTGTTGCTTCAAATCCCGGTACATATTTGTTCCGCCGGGGTGAATAGTGTATCTTGAATTATGGGCTTCTTCAAGGATCTTCTTTTTCAGCTCTAGTTCATTAGGAACACAAATCCGATTCCTAAACCTCCAAACACCATCGTCATGAAACTTGAAATCTGCATTGCTCTCTTTAATCTTTTGAAATTGTTGGTCCTTCTGTTGAGCCTCTCGTAACTCAGACAACAAGGTCGATTGAACCTGTGTAGTGGCAAAAAGTAACCCTTTCCGAGTCAATTGTGGTTTCCACAGAAATGCTTCCTCCAACAACTCCTGCACCTTGACTTCCAGTTTTGCCATGCTTGTTTTCCTACTTAAGGCATCTACAACTACATTCGCTTTACCGGGCACATAATTGATTGTGCAGTTATAATCATCCAAAAGCTCCATCCACCGCCTTTGCCTCATATTCAACTCCTTTTGAGTGAACAAGTATTTCAAGCTCTTGTGATCAGTAAATACCTCAAACTTGTTACCCCACATATAATGCCTCCATTTCTTGAGTGCAAACACAATAGCCGCTAATTCCAAATCATGCGTCGGGTAGTTCAATTCATACGGCTTAGGTTTCCTAGAAGCATATGCAATCACTCTTCCATTTTGCATCAACACACAACCCAATCCTTCCTTCGAAGCATCACTATAGATTACAAAACCTTGACTCCCTTCAGGTAATGCAAGAATAGGTGCAGTAGTCAATCTTTTCTTCAACTCTTGGAAGTTGTTCTCATACTTATCATCCCACACGAACTTTGTTTTCTTTTGAGTGAGCTTTGTAAGCGGTCCTGCAATCTTAGAGAAATCCTTCACGAACCTTCGATAATAGCCGACTAGACCAAGAAAACTCCGAATCTCCGTAACATTCTCCGACTTCTTCCAAGACATCACTGCTTCTATCTTTGCTGGATCTACCGCTATTCCCTCTTGGGATATGATATGCCCCAAAAATGCAATCTACTACAACCAAAATTCACACTTGCTAAACTTCGCATACAATTGATGCTCTCGAAGTTTCTGCAGTACCAACCGCAGATGTTGTTCATGCTCCACCTCGGATTTTGAGTATACCAAAATATCATCAATGAAGATCACCACAAATTGGTCCAAGTAGGGTTAAAACACCCTGTGCATCAAGTCCATAAAAGCTGCAGGGGCATTAGTCAATCCAAATGGCATCACCACATATTCATAATGCCCATATCTTGTCTTGAAAGCCGTTTTAGGCATATCTTCCTTTTTGATCCGTAACTGATAGTACCCTTGCCTCAAGTCGAGCTTCAAATACACCTTGGCTCCTTGAAGTTGATCAAACAACTCGTCGATCAGTGGAAGTGGGTATTTATTCTTGACAGTCACTTGGTTCAGTCCTCAGTAATCGATGCATAGCCTCAACGTTCCATCTTTCTTCTTTACAAATAGAATTGGTGCGCTCCAATGTGAAGAACTTGGTTGAACAAACCCCTTCCTCAACAATCCTTGCAATTGGTCCTTCAATTCTTGTAGCTCAGCCGGTGCCATACGATAGGGAGCTTTAGATATCAGCTGGGTGCTAGGCAGTAACTCTATATCGAACTCAATCTCCCGATTTGGAGGTAAACTGGGAAATTCTTCTGGAAACACATCCGTATAATCTTTGATCACTGGCATCTCCTCCAACTTAGCTTTGTCCGACGGCTTGTTGATGAGGTAAGCTAAGTATCCGTTACACCATTTTCTCAAGGACTTCACTGCTTTCGTAGATGAAATGATGGAACTCCCGGTGAAATCTCATCGACCCATTACCTCCAGTATTGGTTGACCAGGTACCCGAAATGTTATAATCTTCGTCCGGCAATCTAGTTAGACATGATGTTTTGCCAGCCATTCTATCCCTAAAATGACTTCATAGTCTCAAAAAGGTAATACAATAAGATTGGCTGAGAATTCCCTATCCTTAATTTGGATTTTACAGGCTTTACAAGCTGAGCTAGTAACAAGTTTAGAACCCATCGGAGTACCAACTTCTACTTCGTATGGTAAACATACAACTTTCAATTTCACACGTTCCACACATAAAGGAGTAATAAATGAATGAGTAGCACCCGGATCAATTAGCACCCTAACAGGTTGATTCAGTATGAAGAATGTACCTTCAACAACAACGGTCTCATCTGGAAGCTCCTCGCACTCAATAGCATAAGCTCGAGCCTGAACTTAGGAACTAGAGTCTTGCCTCTACCAGCTGGTTTACCCTGATTCTGTCTTGCCTGCCATTTAGGGCAATCCTTGACCTGATGCTGATCACTGCTACATCTCACACATCGACCTGACTTCTTCCAGCACTGGGCCTCAGTATGACCTTTCTTGTCACAGTAAGAACAGTTGACAGACTGAGTAGCAGGTAAACTACCTGTGGAACTGCGGGTAGAAGAGGCTGATGGCGCTTTCGTCGGGCCACGATTATTCACTGATCTATTCTGGCCTTGGCCTTGACTACGATTCTGACTCTGGAATTTCCTTTGCTGACCTGGAGGCTGGTATGGTTTCTTGTTCAGTTGACTCGAACCGGCTCTATCAAGTTTCCTATTCTCAACTCGAGAAGCAACAGCAAAGAGAACAGAATAGGTATCAAAGTCATGAGAAGCCAACTTGTCCTGAATCTCTGGCCTCAATCCAGTCGTAAATTTCCACATCTTCGCCTCTGGAGTACTAACCATATATTGAGCATAACGGGACAGTTGGTCAAAACGAGCCTCGAGCTGGGCCACCGTCATGTTACCCTGAGTCAAGTGCATGAACTACTCAATCTGCCTCTACCTGGAAACTGCAGGTACATATTTCTCCTTGAATGCCTTAACGAAATTACCCCATAAGTGAGGTGTCTGATCAGTTTCCCACAGTGCCTCCATAGTGTGCCACCAATGTTCAGCATCCCCGTGCAACAGAAACACTGCAAACTCCACCTTTTCTTCATCAGTATAATCAAGTGGCCTGAAAATCCTCTCGATCTCGGATAGCCAAGCCTCAGCTTTCTCATCATCAGCTTCCCCGTGAAATTTGGACGGGCGAAAGTCAAGGAACTCCCTCATTCTACTATGTCTCCCATGGTTGCCATCATTCCTGTTGTTGTTGTTGTTGTTGGCCTCACGTGCATCTTGGCGCTCCATCACTCGTGATACGCGATCCATGGCATTCACCATCATGTTAAACATAGCCATGCCGGGATTAGTTTGATAGGCATCACCGGTCTCTTGAGGTTCACTGCTCCTATTAGAAGTGCGGGTACTAGGGCCAGCCATCTATAGGCACAGATTACGATATACAATTTATTGAAATATGACAAATAAGAATTTAATGCAACATAATTCTAGAAACAATTAAGACATGTTAATCACTTAAGCACATAATACATAGAAGGCACATTTAACATTATCACACAATAACATATAGACAAGTCATCCTAATTATCTTAGGGCTCTACCCATGGACCGAGAGTTAAACCCGGCTTAAGCAATCTAAGCTCTGATACCATTCTTCATCTTATAAGATGTCACGCCCCAACCTGGCCTATAAAGGTTAGACTAGGGTGTGATCTAACACTCAAGTCATATCACATACTTAACCGTTTATGAAGATTTAACACTTAACATTTTGGCCAAAACTACAAAGTTTTCTGGAAAATCGGCAGCATAACGGCTGTAATTGGGCTCTGTGGTTTGACCTAATTCTCTAATCGCCTCGAAGTTTACATCTCAATTTCATTTCCAACTAGGATTACTATTTACCATCAATTGAAATACCTACTGGTTATCTCGATGTCTCGTTTGATTAATAATCAAGCATGATACTATGTCTCGTTTGTTTGTTTATCCTCGTTACAAAAGTACCTGTTGATCTTAGCTTAATAGCAAGTACCTGCTTAAGATTTGGTTGGTTTGTTTTACTTAGCCCTTACCTAGTACTTCATAATCTTATTATAGATACTAGCAGTACTAATAGCAAATGACCATAGTAATGTCTAGTGTCTATCTAGTTATCATCAGTACAAACCAAAATTAGACCCCAAATTACAACGGGGGTCTTTTACATTACAAACATTGAGTAACATAAAAAGAAATAGTCTTCAAGTAGCATAGTTCACAATTAGCCATAATCACGCAAAGCACATAGGACAGGAAATCACTCCAAGGAATCATCGTTAGGCACATCGTCCTCAGGTACCTGTTCTTGATCTTCTTCACCTGAGATGATAAAAGAGGGTGAGTCCTTATAAACTCAGTGAGGGGGAATAAGAAATAGGTTTTGAAACTCATTTTCCGGTTCAACTTATAAAAATCCTTTTGCAAGCATGAATATAACACAAATTAAGTACATAACAATAATATAAGATTAAAGGAACGCAATTACCCGTCTTTCCTCCCCGAGGTCCTCTAGGAACCAAGCGAGAGTACTTATACATATAGTAAAAGGTTACAGTGAGCTTTTGCTCTCAGTTGTTGCGGCCGACTTCAAATCATCCCCTTATCACGCCAAGTGGGTGTACTCCCGATGTACCCCTAAATCCTACGACCCAACTCTCCGAGGAAGTCTAGCCCCCAAGCGAGAGAGGGAATTGGACAGTGGTAGTCACGGTTGCACCAGCAAGCCCGATGCCACTCGGTGTGCGTGAACGCTACCACGCCAGAATGAAAGGTTGCAACCTTATATGCAATGCACATTTATGACATTTAATATATCACATTAGGAGGAAAACAAAGTAGGTTTCCTCCGAATAGTCATAAGATTGCACATTGACAAGTAAACAAGCGAGTCATGATAAGACAAGTAATTTCACTTGAAAAGCATATGGAGTTATATGAACATTAAATGGGCATCCATGTAATGCACGTAAATCAAGTCATATAACTCAACTCAAAGTCCACGTAATCAAATAATAAGATTATCTAACATGCAACAACATCTATGTGGGCTCGGATGCAAGAAAGACCTATTTGTCAACATGCAACGATCGAAATCACATTTAGGGCTATATGGGCAACTACGGGCAGCCTACTAAGCATATAATTTCACACAATATCCAAATAATCAACACTTAGCAAGCCTACCTAGTCACTAGGGTTTCCATTTCGTGCTTACCCGTGCGATTAAGCCCCAAGTCAACTCAAAATCAATCTCAAGCCATACATCAATTAATTCAACATCCTCAAACATTCAAAACAGTCCATACAACATCCCAAAGCCACAATCCCAAGCATTTAATTCAACAAGAGAAGTTACAACAATATTTCTAAGCATAACACTAAGTGAAACCCTTACTGCAATAGGCTGTTTTCTCACAATCATTAAGACAAGTAAAAAATCTCCAATTCCAGTGAATAAGATGTCAAATTAAAGCTTAAGAAGTGAACTAAAATCAGAAACAAACCTTGCATCATTTGGAGTTCGACATCAATAGTTATAACCAAAACAGTGGGATTGCACAAAACTGTCCAGATTTTCACACATTTCAATAATTGTCGTTTTTGAGGTCCTTAGGGTCAGATTTAGCCTTAGTCCATTTCTGACAAGAATGTCCAGAACTGAAACATCTAGCAGTATAAAAAATTTCATGTATTTTGGACATCATTTACTAAGTCAAAACTGGTTCGTTCTACATGGTCAGTGCATCTGCCAAAAACGGCTTCATTTTTCCCAGACTTCCAAATTCAGGCACATTTTAATGATTTGCAATTTTGACTTTAGAGTCAAAATTGGCTTTGGCCTATTTCTACGAAAAATGTTCAAAACTGGAAAAACTAGTCACCTAACAATTTTCATGCATTTGCAACATCATTTGCCTAGCCAAACTGACCTTGCAACAACATGATAGAGAGCTGTCACCAAATCCGACTTCATCTATCATCAACTTCAAGCCAAAATCTTGCCATGCATGGTTGTAAAAGCTTATGAACACACATATAACTCAAGTACAGAAGCAAAGACACACAATTAAGAGCATGCATGTGGATTTTTGAAAGATTTTCAAGAAGTTTTAGCCCTCACCTTAGCAAATCAACAAGAAGATGCACAAAACTTGATGAAGCACAAATTTCTTCTTCTTCCTTGCTTAGCAAGGACACCACCCGATTTCTCTCTATTTTTCCTAGCTTAGTAACCAAGTTCTTAGTACATGCATGTGGTTAGAACAAGAAGAAAAGAAATGGAAGCTAGTAAACTCACCAAGGCCGATAATGGTGACTCAAAAAGCTTGCATGTGTGATTCTTGCATCCTAGCTAGCGTGGTCGAGTTCCTTTGCTTGTGGCTTGTCTTGATTAACTATGGTATGATGAAGATGAGCTATGAAGGGAAGAAACTCAGCCAAGGCCGAGAAAGAGAGAGAAGAATGAGAGGGAGAGAGAGAAATATGAGAGGAAAATGAAATAAATGAAAAAAAATAGAAGCCTTGCAATTGATGAAGCATATTCGGCCTTGGGCAGCAAAAATTCAGCCTTTTTGTGTCTTCAAGATGTAATTTGAAATTCCTAGCATGGGCAAGGAGTAGTTGGTCGAGAATGGTGAAGTTTTGAGGAGGTTTTGAGCAATTGTTTTTTTATGCATTTGTGTCATAGAGTTGTCATAAGTTGTCTAGAATTAAATTGAATTGAACAAGCAAGCACAAAGCCCTTGTAGTGGTCGGGCAAGTCAATAAAAAATCTGATTTTTTTGTCCTCTTATGTGCATTATTTAATTGTGTGTTGAAAGTGCAAAAAGAATAAGGAATAAAGAATAAGGAATGTCTAGTTTTTTGTGAGATTTTGTCTTCTAGTGGGTTGAATTAGTAATTTAATAATAGTTAGTGGAATTTGTAGGATTAATTAATGACCTAGTGGTTGTGAAAGATGCTTTCTTGATTAGCGTGAGGCACGCTTTACTAGGTCTTGGACACGCATTACGAGGTAGGACACGAACTACTAGACGAACGCACGTTTTCCAAGTAAATACACGCAACCCTAAATGAATACACGCAATTCAATGCATGGCACACAAAACGAACACAATTCTTAAACCTAGGTCAAGGCACATAAATCTAGATTAGGGCACACGAAATGAGGTATCGCACGCAAATCGAGCTCGGGCCTCACATTTAAGCCCATTGGGCCTTTTGAATTGGCCATCTCTCTAGGCTAAGACTGTGAACAGTTAACACATAAAGGAATTGTGCCCTCAACATGACGGGTGCGATCATACCAGCACTAATGCACCGGATCCCATCAAAACTCCGAAGTTAAGCGTGCTTGGGCGAGAGTAGCACTGGGATGGGTGACCCCTTGAGAAGTCCTCGTGTTGCACCCCCCTTTTCAATTTTTTTTGCTCCGGTTTGGGTTACCAAGAAACTTTATCCACCACATTTCTATTATCAAATCCCACGGCACCTTGGGCAAGACAACTTCACTTCACGTGGAGGCCGGGCCCGCAAACCGAGGGCGTAGGGCTTGTGACGAAGTCTCTGTCGCTCCGGTGCCAATAACTTTTGATCTGTAAGGAGTACGCGGCGAACAGCATACTGTTCCAAAGCTCTCCGACAGATCTACGAACAGGGCAGCAAGCTTGCTCGCTGTGCAACTTTTGGAGTCCAAAATCGGACGTTTTCATCAGTTTCAAGCCACTTTTCTTCTTTTGCTCTGTTTTTTCGTCCCAGGTCGTACGTCGTGAGCAGTTAAATGGATGACAACCTTACTTGAGGGACATTAGAGGGCCCTACAACGCGTCGTTATCACGTCTTGTGACGATGCTGTGTTGTTGAAGCGGATGGGTTGTCGTTAAGCCCATTAGGCATTTTGAATGGGCCATCTCTCTAGGATGGGACTGTGAACCGTTAACAAATAAAGGAATTGAGCCCTCAACATGACGGGTGCGATCATACCTGCACTAATGCACCAGATCCCATCAGAACTCCGAAGTTAAGCATGCTTGGGCGAGAGTAGTACTAGGATGGGTGACCCTTTGGGAAGTCCTCGTGTTGCACCCCCTTTTCAATTTTTTTTGCCTTGGTTAGGGTTGCCAAGATACTTTATCCACCAAATTTCAATTATCGAATCCCATGGAACATTGGGCAAGACAACTTCGCTTCACGTAGAGGCTGGGCCAGCAAATCGAGGGCGTAGGGCTTATGACCAGGTCTCCGTCGCTCCGGTGCCAATAACTTTTGATCCGTAAGGAGTTACGCGGCGCACAGCATACTGTTACAAAGCTCTTTGTACGACGGAGGCAGCCAGCTTGCTTGCTGTGCCCATTTTGGAGCCCAAAATCAAACGTTTTCATCAGTTTCAGGCCACTTTTCTTCTTTCGCTATGTTTTTTCATCCCGGATCATATGTCGTGAGCTGTAAAAGGACAACAAACTTACTCGCAGGATATTAAGGGGCCTTACAACGCGTTGATATCACGCCTTGCAAGGATGCTGCGTTGTTTAAGCGGATGGGTTTTCGTTAAGCCCATTGGGCCTTTTGAATGGGCCATCTCTCTAGGTTGGGACTGTGAACCGTTAACACATAAAGGAATTGTGCCTTCAACATGACGGGTGCGATCATACCAGCACTAATGCACCGGATCCCATCAGAACTCCGAAGTTAAGCTTGCTTGGGACAGAGTAGTACTAGGATGGGTGACCCCTTGGGAAGTCCTCGTGTTGCACCCCTTTTTCAATTTTTTTCGCCCTGGTTACTCTTGCCAAGATACTTTATCCACCAAATTTCTATTACTGAATCCCACGAAACATTGGGCAAGAGATCTTCGCTTCACGTAGAGGCTGGGCCCGCAAACCAAGGGAGTAGGGTTTGTGACTAGGTCTCTGTCGCTCTGGTGCCTATAACTTTTGATCCGTAAGGAGTTACGCGGCGCACAGCATACCGTTGCAAAGCTCTCTGAGAGCTCTACAATGGGGGCAGCCAGCTTGCTCGCTGTGCACATTTTTGAAGCCCAAAATTGAATGTTTTCATCAGTTTCAGGCCACTTTTCTTCGTTTACTCTATTTTTTCATCCCGGATCGTACGTCGTGAGCTGTTAAAAGGACGACAACCTTATTCGCGGACATTAGGGGGCCCTACAATGCATCGATATCACATCTTGCTAGGATGTTGCGTTGTAGAAGCGGATGGGTTATCGTTAATCCCATTGGGCCTTTTGAATTGGCCATCTCTCTAGGCTAGGACTATGAATCGTTAACACATAATGTAATTGTGCCCTCAACCTGATGGGTGCGATCATACCAGCTCTAATGCATCGGATCCCATCAGAACTCCGTAGTTAAGCGTGTTGGGGCGAGAGTTGTGCTAGGATAGGTGACCCCCTGGGAAGTCCTTGTGTTGCACCCCCCCCCCTTTTCAATTTTTTTTGCTCCGGTTTGGTTTGCCAAGATACTTTATCCACCACATTTCTATTATCGAATCCCACGGCACCTTGGGCAAGACAACTTCGCTTCACGTGGAGGCTGGGCCCGCAAACCGAGGGCGTAGGGCTTGTGACCAAGTCTCCGTCGTTCCGGTGCCCATAACTTTTGATCCGTAAGGAGTTATGCGTCGCACAGCATACCGTTGCAAAGCTCTCCGACAGCTCTATGAAGTGGGTAGCCAAGTTGCTTGCTTTGCCCATTTTGGAGCCCAAAATAAAACATTTTCATCAGTTTTTGGCCACTTTTCTTCTTTTGCTCTGTTTTTCCGTCCCGGATCGTACGTCGTGAGCTGTTAAAAGGGCGATGACCTTACTCGTGGTACATTAGAGGCCCCTACAACGCGTCGATATCACGTCTTACGAGGATGCTACGTTGTTGAAGTGGATGGGTTGTCGTTAAGCCCATTGGGCCTTTTGAATGGGCCATCTCTCTAGGCTGTAACTATGAACCGTTAACAAATAAAGGAATTGTGCCCTCAACATGACGGGTGCGATCATACCAGCACTAATGCACCGGATCCCATCAGAACTTCGAAGTTAAGCGTGCTTGGGCGAGAATAGTACTAAGATGGGTGACCCCCGGGGAAGTCCTCGTGTTGCACCCCCTTTTTAATTTTTTTTGCTCCGGTTTGGGTTGCCAAGATACTTTATCCACCACATTTCTATTATCGAATCCCACGACACCTTGGGCAAGACAACTTCGCTTCAAGTGGAGGTTGGGCCCGCAAACCGAGGGCGTAGGACTTGTGACCAGGTCTCCGTCGCTCCGGTGCCCATAACTTTTGATCTGTAAAGAGTTACGCGGCACACAGCATACCGTTGCAAAGCTCTCCGACAGCTCTACAAAAGGGGCAGTGAGCTTGCTCGCTGTGCCATTTTTGTAGCCCAAAATCGAATGTTTTAATCAGTTTCAAGCCACTTTTCTTCTTTTGCTATGTTTTTCCATCTCGGGTCGTACGTCGTGAGTTGTTAGAAGGATGACAACCTTACTCGCAGGACATTAGAGGGCCCTACAACGCATTGATATCACGTCTTGCGAGGATGCTGCGTTGTTGAAGTGAATGGGTTGTCGTTAAGCCCATTGGGCCTTTTGAATTGGCCATCTCTCTAGGGTGGGACTGTGAACCGTTAACACATAAAGGAATTGTGCCCTAAATATGACGGGTGCGATCATAGCAGCACTAATGCACCGGATCCCATCAGAACTCCAAAGTTAAGCGTGCTTGGGCTAGAGTAGTACTAGGATGGGTAACCCCTTGGAAAGTCCTCGTGTTGCACCCCTATTTCAATTTTTTTGCCCTGGTTAGGGTTGCCAAGATACTTTATCCACAAAATTTCTATTACAGAATCCCATGGAACATTGGGCAGGACAACTTCACTTCACGTAGAGGATGGGCCCGCAAACCGAGGGCATAGGGCTTGTGACTAGGTCTCCGTCGCTCCGGTGCCCATAACTTTTGATCCGTAAGGAGTTACGCAGCGTACAACATACCGTTGCAAAGCTCTCTGAGAGCTCTACGATGGGGGCAGCTAGCTTGCTCGCTGTGCCCATTTAGGAGCCCAAAATTGAACGATTTCATCAGTTTCAGGCCAGTTTTATTCTTTTGCTCTAATTTTTCGTCCCGGATCGTACGTCGTGAGCTGTTAAAAGGACGACAACCTTACTCGCGGGACATTTGAGGGACCCACAACGCATCGTTATCGCGTCTTGCGAGGATGCTGCGTTGTTTAAGCGGATGGGTTGTCGTTAAGCCCATTGGGCCTTTTGAATTAACCATCTCTCTAGGCTGGGACTGTGAACCGTTAACACATAGATGAATTGTGACCTCAACATGACGGGTATGATCATACCAGCACCAATGGACCGGATCCCATCAAAACTCCGAAGTTAATCGTGCTTGGGCGAGAGTAGTACAAGGATGGGTACCCCCTGCGAAGTCCTCGTGTTGCACCCCCCTTTTCAATTTTTTTGCTCCAATTTTGGTTGCCAAGATACTTTATCGACCACATTTCTATTATCGAATGCGACGGCACCTTGGGTAAGGAAACTTTGTTTCACATAGAGGCTGGGCCTGCAAACCGAGGGCGTAGGCTTATGACCAGGTATCCGTCGCTCCGGTGCCCATAACTTTTGATCCGTAAGGAGTTATGCGGTGCACAGCATACCGTTACAAAGCTCTCTAAGAGCTCTACGACGGGGGCGGCCAGCTTGCTCGCTCTGCTCGATTTTGGAGCACAAAATCGAACGTTTTCATCACTTTCAACCCACTTTTCTTCTTTTGCTCTGTTTTTTCATCCTGGATCATACGTCTTGAGCTGTTAAAAGGATGACAACCTTACTCGACGGAAATTAGGGGGCCCTACAAGGCATCGATATCACGTCTTGCTAGGATGTTGCGTTGTTGAAGCAGATGGGTTATCGTTAAGGCCATTTGGCCTTTTGAATTGGCCATCTCTCTAGGTTGGGACTGTGAATCGTTAACACATAAAGGAATTATGCCCTCAACATGACGGGTGCAATCATACCAACACTAAAGCATCGGATCCCAACAGAACTCCGAAGTTATAAGTGGTTGGGCGAGAGTAGTACTAGGATGGGTGACCCCCTGTAAAGTCCTCATGTTGCACCCCCTTTTCAATTTTTTTGGCCTTGTTTAGGAATCCCAAGATACTTTATCCACCAAATCTCTATTACCGAATCCCACGGAACATTGGGCAAGACAACTTCTATTCACGTAGAGGCTGGGCCCGCATACCGAGGGCGTAGGGCTTGTGACCAGGTCTCCGTCGCTCCGGTGCCCATAACTTTTGATCCGTAAGGAGTTATAAGGTGCACAACATACCGTTGCAAAGCTCTCTGAGAGCTCTACGATTGGGTCAGCCAGCTTGCTCACTGTGCCCATTTTTGGAGCCCAAAATCGAATGTTTTCATCAGTTTTAGGCCACTTTTCTTCTTTTCCTCTGTTTTTCCGTCCCGAATCGTACGTCGTGAGCTGTTAAAAGGATGAAAACCTTACTCGCGCGACAATAGAGGGCCCTACAACGCGTCGATATCACATCTTGCGAGGATGCTGCGTTGTTGAAGCGGATGGGTTATCGTTAAGCCCATTAGGCCTTTTAAATGGGCCATCTCTCTAGGCTGGGACTGTGAACCGTTAACAAATAAAGCAATGGCGCCCTAAACATGACGGGTGCAATCATACCAGCACTAATGCACCGGATCCCATCAGAACTCCGAAGTTAAGCGTGCATGGGCGAGAGTAGTACTAGGATGGGTTACCCCCTGAAAAGTCCTCGTGTTGCACCCCCTTTTCAATTGTTTTTGCTCTGGTTAGGGTTGCCAAGATACTTTATCTACCAAATTTCTATTACCGAATCCCACGGAACATTAGGCAAGGTAACTTCACTTCACGTAGAGGCTGGGCCCGCAAACCGTGGGCGTAGGGCTTGTGACCAGGTCTCCGTTGCTCCGGTGCCCGTAACTATTGATCCTTAAGGAGTTACGCGACGCATAGCATACCGTTGCTAAGCTTTCTAAGAGCTCTACGATTGGGGCAGCCAGCTTGCTCGATGTGCCCATTTTTGAAGCCCAAAATCAAACGTGTTCATCAGTTTCAGGCCACATTTCTTCTTTTGCTCTATTTTTTCATCCCGAATCGTACGTCGTGAGCTGTTAAAAGGACGACAACCTTACTCGCGGGACATTCGGGGGCCCTACAACGTGCTGATATCATGTTTTGCTAGGATGCTTCGTTGTTGAAGCGGATGGGTTATCGTTAAGCCCATTGGGCCTCTTGAATTGGCCATCTCTCTAGGCTGGGACTGTGAACCGTTAACACATAAAGGAATTGTGCCCTCAACATGACGGATGTGATCATACCAGCACTAATGCATCGGATCCCATCAGAACTCTAAAGTTAAGCGTGCTTGGGCGAGAGTACTACAAGGATGGGTGACCCCCTGTGAAGTCCTCGTGTTGTACCCCTTTTTCAATTTTTTTTGCCCTGGTTAGGGTTGCCAAGATACTTTATCTACCAAATTTCTATTACCAAATCCCACGGAACATTGGGCAAGACAACTTCGCTTCACGTAGAGGGAGGGCCTGCAAACCGAGGGCGTAGGGCTTGTGACTAGGTCTCTGTCGCTCCGGTGCCCATAACTTTTGATCCGTAAGGAGGTACGCTGCGCACAGCATACTATTGCAAAGCACTCTGAGAGCTCTATGACAGGGGCAGCCAGCTTGCTCGCTTTGCCCTTTTTGGAGCCCAAAATCGAACGTTTTCATCAGTTTTAGGCCACTTTTCTTCTTTTGCTCAATTTTTTTGTCTCGAATCGTACGTCGTGAGTTGTTAATAGGATGACAACCTCACTCACGGGACATTAGAGGGCCCTACAATGAGTCGATATCATGTCTTGCGAGGTTGCTACGTCGTTGAAGCGGATGGGTTATCGTTAAGCCTATTGGGCCATCTCTCTAGGCTCGGACTGTGAACCAATAACAAATAAAGGAATTGTGCCCTCAACAGGACGGGTGCAATCATACCAGCACTAATGCACCGGATCCCATTAGAACTCCGAAGTTAAGCGTGCTTGAGCGAGAGTAGTACTAGGATGGGTGACCCCCTGGGAGGTCATCGTGTTGCATGCCATTTTCAATTTTTTTTGCCCTGGTTAGGGTTGCCAAGATATTTTATCCACCAAATTTCTATTATCGAATCCCACTAAACATTGGGCAAGACAACTTCGCTTCACGTAGAGGCTGGGCTCGCAAACCGAGGGCATAGGGCTTGTGACCAGGTCTCCGTCGCTCCGGTGCCCATAACTTTTGATCCGTAAGGCGTTACACGGCGCACAGCATACCGTTGCAAAGCTCTCTAAGAGCTCTACGACGGGGGCAGCCAGCTTGCTCGCTGTGCCTATTTTTTGAGCCCAAAATCAAATGTTTTCATCAGTTTTAGGCTACTTTTCTTCTTTTGCGCGGTTTTTTCATCCCGGATAGTATGTCGTGAGCTTTTAAAAGGACGACAACCTTAGTCACGGGACATTAGGGGGCCCTACAACGCGTTGATATCACGTTTTGCTAGGATGCTGCATTGTTGAAGCAGATGGGTTATCGTTAAGCCTATTGGGCATTTTGAATTGGCCATCTCTCTAGGCAGGGACTGTGAACCCTTAACACATAAAGGAATTGTGCCCTCAACATGACGGGTGCTATCATACCAGCACTATTGCACCGGATCCCATCAGAACTCCGAACAAAAGCATGCTTGGGCGAAAGTATTACTAGGATGGGTGACCCCCTATGAAGTCCTCGTGTTGCACCCCCTTTTCATTTTTTTTGCCATGGTTAGGGTTGTCAAGATACTTTATCTACCAAATTTCTATTATCGAATCCCACAGAACATTGGGCAAGACAACTTCGCTTCACGTAGAGGCTGGGCCCGCAAACCGAGGGAGTAGGGCTTTTGACTAGGTATTCGTTGCTCCGGTGCCCATAACTTTTCATCCGTAAGGAGTTACAAAGCGCATAGCATACCGTTTCAAAGCTCTCTGAGATCTCTACGACGGGGGCAACCAGCTTGCTCACTATGCCCCTTTTTGGAGCTCAAAATTGAACGTTTTCATCAGTTTCAGGCCACTTTTCTTCCTTTGCTCTATTTTTTCATCCCGGATCGTACGTCGTGAGCTGTTAAAAGGACGACAACCTTACTCGCGGGGCATTAGGCGGCACTACAACGCGTCGATATAACATCTTGGTAGGATGCAGCATTGTTGAAGCATATGGGTTATCATTAAGCCCATTGGGCTTTTTGAATTGGCCATCTCTCTAGGCTGGGACTGTGAACCGTTAACACATAAAGGAATTGTGCCCTCAACATGACGGGTGCGATCATACTAGCACTAACGCACCGGATCCCATCAGAACTCCGAAGTTAAGCATGCTTGGGCGAGAGTAGTTCTAGGATGGGTGACCCCTTGGGTAGTCCTCGTGTTGTACTCGTCTTTTCAATTTTTTTTGCTCCGTTTTGGGTTGCCAAGATACTTTATCTACCACATTTCTATTATCGAATCCCACAAAACATTGGGCAAGACAACTTCGCTTCACGTGGAGGCTGGGCCCGTAAACCAAGGGCGTAGGGCTTGTGACCTGATCTCCGTCGCTCCAGCGCCCATAACTTTTAATCCGTAACGAGTTACGCGACGCACAGCATACTGTTACAAAGCTCTCTGACAGCTCTACGAAGGGGGCAGTGAGCCTACTCGCTGTGCCCTTTTTGGAGCCCCAAATCAAGAGTTTTTATCAGTTTCAGGCCACTTTTCTACTTTTGCTATGTTTTTCCGTTCCAGATCGTACGTCGTGAGTTGTTAAAAGGATGACAACCTTACTAGAGGGACATTAGAGGGCCCTACAATGCGTTGATATCACGTCTTGCGAGGATGCTGCTTTATTGAAGCGGATTGGTTGTCGTTAAGCCCATTGGGCCTTTTGAATGGGCCATCTCTCTAGGCTGGGACTGTGAACCGTTAACAAATAAAGGAATTGTGCCCTCAACATGATGGGTGCGATCATACCAACACTAATGCACCGGATCCCATCAGAACTCCGTAGTTAAGCATGCTTGGGTAAGAGTAGTACTAGGATGGGTGACCCTCTGGGAAGTCCTTGTGTTGCACACCCTTTTCAATTTTTTTTGCCCTGGTTAGGGTTGCCAAGATACTTTATCCACCAAATTTCTATTACCGAATCCCACGGAACATTGGGCAAGACGACTTCGCTTCCCGTAGAGGCTGGACCCGCAAACCGAGGGCGTAGGGCTTGTGACCAGGTCTCTGTCGCTCCGGTGCCCATAACTTTTGATCCGTAAGGAGATTCGCGGCGCACAACATACCGTTGCAAAGCTCTCTGAGAGCTCTACGACGGGGCCAGCTAGTTTGCTCGCTGTGCACCTTTTTGGTGCCCAAAATCGAACGTTTTCATCAGTTTCACGCCAATTTTCTTCTTTTGCTCTATTTTTTCATCCTGGATCGTACGTTGTGAGCTGTTAAAAGGATACCAACCTTACTCGCGGGACATTAGAGAGCCTTACAACGCGTCGATATCACGTCTTGGGAGGATGCTGCATTGTTGAAGCAGATGGGTTGTCGTTAATCCCATTAGGCCTTTTGAATTGGCCATCTCTCTGGGCTGGGACTGTAAACCGTTAACACATAAGGGATTTGCGCCCTCAACATGACGGGTATGATCATACCAGCACTAATGCATCGGATCCCATCAGAACTCTGAAGTTAAGCGTGCTTGGGCGACAGTAGTACTTGGATGGGTGACCCTCTGGGAAGTCCTCGTGTTGCACCCCCCTTTTCAATTTTTTTTTGCCCTGGTTAGGGTTGCCAAGATACTTTATCCGCCAAATTTCTTTTACCGAATCCCACAGAACATTGGTCAAGACAACTTCGCTTCACGTAGAGGCTGGGCCTGCAGACCGAGGGCGTAGGGCTTGTGACCAGGTCTCCGTTGCTCCGATGCCGATAACTTTTGATCTGTAAGGAGTTACGCGGCGCACAGCATACCGTTACAAAGCTCTCTGAGAGCTCTACGACGGTGGCAGCCAGCTTGTTCGCTTTGCCCATTTTTTGAGCCCAAAATCGAATGTTTTCATCAATTTCAGGCCACTTTTCTTCTTTTTGCTCTGTTCTTTCATCCCGGATCGTACGTCGTGAGCTATTAAAAGGACGACAACCTTACTCGCGGGACATTAGGGGGCCCTACAACGCGTCGATATCACGTCTTCCAAGAATGCTGCGTTGTTGAAGCGGATGGGTTATCGTTAAGCCTTTGGGCCTTTCGAATTGGCCATCTCTCTAGGCTGGGACTGTGAACCATTAACAAATAAGGGAATTGCTCTCCCTTTTCAATTTTTTTTGCTTCGATTTGGGTTGCCAAAATACTTTATCCACCACATTTCTATTATCGAATCCCACGGCACCTTGGGCAAGACAACTTCACTTCACGTGGAGGCTAGGCCCATAAACCGAGGGCGTAGGGCTTGTGACCATGTCTCTGTCGCTCTGGTACCCATAACTTTTGATCCGTAAGGAGTTACATGGTGCACAGCATACCGTTTCAAAGCTTTCCAATAGCTCTACGAAAGGGGCAGTGAGTTTGCTCACTGTGCCCTTTTTGGAGCCCAAAATCGAACGTTTTTATCAGTTTTGGGCCTCTTTTCTATTTTTGCTCCGTTTTTCCGTCCCAGATCGTACGTCGTGAGCTGTTAAAAGGACGATAACCTTACTCGCGGGACATTAGAGGGCCCTACAACACGTCGATATCAATTCTTGCGAGGATGCTGCGTTGTTGAAGTAGAAGGGTTGTCGTTAAGCCCATTGGGCCTTCTCAATGAGCCATCTCTCTAGGTTGGGACTGTGAACCGTTAAAAAATAAAGGAATTATGCCATCAACATGACGGTTGCGATCATACCAGCACTAATGCACCAGATCCCATCAGAACTTCGAAGTTAAGCGTGCTTGGGCGATAGTAGTACTAGGATGGGTGACCCATTGGGAAGTCCTCGTGTTGCACACCCTTTTCAATTTTTTTTGCCCTGGTTAGGGTTGCCAAGATACTTTATCCACCAAATTTCTATTAACGAATCACATGGAACATTGGGCAAAACAACTTCACCTCACGTAGAGGCTTGGCCCGCAAACCGAGGGCATAGGGCTTGTTACCAGGTCTCTGTCACTCTAGTGCCCATAACTTTTGATTCGTAAGGAGTTACGCGGTGCACATCATACTGTTGCAAAGCTCTCTGAGAGCTCTATGACAAGGGCAGCAAGCTTGCTTGCTGTGCCCCTTTTTGGAGCCCAAAATCGAACGTTCTCATCCATTTCAGGCTAGTTTTCTTATTTTGCTCTGTTTTTTCGTCCTGGATCGTATGTCGTGAGCTGTTAAAAGGATGACAACCTTACTCGCGGGATATTAGAGAGCCCTACAATGCGTCGATATCACGTCTTGTGAGGATACTGCGTTGTTGAAGTGGATGGGTTGTCGTTAAGCCATTGGGCCTTTTGAATTGGCCATCTCTCTAGGCTGGGACTGTGAACCGTTAACAAATAAAGGAATTATGCACTCAACATGACAGGTGCGATCATACTAGCACTAATGCATTGGATCCCATCAGAACTCCGAAGTTAAGCGTGCTTGGACGAGAGTAGTACTAGGATCGGTGACACCGTGGGAAGTCCTCATGTTGCACCCCCTTTTCAATTTTTTTTGCCCTGGTTAGGGTTGCCAAGATATTTTATCTACCAAATTTCTATTGCAGAATCCCACGGAACATTGGGCAAGACAACTTCGCTTCACGCAGAGGCTGGGCCAGCAAATCGAGGGCATAGGGCTTGTGACTAGGTCTCCGTCGCTCCGATGCCCATAACTTTTGATCCGTAAGGAGTTACGTAGCGCACAACATACCGTTGCAAAGCTCTTTGAGAGCTCTGCGACGGGGGCAAGTAGCTTGCTCGCTGTTCCTATTTTTGGAGCCGAAAATTGATCGTTCTCATCAATTTCTGGCCAATTTTCTTATTTTGCTCTATTTTTTTGTCCCGAATCGTACGTCGTGGGCAGTTAAAAGGACGACAACCTTACTCGTGGGATATTAGAGAGCCCTATAATGCGTCGATATCATGTCTTACGAGGATACATTGTTGTTGAAACGGATGGGTTGTCGTTAAGCCCATTGGGGCTTTTGAATTGGCCATCTCTCTAGGCTGGGACTGTGAACCGTTAACAAATAAAGAAATTGTGCCCTCAATATGACGGGTGCGATCATACCAGCACCAATGCACCAGATCCCATCAGAACTCTGAAGTTAAGCGAGCTTGGGCGAGAGTAGTACTAGGATGGGTGACCCCTTGGGAAGTCCTCGTGTTGCACCCCCTTTTCAATTTTTTTTGCCCTGGTTAGGGTTACCAAGATACTTTATCCACCAAATTTCTATTATCGAATCCCACAAAACATTGGGCAAGACAACTTCGCTTCACGTAGAGACTGGGCCTGCAAACCGAGGGCATAGGGCTTGTGACCAGGTCTCCGTCGCTCCGGTGCCCATAACTTTTGATCAGTAAAGAGTTATGCAGCGCACAACATACCGTTGTAAAGCTCTCTGAGAGCTCTACGATGGGGGTAGCCAGCTTGCTCGCTATGTTCATTTTTGGAGCCAAAAATTTTACTTTCTCATCAGTTTCAGGCCAGTTTTCTTCTTTTGCTTTGTTTTTTCATCCCGGATCGTACAACGTGAGCTGTTAAAAGGACGACAACCTTACTCGCGGTATGTTAAAGGGCCCTACAGCGCTTCAATTTCACGTCTTGCGAGGATGCTGCGTTGTTGAAGCGGATGGGTTGTCGTTAAGCCCATTGGGCCTTTTGAATTGGCCATCTCTCTAGGCTGGGACTATGAATCGTTAACAAATAACGGAATTGTGCCCTCAACATGACGGATGCGATCATACCGGTACTAATATACCGGATCCCATCAGAACTCCGAAGTTAAGCGCGCTTGGGCGAGTGTAGTACTAGGATGGGTGACCCCCTGGGAAGTCCTCGTGTTGTACCCCCTTTTCAAATTTTTTTGCCCTGGTTAGGGTTACCAAGATACTTTATCCACCAAATTTCTATTACTGAATCCCACAGAACATTGGGTAAGACAACTTCGCTTCACGGAGAGGTTGGGCCCACAAACCGAGGGCGTAGGGCTTGTGACCAGGTCTCTGTCTCTCCGGTGCCCATAACTTTTGATCCGTAAAGAGTTACGCGGCGCACAGCATACCGTTGCAAAGCTCTCTGAGAGCTCTACGACGGGGGCAGCTAGCTTGCTTGCGATGCCCTTTTCGGAGCCCAAAATTGAACATTTTCATTAGTTTCAGGACAGTTTACTTCTTTTGCTCTATTTTTTCATCCCGGATCGTACGTCGTGAGCTATTAAAAAGACGACAACCTTACTCGCGGGACATTAGAGGGCCCTATAACGCGTCAATATCACGTCTTGCGAGGATGATACGTTGTTGAAGCGGATGGGTTATCGTTAAGCCCATTGGGCCTTTTCAATTGTCCATCTCTCTAGGCTGGGACTGAACCGTTAACAAATAAAGGAATTGTGCCCTCAACATGACGGGTGCGATTATACCAGCACTAATGCACCAGATCCCATCAGAACTCTGAAGTTAAGCGTGCTTGGCCGAGAGTAGTACTAGGATGCGTGACCCCTTGGGAAGTCCTCGTGTTGCACCCCCTTTTCAATTTTTTTTGCTCTGGTTAGGGTTGCCAAGATACTTTATCCACCAAATTTCTATTACCGAATCCCACGGAATCTTGCGCAAGACAACTTCGCTTCACGTGGAAGCTGGGCCCACAAAACGAGGGCGTAGGGCTTGTGACCAGGTCTCCGTCACACCGGTGCCCATAACTTTGGATCCGTAAAGAGTTACGCGGCACACATCATGCCGTTGCAAAGCTCTCTGAGAGCTCTACGACGGGGGCAGCAAGCTTGCTTGCTGTGCCTATTTTTGGAGCCCAAAATCGAACGTCCTCATCAGTTTCATGCCAGTTTTCTTCTTTTGCTCTGTTTTTTCATCTCGGATCGTACGTCGTGAGCTGTTAAAAGGATGACAACTTTACTCGCGGGACATTAGAGGGACCTACAACGCATCGATATCACGTCTTCCAAGGATGCTGCGTTGTTAAAGCGGATGGGTTGTCGTTAAGCCCGTTGGGCCTTTTGAATGGGCCATCTTTCTAGGCTGGGACTGTGAACCGTTAACAAATAAAGGAATTGTGCCCTCAACATGACTGGTGCAATCATACCAGCACTAATGCACCGGATCCCATCAGAACTCCGAAGTTAAGCGTGCTTGGGCGAGAGTAGTACTAGGATGGGTGACCCCTTGGGAAGTCCTCGTGTAGTACCCCCTTTTCAATTTTTTTTGCCCTGGTTAGGGTTGCCAAGATACTTTATCCACCAAATTTCTATTACCGAATCCCACAGAACAATGGGCAAGACAACTTCGCTTCACGTCGAGGATGGGCCCGTAAACCGAGGGCGTAGAGCTTATGACCTGGTCTCCGTCGCTCTGGTGCCCATAACTTTTGATCCGTAAGGAGTTACGCGGCACACAGTATACCGTTGCAAAGCTCTCTGAGAGCTCTACGTCGGGGCAGCAAGCTTGCTCGCTTTGCATATTTTTGGAGCCCAAAATCGAACGTTTTCATCAGTTTCAGGGCACTTTTTTTCTTTTGCTCTGTTTTTTCGTCCCGGATCATACGTCGTGAGTTGTTAAAAGGATGAAAACCTTACTCGCGGGACATTACGGGGCCTTACAATGCATCGATATCACGTCTTGCTAGGATGCTGCGTTGTTGAAGCGGATGGGTTATCGTTAATCCCATTGGGCCTTTTGAATTAGCCATCTCTCTAGGCTGGGACTGTGAACCGTTAACACATAAAGGAATTGTGTCCTCAACATTACGGGTGCGATCATACAAGCACTAATGCACCGGATCCCATCAGAACTCCGAAATTAAGCGTGCTTGGGTGATAGTAGTACTAGGATGGGTAATCCCCTGGGAAGTCCTCGTGTTGCACCCCCATTTTCAATTTTTTTTGCTCCGGTTTGGGTTGCCAAGAAGCTTTATCCACCACATTTCTATTATCGAATCCCACGGCACCTTGGGCAAGACAACTTCGCTTCACGTGGAGGCTGGGCCCACAAACCGAGGCCGCAGGGCTTGTGACCAGGTCTCCGTCACTCCGGTGCCGATCACTTTTGATCCGTAAGGAGTTACGCAGTGCACAACATACCGTTGCAAAGCTCTCCGATTGCTCTATGAAGGGGGCAGCCAGCTTGCTCGCTGTGCCCTTTTTGGAGCCCAAAATCGAACATTTTCTTCAGTTTCATGCCACTTTCCTTCTTTTGCTCTGTTTTTCCATCCCGGATCGTACATCGTGAGCTGTTGAAAGTACAACAACCTTACTCGCGGAACATTAGAGGGCCCTACAACGCGTTGATATCACGTCATGTGAGGATGCTGCGTTGTTGAAGCGGATGGGTTGTCATAAAGCCCATTGGGCCTTTTGAATGGGACATCTCTCTAGGGTGGGACTGTGAACCGTTAACAAATAAAGGAATTGTGCCATCAACATGATGGGTGCGATCATACCAGCACTAATGGATCGGATCCCATCAGAACTCCTAAGTTAAGCGCGCTTGGGCGAGTGTAGTACTAGGATGGGTGACCCCCTGGGAAGTCCTCGTGTTGTACCCCCTTTTCAAATTTTTTTGCCCTGGTTAGGGTTACCAAGATACTTTATCCACCAAATTTCTATTCCCGAATCCCACGGAACATTGGGCAAGACAACTTCGCTTCGCGTAAAGACTGGGCCCGCAAACCGAGGGTGTGGGGCTTGTGACTAGGTCTCTGTCACTCCGGTGCCCACAACTTTTGATCCGTAAGGAGTTATGCGGCGCACAACATACTGTTGAAAAGCTCTCTACGAGCTCTATGACGGGGGTAGAGACCTTGCTCGCTCTACCTATTTTTGTAGCCTAAAATTGAACATTCTCATCAGTTTTAGGTTAGTTTTCTTCTTTTGCTCTATTTTTTCGTACCGGATCGTACGTCGTGAGCTGTTAAAAGGACGACAACCTTACTCGCGAGACATTAGGGGGCCCTACAACACGTCGATATCACTTCTTGCTAGGATGCTACGTTGTTGAACCAGATGGGTTATCATTAATCCCATTGGGCCTTTTGAATTGGCCATCTCTCGAGGCTGTGACGGTGAACCGTTAACAAATAAAGGAATTGTGCCATTAACATGACAGGTGCGATCATACCAGCACTAATGGACCGGATCCCATCAAAACTCCGAAGTTAAGCGTGCTTGGGCGAGAGTAGTACTAGTATGGGTGACCCCTTGTGAAGTTCTCGTGTTGCACCCCTTTTTCATTTTTTTCGATCTGGTTAAGATTGCCAAGATAATTTATCCACCAAATTTCTATTACCGAATACCTCGTAACATTGGGCAAGACAACTTTGCTTAACGTAGAGGCTGGGCCCGTAAACCAAGGGCGTAGGGCTTGTGACTAGGTCTCTGTCGCTCCGGTGCCTATAACTTTTGATCCGTAAGGAGTTACGCGGCACAAAGCTGTCTGAGACTCCACGACTGGGGCAGCCAGTTTGCTTGCTGTACCCATTTTTGGAGCTCAAAATCGAAAGTTCTCATCAGTTTCATGCCAGATTTCTTATTTTACTCTTTTTTTTGTCCTAAATTGTACGTCGTGAGCTGTTAAAAGGACGACAACCTTACTAGTGCGACATTAGGGGGCCCTACAATGTGTCGATATCACGTCTTGTGAGGATGCTGTGCTGTTAAAGTAGATGGGTTAACGTTAAGCCCATTGGGCCTTTTGAATTGGCCATCTCTCTAGGCTAGGATAGTGAACCGTTGACAAATAAAGGAATTGTGCCCTCAACATGACGGGTGCGATCATACCAGCAATAATGCATCGGATCACATCAGAACTCCGAAGTAAGCGTGCTTGGGCGAGAGTAGTACTAGGATGGGTGACCCCTTGGAAAGTCCTCGTGTTTCACCCCCTTTTCAAATTTTTTGGCCCTGGTTAGGGTTACCAAGATACTTTATCCACCAAATTTCTATTACCGAATCCCACGAAACGTTGGGCAAGACAACTTCGCTTCAAGTAGAGGATGGGCCCGTAAACCGAGGGCGTAGGGCTTGTGACTAGGTCTCTGTCACTCCGGTGCCCATACCTTTTGATCTGTAAGGAGTTACGCGGCACACAGCATGCCGTTGCAAAGCTGTCTGAGAGCTCCACGACAGGGGCAGCCAGCTTGCTTGCAGTGCCCATTTTTGGAGCCCAAAATCGAACGTTCTCATCAGTTTCATGCCAGTTTTCTTCTTTTGCTCTGTTTTTTTGCCCCAGATCGTACGTCGTGAGCTATTAAAAGGACGACAACCTTAGTAGCGGAACATTAGGGGGCCCTACATTGCATCAATATCACGTCTTGCGAGGATCCTGCGTTGTTGAAGCAGATGGGTTATCGTTAAGCCCATTGGGCCATTTGAATTGGCCATCTCTCTATGCTGGGACTGTGAATCATTAACAAAGAAAGGAATTGTCCCCTCAACATGACGGGTACGATCATACCAGCACTAATGCATCGGATCCCATTAGAACTCCGAAGTTAAGCGTGCTTGGGCGAGGATAGTACTAGGATGGGTAACCCTTTGGAAAGTCATCGTGTTGCACCCCCTTTTAAATTTTTTTTGCCCTGGTTAGGGTTGCCAAGATACTTTATCCACCAAATTTCTATTACCGAATCCCACGGAACATTGGGCAAGACAACTTCGCTTCACGTAGAGGCTGGGCCCGCAAACCGAGGGCGTAGGGCTTGTGACCAGGTCTCCGTCGCTCCGGTGCCCATATCTATTGATCCATAAGGAGTTATGCGGCACACGGCATACCGTTGCAAAGCTCTCTGAGAGCTCTACGACGGGGGTAGCCAGCTTGCTCGCTATGCACATTTTTGAAGCCCAAAATTGAACGTTTTCATCATTTTCAGGCCACTTTTATTCTTTTGCTCTGTTTTTTCGTCCCGGATCGTACGTTGTGAGCTGTTAAAGGGATGACAACCTTACTCGTGGGACATTAAGGGGCCTTATAAAGTGTTATTATCACGTCTTGCTAGGATGCTGCGTTGTTGAAGCGGATGGGTTATCGTTAAGCCCATTTGGCCTTTTGAATTGGCCATCTCTCTAGGCTGGGACTGTGAATTGTTAACACATAAAGGAATTGTGCCCTCAACATGACGGGTGCGATCATGCCAGCAATAATGCATCGGATCCCATCAGAACTCCGAAGTTTAGCGTGCTTGGACAAGAGTAGTACAAGGATGGGTGACCCCTTGTGAAGTCCTCGTGTTGCACCCCCTTTTCAATTTTTTTTGCCCTGGTTAGGGTTGCCAAGATACTTTCTCCACCAAATTTCTATTACCAAATCCCACGGAACATTGGGCAAGACAACTTCGCTTCCCGTAGAGGTTGGGCCTGCAAACCGAGGGCGTAGGGTTTGTGACTAGGTCTCCGTCACTCCAGTGCCCATAACTTTTGATCCGTAAGGAGTTACACGGCGCACAGTATACCATTGCAAAGCACTCTGAGAGCTCTACGACAAGGCAGCCAGCTTGCTCGCTTTGCCCTTTTTGGAGCACGAAATCGAACATTTTTATCAGTTTAAGCCACTTTTCTTCTTTTGCTCAGTTTTTTCCTCTCGAATCGTACGACGTGAGCTGTTAAAAGGACGACAACCTTACCCGCAGGACATTAGAGGGCCCTACAACGCGTCGATATCAAGTCTTGCGAGGTTGCTGCGTTGTTGAAGTGGAGGGGTTGTCGTTAAGCCCATTGGGCCATCTCTCTAGGCTGGGACTGTGAACCGTTAACAAATAAAAGAATTGTGACCTCAACATGACGGGTGCAATCATACCAGCACTAATACACCGGATCCCATCAAAACTCTGAAGTTTAGCGTGCTTGGGTGAGAGTAGTACTAGGATGGGTGACCCCCTGGGAAGTCCTCGTGTTGTACCCCATTTTCAATTTTTTTGCCCTAGTTAGGGTTGCCAAGATATTTTATCCACCAAATTTCTATTATCGAATCCCACGGAACATTGGGTAAGACAACTTCACTTCATGTAGAGGCTGGGCCTGCAAACCGAGGGCGTAGGGCATGTGACTATGTCTCCGTCGCTCTAGTGCCCATAACTTTTGATCCGTAAGGAGTTTCGCGGTGCACAGCATACCATTGCAAATCTCTCTAAGAGCTCTACGACAGGGGCATCCAGCTTGCTCGCTTTGCCGTTTTTGGAAAACAAAATTGAACATTTTCATCAGTTTTATGCCACTTTTTTTCTTTTGCTCAGTTTTTCCGTCTCGAATCGTACGTTGTGAGCTGTTAAAAGGACGACAACCTTACTCACAGGACATTAGAGGGCCCTACAACGCATCGATATCATGTCTTGCGAGGTTGCTGCATTGTTGAAGCGGAGGGGTTGTCGTTAAGCACATTGGGCCATCTCTCTAGGCTGGGACTGTGAACCGTTAACAAATAAAGGAATTGTGCCCTCAACATGACGGGTGCAATCATACCAGCACTAATGCACCGGATCCCATCAAAACTACGAAGTTTAGCGTGCTTGGGTGAGAGTAGTACTAGGATGGGTGACCCCCTGGGAAGTCCTCGTGTTGTACCCCATTTTCAATTTTTTTTGCCCTAGTTAGGGTTGCCAAGATATTTTATCCACCAAATTTCTATTATCGAATCCCACGGAACATTGGGCAAGACAACTTTGCTTCACGTAGAGGCTGGGCCCGCAAATCGAGGGCGTAGGGCTTGTGACCAGGTCTCCGTCGCTCCGGTTCCCATAACTTTTTATCCGTAAGGCGTTACGCGGCGCACAGCATACCGTTGCAAAGCTCTTTGAGAGCTCTACGACGGGGGCAGCAAGCTTGCTTGCTGTGCCCGTTTTTCTAGCCCAAAATCGAATGTTTTCATCAGTTTCAGGCCACTTTTCTTCTTTTGTTCTGTTTCTTTGTCCTGGATCGTACGTCATGAGCTGTTAAAAGGACGACAACCTTACTCGCGGGACATTAGGGGGCCCTATAACGCGTCGATATCACGTCTTGCTAGGATGCTGCGTTGTTGAAGCGGATGGGTTATTGTTAAGCCCATTGGGCCTTTTCAATTGGCCATCTCTCTAGGCTGGGACTGTGAACCGTTAACACATATAGGAATTGTGCCCTCAACATTACGGGTGTGATCATACCAGAACTAATGCATCGGATCCCATCATAACTCCGAACTTAAGCGTGCTTGGGTTAGAGTAGTACTAGGATGGGTGATCCCCTGTGAAGTCCTCGTGTTGCACCCCCTTTTCAATTTTTTATGCCATGGTTAGGGTTGCCAAGATACTTTATCCACAAAATTTCTATTACCGAATCCCACGGAACATTTGGCAAGACAACTTCGCTTCACGTAGAGGCTGGGCCCGCAAACCGAGGGAGTAGGGCTTTTGACTAGGTATTCGTTGCTCCGGTGCCCATAACTTTTCATCCGTAAGGAGTTACAAAGCGCATAGCATACCGTTTCAAAGCTCTCTGAGATCTCTACGACGGGGGCAACCAGCTTGCTCACTATGCCCCTTTTTGGAGCTCAAAATTGAACGTTTTCATCATTTTCAGGCCACTTTTCTTCTTTTGCTCTGTTTTTTCATCCCGGATCGTACGTCGTGAGCTGTTAAAAGGACGACAACCTTACTAGCGGGACATTAGGGGGCCCTACAACTTGTCGATATCACGTCTTGCTAGGATGCAGCGTTCTTGAAACAAATGGGTTATCGTTAAGCCCATTGGGCCTTTTGAATTGGCCATCTCTCTACGCTGGGATTGTGAACCGTTAACACATAAAAGAATTGTGCCCTCAACATGGCGGGTGCGATCATACCCGCACTAATACACCGAATCCCATCAGAACTCCGAAGTTGAGCATGCTTGGGCGAGAGTAGTGCTAGGATGGGTAACCCCTTGGGAAGTCCCTGTGTTGCACCCCCCTTTTCTATTTTTTTTGCACCGATTTGGGTTGCCAAGATACTTTATCCACCACATTTCTATTATCGAATCCCACAGCACGTTGGGCAAGACAACTTCGCATCATGTGGAGGCTGGGCCTGCAAACCGAGGGCGTAGAGCTTGTGACCAGATCTTCGTCGCTCCGGCGCCCATAAATTCTGATCTTTAAGGAGTTACGCGACGCACAGCATACCGTTGCAAAGCTCTCTGAGAGATCTACGACTGGGGCAGCGAGCATGCTCGCTATGCCCTTTTTAGATACCAAAATTGAACGTTTTCATCAGTTTCAGGCCACTTTTCGACTTTTGCTATGTTTTTTCTTTCCAGGATCGTACGTCATGAGCTGTTAAAAGGACGACAACCTTACTCGCAGGACATTAGAGGGCCCTACAACAAGTCGATATCACGTCTTGCGAGGATGCTGCGCTGTTTAAGCGGATGGGTTGTCGTTAAGCACATTGGGCTTTTTGAATGGGCCATCTCTCTAGGCTGGGACTGTGAACCGTTAACAAATAAAGGAATTGTGCCCTCAACATAATGGGTTAAGCGTGCACCGAATCCCATCAGAACTCCGAAGTTAAGCGTGCTTGGGTGAGAGTAATACTAGGATGGGTGACCCTCTGGGAAGTCCTCGTGTTGCACCCCCATTTCAATTTTTTTTGCCCTAGTTAGGGTTGCCAAGGTACTTTATCCACCAAATTTCTATTACCGAATCCCACGGAACATTGGGCAAGACAACTTTACTTCACGTAGAGGCTGGGCCCGCAAACTGAGGGCATAGGGCTTGTGACCAGGTATTCGTCGCTCTGATGCCTATAACTTTTGATCCTTAAGGAGATACGCGGTGCACAGCTTACTGTTGAAAAGCTCTCTGAGAGCTCTACGACGGGGCCAGCCAGCTTGCTCACTGTACTCCTTTTTGGAGGCTAAAATCGAACATTTTCATCAGTTTCAAGCCAGTTTTCTTCTTTTGCTCTATTTTTTCATACCGGATCGTATACCGTGAGCTGTTAAAAGGACACCAACCTTACTCGCGGGACATTAGAGAGCCCTACAACGCGTCGATATCACGTCTTGGGAGGATGCTGCGTTGTTGAAGCGGATGGGTTGTCGTTAATCCCATTAGTCCTTTTGAATTGGCCATCTCTCTAGGCTGGGACTGTGAACCGTTAACAAATAAAGGAATTGTGCCCTTAACATAATGGGTGCGAACATACCAGTACTAATGCATCGGATCCCATAAGAACTCCAAAGTTAAGCGAGCTTGGGCGAGAGTAGTACTAGGATGGGTGACCCTTTGTGACGTCCTCGTGTTGCACCCCCTTTTCAATTTTTAATGCCATGGTTAGGGTTGCCCAGATACTTTATCCACCAAATTTCTATTACCAAATCCCACGGAACATTTGGCAAGACAACTTCGCTTCACGTAGAGGCTGGGCCCGCAAACTGAGGGCGTAGGGCTTGTGACCAAGTCTCCGTTGCTCCGGTGCCCATAACTTTTGATCTGTAAGGAGTTATGCGACGCACAGGATACAGTTTCAAAGCTCTCTGAGAGCTCTACGACGGGGGCAGCCAGCTTGTTCGCTTTGCCCGTTTTTGGAGCCCAAAATGGAATGTTTTCATTAATTTCAGGCCACTTTTCTTCCTTTTGCTCTATTTTTTCATCCCGGATCGTATGTCGTGAGCTGGTAAAAGGACGACAACCTTACTCGCGGGAAATTATGGGGCCCTACAAAGCGTCGATATTATGTCTTGCTAGAATGCTGCGTTGTTGAAGTGGATTGGTTATCGTTAAGCCTATTGAGCTTTTCGAATTGGCCATCTCTCTAGGCTGGGACTGTGAACCGTTAACACATAAAGGAATTGTGCCCTCAACATGACGGGTGCGATCATACCAACACTAATGCCCCGGATCCCATCAGAACTCTGAAGTTAAGCGTGCTTGCAAGAGAGTTGTATTCGGATTGATGACCCCCTGGGAAGTCTTTGTGTTGCAACCCCCTTTTCAATTTTTTTTGCTCCGGTTTGGGTTGCCAAGATACTTCATCTAGCACATTTCTATTATCAAATCCCACGGTACCTTAGGCAAGACAACTTTGCTTCACGTGGAGGCTGGGCCCGCAAACCGAGGGCGTAGGGCTTATGACCATGTCTCCGTCGCTCCGGTGCCCATAACCTTTGATCCGCAAGGAGTTACGCGGCGCACAACATACTGGTGCAAAGCTCTTCAACAGCTCTACGAAGGGAGAAGTGAGCTTGCACGCTGTTCCCTTATTGAAGCCCAAAATTGAACGTTTTCGTCAGATTCATGCCACTTTTCTTCTTTTCTATGTTTTTTCGTCCGGGATCGTACGTCATCAACTGTTAAAAAAAAGACAACCTTACTCACCGGACATTAGAGGGCCCTTCAACGCGTCGATATCACGTCTTGCGAGGATGCTGCGTTGTTGAAGCGTATGGGTTGTCGTTAAGCCAATTGGGCCTTTTGAATGGGCCATATCTCTAGGCTGGGACTGTGAACCGTTAACAAATAAAGAAATTGTGCCCTCAACATAATGGGTTAAGCGTGCACCGAATCCCATCAGAACTCCGAAGTTAAGCGTGCTTGGGTGAGAGTAATACTAGGATGGGTGACCCTCTGGGAAGTCCTCGTGTTGCACCCCCATTTCAATTTTTTTTGCCCTGGTTAGGGTTGCAGAGGTACTTTATCCACCAAATTTCTATTACCGAATCCCACGGAACATTGGGCAAGACAACTTTACTTCACGTAGAGGCTGGGCCCTCAAAATGAGGGCGTAGGGCTTGTGACCAGGTATTCGTAGCTCTGATGCCTATAACTTTTGATCCTTAAGGAGATACGCGGTGCACAGCTTACCGTTGAAAACCTCTCTGAGAGCTCTACGATGGGGCCAGCCAGCTTGCTCGCTGTACTCCTTTTTGGAGGCTAAAATCGAACGTTTTCATCAGTTTCAAGCCAGTTTTCTTCTTTTGCTCTGTTTTTTCCTCTCGGATCGTACGTCGTGAGCTGTTAAAAGGACGACAACCTTACTCGCGGGACATTAGAGGGCCCTACAACTCGTCGATAACACGTCTTGCGAGGATGTTGCGTTGTTGAAGCGGATGGGTTTTCATTAAGGCCATTGGGCCATTTGAATGGGAAATCTCTCTAGGCTGCCACTGTGAACCGTTAACCCATAAAGGAATTGTGCCCTTAACATCACGGGTGCGAATATCCCAGCACTAATGCATCGGATCCCATAAGAACTCCAAAGTTAAGCGTGCTTGGGCGAGAGTAGTACTAGGATGGGTGATCCCCTGGGAAGTCCTCGTGTTGTACCCTCATTTTCAATTTTTTTTGCTCAGGTTAGGGTTGCCAAGATAGTTTATCCACCACATTTCTATTATCGAATCCCACGGAACATTTGGCAAGAAAACTTCACTTCTCGTAGAGGCTGGGGCCGTAAACTAAGGGTGTAGGGCCTGTGACAAAGTCTCCGTTGCTCCGATGCCCATTACTTTTGATTCGTAAGGAGTTATGCGACGCACAGGATACAGTTTCAAAGCTCTCTGAGAGCTCTACGACGGGGGCAGCCAGCTTGTTCATTTTGCCCGTTTTTGGAGCCCAAAATGGAATGTTTTCATTAATTTCAGGCCACTTTTCTTCCTTTTGCTCTATTTTTTCATCCCGGATCGTACGTCGTGAGCTGGTAAAAGGACGACAACCTTACTCGCGGGACATTATGGGACATTGGGCCTTTTGAATGGGCCATCTCTCTAGGCTGGGACTGTGAACCATTAACAAATAAAGGAATTGTACCCTCAACATGACGGGTGCGATCATACCAGCACTAATGCACCGAATCCCATCAGAACTCCGAAGTTAGGCGTGCTTGGGCAATAGTAGTACTAGGATGGGTGACCAATTGGGAAGTCCTCGTGTTGCACCCCCTTTTCAATTTTTTTTGCACTGGTTAGGGTTGCCAAGATACTTTATCCACCAACTTTCTATTACCGAATCCCACGGAACATTGGGCAAGACAACTTCGCTTCACGTAGAGGCTTGGCCCACAAACCGAGGGCACAGGGCTTGTAACCAGGTCTCTGTCGCTCTGGTGCCCATAAATTTTGATCCGTAAGGAGTTACGTGGTGCACAGCATACCGTTACAAATCTCCTTGAGAGCTCTACGACGGAGGCAGCAAGCTTGCTTGCTGTGCCTGTTTTTGGAGCCCAAAATCGAACGTTCTCATCCGTTTCAGGCCAATTTTCTTCTTTTGCTCTGTTTTTTCATCCCGGATCGCACGTCGTGAGCTGTTAAAAGGACGACAACCTTACTCACGAGATATTAGAGAGCCTTACAACGCGTCGATATCACATTTTGTGAGGATGCTGCATTGTTGAAGAGGATGGGTTGTCGTTAAGCCCATTGGGCCTTTTGAATTGGCCATATCTCTAGCCTGCGACTGTGAACCGTTAACAAATAAAGGAATTATGCACTCAACATGACGGGTGCAATCATACCAGCACTAATGCACCGGATCCCATTAGAACTCCGAAGTTAAGCGTGTGTGGGCCAGAGTAGTACTAGGATGGGTGACCCCGTGGGAGGTCCTCGTGTTGCTCCCCCTTGTCAATTTTTTTTGCCCTGGTTGGGGTTGCCAAGATCCTTTATCCACCAAATTCCACTTACCGAACCCCACGGACCATTGGGCAAGACAACTTCGCTTCACGTAGAGGCTAGGCTTGCAAACCGAGGGCGTAGGGATTGGGACTAGGTCTTCGTCGCTCCGGTGCCCATAACTTTTGATCCGTAAGGCGTTACGCAGCGCACAACATACGGCTGCAAAGCTCTCTGGGAGCTCCGTGATGGGGGTAGCGAGCTTGCTCACTGTTCCCATTTTTGGAGCCCAAAATTGAACGTTCTCATCAGTTTCTGGCTAGTTTTCTTCTTTTGCTATGTTTTTTCGGCTTGGATCGTACGTCGTGGGCAGTTAAAAGGATGACAACCTTACTTGCAGGATATTAGAGGGCCCTACAATGCGTCAATGTCACGTCTTACGAGGATGCTGAGCTGTAGAAGCCGATGGGTTGTTGTTAAACCTATTGGGCCTTTTGAATTGGCCATCTCTCTAGGCTAGGACTGTGAACCGTTAACAAATAAAGAAATTGTGCCTCAACATGACGGGTGCGATCATACCAGCACCAATGCACCGGATCCCATCAGAACTCCGAAGTTAAGGGAGCTTGGGCGAGAGTAGTACTAGGATGGGTAACCCTTTGGGAAGTCCTTGTGTTGCACCCCCTTTTCAATTTTTTTTGCCCTAGTTAGGGTTACCAAGATACTTTATCCACCAAATTTCTATTGCTGAATCCCACGGAACATTGGGCAAGACAACTTCGCTTCACATAGAGCTGGGCCCGCAAACCGAGGGCATAGGGCTTGTGACCAGGTCTCCGTCGCTCTAGTGCCCATAACTTTTGATCTGTAAGGAGTTACGCAGTGCACAACATGCCGTTGCAAAAGCTCTCTGAGAGCTCTACGATGGGGGCAGCAAGCTTGCCTGCTGTGCCCATTTTTGGAGCCCAAAATTTTACGTTCTCATCAGTTTCAGGCCAGTTTTCCTCTTTTGATTTGTTTTATCATCCCGGATCGTACAACGTGAGCTGTTAAAAGAACGACAACCTTACTCGCGGGATGTTAAAGGGCCCTACAACGCGTAAATATCATGTCTTGCGAAGATACTGCGTTGTTGAAGCGGATGGGTTGTCATTAAGCACATTAGGCCCTTTGAATTGGCTATCTCTCTAGGCTGGGACTGTGAATCGTTAACAAACAAAGGAATTGTGCCCTCAAGATGACGGGTGCGATCATACTAGCACTAATGCATCGGATCCCATCAGAACTCCGAAGTTAAGTGTGCTTGGGCGAGAGTAGTACTAGGATGGGTGACCCATTGGAAATTTCTCGTGTTGCACCCCCTTTTCAATTTTTTTTGCCCTGGTTAGGGTTGCCAAGATACTTTGTCCACCAAATTTCTATTACTGAATCCCACGGAACATTGGGTAAGACAACTTCACTTCACGTAGAGGCTAGGCCAGCAAACCGAGGGCGTAGGGCGTATGACTAGGCCTCCGTCGCTCTGGTGCCCATAACTTTTGATTCGTAAGGAGTTACGCGGCGCACAGCATACCGTTGCAATCCTCTCAGAGAGTTCTACGACGGGGGCAGCCAGCTTGCTCTTTATGCCCATTTTTGAATCCAAAAATTGAATGTTTTCATCAATTTCAGGCTACTTTTCTTCTTTTGTTCTATTTTTCGTCCCGGATCATACGTCGTGAGCTGTTAAAGGGACGACAACCTTTCTCGCGGGACATTAGGGGGCCTTACATCGTGTTGATATCACGTCTTGCTAGGATGCTACGTTGTTGAAGCGGATGGGTTATTGTTAAGCCCATTAGGCCTTTTGAATTGGCCATCTCTCTAGGCTGGGACTGTGAACCATTAACACATAAAGGAATTGTGCCCTCAACATGACGGGTGTGATCATACCAGCAATAATGCATCGGATCCCATCAGAACTCCGAAGTTAAGCGTGCTTGGGCGAAAGTATTACTAGGATGGGTGACCCCCTGTGAAGTCCTCGTGTTGTACCCCCTTTTCAATTTTTTTTTGCCCTGGTTAAGTTTGCCAAGATACTTTATCCACCAAATTTCTATTACCAAATCCCACGGAACATTGGGCAAGACAACTTCACTTCACGTAGAGGCAGCGCCGGCAAACCGAGGGCGTAGGGCCTGTGACCAGGTTTCCGTCGCTCCGGTGCCCATAACTTGTGATTCGTAAGGAGTTACGCGGCGCACGACATACCGTTGCAAATCTCTCTGAGAGCTCTACGTCAGGGGCAGCCAGCTTGCTCGCTTTGCCCATTTTGGAGCACAAAATCGAATGTTTTTATCAGTTTTAAGCCACTTTTCTTCTTTTGCTCAGTTTTTCCGTCTCGAATCGTATGTCGTGAGCTGTTAAAAGGACGACAACCTTACTCGCGGGATATTAGAGTGCCCTACAACGCGTCGATATCATGTCTTGCGAGGTTGCCGCATTGTTGAAGTTGATGGGTTGTCGTTAAGCCCATTGGGCCATCTCTCTAGGCTGGGATTGTGAAGCGTTAATAAATAAAGGAATTGTGCCCTCAACATGACAGGTGCAATCATGCTAGCACTAATGCACCAGATCCCATCAGAACTCCGAAGTTAAGCGTGCTTGGTCGAAAGTAGTACTAGGATAGGTGACTCCCTAGGAAGTCCTCGTGTTGCACCCCTTTTTCAATTTTTTTTTGCTCTGGTTAGGGTTGCCGAGATATTTTATCCTCCAAATTTCTATTATCGAATCCCACGGAACATTGGGCAAGACAACTTCGTTTCACGTAGAGGCTGGGCCCGTAAACCGAGGGCATAAGGCTTGTGATCAGGTCTCCCTCGCTCCGGTGTCCATAAATTTTTATCCGTAAGGTGTTACGTGGTGCACAGCATACCATTGCAAAGCTCTTTGAGAGCTCTACGACGAGGGCAGCCAGCTTGCTCGCAGTGCCCGTTTTTGGAGCCCAAAATTGATTGTTTTTATCAGTTTCAAGCCACTTTTCTTCTTTTGCTCTGTTTTTTCATCCCGGATCGTATGTCGTGAGCTGTTAAAAGGACGAGAACCTTACTCGCGGGACATTAGGGGGCCCTACAACGCGTCGATATCACGTCTTGCTAGGATGCTGCATTGTTGAAGCTGATGGGTAATCGTTAAGCCTATTGGGCCTTTTCAATTGGCCATCTCTCTAGGCTGGGAGTGTGAACCGTTAACACATATAGGAATTGTGCCCTCAACATTATAGGTGCAATCATACCAGCACTAATGCATCGGATCCCATCATAACTCCGAAGTTAAGCGTGCTTGGGCGAGAGTAGTACTAGGATGGGTGACCCCCTGTGAAGTCCTCGTGTTGCACCCCCTTTTCAATTTTTTTTGCCATGGTTAGGGTTGACAAGATACTTTATCCACCAAATTTCTATTACTGAATCCCACGGAACATTTGGCAAGACAACTTCGCTTCACATAGAGGTTGGCCTCGCAAACCGAGGGCGTAGGGCTTCTGACTAGGTCTCCGTTGCTCCGGTGCCCATAACTTTTCATCCGTAAGGAGTTACAAAGCGCATAGCATACCGTTTCAAAGCTCTCTGAGATCTCTACGACGGGGGCAACCAGCTTGCTCACTATGCCCCTTTTTGGAGCTCAAAATTGAACGTTTTCATCAGTTTCAGGCCACTTTTCATCTTTTGCTCTATTTTTTCATCCCGGATCGTACGTCGTGAGCTGTTAAAAGGATGACAACCTTACTAGGGGGACATTAGGGGGCCCTACAATGCGTCGATATCACGTCTTGCTAGGATGCAGCGTTGTTGAAACAGATTGGATATCGTTAAGCCCATTGGGTCTTTTGAATTGGCTATCTCTCTAGGCTAGGATTGTGAACCGTTAACACATAAAGGAATTGTGCCCTCAACATGACCGGTGCGATCATACCAGCACTAATACACCGGATCCCATCAGAACTCCGAAGTTAAGCGTGCTTGGGCTAGAGTAGTGCTAGGATGGGTGACCCCCTGGGAAGTCCTCGTGTTGCACCCCCATTTTCAATTTTTTTTGCTCCGGTTTGGGTTGCCATGATACTTTATCTACCACATTTCTATTAACGAATCCCACAGCACCTTGGGCAAGACAACTTTGCTTCACGTGGAGGCTGGGCCCGCAAACCGAGGGCATAGGGTTTGTGACCAGATCTTCGTCGCTCCAGCGCCCATAACTTCTGATCCGTAAGGAGTTACGCGACGCACAGCATACCGTTGCAAAGCTCTCCAACAGCTCTACGAACGGGGCAGCGAGCTTGCTCGCGCTGCCCTTTTTGGAGCCCAAAATCGAACGTTTTTATCAGTTTCATGCCACTTTTCTACATTTGCTATGTTTTTTCGTCCCGGATCGTACGTTGTGAGTTGTTAAAAGGACGACAACCTTACTCGTGGGACATTAGAGGGCCCTACAACGCGTCGATATGACGTCTTGCGAGAAAGCTACGCCGTTGAAGCCTATGGGTTGTCGTTAAGCCCATTGGGCCTTTTGAATGGGCCATCTCTCTAGGCTGGGACTGTGAACTGTTAACAAATAAAGGAATTGTGCCCTCAACATGATGGGTGCGATCATACCGGCACTAATGCACCGGATCCCATCAGAACTCTGAAGTTAAGCGGGCTTGTGTGAGAGTAGTACTAGGATGGGTGACCCTCTGGGAAGTCCTCGTGTTGCACCCCCTTTTCAATTTTTTTTGCCCTGGTTTTATCCACCAAATTTCTATTACCGAATCCCACGGAACATTGGGCAAGACAACTTCGCTGCACGTGGAGGCTGGGCCCGCAAACTGAGGGCGTAGGGCTTGTGACCAGGTCTCCGTCGCTCCGATGCCCATAACTTTTGATCTGTAAGGAGATACGCGGTGCACAACATACCGTTGCAAAGCTCTCTGAGAGCTCTACGACGGGGCCAGCTAGCTTGCTCGCTGTGCCCCTTTTTGGAGCCCAAAATCGAACGTTTTCATCAGTTTCACGCCAGTTTTCTTCTTTAGCCCTATTTTTTCATCCCGGATCGTACGTCATGAGCTGTTAAAAGGAAATCAACCTTACTTGTGGGACATTAGAGAGCCCTACAATGCGTCGATATCACATCTTGGGAGGATGTTGCGTTGTTGAAGCGGATGGGTTGTCGTTATTCCCATTAGGCCTTTTGAATTGGCCATCCCTCTAGGCGGGGACTGTAAACCGTTAACAAATAAATGAATTGTGCCCTCAACATGACGAGTGCGATCATACCAGTACTAATGCACCGGATCCCATCAGAACTCCGAAGATAAGCATGCTTGGGCGAGAGTAGTACTAGGATGGGTGACCCCCTGGGAAGTCCTCGTGTTGCACCCCCCATTTCAATTTTTTTTTACCCTGGTAAGGGTTGCCAAGATACTTTATCCACAAAATTTCTATTACCGAATCCCACGGTACCTTGGACAAGACAACTTCACTTCACGTAGAGGCTGCGCCCGTAAACCGGGGCTTCGGGCTTGGGACTAAGTCTCCGTTGATCCGGTGCCCATAACTTTTGATCCACAAGGAGTTACGCGGCGTACAGCATACTGTTGGAAAGCTCTCTGTGAGCTCTACGAAGGGGGCAGCCAGCTTCTTCGCTTTGCCCATTTTTGGAGCCCAAAATCGAATGTTTTCATCAATTTCAGGCCACTTTTCTTCTTTTCCTCTGTTTTTTCATCCCGGATCGTAAGTCGTGAGCTGTTAAAAGGATGACAACCTTACTCGCGGGATATTAGGGGTCCCTACAATGCGTTGATATAACGTCTTGCTGCAATGCTGCGTTGTTGAAGCGGATGGGTTATCGTTAAGCCTATTGGGCCTTTCGAATTGGCCATCTCTCTAGGCTGGGACTGTGAATCGTTAACACATAAAGGAATTGTACCCTCAACATGACAAGTGCGTTCATACCAGCGCTAATGCACCAGATCCTATCAGAACTCTGAAGTTAAGTATGCTTGGAAGAGAGTAGTACTAGGATGGGTGACCCATTGGGAAGTCCTCATGTTGTACCCCCCTTTTCAATTTTTTTTTCTCCGGTTTGGGTTGCCAAAATACTTTATCCACCACATTTCTATTATCGAATCCCATGGCACCTTGGGCAAGACAACTTCTCTTCACGTGGAGGCTGGGCCCGCAAACCGAGGGCATAGGGCTTGTGACCATGTCTCCGTTGCTCCGGTGCCCATAAATTTTGATCCATAAGAAGTTACGCGGCGTACAGCATACAGTTGCAAATCTCTCCGACAGCTCTACGAATGGGGCAGCGAGCTTGCTCACTTTTCCCTTATTGGAAACCAAAATCGAACGTTTTCGTCAGTTTCATGCCACTTTTCTTCTTTTGCTATGTTTTTCCATCCTGGATTGTACGTCGTGAGCTGTTAAAAAGACGACAGCCTTACTCGCGGGGCATTAAAGGGCCCTACAACGCGTCGATATCACGTCTTGCGAGGATGCTGCGTTGTTGAAGCAGTTGGGTTGTCGTTAAGCCCATTGGGCCTTTTGAATTGGCCATCTCTCTAGGCTGGGACTGTGAATCGTTAACAAATAAAGGAATTGTGCCCTCAACATGACAGGTGCGATCATACCAGCACTAATGCACCAGATCCCATCAGAACTCCGAAGTTAAGCGTGCTTGGGCGAGAGTAATACTAGGTAGGGTGACCCCTTGGAAAGCCCTCGTGTTGCATGCCCTTTCAATTTTTTTTGCCCTAGTTAGGGTTGCCAAGATACTTTATCCACCAAAATTCGATTACCGAATCCCACGGAACCTTGGGCAAGGCAACTTCGCTTCACGTGGAGGCTGTGACCAGGTCTCCGTCGCTCTGGTGCCCATAACTTTTGATTCGTAAGGAGTTACGCAGCGCACAGCATACCGTTGCAAAGCTCTCTGAGAGCTCTACGACGGAGGCAGCAAGCTTGCTTGCTGTCCCCATTTTTGGAGCCCAAAATCGAACGTTCTCATGCGTTTCAGGCCAGTTTTCTTCTTTTGCTCTGTCTTCTCGTCCCGGATCGTACGTCGTGATCTGTTAAAAGGACGACAACCTTACACACAGGATATTAGAGAGCCTTACAATGCGTCGATATCACATTTTGTGAGGATGCTGCGTTGTTGAAGCGGATGGGTTGTCATTAAGCCCATTGGGCCTTTTGAATTGGCCATCTCTCTAGGCTGGGACTGTGAACCGTTAGCAAATAAAGGAATTATGCACTCAACATGATGGGTGCGATCATACCAGCACTAATGCACCGGATCCCATCAGAACTCCGAAGTTAAGCGTGCTTAGGCGAGAGTAGTACTAGGATGGGTGGCCCCGTGGCAAGTCCTCGTGTTGCACCCCCTTTTCAATTTTTTTGCCCTGGTTAGGGTTGCCAAGATACTTTATCCACCAAATTTCTATTACCGAATCTCACGGAACATTGGGCAAGACAACTTCGCTTCACGTAGAGGCTGGGCCTACAAACCGAGGGCGTAGGGCTTGTGACCAGGTCTCCGTCGCTACGGTGCCAATAACTTTTGACCTGTAAGGAGTTACGCAGCGCACAACATACGGTTGCAAAGCACTCTGAGAGCTCTGCGACGGGGGCAGCATGCTTGCTCGCTGTTCCCATTTTTGGAGCCCAAAATTGAACGTTCTCATCAGTTTCTGGCCAGTTTTCTTCTTTTGTTGTATTTTTTTGTCCCGGATCGTATGTTGTGGACAGTTAAAAAGACGACAACCTTACTCGAGGGATATTAGAGGGCCCTACAACACATCGATATCACGTCTTACGAGGATGCTGCGTTGTTGAAGCAAATGGGTTATCGTTAAGCCCATTGGGCCTTTTGAATTGGCCATCTCTCTAGGCTGGGACTGTGAACCGTTAACAAATAAAGAAATTGTTCCCTCAACATGACGGGTGCGATCATACCAGCACCAATGCAACGGATTCCATCAGAACTCCAAAGTTAAACGTGCTTGGGCGAGAGTAGTACTAGGATGGGTGACCCCTTGGGAAGTCCTCGTGTTGTACCCCATTTTCAATTTTTTTTGCCCTGGTTAGGGTTACCAAGATACTTTATCCACCAAATTGCTATTACTGAATCCCACGGAACATTGGGCAAGGCAACTTCGCTTCACATAGAAGCTGGGCCCGCAAACAGAGGGCGTAGGGCTTCTGACCAGGTCTGCGTCGCTCCGGTGCCCATAACTTTTGATCCGTAAGGAGTTACGTGGCGCACAGCATACCATTGCAAAGCTCTCTGAGAGCTCTTCGACGGGGGTAGCTAGCTTTCTCGCGGTGCCCTTTTTGGACCCCAAAATTTAACGTTTTCATCAGTTTCACGCCAGTTTACTTCTTTTGCTCTATTTTTTCATCCCGGATCATACGTCGCGAGCTGTTAAAAGGACGACAACCTTAAACGCGGGACATTAGAGGGTCCTACAACGCGTTGATATCACGTCTTGTGAGGATGATACGTTTTTTAAGCGAATGGGTTGTCGTTAAGCCCATTGGGCCTTTTGAATTGGCCATCTCTACAGGCTAGGTCTGTGAACCGTCAACAAATAAAGGAATTGTGCCCTCAACAAGATAGGTACGATTATTCTAGCACTAATGCACCGGATCCCATCAGAACTCCGAAGTTAAGCTTGCTTGGGCGAGAGTAGTACTAGGATGGGTGACCCCTTGGGAAGTCCTCGTGTTGCACTCCCTTTACAATTTTTTTTGCCCAGGTTAGGGTTGCCAAGATACTTTATCCACCAAATTTCTATTACCAAATCCCACGGAACCTTGGGCAAGACAACTTCATTTCACATGGAGGCTGGGCCCGCAAACCGAGGGCGTAGGGCTTGTGACCAGATCTCCGTCGCTCCGGAGCCCATAACTTTTGATCCGTAAAGAGTTACGTGGCGCACAGCATACCGTTGCAAAGCTCTCTGAGGGCTCTAGGATGGGGGCAGCGAGCCTGCTTGCTATGCCCATTTTTGGAGCCCAAAATCAAACGTCCTCATTAGTTTCATGCCAGTTTTCTTCTTTTGATCTGTTTTTTTGTCCCGGATCGTACGTCGTAAGCTATAAAAAGACAACAACTTTACTCGCGGGACATTAGAGGGATGTACAATGCGTCGATATCACGTCTTGCGAGGATGCTGCGCTGTTGAAGCGGATGGGTTGTCGTTAAGCCCATTGGGCCTTTTGAATGGACCATCTCTCTAGGCTGGGACTGTGAACCGTTAACAAAAAAAGGAATTGTGTCCTCAACATGACTGGTGCAATCATCCCAGCACTAATGCATCGGATCCCATCAGAACTCCGAAGTTAAGCGTGCTTGGGTGAGAGTAGTACTAGGATGGGTGACCCCCCGGGAAGTCCTCTTGTTGCACCCCTTTTCAATTTTTTTTGCCCTAGTTAGGGTTGCCAAGATACTTTATCCACCAAATTTCTATTACCGAATCCCATGGAACATTGGGCAAGACAACCGAGGCCGTAGGGCTTGTGACCAGGTCTCCGTTGCTCCGGTGCCCATAACTTTTGATCCGTAAGGTGTTACGCGACGCACATTATACCGTCGCAAAGCTCTCAGAGAGCTCTACGACGGGAGCAGCTGGCTTGCACGCTTTGCACATTTTTGGAGCCCAAAATTGAACGTTTTCATTAGTTTCAAGACACTTTTCTTCTTTTGCTCTATTTTTTCGTCCCGCATCATACGTCGTGAGCTGTTAAAAGGACGAAAACCTTACTCGCGGGACATTAGGGGGCCTTAAAACGCATCGATATCACGTCTTGCTAGGATGCTGCATTGTTGAAGCATATGGGTTATCGTTAAGCCCATTGGGCCTTTTGAATTGGCCATCTCTCTAGGCTGGGACAGTGAACCGTTAACACATGAAGGAATTGTGCCCTCAACATTACGGGTGTGATCATACCAGCACTAATGCACCGGATCCCATCAGAACTCCGAAATTAAGCGTGCTTGGGCGAGAGTAGTACTAGGATGGGTGACCCCCTTGGAAGTCCTCGTGTTGCACCCCAGTTTTCAATTTTTTTTGCTCCGATTCGGGTTGCCAAGATACTTTATCCACCACATTTCTATTATCGAATCCCACGGTACCTTGGACAAGACAACTTCGCTTCACGTGGAGGCTGGGCCCGCAAACCGAGGGCTTAGGGCTTGTGACCAGGTCTCCGTCGCTCCGGTGCCCATAACTTTTGATCCGTAAGGAGTTACGCAGCGCACAGCATACCATTGCAAAGCTCTCCGATAGCTCTACGAAGGGGGCAACTAGCTTGTTCGCTGTGCCCTCTTTGGAGCCCAAAATGGAACGTTTTTTTTAGTTTCAGGCCACTTTCCTTCTTTTGCTCTGTTTTTTCGTTCCGGATCGTTCGTCGTGAGTTGTTAAAAGTACAACAACCTTACTCACGGAACATTAGAGGGCCCTACAATGCTTCGATATCATGTCTTGCTAGGATGCTGCGTTGTTGAAGCGGATGGGTTGTCATAAAGCCTATTGGGCCTTTTGAATGGGCTATCTCTCTATGCTGGGACTGTGAACCGTTAACAAATAAAGGAATTATGCCCTCAACATGACGGGTGCGATCATACCAGCACTAATGGACCGGATCCCATCAGAACTCCGAAGTTAAGCGTGCTTGGGCGAGAGTAGTACTAGGATGGGTGACCCCTTGGGAAGTCCTCGTGTTGCACCCCCTTTTCAATTTTTTTTGCCCTAGTTAGGGTTACCAAGATAATTTATCCACCAAATTTCTATTACCGAATCCCACGGAACATTGGGTAAGATAACTTCGCTTCACATTGAGGCTGGGCCCACAAACCGAGGGCGTAGGGCTTGTGACCAGGTCTCCGTTGCTTCGGTGCCCATAACTTTTGATCCGTAAGGAGTTATGCGGCGCACAACATACCGTTGCAAAGCTTTTTGAGAGCTCTAAGACGGGGGTAGTGAGCTTGCTAGTTGTGCCCGTTTTTGTAGCCTAAAATTGAACATTCTAATCAGTTTCATGCCAGTTTTCTTCTTTTGCTCTATTTTTTCATCCTGGATCATACGTTCTGAGCTGTTAAAAGGACGACAACCTTACTCGCGAGACATTAGGGGGCCCTACAATGCGTCGATGTCACGTCTTGCTAGGATGTTGCGTTGTTGAAGAAGATGGGTTATCATTAACCCCATTGGGCCTTTTGAATTGGCCATCTCTCGAGGCTGGGACTGTGAACCGTTAACAAATAAAGGAATTGTGCCATTAAAATGACTGGTGCGATCATACCAGCACTAATGGACCGGATCCCATCAGAACTCCGAAGTTAAGCGTGCTTGGGCGAGAGTAGTACTAGGATGGGTGACCCCCTGGGAAGTCCTCGTGTTGCACCCCCTTTTTATTTTTTTTGCTCTGGTTAGGGTTGCCATGATACTTTATCCACCAAATTTCTATTACCGAATCCCACGGAACATTGGGCAAGAGAACTTCGCTTAACGTAGAGGCTGGGCCCATAAACTGAGGGCGTAGGGCTTGGGACTAGGTCTCTGTCGCACCGGAGCCCATAACTTTTGATCCGTAAGGAGTTACGCGGTGCACAGCATACCGTTGCAAAGCTGTCTGAGAGCTCCACGACGGGGGCAGCCAGCTTGCTTGCTGAGCCCATTTTTGGAGCCCAAAATCGAACGTTCTCATTAGTTTCATGCCAGTTTTCTTATTTTGCTCTATTTTTTCATCCCGGATCGTACGTCGTGAGCTGTTAAAAGGATGAAAACCTTACTCGCGGGACATTAGAGGGCCCTACAATGCTACGATATCACGTCTTGCTAGGATGCTGCGTTGTTGAAGCGGATGGCTTATCGTTAAGCCCATTGGGCGTTTTGAATTGGCCATCTCTCTTGGCTGGGACTGTGAACCGTTAACAAATAAAGGAATTGTGCCCTTAACATGACGGGTGCTGTGATAACCCGACCCCGGCATGCATTTAATGATATTTAATTGCATTTGATTAATTGTTATCTTAAATGTTAGCATTGAATTATGTGTTTACTTTTAGTTAACATATATTTGTAGCTCTATTTTCATATTTCTTTTGGAAGTAATTAAAATAATACTTGAGTTAATTATTTTAACGGAATATCACCTACATCTCATATTGATGTCAATCGATTTTATTTTTCTTGCACTTAAAGGCTCAATTTTCAATTAAATGAAAAGTAGTTCCGAGCCGGAGTAAATTTTAAACTATAATGCTTTTCAAAATGATATATTTCTTAGATTCTTCGAGATTTAATTGTTATTCTTTTGTTGTCGCAACGTGCATTGCATATCGAGAGCGTTAGCTAGGAAACGGTTTCCATTCCTTAGCAAATAGTGAAATTAGTATTTAGATGACTAAAATTTTATAATTTAATTGTTGCTAGCTAGAATTAATTTTGGTGTTAGTTATTTAGCTTAAAAATGCACAAAAATAAGCCATTTTGACTAGTTTTTAAGTTGTTTGACCAACCTTAACCAACTTTGACCAAATTGTCACCATTTTAAGCTTAAAAAAAGCAAAATAAATAAATAAAATAGAGCTGAAATCAGAGAGGGCAGGGCCGAAAATGAGGGAGAAAAAAAAAAGAAAATTCAACTTCAAATCATCAAATCTTCGCGTAAGCTTGCACGGGGTGGTTTCCGAGGCACTCTACGAGGTTTTCCTAGCGTCTAGGAGCATCTAAGGTGATGGTTTCATCGTTATTTGCGCATTTGAAAATTTTGTATCTAAACTTTGATTTTTGGATTTTATGCATAGATTGTTGTTTTAATCATTTTGTTGCTTAAAGAATGTTCCTTGTTGATTGTAGAACATGTATTTAAAGCTTTTTAACATTTTCTGCGGTTAAATGTTGAGATTGCAATTTAAATTGATTAATGAATAGTGTTTTGTGAATAGTAAACCCTTGAAACGATGAAGTTGCTCCGTTATGCTGTCCGTTGATGTAGAAATGTACTAGATATGCTAGAATTCCTAAATGTGTGGTTTAATTAGAATGTGTAATAGAAAAACGGAGAAAAATGGCTTAGTGAAAGTCGGGGTCGTTTAGGTTGACTTTAGCGTTTTCTCGTTTTGTGTGATGACATTGTTTCGGGAGCCCATGGAAGCACTTTTGGTGCGGTCGTGGTGTTGGTTGGGTGTTTGGTTGGTATAGTTGTGGTTTAAACGAGCAAAGGGGGAAAACCGGACTTTGCGTGAATTCTAGGGTTAAGTAGGGTTTCGGAGTCTCTAGACGTGCTTTATAGTGACCTAGGAAGATTGGCAAAGTCGGTTTTTGAAATTCGTGGCTCGTTTGGAGATGGTAGTGTTTTGATAGTTGGGGCCGATTTGTGACTTTGTGTGTTTTCTTGATGTTATGCCTATAGAATGCTTGTTAATGCTTTTTATTGCTTGTTATGCTTGCTAATGCTTATTCCACTTGTTAGAGTTGGTTGTTGATTGAAATGTTTATCCATTGTTGAGAATGCTTGATATCTTGTTTATCTTTTGTTTATCGCCTTGTATCGAGTCTTGCATTGCATAGTGTCTCGCGCGTGAGTGATGAGCCTCTCTGGGTAGCCTCAGGTTGCCAGTGTTGGTTGCTCTAGCTCCGCTGCTATTCCCATTCTCGCCTGGGTTGCCTCCCAAGGAGATTTGGCTCGTAGATTTGATTGGATACTTCCGGGGTATTCCAAACTGGTGTTATAAGGTGGTTGTGTGCTTATTGTCATCGTTGTCAACATCAAGCTCGAGATTGATTTATCGCTCGTGAAATGGTACATTGCTCGTATGAGTGAACCATAGCCTTCAGAGTGTGGTATAGCTTTGAATGGTTATGTTATTGCTTTCTTTGATTGTTTATTGTGTTGCCAATTATATTGAATGTCTTTTTATTGATTATATTGCTTAACTGTACCTATTTGCATTGCACGATCTTCTTTCTCTCCACCTCGATATCTGTCTCGCCCTCACTGAGTATCCATGTTGTGTATACTCACTCCTCACTACCACATTTCAGGAAATGCCTTGTTAGCTGAAAAGTTCATGGATATGTGTTAGTTCGTGCCTGAAGAGTTGTCTTGCGTGCTTTATGGCTTGAGCTGTCAAAGATGTAAAGATATATGCTTTCATATGTTGTATGTATTTATTGTTAAAAGAAATGTAAATTTAAATCTAGCTTAGTGGTTGAGGTGGTTTGATAAGTTAGATTATGTACTTAGTTAATGTAGCTTATCTTCAATGTATGTTTGTAATGACAAAGAAAAAAGATAGAAAAGTTTGATAGTCTAGCTTATACAATAGGATGGTGAAGTTTAATTGCTAAGCATGAATGTATATTTACTTGTGATTTGCATGTTGTGAACCAAGGCTCGGATGGCCTTGAGGTGGTTGAATGTTTGGACATGGTATTGGTCCACTTATATGCTGTCACAGGTTTGTTGCTTTTGACTAGAAACAGGTGAGACTCCGTCCGTCTTTCCTTAAAATTTTGCCCGGGTTTGGTTTGGGTTGTGATTAGTTTGATTGATAGAACTCCCGGTCTCGAGAGGGATCAGGGTGTTACAGGTGGTATCAGAGCTTGTCTAGCTCATAAGCCGGGACAGGGTCCTCGGTCTGGTGGGTAGTGGTCCTTGAATGTGTGCTTGTTAAGTGTGTCTTGAAAGTGTATGCTTGTATGTGAGATTGTATGTCTTGACTTGAATGTATGCACTTATGTGATAAAGTTATGTGTTATGTGTTAAATGTTTCTCAGGAAAGGTGGAATGTCTAGTTGTCTATTGAATTGACCTATTGAATTGGCATCGTGAATTGAATCGACCTCATGAATTGTTATTTGCTTGGAGTATTGCATGTAATGTGTGTATTGGAATGTCTTGAATTGGTTGTGCCGTGATTTGAATTGATTATGTTGTGCTTGACTTGATTGTTATGCTTGAGTGACTTTGTTGAATAAACTCTTTTGTAAACTTGCTGGCATAATAGCTTAAGGCATATGTATAACTGTGATATATTGGCATTCATACATGTCTTATGGAAATGGTAAGTAAGTCCTCTTCCTCCCCTGAAAGAAAGTGGTTCACCGCTGGCTTTTCAAGGTGTATGGATTGGCAGGAAATGAATGCATTTGACTAGCTTTTATTTGGGAATTGGTGTTTGCTTTTGGAGCTCGGTTATTGGCGAATCTCTATGGTCCTCCTCTGTGCTTAACAGTTGTGAAAGAGTAGCTTTCTCTTGGGGTTTTATTTGGTTATTGTTTGGAGCATTCTTTGGTTTTCTTAATGGGTATTCTTTGGAGACTTTTGTTGGCACTTCTCGGTGGACTTGGTTAATGGGATTTCAATCGGCCTTACTGCACAGTATTATCTATGGTATATGTGTCTTGGTATTTATTGGTGTGATATTGGCATCCCTGATTGGAAATTCTTCAATGGCATTCTTTAGGATCCTTAGTGGCCAGTTATTTAGTATTTACTTATTGGGCAAACTTGGCTACTTTATTATTAGAGCATTGTTTCAGATATCTTCTTCAGTGTTCCTCAATAGGTTTGGTATTTGGAGTTCCTATCAAACTTATTGTATAATACTACTTATGGTATTCTTTGAAATTCTTATCGAGCGTTCTATTGTTATTTTTCTTATTGGCAAAGTTGTATGAAGTTCTCACTTGGCAAACAGTGAAGAGGCCTCAGAGTTTGGTTTCGGTATATTGTCTACCAGTTCGATGTCTATCCTTGGAGTTTCGTCCATCTGGGAAACTATGATTGTTAATCAACTTGATTGTCTTATTGGGCATATTAAATTTTTCTCTGCTAATTTCTTTGACATTCTTCTCAACATTTGATAGCAAAACTCGGAATCTAATTGGTTGTTCCATCGGGTTATTATTTGGAAGGCTTCCTTGAAACTTTGGAAGTATATTTGATTGGGTTCTTGGTATTTTCTTCAGCGCACTTGACAGAGAATTCTTCTATGAAATTCATGACCCGCGGGGTATTTCTTTGGACCACTAGATGGAATCTTTGTTTGAGCTTTTATTTGGCTTTTTGCTTGGGAATTCTCGGGCGGTAATAGTTAGACTTCTATTGGAGATTCGTGCGTGAGGTATTCTTCTTGTCGTTATTGTGTGGTATCAATGACATCTACAATATCTTTGCTTTAGTCTTTATTGGTATTATCTCGGCGTTTCTGGTTGGAATTTATTCTTCTTCGATATTCGTGTCAACGGGATTCTTGTACGGTATCTACCTTTGAGCCTTTATTTGGCCTAACCACTTGGCATTTCTACTTGAACTTTCCTATTGGTCATCTTGATGAAATACTTGTTCAGTAGCTAATGAAGATTAGTCAGAATTGGATTTCAGATGATGCTGAGTTCTATTGGAAGAAGAATTGCGAGGACGCAATTGTTTTAAGGGGGGAAGGATGTGATAACCCGAACCTGGCATGCATTTAATGACATTTAATTGCATTTGATTAAGTGTTATCTTAAATGTTAGCATTGAATTATGTGTTTACTTTTAGTTGAACATTTATTTGTAGCTCTATTTTCATATTTCTTTTGGAAGTAATTAAAATAATACTTGAGTTAATTATTTTAACGGAATATCACTTACATCTCATATTGATGTCAATCGTCTTCATTTTTCTTGCACTTAAAGGCTCGATTTTCAATTAAATGAAAAGTAGCTCCGAGCCGGAGTAAATTTTAAACTATAATTCTTTTCAAAATGATATATTTCTTACATTCTTCGAGATTTACTTGTTATCCTTTTGTTGTCGCACCGTCCATTGCATATCGAGAGCGTTAGCTAGAAAACGGTTTCTAGTCCTCAACCAATAGTAAAATTAGTATTTAGATGACTAAAATTTTATAATTTAATGGTTGCTAGCTAGAATTAATTTTGGTGTTAGTTATTTAGCTTAAAAATGCACAAAAATAAGCCATTTTGACTAGTTTTTAAGTTGTTTGACCAATCTTGACCAACTTTGACCAAATTGTCACCATTTTAAGCTTAAACAAAGCAAAAAAAAAAAAAAAAAACAGAGCTGAAATCAGAGAGGGCAGGGCCGAAAATGAAGGAGAGAAAAAAAAGAAAATTCAACTTCAAATCATCAAATCTTCACGTGAGCTTCCACGGGATGGTTTCCGAGGCATCCTACAAGGTTTTCCTAGCGTCTAGGAGCGTCTAAGGTGAGGGTTTCATCGTTATTTGCGCATTTGAAAATTTTGTATCTAAACTTTAATTTTTGGATTTTATGCGTAGATTGTTGTTTTAATCGTTTTGTTGCTTAAAGAATGTTCCTTGTTGATTGTAGAACATGTATTTATAGCTTTTTAACATTTTCTGCGGTTAAATGTTGAGATTGCAATTTAAATTGATTAATGAATAGTGTTTTATGAATAGTAAACCCTTGAAACGATGAAGTTGCTCCGTTATGCTGTCCGTTGATGTAGAAATGTGCTAGATATGCTAGAATGCCTAAATGTGTGGTTTAATTGGAATGTGTAATAGAAAAACGGAGAAAAACGGCTTAGTGAAAGTCGGGGTCGTTTAGGTCGACTTTAGCGTTTTCTCGTTTTGCGTGATGGCATTGTTTCGGGAGCCCATGGAAGCACTTTTGGTGCGGTCGTGGTGTTGGTTGGGTGTTTGGTTGGTATAGTTGTAGTTCAAACGAGAAAAGTGGGAAAATCGGGCTTTCCGTGAATTCTAGGGTTAAGTAGGATTTCGGAGTCTCTAGACGTGCCTTATAGTGACCTAGGAAGATTGGCGAAGTCTGTTTTCGGAACTCGTGGCTCGTTTGGAGATGGTAGTGTTTTGATAGTTGGGGCCGATTTGTGACTTTGTGTGTTTTCTTGATGCTATGCCTATAGAATGCTTGTTAATGCTTTTTATTGCTTGTTATGCTTGCTAATGCTTATTCCGCTTGTTAGAGTTGGTTGTTGATTGAAATGTTTACCCATTGTTGAGAATGCTTGATATTTTGTTTATCTTTCGTTTATCGCCTTGTATCGAGTCTTGCATTGCATAGTGTCTCGCGCGTGAGTGATGAGCCTCTTTGGGTAGCCTCGGGTTGCTATAGCTCCGCTGCTATTCCCATTATCGCCTGGGTTGCCTCCCAGGGAGATTTGGGTCGTAGATTTGATTGGATACTTCCGGGTAATTCCAAACTGGTGTTATAAGGTGGTTGCGCGTTTATTGTCATCGTTGTCAACATCAAGCTCGAGATTGATGTATCGCTTGTGAAATGGTAAATTGCTCGTATGAGTGAACCATAGCCTTCAGAGTGTGGTATAGCTTTGAATGGTTATGTTATTGCTTTCTTTGATTGTTTATTGTGTTGCCAATTATATTGAATGTCTTTTTATTGATTATATTGCTTAACTGTACCTATTTGCATTGCACGATCTTCTTTCTCTCCACCTTGATATCTGTCTCGCCCTCACTGAGTATACGTGTTCTGTATACTCACTCCTCACCACCACATTTCAGGAAATGCCTTGTTAGCTGAAAAGTTCGTGGATATGTGTTAGTTTGTGCCTAAAGAGTTGTCTTGCGTGCTTTGTGGCTTGAGCTGTCAAAGATGTAAAGATATATACTTTCATATGTTGTATGTATTTATTGTTAAAAGAAATGTAAATTTAAATCTAGCTTAGTGTTTGAGGTGGTTTGATAAGTTAGATTATGTACTTAGTTAATGTAGCTTATCATCAATGTATGTTTGTAATGACAAAGAAAAAAGATAGAAAAATTTGATAGTCTAGCTTATACAATAGGATGGTGAAGTTTAATTGCTAAGCATGAATGTATATTTACTTGTGATTTGCATGTTGTGAACCAAGGCTCGGATGGCCTTGAGGTGGTTGAATGTTTGGACATGGTATTGGTCCACTTATATGCTGTCGCAGGTTTGTTGCTTTTGATTAGAAACAGGGGAGACTCCGTCCGGCTTTCCCTAAAATTTTGCCCGGGTTTGGTTTGGGTTGTGATTAGTTTGATTGATAGAACTCCCGGTCTCGAGAGGGATCGGGGTGTTACGGGTGCGATCATACCAGTACTAATGGACCGGATCCCGTCAGAACTCCGAAGTTAAGCGTGCTTGGGCGAGAGCAGTACTAGTATGGGTGACTCATTCGGAAGTCCTCTTGTTGCACCCCCTTTTCAATTTTTTTTGCTCTGGTTATGGTTGTGAAGATACTTTATCCACCAAATTTCTATTACCAAATCCCACAGAACATTGGGCATGACAACTTCTCTTGACGTAGAGGCTAGGCCCGCAAACCGAGGACAGGGCTTGTAAGTAGGTCTCTGTCGCTCCGGCGCCCATAACTTTTGATTCGTAAGGAGTTTCGCGGCGCACAGCATGCCGTTGCAAAGCTCTCTGAGAGCTCTACGACTGGGGCAGCCAGCTTCCTCACTGTGCCCATTTTTGGAGACCAAAATCGAACGTTCTCATCAGTTTCATGCCAGTTTTCTTTTTTTGCTCTGTTTTATCATCCCAGATCGTACGTCGTGAGCTGTTAAAAGGATGACAACCTTACTAGCGGGACATTAGGGGGCCCTACAATACATCGATATCACGTCTTGCTAGGATGCTGCGTTGTTGAAACAGATGGGTTATCGTTAAGCCCATTGGGCCTTTTGAATTGGCAATCTCTCTAGGCTGGGACTGTGAACCGTTAACAAATAAAGGAATTGTGCCCTCAATATGATGGGTGCGATCATAGCAGCACTAATGCATCGGATCCCTTTAGAACTCTGAAGTTAAGCGTGCTTGGGAGAGAGTAATACTAGGATGGGTGACCCCTTGGAAAATCCTCGTGTTGCACCCCCTTTTCTATTTTTTTTGCCCTGGTTAGGGTTGCCAAGATACTTTATCCACCAAATTTCTATTACCGAATCCCACAGAACATTGGGCAAGACAACTTCGCTTCATGTGGAGGCTGGGTCCGCAAACTGAGGGCGTAGGGCTTGTCACCAAGTCTCCATCGCTCTGGTGCCCATAACTTTTTATCCGCAAGGAGTTACGCGGCGCACAATATACCGTTGCAAAGCTCTCTTAGAGCTCTACAACAGGGGCGGCCAGCTTAATCGCTTTGCCAATTTCTGCAGCCCAAAATTGAACGTTTTCATCAGTTTCAGGCCACTTTTCTTCTTTAGCTCTGTTTTTTAATCCCGGATCGTACGTCGTGAGCTGTTAAAAGGATGAAAACCTTAATCGTGGGACATTAGGGGGCCCTACAATGCTTCGATATCACATCTTGCTAGGATGCTACGTTGTTGAAGTGGATGGGTTATCGTTAAGCCCATTGGGCCTTTTGAATTAGCCAACTCTCTAGGCTGGGACTGAGAACCGTTAACATATAAAGGAATTGTGCCCTCAACATTACTGGAGCGATCATACCAGCACTAATGCACCGGATCCCATCAGAACTCCGAAGTTAAGCGTGCTTGGGCGAGAGTAGTACTAGGATGGGTGACCACCTGGGAAGGCCTCGTGTTGCACCTCCCTTTTTCAATTTTTTTTGCCCAGGTTAGGGTTGCCAAAATACTTTATCCACCAAATTTCTATCACTGAATCCCACGGAACATTGGGCAAGACAACTTCGCTTCACGTAGAGGCTGGGCCCGCACACCGAGGGCGTTGGGCTTGTGACCAAGTCTCCGTCGCTCCGATGACCATAACTTTTGATCCGTAAGGAGTTACGTGGCGCACAGTATACCGTTTTAAAGCTCTCTGAGAGGTCTACGACCGGGGTAGCAAGCTTGCTCGCTTTGTCAATTTTTGGAGCCCAAAATCGAACGTTTTCTTTAGTTTCAGGTAACTTTTCTTCTTTTGCTATGTTTTTTCGTCCCAGATCGTACGTTGTGAGCTGTTAAATGGACGAAAACCTTACTCACGGGACATTAGGGGGCCCTACAACGCTACGATATCACGTCTTGCTAGGATGCTGCGTTGTTGAAGCGGATGGGTTATCGTTAAGCCATTGGGCCTTTTGAATTGGCCATCTCTCTAGGATGGGACTGTGAACTGTAAACACATAAAGGAATTGAGCCCTTAACATTACGGGTGCGATCATACCAGCACTAACACACCGGATCCCATCAGAACTCCGAAATTAAGTGTGCTTGGGCGAGAGTAGTACTAGGATAGGTGACCCCCAGGGAAGTCCTCGTGTTGCACCTCCCCTTTCAATTTTTTTTGCTCCGGTTTGGGTTGCCAAGATACTTTATCAACCAAATTTCTATTATCGAATACCACGGCACCTTGGGCAAGACAACTTCGCTTCACGTGGAGGCTGGGCCCACAAACCGAGGGCGTAGGGCTTGTGACCAGGTCTCCATCGTTTCGGTGCCCATAACTTTGGATCTGTAAGGAGTTACACGGTGCAGAGCATACCGTTGCAAAGCTCTCCAACAGCTATACGAAGGGGGCAGTGAGCTTGCTCGCTGTGCCCGTTTGGTGCCCAAAATCGAACATTTTCATTAGTTTCAGGCCACTTTTCTTCTTTTGCTCTGTTTTTTCTTCCCGGATCGTACGTCGTGTGCTGTTAAAAGTACGACAACTTACTCGCGGGACATTAGAGGGACTTACAATGCGTCGATATCACGTCTTGCGAAGTCGCTGCGTTGTTGAAGCGGATGGGTTGTCGTTAAGCCCATTGTGCCTTTTGAATGGGCCATCTCTCTAGGCTGGGATTGCGAACTGTTAACAAATAAAGGAATTGTGCCCTCAACATGACGGGTGCAATCTTACCAGCACTAATACATTGGATCCCATCAGAACTCCGAAGTTAAGCGTGCTTGGGCGAGAGTAGTACTAGGATGGGTGACCCCTTGGAGAGTCCTAGTGTTGTACCCCCTTTTCAATTTTTTTTGCCCTGGTTAGGGTTGCCAAGATACTTTGTCCACCAAATTTCTATTACCAAATCCGCGGAACATTGGGCAAGACAACTTCGCTTCACGTGGAGGCTGGGCCCACAAACCGAGGGCGTAGGGCTTGTCACCAAGTCTCCGTCGCTCTGGTGCCCATAACTTTTTATCCGCAAGGAGTTACGCGGCGCACAATATACCGTTGCAAAGCTCTCTGAGTTCTCTACAATGGGGGTAGGCAGCTTGCTCGCTTTGCCTATTTTTGGAGCTCAAAATCTAACGATTTCATCAGTTTCAGGCCACTTTTCTTATTTTGCTCTGTTTTTTCGTCCCGAATCGTACGTCGTGAGCTGTAAAAAGGATGACAACCTTAGTCGCGGGACATTAGGGGGCCCTACAACTCGTTGATATCACGTCTTACTAGGATGCTGCGTTGTTGAAGCGGATGGGTTATCGTTAAACCCAATGGGCCGTTTCAATTGGCCATCTCTCTAGGCTGCGACTGTGATCCTTTAACACATAAATAAATGATGCCCTCAACATTATTGGTGCGATCATACTAGCACTAATGCATCGGATCCCATCAGAACTTCGATGTTAAGCGTGCTTGGGCGAGTGTAGTACTAGGATGGGTGACCCCCTAGGAAGTCCTCGTGTTGCAACCCCCCTTTTCAATTTTTTTTTTTGCTCCGGTTTGGGTTGCCAAGATACTTTATCCACCACATATCTATTATCGAATCCCACGGTACCTTGGGCAAGACAACTTCTCTTCACGTGGTGGCTGGGCCCGCAAACCGAGGGCGTAGAGCTTGTGACTTGTCTCCGTCGCTCCGGTGCCTATAACTTTTGATCTGTAAGGAGTTACGCGGTGCACAGCATACCGTTGCAAAGCTCTCTGACATCTCTACGAAGAGGGCAGCGAGCTTGCTCGCTTTGCCCTTTTTCGAGCCCAAAATCGAATGTTTTCATTAGTTTCAGGCCACTTTTCTTCTTTTGCTCTGTTTTTCTATCCCGAATTGTACATCGTGAGCTGTTAAAAGGACGAAAACCTTACTTGTGGGATATTAGATGGCCCTACATTGCATCGATATAACGTCTTGCAACAATGCTGCGTTGTTGAAGCAGCTGGGTTGTCGTTAAGCCCATTGGGCCTTTTGAATTGGCCATCTCTCTAGGCTGGGATTGAGAATCATTAACAAATAAAGGAATTGTGCCCTCAACATGACTGGTGCGATCATACCAGTACTAATGCACCGGATCCCATCAGAACTCCGAAGTTAAGCGTGCTAGAGCGAGATTAGTACAAGGATGGGTGACCCCTTGGAAAGCCCTCGTGTTACACCCCCTTTTCAATTTTTTTTGCCCTGGTTAGGGTTACCAAGATACTTTATCCACCAAATTTCGATTACCGAATCCCACAAAACCTTGGGCAAGACAACTTCGCTTCACGTGGAGGCTGGGCCCGCAAACTGAGGGCAAAAGGCTTTTGACCAGGTCACCGTCGCTCCGGTGCCCATAACTTTTGATCCGTAAGGAGTTACGCGGCGCACAACATACTGTTGCAAAGCTCTCTGGGAGCTCTACGACGGGGGCAGCTAGCTTGCTCGCTGTACCCAATTTTGGAGCCCAAAATCGAACGTATTCATCAGTTTTTGGCAACTTTTCTTCTTTTGCTCTATTTTTTCGTCCCAGATCGTACGTCGTGAGCTGTTGAAAGGACGACAATCTTACTAGCGGGACATTAGGGGGTCCTAAAATGCGTCGAGATCATGTCTTGCGGGGTTGCTGCGTTGTTGAAGACGATGGGTTGTCGTAAAGCGCATTGGGCCTTTTGAATGGGCCATCTCTCTAGGCTGGGACTGTGAACCGTTAACAAATAAAAGAATTGTGCCCACAACATTATGGGTGCGATCAAACCAGCACTAATGGACCGGATCCCATCAGAACTCCGAAGTTAAGCGTGCTTGGGCGAGAGTAGTACTAGGATGGGTAACCCCCTCGGAAGTCCTCGTGTTGCACCCCTTTTTCAAATTTTTTTGCCCTGGTTAGGGTTACCAAGCTACTTTATCCGCCAAATTTCTATTATCGAATCCCACGGAACATTGGGCAAGACAACTTCGATTAACGTAGAGGCTGGGCCTGCAAACCGAGGGCGTGGGGCTTTTGACCAGGTCTCCGTCGCTCTAGTGACCATAACTTTTGATCCGTAAGGAGTTACACGGCGCACAGCATATCGTTGCAAAGCTCTTTGAGAGCTCTACGACGGGGGAAGCCAGTTTACTCGATGTGCCCCTTTTTGTAGCCTAAAATCGAACGTTCTCATAAGTTTTAGGCTACTTTTCTTCTTTTGATCTATTTTTTCAACTTGGATCGTACGTCGTGAGCTGTTAAAAGGACGACAACCTTACTAGCGGGACATTAGAGGGCCCTACGACGCGTCGATACTACGTCTTGCTAGGATGCTGCGTTGTTGAAGCAGATGGGTTATCATTAAGCCCGTTGGGACTTTTAAATTAGCCATCTCTCTAGGCTAGGACTGTGAACCATTAACACATAAAGGAATTGTGCCCTCAACATTATGGGTGCGATCATACCAGCATTAATGCACCGGATCCCATCAGAACTCCGAAGTTAAGCATGCTTGAGCGAGAGTAGTACTAGGATGGGTGACCCCCTGGGAAGTCCTCGTGTTGCACCCCCCTTTTAAATTTTTTTTGCTCCGGTTTGGGTAGCCAAGATACTTTATCCACCACATTTCTACTATCGAATTCCACAGCACCTTGGGCAAGACAACTTCACTTCACCTGGAGGCTAGGCCCGCAAACCGAAGGCGTAGGGCTTGTGACCAGGTCACCGTCACTCCGGTGCCCATAACTTTTGATCCGTAAGGAGCTACGTGGTGCACAGCATACCGTTTCAAAAGTCTCCGACTGCTCTAAGAGGGGGGCAGTGAGCTTGCTCGCTTTGCCCTTCTTGGAGCCTAAAATCGAACATTTTCATTAGTTTCAGGCCACTTTTCTTCTTTTGCTTTATCTTTCTGTCCCGGATCGTACATCGTGAGCTATTAAAAGGACAACAACCTTACTCGCGGGACATTAGAGGGGCCAACAATGCATCGATATCACGTCTTGTGAGGATGCTGCGTTGTTGAAGTGGATAGGTTGTCGTTAAGCCCATTGGGCCTTTTGAATTGGCCATTTCTCTAGCCTGGTACAGTGAACCGTTAACAAATAAAGGAATTGTGCCCTCAACATGATGGGTGCAATCATACTAGTACTAATGCACCGGATCCCATCAGAACTCCAAAGTTAAGCGTGCTTGGGCGAGAATAGTACTAGGATGGGTGACCCCTTGGGAAGTCTTCGTGTTGCACCCCCTTTTCAATTTTTTTTGCCCTAGTTAGGGTTGCCAAGATACTTTATCCACCAAATTTCTATTACTGAATCCCACGAAACCCTGGGCAAGACAACTTCACTTCACGTGGAGGCATGGCCCGCAAATCGAGGGCGTAGGGTTTGTGACCAGGTCTCCGTCGCTCTGGTACCCATAAATTTTGATCCGTAAGGAGTTACGCGGCGCACATCATACCGTTAAAAAGCTCTCTGAGAGCCCTATGACAGGGGCAACTGGCTTGCTTGCTTTGCCTTTTTTGGAGCCCAAAATCGAACTTTCTCATCAGTTTCAGGCCAGTTTTCTTCTTTTGCTCTGTTTATTCGTCACGGATCATACGTCGTGAGCTGTTAAACGGATGACAACCTTACTCGCGGGACATTAGAGGGGCCTACAATGCATCGATATCACGTCTTGCAAGGATGGTGCATTGTTGAAGTGGATGGATTGTCGTTAAGCCCATTGGGCCTTTTGAATTGGCCATCTCTCTAGCCTGGTGCTGTGAACCGTTAACAAATAAAGGAATTGTGCCCTCAACATGACGGGTGCGATCATACCAGCACTAATGCACCGGATCCCATCAGAACTCTGAAGTTAAGTGTGCTTGGGCTAGTGTAGTACTAGGATGGGTGACCCCCTAAGAAGTCCTCGTGTTGCACCCCCCTTTTCAATTTTTTTTTCGCTCCGGTTTGGGTTGCCAAGATACTTTATCCACCGCATTTCTATTATCGAATCCCACGACTCATTGGGCAAGACAACTTCGCTTCACGTGGAGGCTGGGCCCGCAAACCGAGGCGTAGCGCTTGTGACCATGTCTCCGTCGCTCCGGTGCCCATAACTTTTGATCCATAAGGAGTTACGCGGTGCACAGCATACCGTTGCAAATCTCTCCGACAGCTCTACGAAGGGGGCAGCGAGCTTGCTCGCTTTGCCCTTTTTGGTGCCCAAAATCAAATATTTTCATCAGTTTCAGGTAACTTTTCTTCTTTTGACTTGTTTTTTCATCCCGGATCGTACGTCGTGATCTGTTAAAAGGACGACAACCTTACTCGTGGGACATTAGAAGGCCCTACTACGCATCGATATCACGTCTTGCAAGGATGCTGCGTTGTTGAAGCGGATAGGTTGTCGTTAAGCCTATTGGGCCTTTTGAATAGGCCATCTCTCTAGGCTGGGACTGTGAACCCTTAACAAATAAAGGAATTGTGCCGTCAACATGATGGGTGCGATCATACCAGCACTAATGGAACGGATCCCATCAGAACTCCGAAGTTAAGCGTGCTTGGGCGAGAGTAGTACTCGCATGGGTGACCCCCTAGGAAGTCCTCGTGTTGCACCCCCATTTTCAAATTTTTTTTGCTCTGGTTTGGGTTGCCAAGATACTTTATCCACCACATTTCTATTATCGAATCCCAAGGCACCTAGGGCAAGACAACTTCGCTTCAAGTACAGGCTGGGCCCGCAAACCGAGGGCGTAGGGCTTGTGACTATGTCTCCGTCGCTCTGGTGCCCATAACTTTTGATCCGCAAGGAGTTATGCGGCGCACAATATAAAGTTGCAAAGCTCTCTGAGAGCTCTACAACGGGGGTAGCCAGCTTGCTCGCTTTGCCCATTTTTGGAGCCCAAAATTGAATGCTTTCATTAGTCTCAGGCCACTTTTCTTCTTTTGCTCTATTTTTTAGTCCCGAATCGTACGTCGTGAGCTATTAAAAGGACAACAACCTTACTCGCGGGACATTAGAGGGCCCTACAACGCGTCGATATCACGTCTTGCTAGGATGCTGCGTTGTTGAAGCGGATGGGTTATCGTTAAACCCATTGGGCCGTTTGAATTGGCCATCTCTCTAGGCTGGGACTGTGAACCGTTAACACATTATGGAATTGTGCCCTCAACATTACGGGTGTGATCATACCTGCAATAATGCCCCGGATCCCAGCAGATCCCCGAAGTCAAGCGTGCTTGGGTGAGGGTAGTACGTGGATGGGTGACCCCCTAGGAAGTCCTCGTGTTGCAACCCCTTTTCAATTTTTTTTTGCTCCGCTTTGGGTTGCCATGACACTTTATCCACCACATTTCTTTTATCGAATCCCACGGCACCTTGGACAAGACAACTTCGCTTCACGTGGAGGTTGGGCCCGCAAACCGAGGGCGTATGGCTTGTGACCATGTATCCGTCGCTCCGGTGCCCATAACTTTTGATCCGTAAGGAGTTACGCGGCGCACAGCATATCGATGCAAATCTCTCTGACATCTCTACGAAGGGCGCAGTGAGCTTGCGAGCTTTGCCCTTTTTGGAGCCCAAAATCGAACGTTTTCATCAGTTTCAGGTAAATTTTCTTCTTTTGCTCTGTTTTTTCATCCCGGATCGTACGTCGTGATCTGTTAAAAGGATGACAACCTTACTAGCGGGACATTAGGGGGCCCTACAACGCGTCGATATCACATCTTGAGAGGATGCTGCGTTGTTGAAGCGGATGGGTTATCGTAAAACCCATTGGGCTTTTTGAATGGGCCATCTCTCTTGGCTGGGACTGTGAACCGTTAACAAATAAAGGAATTGTGCCCTCAACATGGTGGGTGCGATCATACCTGCACTAATGGAACGGATCCCATCTGAACTCTGAAGTTAAGCGTGCTTGGGCGAGAGTAGTACTAGGATGGGTGACCCCCTGAGAAGTCCTCGTGTTGCACCCCCTTTTCAATTTTTTTTGCCTTGGTTAGGGTTGCCAAGATACTTTATCCACCAAATTTCTATTACCGAATCCCACGGAACATTGGGCAAGACAACTTCGATTAACGTAGAGGCTGGGCCCGCAAACTGAGGGCGTAGGGCTTGTGACCAGGTCTCCGTCGCTGCGGTGCCCATAACTTTTGATCCGTAAGGAGTTACTCGGCGCACATGATACCGTTGCAAAGCTCTATGAGAGCTCTAAGACGGGGGCAGCCAGCTTGCTCGCTGTGCCCCTTTTTGTAGCCTAAAATTGAACGATCTCATCAGTTTCAGGCCACCTTTTTCTTTTGCTCTATTTTTCGTCCCGGATCCTACGTCGTGAGCTGTTAAAAGGACGACAACTTTACTAGCGGGACATTAAGGGGCCCTACAACGTGTCGATATCACATCTTGTTAGGATGCTCTGTTGTTGAAGTAGATGGGTTATCGTTAAGCCCATTGGGTCTTTTGAATTGGCCATCTCTCTAGGCTGACTGTGAACCGTTAACAAATAAAGGAATTGTGCCCTCAACATGATGGGTGCGATCATACCAGCACTAATGGACCGAATCCCATCAGAACTCTGAAGTTAAGCATGCTTAGGCGAGAGTAGTACTGGGATGGGTGACCCCCTGGGAAATTCTCTTGTTGCACCCCTTTTTCGATTTTTTTAGCTCTGGTTAGGGTTGCCAAGATACTTTATCCACCAAATTTCTACTACCAAATCCCACAAAAAATTGGGAAGACAACTTCGCTTCCCGTAGAGGCTGGGCCCGCAAACCGAGGGCGTAAGACTTGTGACCAGGTCTCCGTCGCTCCAGTGCCCATAACTTTTGATCCGTAAGGAGTTACGCGACGCACAACATACCATTGCAAAGCTCTCCGACTGATCTACGAAGGGGGCAGTGAGCTTGCTCGGTTTGCCCTTTTTGGAGCCCGTAATTGAACGTTTTCATCTGTTTCAGGCAACTTTTCTTCTTTTGCTCTATTTTTCTATCCCGGATCGTACGTGGTGAGCTGTTAAAAGGACAACAACCTTACTCGCGGGAAATTAGAGGGGCCTACAATGCGTCGATATCACGTCCTGCGAGGATGCTGCATTGTTGAAGCGGATAGGTTGTCGTTAAGCCCATTGGGCCTTTTGAATTGGCCATCTCTCTAGCCTGATACTGTGAACCGTTAACAAATAAAGGAATTGTGCCCTCAACATGACGGGTGCGATCATACCAGCAATAATGCACCGGATCCCGTCAGAACTCTGAAGTTAAGCGTGCTTGGGCGAGAGTAGTACTAGGATGGGTGACCCCTTGGGAAGTCCTCGTGTTGTAACCCCTTTTCAATTTTTTTTTGCTCCGGTTTGGGTTGCCATGATACTTTATCCACCACATTTCTATTATCGAATCCCACGGCACCTTGGGCAAGACAACTTCGCTTCACGTGGTGGCTGGGCCTGCAAACCGAGGCGTATGGCTTGTGACCATGTCTCCGTCGCTTCGGTGCCCATAACTTTTTATCCGTAAGGCGTTATGTGGCGCACATCATACCTTGCAAAGCTCTCCGACAGCTCCACGAAGAGGGCAGCGAGCTTGATCGCTTTGCCCTTTTTGGAGCCCAAAATCGAACGTTTTCATCAGTTTCAGACCACTTTTCTTTTTTTGCTCTGTTTTTCTATCCCGGATCGTACGTCATGAGCTGTTAAAAGGACAACAACCTTACTCGCGGGACATTAGCGGGTCCTACAACACGTCGACATAACGTCTTGTGAGGATGCTGCGTTGTTGAAGTAGCTCGGTTGTCGTTAAGCCCATTAGGCCTTTTGAATTGGCCATTTCTCGAGGCTGGGACTGTGAATCATTAACAAATAAAGGAATTTGGCCCTCAACATGAAGGGTGCGATTATACCAGCACTAATGCATTGGATGCCATCAGAACTCCGAAGTTAAGCATACTTGGGCGAGAGTAGTACTAGGATGGGTGACCCCTTGGAAAGCCCTCGTGTTACACCCCCTTTTCAATTTTGTTTGCCATAGTTAGGGTTGCCAAGATACTTTATCCACCAAATTTCTATTACCGAATCCCACGGAACCTTGGGCAAGACAACTTCGCTTCACGTGGAGACTGGGCCTACAAACCGAGGGCGTAGGGCTTGTGACCAGGTCTCCGTCGCTCCGGTGCCCAAAACTTTTGATCTATAAGGAGTTACGCGGTGCACAACATACCGTTGCAAAGCTCTCTGAGAGATCTACGTTGGGGGCAGCCAGCTTGCTCACTGCGCCCAATTTTGGAGCCCAAAATCTAATGTTTTCATTAGTTTCAGGCAACTTTTCTTCTTTTTCTCTATTTTTTTGTCCTCGATCGTACGTCGTGAGATGTTAAAAGGAGGACAACCTTACTAGCGGAACATTAGAGGGCCCTACAACGCGTCGATATCACTTCTTGCTAGGATACTACGTTGTAGAAGCAGATGGATTATCGTTAAGCCCATTGGGCCTTTTGAATTGGCCATCTCTCTAGGCTGGGACTGTGAACCGTTAATACATAGAGGAATTGTGCCCTCAACATTACGGGTGCGATCATACCAGCATTAATGCACTGGATCCCATCAGAACTCCGAAGTTAAGCGTTCTTGGGCGAGAGTGGTACTAGGATGGGTGACCCCCTGGGAAGTCCTCGTGTTGCACCCCGTTTTCAATTTTTTTTGTTCTGGTTTGGGTTGGCAAAATACTTTATCCCCCACATTTCTATTATCAAATCCCATGGCACCTTGGGCAAGACAACTTCGCTTCACGTGGAGGCTGGGCCCACAAACCGAGGTCGTAGGGCTTGTGACCAGGTCTCCGTCGCTCCGGTGCCCATAACTTTTGATATGTAATGAGTTACGCGGCGCACAGTATACCATTGTAATGCTCTCTGAGAGCTCTACAACAGGGGCATCCAGCTTGCTCGCTTTGCCATTTTTTGGAGCCCAAAATTGAACGTTTTCATCAGTTTCAGGCCACGTTTCTTCTTTTGCTCTATTTTTTCATCCCGGATCGTACGCCGTGAGTTGTTAAAAAGACGAAAACCTTAATCACGGGACATTAAGGGTCCCTACAACGCTTCGATATCACGTCTTGCTTGGATGCTGCGTTGTTGAAGCGGATGGGTTATCGTTAAGCCCATTGGGCCTTTTGAATTGGCCATCTCTCTAGGCTGGGCCTGTGAACTGTTAACACATAAAGGAATTGTGCCCTCAACATTACGGGTTCGATCATACCAGCACTTATGCACCGTATCCCATCAGAACTCTGAAATTAACCATGCTTGGGCATGAGTAGTACTAGGATGGGTTGCCCCCTGGGAAGTCCTCGTGTTGCACCCCCCTTTTCAATTTTTTTTGCTCCTGTTTGGGTTGCCAAGATACTTTATCCACCACATTTCTATTATCTAATACCACGACACCTTGGGCAAGACAACTTCGCTTCAAGTGGAGGCTAGGCCTGCAAACCGAGGGCGTAGGGCTTGTAACCAGGTCACCATCGCTCCGGTGCCCATAACTTTTGATCCATAAGGAGTTACGCGGCGCAAAGCATACCGTTGCAAAGCTCTCTGACAGCTCTACGAGTAGGGTAGCGAGCTTGCTTGATGTGCCCTTTTTGGAGCCCAAAATCGAACGTTTTCATCAATTTCAGGCCACTTTTCTTCTTTTGTTCTATTTTTCCGTCTCGCATCATACGTCGTGAGCTGTTAAAAGTACGACAACCTTACTCGCGGGACATTAGAGGGCCCTACAATGCGGCGATATGACGTCTTGCGAGGATGCTGCGTTGTTGATGCGTATAGGTTGTCGTAAAGCCCATTGGGCCTTTTGAATGGGCCATCTCTCTACGCTGGGACTGTGAACCATTAGCAAATAAAGGAATTGTGCCCTCAACATGACGAGTGCGATCATACCAGCACTAATGGACCGAATCCCATCAGAACTCCGAAGTTAAGCGTGCTTGGGTGAGAGTAGTACTAGGATGGGTGACCCCGTGGGAAGTCCTCATGTTGTACTCCCTTTTCAATTTTTTTTGCCCTGGTTAGGGTTGCCAAGATATTTTATCCACCAAATTTCTATTACTGAATCCCACGGAACATTGGGCAGGACAACTTCGCTTCACGTAGAGGCTGGGCTCATAAACCGAAGGCGTAGAGCATGTGACCAGGTCTCTGTTGCTCCGGTGCCCATAACTTTTGATCCGTAAGGAGTTACGCGGCGCACATCATATAGTTACAAAGCTCGCCAATAGCTCTATGAATAGGGTAGTGTGCTTGCTCGCTGTGCCCTTTTAGGAGCCCAAAATTGAACGTTTTCATCAGTTTCAGGCCACTTTTCTTCTTTTGCTATGTTTTTCGATCCCGGATCGTACGTCGTGAGCTGTTAAAAGGACAACAACCTTACTCGCGGGACATTAGAGGGCCCTACAACGCGTCGATATCATATCTTGCGAGGATGCTACGTTGTTGAAGCTTATGAGTTGTCATAAAGCCCATTGGGACTTTTTAATAGGCCATATCTCTAGGCTGAGACTGTGAACCGTTAACAAATAAAGGAATTGTGTCCTCAACATGACGGGTGCGATCATGCTAGCACTAATGGACCGGATCCCATCAGAACTCCGAAGTTAAGCGTGCTTGGCCGAGAGTAGTACTAGGATGGGTAACCCACCGGGAAGTCCGCGTGTTGCACCCCCTTTTCAATTTTTTTGCTCTGGTTAGGGTTGCCAAGATACTTTATCCACCAAATTTCTATTACCGAATCCCACGGAACATTGGGCAAGACAACTTCGCTTCACGTAAAGGATGTGCACGCAAACCGAGGGCATAGGGCTTGTGACTAGGTCTCCATCGCTCCGGTGCCCAAAACTTTTGGTCCGTAAGGAGTTACGTGGCACACATAATACCGTTGTAACGTTCTCTAAGGGCTCTACGACGGGGGTAGCCAGCTTGCTCGCTGCGCCCGATTTTGTAACCAAAAATTGAACATTTTCATCAGTTTTAGGACTCTTTTCCTCTTTTGCTTTGTTTTTTCCATCCCGGATCGTACGTCGTGAGCTGTTAAAAGTAAGACAACCTTAATCGCCGGACATTAGAGGGTCCTACAACGTGCGAATATCACGTCTTGCGAGGATGCTGCATTGTTAAAGTGGATGGATTGTCGTAAAGCCCATTGGGCCTTTTGAATGGGTCATCTCTCTAGGCTGGGACGGTGAACCATTAAGAAATAAAGGAATTGTGCCCTCAACATGATGGGTGCAATCATACCAGCACTAATGCATCGGATCCTATCAGAACTCCGAAGTTAAGCGTGCTTGGGCAAGAGTAGTACTAGGATGGGTGACCCCCTGGGAAATCCTCGTGTTGCACCCTCTTTTCAATTTTTTTTGCCCTGGTTAGGGTTGCCAAGATACTTTATCCCCAAAATTTCTATTACCGAATCCCACGGAACATTGGGCATGACAACTTCACTTCACGTAGAGGCTGGGCTCATAATCGAGGGCGTGGGGCATGTGACCAGGTCTCCGTTGCTCCGGCGCCAATAACTTTTGATCCGTAATGAGTTACGTGGCGCACAGCATACAGTTGCAAAGGTCTCCGACAGTTCTAAGATGGGGGTAGCGGCCTTGCTCGCTGTGCCCATTTAGGAGCCCAAAATCGAACGTTTTCATCAGTTTCAAGCCACTTTTCTTCTTTTGCTCAGTTTTTCAGTCCCGGATTGTACGTCGTGAGCTGTTAAAAGGACCACAACCTTACTCGCTGTAGATTAGAGGGCCCTACAACGCATCGATATCACGTCTAGCTAGGATACTACATTGTTGAAGCAGATGGGTTGTCGTAAAGCCCACTAGGACTTTTGAATGGGCCATCTCTCTAGGCTGGGACTGTGAACCATTAACAAATAAAGGAATTGTGCCCTCAACATGACTGGTGCAATCATACCAGCACTAATGGATCGGATTCCATCAAAACTCCGAAGTTAAGCGTGCTTGGGCAATAGTAGTACTAGGATGGGTAACCCCCTGAGAAGTCCTCGTGTTGCACCCTCTTTTCAATTTTTTTTGCCCGGGTTACGGTTGCCAAGATACTTTATCCACCAAATTTCTATTACCGAATCCCACGAAACATTGGGCAAGACAACTTCGCTTCACGTAGAGGATGGGCCCGCAAAATGAGGGCGTAGGGCTTGTGACCAGGTCTCTGTTGCTTCGGTGCCCAAAACTTTTGATTCGTAAGGAGTTACGTGGCGCATAATATATCGTTGCAAAGCTCTCTAAGAGCTCTACGATGGAGGCAGCCAGCTTACTCGATGTGCCCTTTTTTGGAGCCCAAAATCGAACGTTTTCATCAGTTTCAGGCCACTTTTCTTCTTTTGCTCTGTTTTTTCATCGCGGATCGTACGTCGTGAGCGGTTAAAAGGATGACAACCTTACTAGCTGGACATTAGGGGGCCCTACAATGCGTCGATATCACGTCTTGCTAGGATACTGCGTTATTGAAGCAGATGGCTTATCGTTAAGCCTATTGGGCCTTTTGAATTGGCCATCTCTCGAGGCTGGGACTGTGAACCGTTAACACATAAAGGAATTGTGCCCTCAACATTACGGGTGCGATCATACCAGCACTAATGCATTGGATCCCATCAAAACTCTGAAGTTAAGCGTGCTTGGGCGAGAGTAGTACTAAGATTGGTGACCCCCTGGAAAGTCCTCGTGTTGCAACCCCCTTTTCTTTTTTTTTGCCCCGATTTGGGTTGCCAAGGTACTTTATCCACCACATTTCTATTATCAAATCCCACGGCACCTTGGGCAAGACAACTTCGCTTCACGTGGAGGCTGGGCCTGCAAACCAAGCGCGTAGGGCTTGTGACGAGGTCTCCGTCGCTCTGGTGCCTATAACTTTTTATCTGTAAAGAGTTACGCGGCACACAACATACCGTTGCAAAGCACTCTGAGAGCTCTATCACGGGGGCAACCAGCTTCCTCGTTTTGCCCATTTTTGGTGCCCAAAATTGAACGTTTTCATCAGTTTCAGGCCACTTTTCTTCTTTTTGCTATGTTTTTTCGTCCCGGATCGTATGTCGTGAGTTGTTGAAAGGAAAAAAACCTTACTCGCGGGACATTAGAGGGCCTTACAACTCGTCAATATCACGTCTTGCGAGGATGCTTCATTGTTGAAGCGGATGGGTTGTCGTTAAGCCCATTGGGCCTTTTGATTAGGCATCTCTCTGGGCTGGGACTGTGAACCGTTAGCACATAAAGGAATTGTGCCCTCAACATTACGGGTGCGATCATACGAGCATTAATGGACCGGATCCCATCAGAACTCCGAAGTTAAGCGTGCTTGAGCGAGAGTAGTACTAGGATCGGTGAGCCCTTGGGAAGTCCTCGTGTTGCACCCCCATTTTCAACTTTTTTTGCTCCGATTTGGGTTGCCAAGATACTTTATCCACCAAATTTCTATTACCGAATCCCACGGAACCTTGGGCAAGGCAACTTTGCTTCACTTGGTGGCTAGGCCCGCAAACCGAGGGCGTAGGGCTTGTGACCAGGTCTCCGTCGCTCCGGTGCCCATAACTTTTGATCCGTAACGAGTTACACGGCGCATAGCATACCGTTGCAAAGCTCTCTGACTGCTTTACGAAGCGGGCAGCAAGCTTGCTCGCTTTGCCCTTTTTGGAGCCCAAAATCGAACGTTTTCATCAGTTTTCGGCTACTTTTCTTCTTTTGCTCTATTTTTTCATCCCGGATCGTACGTCGTGAACTGTTAAAAGGGCAACAATGTTACTCGCGGGACATTAGAGGGCCCTACAACGTGTCTATATCACGTCTTGAAAGGATGCGGCATTGTTGAAGCTGATGGGCTGTCGTTAAGCCCATTGGGCCTTTAGAATTGGCCATCTCTCTATGTTGGTACTGTGAATTGTTAACAAAAAAAGGAATTATGCCCTCAACATGACGGGTGCGATCATACATGCACTAATGCACCGGATCCTATCAGAACTCCGAAGTTAAGCGTGCTTGGGCGAGAGTAGTACTAGGATGGGTGACCCCTTGGGAAATCCTCGTGTTGCACCCCCTTTTCAATTTTTTTTGCCCTGGTTAGGGTTGCCAAGATACTTTATCCACCAAATTTCTATTACCGAATCCCACGGAACCTTGGGCAAGGTAACTTCGCTTCACGTGGAGGCTGGGCCCGCAAACCGATGGCGTAGGGCTTGTGACCAGGTCTCCGTCGCTCCAGTGCTCATAACTTTTGATCCGTAAGGAGTTACGATGTGCACAGCATACCATTGCTAAGCTCTCCGACAGCACTACGAAGGGGGCAGCGAGCTTGCTTACTGTGCCCTTTTTGGATCCCAAAATCGAACGTTTTCATCAGTTTCAGGCCACTTTTCTTCTTTTACTCTTTTTTCCATCCCGGATCGTACGTCGTGAGCTGTTAAAAGGATGACAACCTTACTCGCGGTACATTAGAGGGCCCTACAACGTGCCAATATCACGTCTTGCGAGGATGCTACGTTGTTGAAGCAGATGGGTTGTCGTTAAGCCCATTGGGCCTTTTGAATGGGCTATCTCTCTACGCTGGGACTGTGAACCGTTAACAAATAAAGGAATTGTGCCTTCAACATCACGGGTGTAATCATACCAGCACTAATGCATCGGATCCCATCAGAACTCCAAAGTTAAGCGTGCTTGGGCGAGAGTAGTACTAGGATGGGTGACCCCCTGGGAAGTCCTCGTGGTGCACCCCTTTTTCAATTTTTTTTGCCCTGGTTAGGGTTGCCAAGATACTTTCTCCACCAAATTTCTATTACCGAATGCCACAGAACATTGGGCAAGACAACTTGGCTTCACGTAGAGGCTAGGCCCGCAAACCGAGGGCATAGGGCTTGAGACAAGGTCTCCGTCGCTCCGGTGCCCATAACTTTTGATCCGTAAGGAGTTACGCGGCGAACAGCATACCGTTGCAAAGCTCTCTGAGAGCTCTACGACGGGGGCAGCTAGCTTACTCGCTGTACCCGTTTTGGAGCCCAAAATCGAACGTTCTCATCTGTTTCAGGCCAATTTTCTGCTTTTGCTCTGTTTTTTCATTCTGGATCGTATGTCGTGAGCTATTAAACGGATGACAACCTTACTCGCGGGACATTAGAGGGCCTTACAACTCGTCAATATCACGTCTTGCGAGGATGCTTCATTGTTGAAGCGGATGGGTTATCGTTAAGCCTATTGGGCCTTTTGATTTGGCATCTCTCTAGGCTGGGACTGTGAACCGTTAACACATAAAGGAATTGTGCTCTCAACATGACGGCTGCGATCATACCAGCACTAATGGATCGGATCCCATCAGAAGTCTGAAGTTAAGCGTGCTTGGGCAAGAGTAATACTAGGATGGGTAACCCCCTGGGAAGTCCTCGTGTTGCACCCCTCCTTTTCAATTTTTTTTGCTCCGGTTTGGGTTTTCAAGATACTTTATCCACCATATTTCTATTATCGAATCCCATGGCACCTTGGGCAAGACAATTTCGCTTCATGTGGAGGCTGGGTCCACAAACCCAGGGCGTTGGGCTTGTGACCAGGTCTCCGTCGCTCCAGTGCCCATAACTTTTGATCCGTAAGGAGTTACGCGGCGCACAGCATACCGTTGCAAAGCTCTCCGACTGCTCTATGAAGGGGGCAGCGAGCTTGCTCTCTTGGCCAATTTTGGAGCCCAAAATCGAAGGGTTTCATCAGTTTCAGGCCACTTTTCTTCTTTTGCTCTGTTTTTTCATCCTGGATCGTACGTCGTGAGCTGTTAAAAGGATAACAACCTTACTCGTGGGACATTAGAGGGCCCTACAACGCGTCGATATCACGTCTTACGAGGATGCCGCGTTGTTGAAGCGGATGGTTTGTTGTTAAGCCCATTAGGCCTTTTGAATTGGCCATCTCTCTAGGCTGGTACTGTGAACCGTTAACAAATAAAGGAATTATGCCCTCAACATGACGGGCGCGATCATACTAGCACTAATGAACGGGATCCCATGAGAACTCCGAAGTTAAGCGTGCTTGGGCGAGAGTAGTACTAAGATGGGTGACCCCTTGGGAAGTCTTCGTGTTGCACCCCCTTTTCAATTTTTTTTGCCCTGGTTAGGGTTGCCAAGATGCTTTGTGCACCAAATTTCTATTACCGAATCCCACGAAACCTTGAGCAAGACAATTTCACTTTACGTGGAGGCTGGGCCCACAAACCGAGGGCGTAAGGCTTGTGACCAGGTCTCCGTCGCTCTGGTGCCCATAACTTTTGATCCGTAAGGAGTTACGCGGCGCACAGCATACCGTTGCAAAGCTCTCCGACTGCTCTATGAAGGGGGCAGCGAGCTTGCTCTCTTGGCCATTTTTGGAGCCCAAAATCGAACGTTTTCATCAGTTTCAGGCCCCTTTTGCTTCATTTGCTCTTTCTTCCGTCCCGGATCGTACGTCGTGAGCTGTTAAAAGGGTGACAACCTTACTCACTGGACATTAGAGGGCCCTACAACGTGTCGATATGACGTCTTCCCAGGATGCGGCGTTGTTGAAGTAGATGGGTTGTCGTTAAGCCCATTGGGCATTTTGAATGGGCCGTCTCTCTAGGCTGGGACTGTGAACCATTAACAAATAAAGGAATTGTGCCCTCAACATGACGGCTGCGATCATACCAGCACTAATGGACCGGATCCCATCAGAACTTCGAAGTTAAGCATGTTTGGGCGAGAATAGTAGTAGGATGGGTGACCCCTTTGGGAAGTCTTCGTGCTGCACACCCTTTTCAATTTTTTTTGCCCTAGTTAGGGTTGCCAAGATACTTTATCCAACAATTTTTTTGCCCTGGTGAGACAACTTCGCTGCACGTGGAGGCTGGGCGCGCAAACCGAGGGCATAGGGCTTGTGACCAGGTCTCCGTTACTCTGGTGCCCATAACTTTTGATCCGTAAGTAGTTACGCGACGCACAACACCGTCGCAAAGCTCTCTGAGAGATCTACAATGGGGGCAGCTAGCTTGCTCGTTGTACCCTTTTTGGTGCCCAAAATCGAACGTTTTCATCAGTTTCGAGCCACTTTTCTTCTTTTCCTATGTTTTTCCGTCCCGGATCGTACGTCGTGAGCCGTTAAAAGGACGACAACCTTACTCGCGGGATATTAGAGTGCCCTAAAATGCATCGATATCATGTCTTGCGAGGATGCTGCGTTGTTGAAGTGGATGGGTTGTCGTTAAGCCCATCGGGCCTTCTGAATGGGCCATCTCTCTAGGCTGGGACTGTGAACCGTTAACACATAAAGGAATTGTGCCCTCAACATTACGAGTTCGATCATACCAGCACTAATGTACCAGATCCCATCAGAACTCCTAAGTTAAGCGTGTTTGGGTGAGAGTAGTACTAGGATGGGTGACGCCCTGGGAAGTCCTCGTGTTACACTCCCCTTTTTAATTTTTTTTTGCTCCGGTTTGGGTTGCCAAGATACATTATCCACCACATTTCTATTATCGAATCCCATAGCACTTGGGCAAGACAACTTCGCTTCACGTGGAGGCTGGGCCTGCAAACCGAGGGCGTAGGGCTTGTGACTAGGCCTCTGTCGCTCCGGTGCCCATAACTTTTGATCCGTAAGGAGTTACACGCGGCGCACAGCATGCCGTCGCAAACCTCTCCTACAGCTCTACGAAGAGGGCAGCAAGCTTGCTCGCTTTGCCCTTTTTGGAGCCCAAAATCGAACGTTTTCATCAGTTTCAGGCCACTTTTCTTCCTTTGCTTTGTTTTTCCGTCCCGGATCGTACGTCATGAGTTGTTAAAAGGACCACAACCTTACTCACGGGACATTAGAGGGCCCTAAATCGCGTCGATATCACGTCTTGTTAGGATGCTGCGTTGTTGAAGCAGATGGGTTATCGTTAAGCCCATTGGGCCTTTTGAATTGGCCATCTCTCTAGGCTTGGACTGTGAACCGTTAACACATAAAGGAATTGTGCTCTCAACATTACGGGTGCGATCATACCAGCACTAATGCACCCGATCCCATCAGAACTCCTAAGTTAAGCGTGCTTGGGTGAGAGTAGTACTAGGATGGGTGACGCCCTGGGAAGTCCTCGTGTTACACCTGTGACGCCCGAGAATTTGCCATGCATTTAATTACTGTTGCATCCCTTATTTGCGCATTTACTTCTATGCCTTATTAACTGACTTGTGACTACTATTCACTCCGTTTTTAAAATGCTTTCTATTAATTAACTAGCATTTTTATCAAATCATATTAATTGTAAAAGTAGTGGGAAAAATGTGCATTTGAGCTTAAGGCGTTAGGAAGGCTCGTTTAGAAAATGACTTTAGTAGTTGAGTGAATAGTATTACGTAATAACTTTATAGATTTAATTAGTTAACCAATGTGTCACCCCTTAGACTCGCTTTTAAAGCTTACTACGCGTATTATATTAGACTACTCAAGCGCCCAAAGGACCCCACCTCAACTCAACCCCTTATTATATCACACTTTAGCTCATATATCACACAAAAAAAAAATTAAAAGCTGAACAGCAGCCCCAAAAACCCGACAGCCCCTCTTTGCCTTTGGGAGCATTTTTCCATCTTCAACTCTCCAAATCAAGCCAAGCCAAGCCTTGAGCAAGTGGATTAGGGTGTCTTCAAGCCTCCTAGGTGTTCCTACGCGTAGTGGTGAGGGATTTCATAGCTTGTTTTTGCATTTCTAAATAGTTGGCAATTTCTTGATTTGTTGAAAATGTGATCAAATGCCATTGTAATTGTTATCTATGCTAATATACCATCTATATGAATGCTAGAGAACACATTTGAGCCGTTGTTTCGCTTTTTAAACGGTTAGAATCGTTAGTTTGATTTTTAGGGTGAATAGTGACATTTTTTCTAGGATTTTGCGTAATTGCTCGAATTGGATTGAATTAATGCTTCTAAATGATGCCTTAGGTACTAGTGAAGATAATTAAATAACCCCGTGCACTTGCATTGCCCTTAAATCGCCTAAAAATGGAAAATAGCCGACTTTAAGTTGGGGCTTTCGGGGTTAATGCGATTCCGGGTGGATTCGGGCTTCAATTCTAGTTTCCTTAGGCTACCTAGGTGCTATATATGCCTTGATATCCCTTGTTTGAAGCCGGGACAATGTAGGTGTAGTTTAAAGCCAAAAGAGGGAAATTGGGGCTTTTGGGGTAAACGCGGGCATTTGATTGAGTTCGAGGGTTGAAAGGGTACCTTGGGGGTTAGTTAGAAGGTTGGGAGAGTTTCTTTTGGAAATGAAATCATTAACTTTGGTTTAGAAGAGAAATAGATCGAAAAACAAAGGGGTTTAGGTGCAATTTAAGTTGTCTCACACTTCTAAACCCATGTCAGGGCTTCTTAAGTGTTTATATATGATTTTAAATTGATTTGAAGCTTTTGGAATGATTCTATGCTTATATGGTATAAGTTCATTTGTAAACTGCTTATTAGCTTCTATCATTGCTTCTATCCTAATTGTATCGAGGTCAACCTACTTTGTTGATCCTCATATGTGTTAATGCTTATATTATTGTTGTTAACTTGCCATCGTTGAGTGCATTGCATAGTTGGTTGCGCAACCATAGTGTCGGGGCGGATGTGTTGAATATCGGCTGGGCGGCAGAGGGCTTGCCGGTGGATATTCAAACTCCGTACCCTATTCCCTCATTCGCCTGGTCCGGAGATTGCCAGGGGATGTTGGGTCGTAGGATTCGGGGTACATCCGGAGTACACCCACTGGAGTGATTGGGGTTATGCCGGCTTATCGTGATCGTGCTCGTGGTTCGTGGATCGTGATTGAAGACCAGTGAAGATTGGTGTATAGGGGATTGTTGAAATGTATCCTTTTAATTGTGTGGTTATTTAAGTTATCATTGATTCTTAAATTGTTAAAGTGTTATTGTTGTGTAATTGTATTATCTGTTGCATTGCACGCCCCGAGACTATATCCCTCACTGGGCAACAGTGGTTGCTCATACCTCGATATCTGTTTCAGGAGACGCTGAGGGTGATCCCCAGCTTGTTGATTTAGTTGAGGAAGAAGAAGTTCAGATCGAGCCTTTACCTTAGTTGCTGTGTCTGATAACTTGAGGTGGTTAATGATTTTGTTGCTATGTGGAAGACTCCTCTGATTACTTTATGTACTATTTTGTAGCCCAAGGGCTTTGTATATGCTTGTTGTATAAGTCGAAGATTAGATGGTTGGGTTGTAGCTTTGAAAGTCTATGATCTGTAATAACTTTTATTCTTGCCTTATTTCCTTGCATGCTTGTGAGTGGATGGTTAATGTAGAATGCTTTACTCTTTAAGTTGTTATATTGATTTCCTAGAATGTAATGATTATAAGTCTATGCTGACAACCAGTTCTTGCATGCTTGTGTGTTTTGGAGATATTGTGTACTATAAGGCTCGGATGGCCTTATAGCTTTATTGTTTAATTAAATTAAGCTTGTATGTGTTGTAGAGACCTTGTTTAAGTGTTTACAGGTTTTTAGAATGTCCACGGTACAGAGGAGACTCTGTCCGTGTGTCGGGTCCGGACTTAACCTTTAGCTTGGGGGTTGGGTCGGGGCGTGACATTTAAGTGGTATCAGAGCTATAGATTGCATGAAGCCGGGTTAAATTTCTCGGTCTGTGGGTAGAGATTTGTTATGTGACTTTGTGAATACATGAGTCCTTGATTTTGATTGACCTAAGTGAACTTTGAATAAGGAATGAACATGCTAGCATGGAAATAGAATATCAAGAGTCTAGAATGTCAAGTATGATCTAGTGATTTATGTTTACTTCGAGAATGTGGAATATTTATTTGAATTCCTATGTACTTGACTTTATGTGAATCTAATTGGACTTTTCTTTATATGTTTACTTATAAATTGCATATATACATATATACCTGTCATAACACTTTGCATTCTAGCTATTCGTGATGGGGCCTCGTCGTCGTGCTGATAATCCGAATGTTGGTGGAGAACCCGAGGGGGTCCGTGGGCAAGAAGCTGAGGTAGCCGAAAATGCACCGCAGGTTCAAGAGCCGAGCACTGCACAGATCTTGGCCACGATGGCCACAGCCATGAACACTATCGCCCAGTTTGGTACACAACAGGGTCAGCCAGGGGACGTTGCAGGTAATCAGGCTGCGAGAGCCGGAGGTAGTGGTCCTACCGGAGGGAATCTGTATGATCGGTTTATACATCATGGGGCCTATACTTTCTTTGGGGAGCCGGACGATATGAAAGCTGAAATGTGGCTAAGAAAGTTCGAGAGAGTGGCAGCGATATTGGAGTGCCATGATGACAGGAAGATTACTTATGCTACTTTCCTTCTCGAGGGTGATGCTGAAGATTGGTGGAATACCATCAGTGAGAAATGGGTAGCTGAGGGAGGTCATCATTCGTGGGCCGACTTTGTCCGAGAATTTCGAGACAAGTATATATCGGTAGTTGCCCGCGAGAGGCGACAGACTGAGTTCATAAACTTGAGGCAGGGAAGTATGACGGTAGATCAATACGAGGCTACTTTTACCCGGCTTTCCCGTTATGCACCAGCTTTAATTCAGCCGGAGGACATGAAGATTCAGAGGTTCATCATGGGTTTGAGGAGAGATATTATGCTGAACTTGTCTTCAAATGATTTTCCTAACTATGCTGCAGTAGTCCGAGCTGCCTCGAGATATGAGAAACGGAAAGCCGATGTATTAGCCGAGACCAGTCAATCGAGTAAACGGTTTCAGTCTCAGAGTCAAGGGTACCAGGGGCAGGCTGTATCAGTTGGGCAGAGTTCGCAGGCGAGACAGACTCAGAGTTACACAGGGCCTACTCAGACTCAGGCACGACCAGTTCAGAGTCAGACTCAGAGTCAGTTCCGTCCAGCAGTTTCCCGTTCGCAGCAGGGTAGTTCAGCTACCTCTACTTACAGAGCTCCTTCGGGAGGCACTGTTGCAAGACGTCACCAGCAGTGCAGCTTCTGTCAGCGTCAGGGTCACACTGAGGATGTTTGTTGGAAGAAACATAACAAGTGTACAGGTTGCGGCAGTGATCAGCACAGGGTTAAAGACTGTCAGAAATTTAAGAACCCTAGGGGTCAGACATCAGCTCAGAACTCTCAGACCAGGGCCCCAGCTGCAGTACCACCACGAGGCCAGGCCCGAGTCTTTGCTTTGGATGCCGAGGAGCTTCCGGACACTACCGCCGTGGTAGAAGGTATTTTTCTTCTTAATGATCAATCAGTTAAGGTTTTAATTGATTCCGGGGCTTCGCATTCTTTTATCACTCCTACTTGTGCACAAAATGCTAAATTGAAACATGATAAACTGTTGCATGAGATTGTGGTTTATACTCCTATGGGTCCGAAGTTTGTTACTAGATCTATTTGCAGAGCATGTAGCATATTTATTGAAGGTCGTGTTTTTCCTGCTGATTTGATTATCCTACCCTTCAATGACTTTGAAATTATATTGGGGATGGACTGGTTAAGTAAATATTATGCCCAGCTTGATTGTAGAAAGAAGATTGTGTATCTAGAGATGCCTGACCAACCCGTACTTAAAATAGTTGGTAGTAGAAAATCTACGGGAACTCCTATTATTTCTTCTATTAGGGCATCTAAATTATTGAGCAAGGGTTGTGAGGCTTATCTTGCTTATTTAATTAATCAACCTGGGGATCAATTGAAATTGAATGATGTACCTGTCGTGAGAGAGTTTCCGGGGGTCTTTCCTGAGGAATTACCTGGGTTACCGCCTGATAGAGAGATAGAGTTCATGATTGATTTGTTGCCGGGCACTTCCCCTGTCTCTAGAACTCCGTACAGAATGGCTCCACCTGAGTTGCAGGAATTGAAAGTTCAATTGCAGGGCTTGCTTGAGAAGGGATTCATTCAGCCGAGTTCTTCACCGTGGGGTGCGCCAGTTCTCTTCGTTAAAAAGAAAGACGGATCTCTTCGCCTATGCATCGATTACCGGGGTCTTAATCAGGTAACCATAAAAAATAAATATCATTTGCCCTTAATCGAAGAGTTGTTTGATCAGTTGCAAGGTGCCAGGGTATTCTCTAAGTTTGATCTGAGGCAGGGCTATTATCAACTGAGGATTAAGAAAGATGATGTTCCTAAAACTGCCTTCAGAACTCGATATGGCCATTATGAGTTTGTTGTCTTGCCGTTTGGTCTTACTAATGCTCCCGCCGCATTCATGGATTTAATGCAGAGGGTATTCCGTCCTTATCTGGATCAATTTGTAGTCATATTTATTGATGATATCCTTGTCTATTCTAAATCTGAGGCGGAACATGAACAACATCTCAGAATTGTGTTGCAAACTCTTCAGGAGCATCGGTTATTTGCAAAGTTTAGCAAGTGTGAATTCTGGCTTAAGCAAGTTGCTTTTCTTGGCCATATTATCTCGCAGGATGGTATTTCTGTTGATCCAGCGAAGATCGAAGTTGTGTTATCTTGGAAACGACCTGAAACTGTCACGGAGATTCGTAGCTTCCTTGGTTTAGCTGGGTATTATCGGAGGTTTGTAAAGGATTTCTCTAAGATTGTAGGGCCTTTAACTCAGCTTACTCAGAAGAAAACAGTATTTGACTGGAATGATAAATGTGAGGCCAGCTTCCAGGAATTGAAGAAGAGATTGACTACAGCTCCTATTCTTGCTTTACCTGAGGGTTATGATAATCTGGTGATCTACAGCGATGCTTCGAAGGAAGGTCTGGGTTGTGTATTGATGCAGAATGGCAGGGTTATTGCTTATGCTTCCAGGAAACTGAAGCCTTATGAACTCAACTATCCGACTCATGATCTTGAGCTTGCAGCTATCATTCTTGCGTTAAAGAAATGGCGCCATTATCTTTGGGGCAACAAGTTTGAAATCTTTACAGATCATAAGAGCTTGAAATATCTGTTTTCACAGAAAGAGTTGAACATGAGGCAGAGGCGTTGGCTGGAATTACTTGAGGACTATAACTGCACTATTAACTATCTCCCAGGTAAGGCCAATATTGTTGCTGATGCTTTGAGCCGAAAGGCTACTGTTGCCAGCTTGATTATCAAGAATTGGGAATTCATGGAAGAATTGTGCTTATGGAAGCCTAGTACTTCAAATTCTGGTATTCAATTTGCAAGTTTGCAGATTCAATCTCTGTTGTTATCCAGGATTCGAGAAGCTCAACAGGCTGATCTTCAATTGTTGAAAGTCTTAGAGAATTCTAAAGGGGGAGAGTCGGATTTCAAACTGCACGACGATGGTATTCTCAAATTCAAAGGTAGAATCTGTATTCCGAATGATCCAACTCTGAAGAAGGATATTCTTGCTGAGGCACACAGTTCCAGATATACTATCCATCCAGGCAGTACGAAAATGTATAAAGATTTGAAGCAGAACTTCTGGTGGAATAATATGAAGAGAGAAATTGCTGACTATGTTGCCCGATGTCTTACTTGTCAGAAAGTTAAAGCAGAACACCAGAGACCTGCAGGGTTATTGCAGCCCTTGGCTATTCCTGTTTGGAAATGGGATCATATTACTATGGATTTCGTATCCGATTTACCGAGGTCTTCGAGGGGTAATGACTCAGTCTGGGTTATTGTGGATAGACTGACCAAGACTTCTCATTTTATTGCTAAAAAGAAGTCTGACTCTCTTGATAAACTGGTAGAGTTGTATATTGAGAATGTTGTCCGACTACATGGAATTCCAAAGAGTATCGTATCAGATAGAGATCCCAGATTTACATCTCAGTTCTGGCAGAAGATTCAGAAAGCTTTGGGCACGACTTTGAATTTCAGTACAGCTTATCATCCTCAAACAGATGGTCAATCCGAGAGAACTATCTTGATCCTTGAGGATATGTTGCGGGCTTGCATTCTGGACTTCGGTAAAAGTTGGGAGAAATATTTGCCACTAGCAGAGTTCGCCTACAACAATAGTTATCAAGCTACTATTGGTATGGCACCTTATGAGGCACTGTATGGGCGTAAATGTCGGTCTCCTCTCTACTGGGATGAGGTTGGTGAAATGAAGACTATCGACCCTACTCTCTTACCTGAAATGAACAAAATGATTGATCAGGTGCAGCTTATCAGAAAAAGAATGCTTACAGCACAGAGCCGGCAAAAGAGTTATGCAGATAGACGCCGTCGTGATCTGAAATTTACTGTAGGGGATCGAGTATTTCTGAAAGTTTCTCCTCGCAAGGGTTTGATTCGGCATGGTAAAGGAGGTAAACTCAGTCCTCGATATGTGGGACCATTTGAGATAACTGAAACTGTTGGTGATTTGGCTTACCGTTTAGCCTTACCTCCCAGTCTGGGCAGAATTCATGACGTATTTCATGTTTCCATGCTTCGGAAGTATCAGCCAGATCCCTCTCACATACTTGAACCGGAACCGCTAGAGATCAGTGAAACTTTGACCTACACAGAGAAACCTCTTCGAATTGTTGATCAGAAAGTTCAGGAGCTGAGGACTAAAAGCATTCCGATGGTTAAAGTTCTGTGGGATCATCACGGAGTAGAGGATGCGACATGGGAAAGAGAGGATCAGATGCGGGATCGGTATCCGGAGTTATTCGCCGAATCATGTAAGAATTGCGTGGGCGCAATTAGTTTAAGGGGGAGAGGATGTGACGCCCGAGAATTTGCCATGCATTTAATTACTGTTGCATCCCTTATTTGCGCATTTACTTCTATGCCTTATTAACTGACTTGTGACTACTATTCACTCCGTTTTTAAAATGCTTTCTATTAATTAACTAGCATTTTTATCAAATCATATTAATTGTAAAAGTAGTGGGAAAAATGTGCATTTGAGCTTAAGGCGTTAGGAAGGCTCGTTTAGAAAATGACTTTAGTAGTTGAGTGAATAGTGTTACGTAATAACTTTATAGATTTAATTAGTTAACCAATGTGTCACCCCTTAGACTCGCTTTTAAAGCTTACTACGCGTATTATATTAGACCACTCAAGCGCCCAAAGGACCCCACCTCAACTCAACCCCTTATTATATCACACTTTAGCTCATATATCACACAAAAAAAAAAATTAAAAGCTGAACAGCAGCCCCAAAAACCCGACAGCCCCTCTTTGCCTTTGGGAGCATTTTTCCATCTTCAACTCTTCAAATCAAGCCAAGCCAAGCCTTGAGCAAGTGGATTAGGGTGTCTTCAAGCCTCCTAGGTGTTCCTACGCGTAGTGGTGAGGGATTTCATAGCTTGTTTTTGCATTTCTAAATAGTTGTCAATTTCTTGATTTGTTGAAAATGTGATCAAATGCCATTGTAATTGTTATCTATTCTAATATACCATCTATATGAATGCTAGAGAACACATTTGAGCCGTTGTTTCGCTTTTTAAACGGTTAGAATCGTTAGTTTGATTTTTAGGGTGAATAGTGACATTTTTTCTAGGGTTTTGCGTAATTGCTCGAATTGGATTGAATTAATGCTTCTAAATGATGCCTTAGGTACTAGTGAAGATAATTAAATAACCCCGTGCACTTGCATTGCCCTTAAATCGCCTAAAAATGGAAAATAGCCGACTTTAAGTTGGGGCTTTCGGGGTTAATGCGATTCCGGGTGGATTCGGGCTTGAATTCTAGTTTCCTTAGGCTACCTAGGTGCTATAGATGCCTTGATATCCCTTGTTTGGAGCCCGGACAATGTAGGTGTGGTTTAAAGCCAAAAGAGGGAAATTGGGGCTTTCGGGGTAAACGCGGGCATTTGATTGAGTTCGAGGGTTGAAAGGGTACCTTGGGGGTTAGTTAGAAGGTTGGGAGAGTTTCTTTTGGAAATGAAATCATTAACTTTGGTTTAGAAGAGAAATAGATCGAAAAACAAAGGGGTTTAGGTGCAATTTAAGTTGTCTCACACTTCTAAACCCATGTCAGGGCTTCTTAAGTGGTTATATATGATTTTAAATTGATTTGAAGCTTTTGGAATGATTCTATGCTTATATGGTATAAGTTCATTTGTAAACTGCTTATTAGCTTCTATCCTTGCTTCTATCCTAATTGTATCGAGGTCAACCTACTTTGTTGATCCTCATATGTGTTAATGCTTATATTATTGTTGTTAACTTGCCATCGTTGAGTGCATTGCATAGTTGGTTGCGCAACCATAGTGTCGGGGCGGATGTGTTGAATATCGGCTGGGCGGCAGAGGGCTTGCCGGTGGATATTCAAACTCCGTACCCTATTCCCTCATTCGCCTGGTCCGGAGATTGCCAGGGGATGTTGGGTCGTAGGATTCGGGGTACATCCGGAGTACACCCACTGGAGTGATTGGGGTTATGCCGGCTTATCGTGATCGTGCTCGTGGTTCGTGGATCGTGATTGAAGACCAGTGAAGATTGGTGTATAGGGGATTGTTGAAATGTATCCTTTTAATTGTGTGGTTATTTAAGTTATCATTGATTCTTAAATTGTTAAAGTGTTATTGTTGTGTAATTGTATTATCTGTTGCATTGCACGCCCCGGGACTATATCCCTCACTGGGCAACAGTGGTTGCTCATACCTCGATATCTGTTTCAGGAGACGCTGAGGGTGATCCCCAGCTTGTTGATTTAGTTGAGGAAGAAGAAGTTCAGATCGAGCCTTTACCTTAGTTGCTGTGTCTGATAACTTGAGGTGGTTAATGATTTTGTTGCTATGTGGAAGACTCCTCTAATTACTTTATGTACTATTTTGTAGCCCAAGGGCTTTGTATATGCTTGTTGTATAAGTCGAAGATTAGATGGTTGGGTTGTAGCTTTGAAAGTCTATGATCTGTAATAACTTTTATTCTTGCCTTATTTCCTTGCATGCTTGTGAGTGGATGGTTAATGTAGAATGCTTTACTCTTTAAGTTGTTATATTGATTTCCTAGAATGTAATGATTATAAGTCTATGCTGACAACCAGTTCTTGCATGCTTGTGTGTTTTGGAGATATTGTGTACTATAAGGCTCGGATGGCCTTATAGCTTTATTGTTTAATTAAATTAAGCTTGTATGTGTTGTAGAGACCTTGTTTAAGTGTTTACAGGTTTTTAGAATGTCCACGGTACAGAGGAGACTCTGTCCGTGTGTCGGGTCCGGACTTAACCTTTAGCTTGGGGGTTGGGTCGGGGCGTGACATCCCCCTTTTTAATTTTCGTTTGCTCCGGTTTGGGTTGCCAAGATACTTTCTCCACCACATTTCTATTATCGAATCCCACGGCACATTGGGCAAGACAACTTCGCTTCACGTAGAGGCTGGGCCCACAAACCGAGGGCGTAGGGCTTGTGACCAGGTCTCCGTCGCTCCGGTACCCATAACTTTTGATCCGTAAGGAGTTACGCGGCGCACAGTATACCGTTGCTAAGCTCTCCAATAGCTCAACGAAGGGGGCAGCGAGCTTGCTCGCTGTACCCTTTTTGGAGCCCAAAATCGAATGTTTTCATCAGTTTCAGGCCCCTTTTCTTCTTTTGCTCTTTTTTCCATCACGGAACATACGTCGTGTGTTGTTAAAAGGACGACAACCTTACTCACGGGACATTAGAACGCCCTACAACGTGTCGATATCACATCTTGCGAGGATGCCACATTGTTGAAGCAGATGGGATATCATTAAGCCCATTGGGACTTTTGAATGGGCTATCTCTCTAGGCTGGAACTGTGAACCGTTAACAAATAAAGGAATTGTGCCCTCAACATCACCAGTGCAATCATACCAGCACTAATGCACCGGATCCCATCAGAACTCCGAAGTTAAGCATGCTTGGGCGAGAGTAGTACTAGGATGGGTGACCCCCTGGGAAGTCCTCGTGTTGTACTCCCTTTTCAATTTTTTTTGCCCTAGTTAGGGTTGCCAAGATACTTTATCCACAAAATTTCTATTACCGAATCCCACGGAACATTAGGTGAGACAACTTCACTGCACGTGGAGGTTGGGCCTGAAAATTGAGGGCGTAGGGCTTGTGACCAGGTCTCCGTCACTCCGGTGCCCATAACTTTTGATCCGTAAGGAGTTACGCGGCGGACAACATACCGTTGCAAAGATCTCTAAGAGATCTACGAACGGGGCAGCGAGCTTGCTCGCTTTGCCCTTTTTGGAGCCCAAAATTGAACGTTTTCATCAGTTTGAGGCCACTTTTCTTCTTTTGATATGGTTTTCATTCCCAGATCGTACATTGTGAGCTGTTAAAAGGACCACAACCTTACTCGCGGGATATTAGAGGGCCCTAAAATGCATCGATATCACGTCTTGCTGGGATGCTGTGTTGTTGAAGCAGATGGGTTATCGTTAAGCCCATTGGCCCTTTTGAATTGGCCATCTCTCAAGGCTTGGACTGTGAACCGTTAACACATAAAGGAATTGTGCCCTCAACATTATGGGTGCGATCATACCGGCACTAATGCACCAGATCCCATCAGAACTCCTAATTTAAGCGTGCTTGGGTGAGAGTAGTACTAGGATGGGTGACGCCCTCGGAAGTTCTCGTGTTACACCCCCCTTTTTAATTTTTTTTTGCTCCAGTTTGGGTTGCCAAGATACTTTATCCACCACATTTCTATAGAATCCCACGGCACCTTCGGCAAGACAACTTCGCTTCACGTGGAGGCTGTGCCCGCAAACCGAGGGCGTAGGGCTTGTGACCAGGTCTCCGTCATTCCAGTGCCCATAACTTTTGATCCGTATGGAGTTACGCGCGGCGCACAACATATCGTTGCAAAGCTTTCCGACAGCTCTATGAAGAGGGCAGTGAGCTTGCTCACTTTAACCTTTTTGGAGCCCAAAATCGAACGTTTTCATCAGTTTCAGGCCACTTTTATTCTTTTGCTCTGTTTTTCTGTCCCGAATCGTATGTCGTGAGCTGTTAAAAGGACGACAACCTTACTCGCGGGAAATTAGAGAGCCCTACAATTTGTCAATATCACATCTTGCAAGGATGCTGCATTGTTGAAGAGGCTGGGTTGTCGTTAAGCCCATTGGGCCTTTTGAATTGGCCATCTCTCTTGGCTGGAACTGTGAACCGTTAACAAATAAAGGTATTGTGCCCTCAACATCACGGGTGCGATCATACCAGCACTAATGTACCGGATCCCATCAGAACTCCGAAGTTAAGCGTGCTTGGGCGAGAGTAGTACTAGGATGGATGACCCCCTGGGAAGGCCTCGTGTTGCACCCCCTTTTCAATTTTTTTTCCCTGGATAGGGTTGCCAAGATACTTTATCCACCAAATATCTATTACTAAATCCCACGGAACCTTGGGCACGACAAATTCACTTCACGTGAAGGCTGGGCCCGCAAACTGAGGGCGTAGGGCTTGTGACCAGGTCTCCGTCGCTCCAGTGCCCATAACTTTTGATCCGTAAGGAGTTACGCGGCGCACATCATATCGTTAAAAAGCTATCTGAGTGCTCTACGATGAGGGAAGCTAGCTTGCTTGCTTTGCCCCTTTTTGGAGCCCAAAATCCAATGTTCTCATCAGTTTTAGGAAAGTTTTCTTCTTTTGCTCTATTTTTTCATCACGGATCATACGTCGTGAGCTGTTAAAAGGACAACATCCTTACTCGCAGGACATTAGAGGGCCCTACAACTCGTCGATATGACGTCTTGTGAGGATGCTACGTTGTTGAAGCGGATGAGTTGTCGTTAAGCCCATTGGGCCTTTTGAATGGCCATCTCTCTAGGCTGAGACTGTGAACCGTTAACACATAAAGGAATTGTGCCCTCAACATGACGGGTGTGATCATACCAGCACTAATGCACCAGATCCCATCAGAACTCTGAAGTTAAGCGTGCTTGGGCGAGAGTAGTACTAGGATAGGTGACCCCCTGGGAAGTCCACGTGTTGCACCCCCCTTTCAATTTTTTTGGCCCTGGTTAAGGTTGCCAAGATGCTTTATCCACCAAATTTCTATAACCGAATCCCACAGAACATTGGGCAAGACAACTTCACTTCACGTAGTGGCTGGGCTCGCAAACCGAGGGCGTAGGGTTTGTGACCAGGTCTCCGTCGCTCCGGTTCCCATAACTTTTGATCCGTAAGGAGTTACGTAGGGCACAACATACAGTTGCAAAGCTCTCGGAGAGCTCTACAACGGGGGCATCTAGCTTACTCGTTGTGCCCATTTTTGGAGCTCAAAATCAAACATTCTCATCAGTTTCAGCCCATTTTTCTTCTTTTGCTCTATTTTTTCATCACGGATCATACGTCGTGAGCTGTTAAAAGGACAACATCCTTACTCGCAGGACATTAGAGGGCCCTACAACTCGTCGATATGACGTCTTGTGAGGATGCTACGTTGTTGAAGCGGATGGGTTGTCATTAAGCCTATTGGGCCTTTTGAATGGGCCATCTCTTTAGGCTGGGATTGTGAACTGTTTACAAATAAAGGAATTGTGTCCTCAACATCATGGGTGTGATCATACCAGTACTAATGCACCGGATCCCATCAGAACTCTGAAGTTAAGCGTGCTTGGGCGAGAGTAGTACTAGGATGGGTGACTCCCTGGGAAGTCCTCGTGTTGCACCCCCTTTTCAATTTTTTTTGCCCTGGTTAGGGTTGCCAAGATACTTTATCCACCAAATTTATATTACTGAATCCCACGGAACATTGGGCAAGACAACTTCGCTTCACGTAGAGGGTGGGCCCGCAAACCGAGGGCGTAGGGCTTGTGACCAGGTCTCCATCGCTCCGGTGCCTATAACTTTTGATCCGTAAGGAGTTACACGGTGCACAACTTACTGTTGTAAAACTCTCTGAGAGCTCTACGAAGGGGGCAGCGAGCTTACTCGTTTTACCCATTTTTGGAGCTCAAAATCAAACGTTCTCATCAGTTTCAGTTCATTTTTCTTATTTTCCTCTATTTTTCCGTCCCGGATCGTATGTCGTGAGCTATTAAAATGACGACAACCTTGCTCGCCGGACATTAGAGGGCCCTACAACGCGAAGATATCAAGTCTTGCTAGGATGCTACGTTGTTGAAGCGGATGGGTTATCGTTAAGCCCATTTGGCCTTTTGAATTGGCCATCTCTCTAGCCTGGGACTGTGAACCGTTAACAAATAAAGGAATTGTCCCCTCAACATGACGGGTGCGATCATACCAGCACTAATGCATCGGATCCCATCAGAACTCCGAAGTTAACGTTGCTCAGGTGCCCATAACTTTTGATCTGCAAGGCTGGGCCCATAACTTTTGATCTACGACGGAGGCAGCTTGCTTGCTAGCTGTGACCAATTTTGGAGCCCAAAATCGAACGTTCTCATCAGTTTCAAGCCAGTTTTCCTCTTTTGCTATGTTTTTTCCTCTTGGATCGTATGTCGTGAGGTAGTAAAAGGATGACAACCTTACTCGCGGGACATTAGGGGGCCCCACGACTCGTCGATATCACATCTTGCGAGGATGCTGCGTTGTTGAAGCGGATGGGTTGTCGTTAAGCCCATTGGGCCTTTTGAATGGGACATCTCTCGACTGGGACTGTGAACCGTTAACAAATAAAGGAATTGTGCCCCCAACATGAAGGCTGCAATCATACCAGCACTAATGCACCAGATCCCATCAGAACTCCGAAGTTAAGCGTGCTTGGGCGAGAGTGGTACTAGGATAGGTGCCCCCATGGGCAGTTCTTGTGTTGCACCCCCTTTTCTATTTTTTTTGCCCTGGTTAGGGTTGCCAAGATACTTTATCCATCACATTTCTATTATCGAATCCCACGGCACCTTGGGCAAGACAACTTCGCTTCACGTGGGGGCTGGGCCCGCAAACTGAGGGCGTAGGGCTAGTGACCTGGTCTCCGTCGCTCGGGTGCCCATAATTTTTGATCCGTAAGGAGTTACGTGACACACATCATACCGTTCCAAACCTCTCTGACATCTCTACGAAGGTGGCCGCGAGCATGCTCGCTTTGCCCTTTTTGGTGCCCAAAATCGAACATTTTCATCAGTTTCAGGCCATTTTTCATCTTTTGCTATGTTTTTCCGTCCCCGATCGTACGTTGTGAGCTGTTAAAAGGACAACAACCTTACTTGCGGGACATTAGAGGGCCCTACAATGCGTCGATATCACGTCTTGCGAGGATGCTGCGTTGTTGAAGCGGTTGGATTATCATTAAGACCATTGGGCCTTTTGAATTTGCCATCCCTCTAGGCTAGGACTATGAACCGTTAACACATAAAGGAATTGTGCCCTCAACATGACGGGTGCGATCATACCAGCACTAATGCACCGGATCCCATCAAAACTCCGAAGTTAAGCTTGCTTGTGCGAGAGTAGTACTAGGATGGGTGACCCATTGGGAAGTCCTCGTGTTGCACCCCCCTTTTCAAGTTTTTTTGCTCCAGTTTCGGTTGCCAAGATACTTTATCCACAACATTTCAATTATCGAATCCCACGGCACCTTGGGCAAGACAACTTCGCTTCACGGGGAGGCTGGGCCCGTAAACCGAGGGCGTAGGGCTTGTAACCAGGTCTCCATCGCTCCGGTGCCCATAACTTTTGATCCGTAAGGAGTTACGCGGCGCACAACATACCGTTGTAAAGCTCTTTGAGAGCTCTACGATGGGGGCAGTCGGCTTGCTTGCTTCGCCCTTTTTGGAGCACAAAATCGAACATTTTCATCAGTTTCAGGCCACTTTTCATCTTTTGCTCTATTTTTTCATCCTGGATCATACGCCGTGAGCTGTTAAAAGGACGACAACCATACTCGTGGGATATTGGACGACCCTACAACGTGTTGATATCACGTCTTACGAGGATGCTGCGTTGTTGAAGCGGATGGATTGTCGTTAACCCCATTCGGCCTTTTGAATGGGCTATTTCTCTAGGCTGGGACTGTGAACCGTTAACAAATAAAGCAATTGTGCCCTCAACATCACGGGTGCGATCATACCAGCACTAATGCACCGGATCCCATCAGAACTGCGAAGTTAAGTGTGCTTGGGCGGGAGTTGTACTAGGATGGGCGACACCTTGGGAAGTCCTCGTGTTGCACCCTATTTTCATTTTTTTTTGCCGTGGTTAGGGTTGTCAAGATACTTTATCTACCAAAGTTTTTTTGCTCCGGTTAGGGCACCGGGTTACTCGCTTTGCCCATTTTTGGAGCCCAAAATCGAACGTTTCCATCAGTTTTAGGCCACTTTTCTTCTTTTGCTCTATTTTTTTTGTCCCGGATCGTACGTCGTGAGTTGTTAAAAGGACGACAACCTTACTCGCGGGACATTAGAGGGCCCTACAATGCGTCGATATCACGTCATGCTAGGATGCTGCGTTGTTGAAGCAGATGGGTTATCGTTAAGCCCATTAGGCCTTTTGAATTGGCCATCTCTCTAGGCTGGGACTGTGAACCGTTAACACATTAAGGAATTGTGCCCTCAACATGACGGGTGCGATCATGCCAGTACTAATGCACCGGATCCCATCAGAACTCTGAAGTTAAGCTTGCTTGTGCGAGAGTAGTACTAGGATGGGTGACCCATTGGGAAGTCCTCGTGTTGCACCCCCCTTTTCAAGTTTTTTTGCTCCAGTTTCGGTTGCCAAGATACTTTATCCACAACATTTCAATTATCGAATCCCACGGCACCTTGGGCAAGACAACTTCGCTTCACGGGGAGGCTGGGCCCGTAAACCGAGGGCGTAGGGCTTGTAACCAGGTCTCCATCGCTCCGGTGCCCATAACTTTTGATCCGTAAGGAGTTACGCGGCGCACAACATACCGTTGTAAAGCTCTTTGAGAGCTCTACGATGGGGGCAGTCGGCTTGCTTGCTTCGCCCTTTTTGGAGCACAAAATCGAACATTTTCATCAGTTTCAGGCCACTTTTCATCTTTTGCTCTATTTTTTCATCCTGGATCATACGCCGTGAGTTGTTAAAAGGACGAGAACCATACTCGTGGGATATTGGACGACCCTACAACGTGGTGATATCACGGCTTACGAGGATGCTGCGTTGTTGAAGCGGATGGATTGTTGTTAAGCCCATTGGGCCTTTTGAATGGGCTATCTCTCTAGGCTGGGACTGTGAACCGTTAACAAATAAAGAAATTGTGCCCTTAACATCACAGGTGCGATCATACTAGCACTAATGCACCGGATCCCATCAGAACTGCGAAGTTAAGTGTGCTTGGGCGGGAGTTGTACTAGGATGGGCGACACCTTGGGAAGTCCTCGTGTTGCACCCTATTTTCATTTTTTTTTGCCGTGGTTAGGGTTGTCAAGATACTTTATCCACCAAATTTCTATTACCGAATCACACGGAACTTTGGGCAAGACAACTTCGCTTCACGTAGAGGCTAGGCCCGCAAACCGAGGGCGTAGGGCTTGTGACCAGGTCTCCGTCGCTCCGGTGCCCATATCTTTTGATCCGTAAGGAGTTACATGGTGCACTACATACCGTTGCAAAGCTCTTTAAGAGCTCTACAACGGGAGCAGCTAGCTTACTCGTTGTGCCCATTTTTGAAGCCCAAAATCGAACGTTCTTCTCAGTTTCAAGCCAGTTTTCTTCTTTTGCTCTGTTTTTTCGTCCCGGATCGTACGTTGTGAGCTGTTAAAAGGACGACAACCTTATTCGCGGGATATTAGACGGCCCTACAACACGTCGATACATCGTCTTGCGAGGATGTTGCGTTGTTAAAGCAGATGGGTTGTCGTTAAGCCCATTGGGCCTTTTAAATGGGCCATCTCTCTAGGCTGGGATTGTGAACCGTTAACAAATAAAGGAATTGTGCCCTCAACGTGATGGGTGTGATCATACAAGCACTAATGCATCAGATCCCATCAGAATTCCGAAGTTAAGTGTGCTTGGACGAGAGTAGTACTAGGATGGGTGACCCCTGGGAAGTCCTCGTGTTTCACCCCCTTTTCAAATTTTTTTGCCCTGGTTAGGGTTGCCAAGATACTTTATCCACCAAATTTCTATTACCGAATCCCACGAAACATTGGGCAAGACAACTTCGCTTCACGTAGAGGCTGGGACCGCAAACCGAGGGTGTAGGGCTTGTGACCAGGTCTCCGTCGCTTCGGTGCCCATAACTTTTACTCTGTAAGGAGTTCCGCAGCGCCTACCAAACCGTTGCAAAGCTCTCTGAGAGCTCTACGACGGGGCCAACTGGCTTGCTCGTTTTGCCCATTTTTGGAGCCAAAAATCGAATGTTTTCATCAGTTTCAGGCCACTTTTCTACTTTTGCTCAGTTTTTTTATCCCGGAACGTACGTCGTGAGCTGTTAAAAGGACGACAACCTTACTCGCCGGAAATTAGGGGGCCCTACAACGCGTCGATATCATGTCTCGCTAGGATGTTGCATTGTTGAAGCGGATGGGTTATCGTTAAGCCCATTGGGCCTTCTGAATTGGCTATCTCTCTAGGCTGGGTCTGTGAATTGTCAACACATAAAGGAATTGTGCCCTCAACATTACGAGTGCTATCATACCAGCACTAATGCACTGCATCGCATCAGAACTCTGAAGTTAAGTGTGCTTGGGCGAGAGTAGTACTAGGATGGGTGACCGCTTGGGAAGTCCTCGTGTTGCACCCCCTTTTTCAATTTTTTTTGCTCTAGTTTGGGTTGTCAAGATACTTTATCCACCATATTTCTATTATCGAATCCCACGGCACCTTGGGCAAGACAACTTCATTTCTTGTGGAGGCTGGGCCCGCAAACCGAGGGCGTAGGGCTTGTGACCAAGTCTCCATCGCTCCGGTGCCCATAACTTTTGATCCATAAGGAGGTACGCGGCGCACATTATACCGTTGCCAAGCTCTCTAACAGCTCTACGAAGGGGTCTGTGAGCTTGCTCGCTTTGCCCTTTTTGGGAGCCCAAAATCGAATGTTTACATCAGTTTCAGGCCACTTTTCTTCTTTAGCTCTGTTTTTCCGTCCCGGATCGTACGTCGTGAGCTGTTAAAAGGACGACAACCTTACTCGCAGGGCATTAGAGGCCCCTACAACGCGTCCATATCACGTCTTGCGAGGATGATGCGTTGTTGAAGCGGATGGGTTGTCGTTAAGCCCATTGGGCCTTTTCAATAGGCTATCTCTCTAGGCTGGGACTGTGAACCGTTAACAAATGAAGGAATTGTGCCCTCAACATCACGGGTGCGATCATACCAGCACTATTGCATCGGATCCCATCAGAAATCCAAAATTAAGCGTGCTTGGGGCAGAGTAGTACTAGGATGGGTGACCCCCTGGGAAGTCCTCGTGTTGCACCCCATTTTCAATTTTTTTTGCCCTGGTTAGGGTTGCCAAGATACTCTATCCACCAAATTTCTATTACCGAATCCCACAGAACATTGGGCAAGACAACTTCACTTTACGTAGAGGTTGGGCCCGCAAACCGAGTGCGTTGGGCTTGTGACCAGGTCTCCGTCACTCCGGTGCCAATAACTTTTGATCCATAAGGAGTTATACGGCTCACAACATACCGTTGCAGAGCTCTCTGAGAGCTCTACGACAGGGGGAGCCAGCTTGCTCGCTTTGCCTATTTTTGGAGCCCAAAATCCAAAGTTTTCATCAGTTTCAGGCCACTTTTCTTCTTTTGCTCTGTTTTTTCATCCCGGATCGTACGTCGTGACCTTTTAAAAGGACAACAACCTTACTCGTGGGACATTAGGGGGCCCTACAACGCGTTGATATCACGTCTCGCTAGGATGCTGCGTTGTTGAAGCAGATGGGTTATCATTAAGCCCATTGGGCCTTTTGAATTGGCCATCTCTCTAGGTTGGGACAGTGAACCGTTAACACAAAAAGGAATTGTTCCCTCAACAATATGAGTGCAATCATACTAGCACTAATGCACCGGATCCCATCAGAACTCCGAAGTTAAGCCTGCTTGGGCGAGAGTAGTGCTAGGATGGGTGACCCCCTGGGAAGTCCTCGTGTTGCACCCCCCTTTTCAATTTTTTTTGCTCCGGTTTGGGTTGCCAAGATACTTTATCCACCACATTTCTATTATCGAATCCCACGGCTCCTTAGGTAAGACAACTTCGCTTCACATGCGGGCTGGGCCCGCAAACCGAGGGCGCAGGGCTTGTGACCAAGTCTCCGTCCCTCCTTTGCCCATAACTTTTGATCCGTAAAGAGTTACGCGGCGCACAACATACCGTTGCAAAGCTCTACGAGAACTCTACGAAGGGGGCAGCAAGCATGCTCGCTTTGCCATTTTTTGGAACTCAAAATAGAACATTTTCATTAGTTTCTGGCCACTTTTCTTCTTTTGCTCTATTTTTCCATCCCGAATTGTACGTCGTGAGCTGTTAAAAGTACGACAACCTTACTCGCGGGATATTAGAGGGCCCTACAATGCATCGATATCACGTCTTGTGAAGATGTTGCGTTGTTGTAGCGGATGAGTTGTCCTTAAGCCTATTGGGCCTTTTGAATGGGCTATCTCTCTAGGCTGGGACTGTGAACCGTTAACAAATATGGGAATTGTGCCCTCAACATCGCAGGTGTGATCATACCAGCACTAATGCACCAGATACCCTCAGAACTCCGAAGTTAAGCGTGCTTGGACGAGAGTAGTACTAGGATGGGTGACCCCCTGGGAAGTCCTCGTGTTGCACCCCCTTTTCAATTTTTTTTGCCTTGGTTAGGGTTGCCAAGATACTTTATCCACCAAATTTCTATTATCCCACGGAACATTGGGCAAGACAACTTCGCCTCACGTAAAGGCAGGGCCCGTAAACCGAGGGCGTACGGCATGTGACCAGGTCTCCGTCGCTCCGGTACCCATAACTTTTCATTCGTAAGGAGTTACGCGGCGCACAGCATTCTGTTGCAATGCTCTCTGAGAGCTCTACGAAGGGGGCAGCCAGCTCGCTCGGTGTGCCCTTTTTGGAGCCCAAAATTGAACGTTCTCATCAGTTTCAAGACAATTTTCTTCTTTTACCCTATTTTTTCATCCCGGATCGTACATCGTGAGCTATTAAAAGGATAACAACCTTACTCGCGGGACATTAGAGGGACCTAATTTTCTTCTTTTGCTCTGTCACGTTGATATCATGTCTTGCGAGGATGCTGCGTTGTTGAAGCAGATGGGTTGTCGTAAAGCCCATTGGGCCTTTTGAATGGGCCATCTCTCTAAGCTGGGACTGTGAACCGTTAACAAATAAAGGAATTGTGCCCTCAACATGACAGATGCAATCATACCAGCAGTAATGCGTCGGATCCCATCAGAACTCCGAAGTTAAGTGTGCTTGGGCGAGAGTAGTACCAGGATGGGTGACCCCTTGGGAAGCCCTCGTGTTGCACCCCCTTTTCTATTTTTTTTGCCTTGGTTAGGGTTGCCAAGATACTTTATCCACCAAATTTCTATTACCGAATCCCACGGAACATTGGGAAGGACAACTTCGCTTCACGTAGAGGCTGGGCCCGCAAACCGAGGGCGTAGTGCTTGTGACTAGGTCTCCGTCGTTCTGGTACCCATAACTTTTGATCCGTAAGGACTTATGCGGCGCACAGCATACCGTTGCAAGGCTCTCTAAGAGCTCTACGACGGGGCAGCCAGCTTGCTCGCTATGCCCTTTTTGGAGTCCAAAATCGAATGTTTTCATCAGTTTCAAACCACTTTTCATCTTTTGCTCTGTTTTTTCGTCCCGGATCGTACGTCGTGAGCTTTTAAAAGGACGACAAACTTACTCGTGGTATATTAGGGGGCCCTACAATGCATCAATATCACGTCTTGCTAGGATGCTACGTTGTTGAAGCACATGGGTTATCGTTAAGCCCATTGGGCCTTTTGAATTGGCCATCTCTCTAGGCTGGGACTGTGAACCGTTAACACATAAAGGAATTGTGCCCTCAACATGACGGGTGCGATCATACCAGCACTAATGCATCGGATTCCATCAGAAATCCAAAGTTAAGCGTGCTTGGGTGAGTGTAGTACTATGATAGGTGACACTGTGGGAAGTCCTCGTGTTGTACCCCCCTTTTTAATTTTTTTTGCTCCGGTTTGGGTTGCCAAGATACTTTATCCACCACATTTCTATTATCCAATCCCACGGCACCTTGGGCAAGACAACTTCACTTCACGTGGAGGTTGGGCCCGCAAACCATGGGCGTAAGGCTTGTGACCAGGTTTTCGTCGCTCCGGTGCCCATAACTTTTGATCCGTAAGGAGTTACAAGGCGCACACCATGCCGTTTCAAAGCTCTACGATAGCTCTACGAAGGGGGCAGCGAGCTTGCTCGCTTTTCCTTTTTTGGAGCCTAAAATTGAACGTTTTCATCAATTTCATGCCACTTTTCATCTTTTGCTCTATTTTTCCGTCCCGGATCGTACGCGTGAGTTGTTAATAGGACGACAACCTTATTTGTGGGACATTAGAGGGCCCTAAAATGCGTCAATATCAAGTCTTGTGTGGATGATGCGTTGTTGAAGCAGATGGGTTATCGTAAAACCCATTAGGCCGTTTGAATAGGCCATCTCTCTGGGCTAGGACTATGAACCGTCAACACATAAAGGATTTGTGCCCTCAACATGACGGGTGCGATCATACTAGTACTAATGCACCGGATCCCATCAAAACTCCGAAGTTAAGCGTGCTTGGGCAATAGTAGTACTAGAATGGGCGACCCCCTGGGAAGAACTCGTGTTGCACCCCCCTTTTCAAGTTTTTTTGCTCCAGTTTCGGTTGCCAAGATACTTTATCCACAACATTTCAATTATCGAATCCCACGGCACCTTGGGCAAGACAACTTCGCTTCACGGGGAGGCTGGGCCCGTAAACCGAGGGCGTAGGGCTTGTAACCAGGTCTCCCTCTCTCTGGTGCCCATAACTTTTGATCCGTAAGGAGTTACGTGGCACACAGCTTACCGTTGCAAAGTTCTCCGACAGCTCTACGAAGGGGGCAACGAGCTTGTTTGCTATGCCATTTTTGGAGCCCAAAATCGAACGTTTTCATCAGTTTCAGGCCACTTTTCTTCTTTTGCTCTGTTTTTCCATCCCGGATCGTACGTCGTGAGCAGTTAAAAGGACGACAACCTTACTCGCGGGACATTAGAGGGCCCTACAACGCGCCGATATCACGTCTTCCGAGGATGCTGCGTTGTTGAAGCGGATGTGTTGTCGTTAAGCCCATTGGGCCATTTGAATGGCCGATCTCTCTAGGCTGAGACTGTGAACTGTTAACAAAGAAAGGAATCGTGCCCCCAACATCACGGTTGCAATCATACCAGCACTAATGCACCGGATCCCATCAGAACTCCGAAGTTAAGTGTGCTTGGGCGAGAGTAGTACTATAATAAGTGACCCCCTGGGAAGTACTCGTGTTGCACCCCCTTTTCTATTTTTTTTGCCTTGGTTAGAGTTGCCAAGATACTTTATCCACCGAATTTCTATTACCGAATCCCACGGAATATTGGGCAAGATAACTTTGCTTCACGTGGAGGCTGCTCCAACAAACCGAGGGTGTAGGGCTTGTGACCAGGTCTCCGTCGCTCCGGTGCCTTTAACTTTTGATCCGTAAGGAGTTACGCGGCGCACAGCATACCATTGATAGCTCTCTGAGTGCTCTACGATGGGGTCAGCCAGCTTGCTCGATGTGCTCATTTTTGGAGCCTAAAATCGAACGTTCTAATCATTTTCAGGCCATTTTTCTTCTTTTGCACTGTTTTTTCATCCTGGATCGTGCGTCATGAGCTGTTAAAAGGACGACAACCTTACTCGTAGGACATTAGGGGGCCCTACAATGCTTCGATATCACGTCATGCTAGGATGCTGCGTTATTGAAGCAGATGGGTTATCGTTAAGCCCATTGGGCCTTTTGAATTGGCCATCTCTCTATGCTGGGACTGTGAACCATTAACACATAAAGGAATTGTGCCCTCACCATGACGGGTGCGATCAAAGCAGCACAAATGCACCGGATCCCATCAGAACTCCGAAGTTAAGCGTGCTTGGACGACAGTAGTACTACGATGGGTGACCCCCTGAGAAGTCCTCCTATTCCACCCCCCCTTTTCAATTTTTTTTCCTCCGGTTTGGGTTGCCAGGATACTTAATCCACCACATTTCTATTATTGAATCCCACGGCACCATAGGCAAGACAACTTCGCTTCACGTGGAGCTTTGGCCTGCAAACCGTGGGCGTAGTGCTTGTGACCAGGTCTCCGTCGTTCCGGTGCCCATAAATTTTGATAAGTAAGGAGTTACACGGTGCACAGCATACCGTTGCAAAGCTCTGTGAGAGCTCTACGAGGGGGCAGCTAGTTTGCTCGCTGTGCCAGTTTTAGGAGCCCAAAATCGAACGTTTTCATCAGTTTCTGGCCACTTTTCTTCTTTTGCTCTGTTTTTTCGTCCCGGATCGTACGTCGTGAGTTGTTAAATATATGACAACCATACTAGCGGGACATTAGAGGGTCCTACAACGCGTCGATATCACATCTTGCTAGGATGCTGCGTTGTTGAAGTACATAGGTTATCGTTAAGCCCATTGGGCCTTTGGAATTGGCTATTTCTCTAGGCTGGGACTGTGAACCGTTAACACATAAAGGAATTGTACCCTCAACATGACGGGTGCGATCATACCAGCACTAATGCACTAGATCCCATCAAAACTCCGAAGTTAAGCGTGCTTGGGCGAGAGTAGTACTAGGATAGGTGACCCCCTGGGAAGTCCACGTGTTGCACCGCCCTTTTCAATTTTTTTTGCTCGGGTTTGGGTTGCCAAGATACTTTATCGATCACATTTCTATTATTGAATTCCACGGTACCTTGGACAAGAGAACTTCGCTTCACGTGGAGGCTAGGCCCGCAAACCGAGGGCGTAGGCTTGTGACCAGGTCTCCATCACTCCGGTGCCCATAACTTTTTATCCGTAACGAGTTACGCGGCGCACAGCATACCGTTCCAAAGCTCTCCGATAGCTCTACGAAGGGGGCAGCGAGTTTGCTCGCTATGCCCTTTTTGGAGCCCAAAATCGCACGTCTTCGTCAGTTTCAGGCCACTTTTCTTCTTTTGCAATTTTTTTTCCATCCTGGATCGTACGTCGTGAGCTGTTAAAAGGACGACAACCTTACTCGCAGGACATTAGAGGGCCCTACAATGCGTTGATATCACGTCTTGCGAGGATGCTTCGTTGTTGAAGCGGATGGGTTGTCGTTAAGCCCATTGGGCCTTTTGAATAGGCTATCTCTCTAGGATGGGACTGTTAATCGTTAACAATTAAAGGAATTGTTCCCTCAACATGAAGGGTGCGGTCATACCAGAACTAATGCACCGGATCCCATCAGAACTCCGAAGTTAAACGCGCTTGGGCTAGAGCAGTACTAGGATGGGTGACTCCTTGGGAAGTCCTCGTGTTGCACCCCATTTTCAATTTTCTTTGCCCTGGTTAGGGTTGCCAAGATACTTTATCCACCAAATTTCTATTACCGAATCCTACAGAACATTGGGCAAGATAATTTCACTTCACGTAGAGGCTGGGCCCGCAAACCGAGGGCGTAGGGCTTGTGACCATGTCTCCGTCGCTACGGTGTCCATAACTTTTGATCCGTAAGGAGTTACGCGGCGCACAGCATACCATTGCAAATCTCTCTGAGAGCTCTACGACGGGGACATCCAGCTTGCTCGATGTGCTCATTTTTGGAGCCTAAAATCGAATGTTCTAATCAGTTTTAGGTCACTTTTCTTCTTTTGCTCTATTTTTTCATCCCAGATCTTGCGTCGTGAGCTGTTAAAAGGACGACAACCTTACTCGCGGGACATTAGGGGGCCTTACAACGATTTCATATCACGTCTTGCTAGGATGCTGCATTGTTGAAGTAGATGGGTTATCGTTAAGCCCATTGGGCCTTTTGAATTGGCCATCTCTCTGGGCTGGGACTGTGAACCGTTAACATATAAAGGAATTGTGCCCTCAACATGACGGGTGCCATCATACCAGCACTAATGCACTGGATCCCATCAGAAATCCGAAGTTAAGCGTGCTTGGGCAAGAGTAGTACTAGGATGGGTGACCCCCTGGGAAGTCCTCGTGTTGCACCCCTCTTTTCAATTTTTTTTGCTCCGGTTTGGGTTGCCAAGATACTTTATCCACCACATTTCTATTATCGAATCCCACGGCACCTTGGGCAAGACAACTTCGCTTCACGTGGAGGCTGGGCCTGTAAACCGAGGGCGTAGGGCTTGTGACCAGGTCTCCGTCGCTCCAGTGCCCATAACTTTTGATCCGTAAGGAGTTACGCGGTGCACAGATTACCTTTGCAAAGCTCTCTGAGAGCTGTACGACGGGGGCAGCCAATTTGCTCGCTTTACCCATTTTTGGAGCCCAAAATTGAATGTTTCATCAGTTTCAAGCCACTTTTCTTTTTTTGCTCTATTTTTCGTCCCAAATCGTACGTCGTGAGTTGTTATAAGGACGACAACCTTACTAGCGGGACATTAGGGGGCCATAAAATGCGTCGATATCACGGCTTGCTAGGATGCTGCGTTGTTGATGCAGATGGGTTATCATTAAGCCCATTGGGCCTTTTGAATTGGCCATCTCTCTAGGTTGGGACTGTGAACAGTAATACATAAAGGAATTGTGCCCTCAACATTACAGGTGTGATCATACCTGCACTAATGCATCGGATCCCATTAGAACACTGAAGTTAATCATGCTTGGGCGAGAGTAGTACTAGGATGGGTGCCTGCCTGGGCAGTCCTCGTGTTCTAGACCCCTTTTCAATATTTTTTGCTCCGGTTTGGGTTGCCAATATACTTTATCCACAACATTTCTATTATCGACTCCCACGGCACCTTGGGCAAGACAACTTCGCTTCACATGGAGACTAGGCCAGCAAACCGAGGGCGTAGGGCTTGTGACGCGGTCTCCGTCATTCCGGTGCCCAAAACTTTTGATGTGTAAGGAGTTGCACGGCGCACAGTATACTGTTGCAAAGCTCTCCGACAGCTCTACGAAAGGGGGTAGCTCGCTCGCTCGCTGTGCCCTTTTTGGAGCCCAAAATCGAACGTTTTCATCAGTTTCAGGCCACATTTCTTCTTTTGCTCTGTTTTTCCATCCCGGATCGTACGTCGTGAGTTGTTAAAAGGACGACAACTTTAATCACAGGACATTAGAGGGCCCTACAATGCGTTGATATCACGTCCTGTGAGGATGCTGCGTTGTTGAAGCGAATGCGTTGTCGTTAAGCCCATTGGGCCTTTTGAATGGACTATCTCTCTAGGCTGGGACTGTGAACCGTTAACAAATAAAGGAATTGCGCCCTCAACATCACGGGTGCGATCATACCAGCACTAATGCACCGGATCCCATCAGAACCCCGAAGTTAAGCGTGCTTGGGCGAGAGTAGTACTAGGATAGGTGACCCCCTGGGAAGTCCTCGTGTTGCACCCCCTTTTCAATTTTTTTTGCCCTGGTTAGGTTTGCCAAGATACTTTATCCACCAAATTTCTGTTACCGAATCCCACGGAACATTGGGCAAGACAACTTTGCTTCACGTAGAGGGTGGGCCTGCAAACTGAGGGCGTAGGGATTGTGACCAGGTCTCCGTCACTCCGGTGCCCATAAATTTTGATCCGTAAGGAGTTGCGCGGCGCACAACATACCGTTGCAAAGCTCTGTGAGAGCTCTACGACGGGGCAGCTAGCTTGCTCGCAGTGCCAGTTTTTGGAGCCCTAAATCGAACATTTTCATTAGTTTCAAGCAACTTTTCTTCTTTTGCTCTGTTTTTTCGTCCCGGATCGTACGTCGTGAGCTGTTAAAAGGATGACAACCTTACTGGCAGGACATTAGGGGGTCCTACAACGCGTCGATATCACGTCTTTCTAGGATGCTGTGTTGTTGAAGCAGATAGGTTGTCGTTAAGCCCATTGGGCCTTTTGAATTGGCCATCTCTCTAGACTGCGACTGTGAACCGTTAACACATAAAAGAATTGTACCCTCAATATAACGGGTGCGATCATACCAGCATTAATGTACCGGATCCCATCAGATCTCCGAAGTTAAGCGTGCTTGGGCAAGAGTAGTACTAGGATGGTTGACCCCCTGGGAAGTCCTTGTGTTGCACCCCCCTTTTCAATTTTTTTTGCTCTGGTTTGGGCTGCCGAGATACTTTATCGACCACATTTCTATTATAGAATTCCACGGAACCTTGGGCAAGAGAACTTTGCTTCACGTGGAGGCTGGGCCAGCAAACCGAGGGCGTAGGGCTTGTGACCAGGTCTCCGTCGCTCTGGTGCCGATAACTTTTGATCCGTAACGAGTTACGCAGCGCACAGCATACCATTGCAAAGCTCTCCGAAAGCTCTACGAATGGGGCAGCAAGCTTGCTCGCTGTGCCCTTTTTGGAACCCAAAATCGCACGTTTTCATCAATTTTAGGCCACTTTTCTTCTTTTGCTATGTTTTTCCATCCTAGATCGTACGTCATGAACTGTTAAAAGGACGACAACCTTACTCGCGGGACATTAGAGGGCCCTACAACGTGTCGATATCACGTTTTGTGAGGATGCTCCGTTGTTGAAGCGGATGGGTTGTCGTTAAGCTCATTGGGCCTTCTAAATGGGCTATCTCTCTAGGCTGGGACTGTTAATCGTTAACAAATAAAGGAAATGTGCCCTCAACATGACGGGTGCGATCATACTAGCACTAATGCACCGGATCCCATCAGAACTCCGAAGTTAAGCGTGCTTGGACGAGAGTAGTACTAGGATGGGTGACCCCCTGGGAAGTCCTCGTGTTGCACCCCCTTTTCAATTTTTTTGCCCTGGTTAGGGTTGCCAAGATACTTTATCCATCAAATTTCTATTACCGAATCCCACGGAACATTGGGCAAGACAACTTCGCTTCACGTAGAGGCTGGGCCCGTAAACCGAGGGCGTAGGGCTTTTGACCAGGGCTCCGTCACTCCGGTGCCCATAACTTTTGATCCGTAAGGAGGTATGCGGCGCAAAGCATACCGTTGCAAAGCTCTGTGAGTTCTCTACGACGGGTGCGATCATGCTAGCACTAATGGACCGGATCCCATCAGAACTCTGAAGTTAAGCGTGCTTGGGCGAGAGTAGTTCTAGGATGGGTGACCCCCTAGGAAGTCCTCATGTTGCACCCCCTTTTCAATTTTTTGGCCCTAGTTAGGGTTGCCAAGATACTATATCCACCAAATTTCTATTACCGAATCCCATCTAACATTGGGAAGGACAACTTCACTTCACGTAGAGGCTGGGCCCGCAAATCGAGGGCTTAGGGCTTATGACCAGGTCTCTGTCGTTCCGATGCCCATAACTTTTGATTCGTAAGGAGTTACGCAGCGCACAGTATACCGTTACAAATCTCTCTAAGAGCTCTACGACGGGGGCAACTAGCTTGCTCGCTTTGCCCATTTTTAGAGCCAAAAATTCAACATTTTCATCAGTTTCAGGATACTTTTCTTCTTTTGCTCTATTTTTTCATCCTGGATCGTACGTCGTGAGCTGTTATAAGGACGACAACCTTACTCGCGGGACATTAGGAGGCCCTACAATGTTTCGATATCAAGTCTTGCTTGGATGCTGCGTTGTTGCAGTGGATGGACTATCGTTAAGCCCATTGGGCCTTATGAATTGGCCATCTCTCTAGGCTAGGACTGTGAACCGTTAACACATAAAGGAATTGTGTCATCAACATTACGGGTGCGATCATACCAGCACTAATGCACCAGATCCTATCAAAAATCCAAAGTTAAGTGTGCTTGGGCAAGAGTAGTACTAGGATGGGTGACCCCCTGGGAAGTCCTCGTGTTGCACCCCCCTTTTCAATTTTTTTTAGCTCCGGTTTGGGTTGCCAAGATACTTTATCCACCACCTTTCTATTATCGAATCCCACGGCACCTTGTGGCAGACAACTTCGCTTCACGTGGAGGTTGGGGCCGCAAACCGTGGGCATAGGGCTTGTGACCAGGTCTCCGTCGCTCCGGTGCCCATAACTTTTGATCCGTAAGGAGTTACGCGGCGCACAGCATACCGTTGCAAAGCTCTCCGACAGCTCTACGAAGGGGGTGGCGAGCTTGCTCGCTATGCACTTTTTGGAGCCCAAAATCGAACGTTTTCATCAATTTCAGGCCACTTTTCTTCTTTTGCTCTGTTTTTCCATCCCGGATCGTACGTCATGAGCTGTTAAAAGGACGACAGCCTTACTCGCGGGACATTAGAGGGCCCTACAACGTGTCGATATCACCTCTTGCGACAATGCTGTGTTGTTGAAGCGGATGGGTTGTTGTAAAGCCCATTGGGCCTTTTGAATGGGCCATCTCTCAAGGCTGGGACTGTTAACCGTTAACAAATAAAGGAATTATGCCCTCAACATGACAGGTGCGATCATACCAGCACTAAATTACCGGATCCCATCAGAACTCCGAAGTTAAGCGTGCTTTGGCGAGAGTAGTATTCAGATGGGTGACCCCCTGAGAAGTCCTCGTTTTGCACCCCCTTGTCAATTTTTTTTGCCTTGGTTAGGGTTGCCTAGATACTTTATCCACCAAATTTCTAATACCGAATCCCATAGAACATTGGACAACTTCGCTTCACGTAGAGGCTGGGCCCGCAAACCGAGGGCGTAGGGCTTGTGAGTAGGTCTCCGTCGCTCCGGTTCCCATAACTTTTGATCCATAAGGAGTTATACGGCGCACAACATACCATTGCAAACCTCTATGAGAGTTCTACGACGTGGGCAGCCAGCTTTTTCGTTGTGCTCATTTTTGGAGCCTAAAATCGAACGTTCTCATCAGTTTCAGGCTACTTTTCTTCTTTTGCTCTATTTTTTCGTCCCGAATCATACGTCGTGAGCTATTAAAAGGACAACAAACTTACTTGCGGGACATTAGGGGGCCCTACAATGCTTTGAAATCATGTCTTGCAAGGATGTTGCGTTGTTGAAGCAGATCGGTTATCGTTAATCCCATTGGGCTATCTCTCTAGGCTGGGACTGTGAACCGTTAACACATAAAGGAACTGTGCCCTCAACTTGACGGGTGCGATCATACCAGCACTAATGCATCGGATCCCATCAGAACTCTGAAGTTAAGCGTGCTTGGGCGAGAGTAGTACTAGGATGGGTGACCTCTTGGGAAGTCCTCGTGTTGCACCCCCATTTTCAATTTTTTTGCTACAGTTTGGGTTGCCAAGATATTTTATCCACCTCAATTCTATTATCGAATCCCACGGTGTGAAACCCCACTTCCTGCTTATCTCGTTTTACGTGCTATACCTCGTTTTGCATGCATGTAATCTGTTTATGTGCTATAGGACCTAGAAAGTTATAATTTTGATGTCAATACTCCTAATACGTGCTAAATGTGCATTCATGAAATTTTTATCAAAAACGGAGTCAGAAATTTTATCATCGATTTTCAGTGAATAGTGTTTTTGAAACACGTCCGCTAAAATTTTGAAACTGGTCTTTTTAACCCTTCTAGACCTAGTCCACGGACTTTGATAGACCTGTGTTTGATGAAAACGGTTTTAAAATCGGCTTAAGAATTTATTAGGGTTTTTACACCGACTTTTACGAAAATCGAGTTTTAAGCCGACTCGGGTGAAATTGTTGGATTGTAAAACTTCATGTCACCTAAAAATAATTTACTTGAGCTAGCTTGTGTGTTGAATAAATGTTTTGAACTTTGATTATCAAGAAAATGCCTTTAATGTCAAGAAAACACAAAAATATCAATTTAAATTAACTTTGACTTTATTAAATTATTGACCTTATAAGCTAACATCACCTACACACACTCACACAACACAAAAACACCATCACACACACACACATTGCCGTGAGTTTGAGGGAGAGAAAGCCAAAGAGATTTCAAAGCTTTTCAATCCAATTTTTCAAAGAAAAACTTGATTTTTGTTCGTAGAACTTCGCACCGACTTGGATTCTGCTTGTTGGGCACGCATAGCACGCATTCCTAGGCTTATATCGCATCAAAGGTGAGAGAAAAATTCTAGATCTCAAAATGTCATTTTTATACTTTTGCTCATAAATGAAAATTTAACCGTTAGAATTGAAATATGATGATAGATTATTACTCCTTGCATGCTAGGGATCGTTATATACTAATACTACGAATTTCTGTCGGATGTAGCATAATTTTTATTTTTCGGGTATTTAATTTTGATTAAAATGTTCAAAGTTGAATTAAATGAGTTGTGTTGATCGAAATCGATTGCCGTCGATTTCTAAATACTTGATAATTACGTGTTAGTGCTGTTGTAATGCCGAATTTTCGATTACATTGTTCGTGTGAAAATCTGGAAAATCCAGCCATGACATCCTAGGGTCTTAGGGTTATCGGGCATGATCTGGAGGTGTTATGGTGGATTTCCGAGAGGGATAATGTAGTAGGTTGAATGGGTGAGTGATAGAAACTGATTTGGCAATGTTTGGATTAGTAGATTGTAAGTTATGAATTTTAGAAGTTTAGGTTGTCATTCTTTAAATTCTTGAACGATGCCTTTAGATGATTGGGTTGTGTTTGAGTGTTGAATTGTGAGTTGTTGATGGGTAATTTAGAGTTTAATTGTGTATATGATGCATGTCCGGTTAGATGGCCTACTTTGTCATCTAACTAAGTTAATTGATTGATTGATTATTATTGAGTTCGGGAATCGGGTACTTTCGTTGCTGATCTCCCAATTGATTGATTGATTATTATTGAGTTCGGGAATCGGGCACTTTCGTTACTGATCTCCCAATTGATTGATTGATTGATGATTGATGATGATTATGGAGTCTTGGTATGTGTGTGCCACCTCTCGGGCAGCGTTGGGCTGTCGGGTTGATAACGGCATGACTGCCATAGGCTACCCCCAGCTCGCATGACGGAGGTGTCATGGAGGGAGGGGCTAGTGAGGTACCTCGGGTGCATGAGTAATGGGGAGTTATAAGAAGAACGGTTGAGATCGTGATGGCGTTTGGAGCTACACCAAATAGAGTATCCTTTATTGATTGGTTATATAGCTATGTGATGATAGTATTATTTGTGTTATTGTGTGTTTACTGACTCAAAGGATTATTCCAAGGAGTTTAGTAGACCTTGCTCGAGATCTATCAGATCCTCACTAGGCTTATGTATATAAGCTCACTCTCTATTATTGCATGCATACAGGTGTTCTATCGCAGGATTACGGGTACGTGCCTCCTGAAGAGGAGAATGTGGAAAATGTGCCTTACGTGGACGAGTCATATGTTCCTGAGTCTTATCCATGATTCTATGTTGTTTAATGTCATGTATATTAGCTCAATAGACTTTTATATGCTTTATGGTTCTTATTGTAATAGATGTTGAAAATATGATGATCCAAATGATGTTAAATTATTGGCTTTCTTTTGTCTATGGTTAAGTTGTAGATGTGTCTCAACTTATTTTTTGAAATGTATGATAAGGCTGAGGTATTGTATGTTATGTTGGAACGGAGGTAGATAACGAAGACTGATTATTGTATATTAAGGTTATGTTGTATGTTGTTATGCTGTTGAGGAGTTGTGGTTTGTATGGTTATAGAAATTGATGTGTAATGTTATTAATGAGGTTGGTTTAGAACCTCGGTAATCTATTTACTGTCGTTATGCTGTCGAAATTCCGTTGCGTCCTGACTGATTGTAGGTTGGGTCGAGTTGGGGCGTGACACACGGCACCTTGGGCAAGACTACTTCGCTCCACGTGGAGGCTAGGCCGGCAAACCAAGGGCGCAGGGCTTGTGACCAGGTCTCCGTCGCTCTGGTGCCCATAACTTTTGATCCGTAAGTAGTTACGCGGCACACAGCATACCGTTGCAATGCTCTCTAAGAGCTCTACGACGGGGGCAGCTAGCTTGCTCGATGTGCCCCTATTTGGAGCCCAAAATCAAACGTTTTCATTAGTTTCAGGCTATTTTTCTTCTTTTGCTCTATTTTTTCGTCCTGGATCGTACGTCGTGAGCTGTTAAAAGGACGACAACCTTACTAGCGGGACATTAGGGGGCCCTACAACGCGTCGATATCCCGTCTTGCTAGGATGCTGTGTTGTTGAAGCAGATGGGTTATCGTTAAGCCTATTAGGCCTTTTGAATTGGCCTTCGCTCTAGGCTGGGACTGTGAACCGTTAACACATAAAGGAATTGTTCCCTCAACATTACGGGTGCGATCATACCAGCACTAATGTACCGGATCCCATTAGAACTCCGAAGTTAAGCGTGCTTGGGCTAGAATAGTACTAGGATGGGTGACCCCTTGGGAAGTCCTCATGTTGCATCCCCCTTTTCAATTTTTTTTGCTCCAGTTTGGGTTGCCAAGATACTTCATCCACCACATTTCTATTATCAAATCCCACGGCACCTTAGGCATGGCAACTTCGTTTCACGTGGAGGCTGGGCCCACAAACCGGGAGCGTAGGGCTAGTGACTAGGTCTCCGTTGCTCCGGTGCCCATAACTTTTGATCCGTAAAGAGTTACGCGACGCACAACATACTGTTGCAATGCTGTCCAACAGCTCTACAAAGAGGGCAATGAGCTTGCTGACTGTGCCCTTTTTGGAGCCCAAAATCGAACGTTTTCATCCGTTTCAGGCCACTTTTCTTCTTTTGCTATGTTTTTCTGTCCCGGATCGTACGCCGTGAGCTGTTAAAATGACGACAACCTTACTCACGGGACATTAGAGGGCCCTACAACGCGTCGATATCACGTCTTGCGAGGATGCTACATTGTTGAAGCGGATGAGTTATCGTTAAGCCCATTGGGCCTTTCAAATGGCCCATCTCTCTAGGCTGGGACTGTGAACCGTTAATAAATAAAGGAATTATGCCCTCAACATGACGGGTGTGATCATACCAGCACTAATGCATCGGATCCCATCAGAACTCCGAAGTTAAGCATGCTTGGGCGAGAGTAGTACTAGGATGGGTGACCCCCTTGGAAGTCCCCGTGTTGCACCCCCTTTTCAATTGTTTTTGCTCTGGTTTGGGTTGCCAAGATACTTTATCCACCAAATTTCTAATATTGAATCCAACGGAATATTGGGCAAGACAACTTCACTTGACATAGAGGCTAGGCCCGCAAACCGAGGTCATAGGGCTTGTGACCAGGTCTCCGACGCTCCGGTGCCATAACTTTTGATCTGTAAGGAGTTACGCGGCATACATCATACCGTTGCAAAGCTCTCTGAGAGCTCTACGACGGGGGCAGCCAGCTTGCTCACCCTACCATTTTTGGAGCCTAAAATCGAACGTTTTCATCAGTTTCATGCCATTTTCTTCTTTTGCTTTATTTTTTCATCCCGGATCGTACGTCGTGAGATATTAAAACGATGACAAGCTAACTCACGGGACATTAGGGGGCCTTACAACACGACGATATCACGTCTTGCAAAGCTGCTGTGTTGTTGAAGTGGATGGGTTATCGTTAAGCCCATTGGGCCTTTTGAATTGGCCATCTCTCTTGGCTAGGGCTGTCAACCGTTAACACATAAAGGAATTGTGCCCTCAACATTACGGGTGTAATCATACCAGCACTAATGCATCGGATCCCATCAGAACTCCGAAGTTAAGCGTGCTTGGGCGAGAGTAGTACTAGGATGGGTGACCCCCTGGGAAGTCCTCTTGTTGTACCCCCCTTTTCAATTGTTTTTGCTCTGGTTTGGGTTGCCAAGATACTTTATTCTCCACATTTATATTATCGAATGCCACGGCACCTTGGGCAAGACAACTTCGCTTCATGTGGAGGCTGGGCCCGCAAACCGAGGGCGTAGGGCTTGTGGCCAGGTCTCTGTCGCTCTGGTGCCCATAACTTTTCATTCGTGAGGAGTTACACGGTGCACAACATACCGTTGCAAAGCTCTCCGACAGATCTACGAATGGGGCAGCGAGCCTACTCGCTTTTCCCTTTTTGGAGCCAAAAATTGAACGTTTTCATCAGTTTTGGGCCACTTTTCTTATTTTGCTCTGTTTTTCCATCCCGCATCATACATCGTGAGCTATTAAAAGGATGACAACTTACTTATGGGACATTAGATGGCCCTACAATTCAAAGATATCACGTCTTGCGAGGATGATGCATTGTTGAAATGGATGGGTTGTCGTTAAGCCCATTGGGCCTTTTGAATGGGCCATCTCTCTAGGTTGGGACTATGAACCGTTAACAAATAAAGGAATTGTGCCCTCAACATGACGGGTGCGATCATTCCAGCACTAATGGACCGAATTCCATCAGAACTCCGAAGTTAAGCGTGCTTGGGTGAGAGTTGTACTAGGACGGGTGACCCCTTGGGAAGTCCTCGTGTTGCACACACTTTTTAATTTTTTTTGCCCTGGTTAGGGTTGCCAAGATACTTTATCCACCAAATTTCTTTTACCGAATCCCACAGAACATTGGGCAAGACAACTTCGCTTCACGTAGGGGCTGGGCCCGTAAACCGAGGGCGTAGGGCTTGTGACCAGGTCTCCGTCGCTCCGGTGCCCATAAATTTTGATCCGTATGGAGTTATGCGGCACACAGCATGCCGTTACAAAGCTCTCTGAGAGCTCTACGACGGGACCAGCCAGCTTGCTCACTTTGCCCATTTTTGGAGCCCAAAATCGAACGTTTTCATTAGTTTCAGGCCACTTTTCTTATTTTGCTCTATTTTTTCGTCCCGGATCGTATATCGTGAGCTGTTAAAAGGATAACAACCTTACTAGCCAGATATTAGGGGTCCCTACAATGCGTCGATATCATGTCTTGCTAGGATGATGCGTTGTTGAAGCATATAGGTTATCGTTAAGCCCATTGGGCCTTTTGAATTGGCCATCTCTCTAGGCTGGGACAGTGAACCGTTAACACATAAAGGAATTGTGCCCTCAACATGACGGGTGCCATCATACCAGCACAAATGCACTGGATCCCATCAGAACTCCGAAGTTAAGCGCGCTTGGGCAAGAGTAGTACTAGGATGGGTGACCCCCTGGGAAGTCCTCGTGTTGTACCCCCCTTTTCAATTTTTTTTGCTCCGGTTTGGGTTGCCAAGATACTTTATCGACCACATTTCTATTATCAAATCCCACCGCACCTCGGGCAAGACAACTTCGCTTCACGTCGAGGCTGGGCCTCCAAATCGAGGGCGTAGAGCTTGTGACCAGGTCTCCGTCGCTCCGGTGCCCATAACTTTTGATCCGTAAATAGTTACGCGGTGTACAGCATACCGTTGCAAAGCTCTCCGATAGCTCTACGAAAGGGGCAGCGAGCTTGCTCGCTTTGCCCTTTTTGGAGCCCAAAATCGAAAGTTTTCAACAGTTTCAGGCCAATTTTCCTCTTTTGCTCTATTTTTTAGTCCCGGATCATACGTCGTGAGCAGTTAAAAGGACGACAACCTTACTCGCGGGGCATTAGAGGTCCCTACAACGTGTCAATATCATGTCTTGCGAGGATGCTCCGTTGTTGAAGCAGATGGGTTATCGTTAAACCCATTGGACCTTTTGAATTGGCTATCTCTCTAGGCTGGGATTGTGAACCGTTAACACATAAAGGAATTGTGCTCTCAACATGACGGGTGCGATTATACCAGGACTAATACACCGAATCCCCTCACAACTCCGAAGTTAAGCGTGCTTCGCCGAGAGTAGTACTAGGATCGGTGACCCCTTGGGAAGTCCTCGTGTTGCACCCCATTTTCAATTTTTTTTGCCCTGGTTAGGGTTGCCAAGATACTTTATCCACCAAATTTATATTACCGAATCCCACGGAACATTGGGCAAGACAACTTCGCTTCAAGTAGAGGTTGGGCCCGCAAACCAAGGGCGTAGGGCTTGTGACCAGGTCTCCGTCGCTCTGGTGCCTATAACTTTTGATCAGTAAGGTGTTACGCGGCGCACAGTATACCGTTGCAAAGCTCTCTGAGAGCTCTACGACGGGGGCAGCCAGCTTTCTCGCTTTGCCCTTTTTGGAGCCCAAAATTGAACATTTTCATCAGTTTTAGGCCACTTTTCTTCTTTTGCTTTGTTTTTTCATCCCGGATCGTACGTCATGAGCTGTTAAAAGGACAACAACCTCACTCGCGGGACATTAGGGGGCCCTACAATGTGTCAATATCACGTCTTGCTTGGGTGTTGCGTTGTTGAAGCGGATGGGTCATCGTTAAGTCCATTGGGCCTTTTGAATTGGCCATCTCTCTAGGCTGGGACTCTGAACCGTTAACGCATAAAGGAATTGTGCCCTCAACATGACGGGTGCCATCATACCAGCACTAATACACTGGATCCCATCAAAACTCCGAAGTTAAGCGTGCTTGGGCAAGAGTAGTACTAGGATGGGTGACCCCTTGGGAAGTCCTCGTGTTGTACCCCCCTTTTCAATTTTTTTTGCTCCGGTTTAGGTTGCCAAGATACTTTATCAACCACATTTCTATTACCAAATCCCACCGCACCTTGGGCAAGACAACTTCACTTCACGTAGAGGCTGGGCCCGCAAACCGAGGGCGTAGGGCTTGTGACCAGGTCTCCATCGCTCCGGTGCCCATAACCTTTGATCTGTAAGGAGCTACGTGTCGCACTGCATACCGTTGCAAAGCTCTCCGACAGCTCTTTGAATGGGGCAGAGAGCTTGCTCGCTATGCCCTTTTTGGAGCCCAAAATCGCACGATTTCATCAATTTCAGGCCACTTTTCTTCTTTTTCACGATTTTTTGGTCCCGGATCGTACATCGTGAACTGTTAAAAGGACGACAACCTTACTCGCGGGACATTAGAGGGCCTTACACTGCATTGATATCACGTGTTGCGAGGATGCTGCGTTGTTGAAGCGGATGGGTTGTCGTTAAGCCCATTGGACCTTTTGAATGGTCTATCTCACTAAGCTGGGACTGTGAACCGTTAACAAATAAGGGAATTGTGCCCTCAAGATGATGGGTGCGATCATACCAGCACTAATGCACCGGATCCCATCACAACTCCGAAGTTAAGCGTGCTTGGGCGAGAGTAGTACAAGGATGGGTGACCCCTTGGGAAGTCCTCGTGTTGCACTCCCTTTTCAATTTTTTTTGCTCCGGTTTGGGTTGCCAAGATACTTTATCCACCACATTTCTATTATCGAATCCCACGGCACCGTGGGCAAGACAACTTCGCTTCACGTGGAGGCAGCCAACTTTTGATCCGCAAGGAGTTACGCGGCGCACAGCATTCCGTTGGAAAGCTCTCTGAGAGCTCTACGACGGGGGCAGCCAGCTTGCTCACTGTGCCCATTTTTGGAGCCCAAAATCGAATGGTTTCATCAGTTTTAGACCACTAATTGGTCGGATCCCATCAGAACTCCGAAGTTAAGCGAGCTTGGGCGAGAATAGTACTAGGATGGGTGACCCCGTGGAAAGTCCTCGTGCTGCACCCCGCTTTTCATTTTTTTTTTTCTCCGGCTTGGGTTGCCAAGATACTTTATCCACCACATTTCTATTATAGAATCCCACGGCACCTTGGGCAAGACAACTTCGCTTCACGTGGAGGCTGGGCTCGCAAACCGAGGGCGAAGGGCTTATAAGCAGGTCTCTGTCGCTCTGGTGCCCATAACTTTTGATCCGTAAAGAGTTATACGACACACAGCATACCGTTGCAAAGCTCTCCGATAGCTCTACGAAGGGGGCAGCGAGCTTGCTGTGCCTTTTTTGGAGCCCAAAATCGTACATTTTCATCAGTTTCGGGCCACTTTTCTTCTTTTGGTCTGTTTTTAAGTCCTGAATCGTATGTCGTGAACTATTAAAAGGACGACAACCTGACTTGTAGGACATTAGAAGGCCCTACAACACGTCGATGTCACGTCTTGCGAGGATGCTGTGTTTTTGAAGTGGATGGGTCGTCGTTAAGCCTATTGGGCCTTTTGACTGGGCTATCGCTCTAGGCTGGGACTGTGAACCGTTAACAAATAAAAGAATTGTGCCCTCAACGTGACGGGTGTGATCATAGCCGCACAAATGCATCGGATCCCATCAGAACTCCGAAGTTAAGCGTGCTTGGCAAGAGTAGTACTAGGATGGGTGACCCAGTGGGAAGTCCTCGTGTTGCACCCCCCTTTTCAATTTTTTTTGCTCTGGCTTGGGTTGCCAAGATACTTTATCCACCACATTTCTATTATCGAATCCCACGGCACCTTGGGCAAGACAACTTCGATTCACGTGTTGGCTGGGCCCGCAAACCGAGGGCGTAGGGCTTGTGAGTAGGTCTCTGTCGCTCCGGTGCCCATAACTTTTGATCCATAAGGAGTTACATGGTGCATAGCATACCGTTGCAAAGAACTCCGACAGCTCTACGAATGGGGTAGTGAGCTTGCTCGCTCTACCCTTTTTGGAGCCCAAAATCGCACGTTTTCATCCGTTTCAGGCCACTTTTCTTCTTTTGCTCCATTTTTCCATCTCGGATCGTACGTCGTGAGCTGTTAAAAGGATGACAACCTTACTCGTGGGACATTAGAGGGCCCTACAACACGTCAATATCATGTCTTGCGGGGATGCTTCGTTGTTGAAGCGGATGGGTTGTCGTTAAGCCCATTGGGCCTTTTGAATGGGCTATCTCTCTAGGTTGGGACTGTGAACCATTAACAAATAATAGAATTGTGTCCTCAACATTATGGGTGCGATCATACCAGTACTAATGCATCGGATCCCATCAGAACTCTGAAGTTATGCGTGCTTGGGCGAGAGTAGTAGTAGGATGGGTGACCCCCTGGCAAGTCCTCGTGTTGCACCCCCTTTCCAATTTTTTTTGCTCCGGTTTGGGTTGCCAAGATACTTTATCCACCACATTTCTATTATCGAATCCCACGGCACCGTGATCAAGACAACTTCGCTTCACATGGAGGCAGCCAACTTTTGATTCGCAAGGAGTTACGCGGCGCACAGCATACCGTTGGAAAGCTCTCTGAGAGCTCTACGACGGGGGTAGCCAGCTTGCTCACCGTGCCCCTTTTTGGAGCCCAAAATCGAACGTTTTCATCAGTTTTAGGCCACTTTTCTTCTTTTGCTTTATTTTTTAATCTCGGATCATACTTCGTGAGTTGTTAAAAGGACATTAGAGGGGCCTACAATGCGTCGATATCATGTCTTACGAGGATGCTGCGTTGTTGAAGTAGATGGGTTGTCGTTAAGCCCATTGGCCTTTTGAATGGGCCATCTCTCTAGGCTGGGACTGTGAACCGTTCACAAATGAAGGAATTGTGCCCTTAACATGACGGATGCGGTCATACAAGCACTAATGGGTCGGATCCCATCAGAACTCCGAAGTTAAGCGTGCTTTGGCGAGAGTAGTACTTAGATAGTTGACCCCCGGGCAAGGCCTCGTATTGCACCCCCTTTTCAATTTTTTTTGCCCTGGTTAGGGTTGCCAAGATACTTTATCAACCAAATTTCTATTACCGAATCCCACGGAACATTGGCCAAGACAACTTCGCTTCACGTAGAGGTTGGGCCTGCAAACCGAGGGCGTAGGCCTTGTGACCAGGTCTCTGTCGCTCCGGTGCCCATAACTTTTGATCCGCAAGGAGTTACGTGGTGTACAGCATACCGTTGTGAAGCTCTCCGACAGCTCTACGGAGGGGGCAGCGGGCTTGCTCGCTATGCCCTTTTTGGAGCCCAAAATCGCACGATTTCATTAGTTTCAGGCCACTTTTCTTCTTTTTCTCTATTTTTTTCTCCCGGATCGTACGTCGTGAGCTATTAAAAGGGCGACAACCTTACTTGCGGGACATTAGAGGGCCCTACAACGCGTCGATATCACGTCTTGCGAAGATGCTGCGTTGTTGAAGCGGATGGGTTGTCGTTATGCCCATTGGGCCTTTTGAATGGGCCATCTCACTAAGCTGGGCCTGTGAACCGTTAACAAATAAAGGAATTGTGCCCTCAACATGACGGGTGCTATCATACCAGCACTAATGGACCGGATCCCATCTGAACACCGAAGTTAAGCATGCTTGGGCGAGAGTAGTACTAGGATGGGTGACCCCCTGAGAAGTCTTCGTGTTGCACCCCCTTTTTCAATTTTTTCTGCCCTGGTTAGGTTTGCCAAGATACTTTATCTACCAAATTTCTATTACCGAATCTCACGGCACCTTGGGCAAGACAACTTCACTTCACGTGGAGGTTGGGCCCGCAAACCGAGGGCGTAGGGCTTGTGACTAGGTCATTTTTCTTCTTTTGCTTTGTTTTTCTATCCTGGATCGTACGTCATGAGCAGTTAAAAGGACGATAACCTTACTCACGGGACATTAAGGGGCCCTACAATGTGTCAATATCACTTCTTGCTAGGATGTTGCGTTGTTGAAGCGGATGGGTCATCATTAAGCCCATTGGGCCTTTAGAATTAGCCATCTCTCTAGGCTGGGACTGTGAACCGTTAACACATAAAGGAATTGTGCCCTCAACATTACGGGTGCGATCATACCATCACTAATGCACCGGATCCCATCAGAACTCCAAAGTTAAGCGTGCTTGGGCGAGAGTAGTACTAGGATGGGTGACCCCCTGGCAAGTCCTCGTGTTGCACCCCCATTTTCATTTTTTTGCTCCGGTTTGGGTTGCCAAGATATTTTATCCACCACATTTCTATTATCGAATCCCACGGAACCTTGGGCAAGACAACTTCGCTTCACGTGGAGGTTGGGACCGCAAACCGATGGCATAGGGCATGTGACCAGGTCTCCGTCACTTCGGCGCCCATAACTTTTGAGCCACAAGGAGTTACGCGGTGTACTGCATACCGTTACAAAGCTCTCCAATAGCTTTTCGACTAGGGCAGCGAGCTTGCTCGCTTTGCCCTTTTTGGAGCCCAAAATTGCACGTTTTCATCAGTTTCAGGCCGCTTTACTTCTTTTGCTCTATTTTTTTGTCCCGGATCGTACGTCGTGAGCTGTTAAAAGGACGACAACCTTACTCGCGAGACATTAGAGGGCCTTACAATGAGTCGATATCACGTCTTGTGAGGATGCTGCGTTGTTGAAGCGGATGGGCTGTCGTTAAGCCCATTGGCCCTTTTGAATGGGCTATCTCACTGGGCTGGGACTGTGAACCCTTAACAAATAAAAGAATTATGCCCTCAACATGACGGGTGCAATCATACCAGCAATAATGCATCGAATCCCATCAAAACTCCGAAGTTAAGCTTTCTTGGGCAAGAGTAGTACTAGGATGGGTGACCCCTTGGGAAGTCCTCGTGTTGAACCCTCTTTTCAATTTTTTTTGCTCCGGTTTGGGATGCCAAGATACTTTATCCACCACATTTCTATTATCGAATCCCACGGCACCTTGGGCAAGACAACTTCGCTTCACGTGGAGGCTGGGCCTGCAAACCGAGGGCGTAGGGCTTGTGACCAGGTCTTCGTCGCTCCGGTACCCATAACTTTTGAACCGTAAGGACTTATGCGGTGCACAACATACCGTTTCAAAGATATCTGAGAGCTCCACGATGAGGGCAGCCAGCTTGCTCGCTATGCCCCTTTTTGGAGCCCAAAATCGAACGTTCACATTAGTTTCAGGCTTGTTTTATTCTTTTGCTCTGTTTTTTCGTCCCGGATCGTACGTCGTAAACTGTTAAAAGGACGACAACCTTACTCACGGGACATTAGAGGGCCCTACAATGCGTCAATATCACGTCTTGAGAGGATGTTGCGTTGTCGGAGCGGATGGGTTATCGTTAAGCCCATTGGGCCTTTTGAATGGGCCATCTCTCTAGGCTGGGACTGTGAGCCGTTAACAAATAAAGGAATTGTGCCCTCAACATGACGGGTGTGATCATACCAGCAATAATGCATCAGATCCCATCAGAACTCCGAAGTTAAGCATGCTTGGGCGAGAGTAGTACTAGGATGGGTGTTCCCTTGGGAAGTCTTCGTGTTGCACCCCCTTTTAAATTTTTTTTGCCCCGGTTAGGGTTGCCAAGATACTTTATCCGCCAAATTTCTATTACCGAATCCCACGGCACCTTGGGCAAGACAACTTCACTTTACGTGGTAGCTGGGCCCGGTAACCAAGGGCGTAGCGCTTGTGACCAGGTCTCTGTCACTCCGGTGCCCATAACTTTTGATTTGTAAGGAGTTACGCGGCGCACAGCATACCGTTGCAAAGCTTTTTGAGAGCTCTACGACGAGGGTAGCCAGCTTACTCGCTGTGCCCATTTTTGGAGCCCAAATCGAACATTTTCTTCAGTTTCAAGCCACTTTTCCTTTTTTCCTCTAATTTTTCATCCTGGATCGTACGTCGTGAGCTTTTAAAAGAACCACAACCTTACTAGCGGGACATTAGGGGGCCCTACAATGCGCTGATATCACGTCTTGCTAGGATGCTACATTGTTGAAGCAGATGGGTTATCGTTAAACCCATTGGGCCCTTTGAATTGGCTATCTCTCTAGGCTGGGATTGTGAACCGTTAACACAAAAAGGAATTGTGCCCTCAACATGACGGGTGCGATCATACCAGGACTAATTCACTGGATCCCATCAGAACTCCGAAGTTAAGCGTGCTTGGGCGAGAGTAGTACTAGGATGGGTAACCCCCTGGGAAGTCCTCGTGTTCCACCCCGCTTTTCAATTTTTTTTTCTCCGGCTTGGGTTGCCAAGATACTTTATCCACCACATTTCTATTATAGAATCCCACGGCACCTTTGGCAAGACAACTTCGCTTCACGTGGAGGCTGGGCCCATAAACCGAAGGCGTAGGGCTTGTAACCAGGTCTCCGTCGCTCCGGTGCCCATAACTTTTGATCCGTAAAGAGTTATACGACACACAGCATACCGTTGCAAAGCTCTCCGATAGCTCTACGAAGGGGGCAGCGAGCTTGTTGTGCCTTTTTTGGAGCCCAAAATCGTACATTTTCATCAGTTTCGGGCCACTTTTCTTCTTTTGGTCTGTTTTTAAGTCCTGAATCGTATGTCGTGAACTGTTAAAAGGACGACAACCTGACTTGTAGGACATTAGAAGGCCCTACAACGCGTCGATGTCACGTCTTGCGAGGATGCTGTGTTTTTGAAGTGGATGGGTCGTCGTTAAGCCTATTGGGCCTTTTGACTGGGCTATCGCTCTAGGCTGGGACTGTGAACCGTTAAAAAATAAAGGAATTGTGCCCTCAACATGACGGGTGCGATCATACCCACACAAATGCATCGGATCCCATCAGAACTCCGAAGTTAAGCGTGCTTGGCAAGAGTAGTACTAGGATGGGTGACCCAGTGGGAAGTCCTCGTGTTGCACCCCCCTTTTCAATTTTTTTTGCTTCAGCTTGGGTTGCCAAGATACTTTATCCACCACATTTCTATTATCGAATCCCACGGTACCTTGGGCAAGACAACTTCGATTCACGTGTTGACTGGGCCTGCAAAGCGACGGCGTAGGGCTTGTGACCAAGTCTCTGTCGCTTCGGTGCCCATAACTTTTGATCCATAAGGAGTTACGCGGCGCACAGCATACCGTTGCAAAGAACTCTGACAGCTCTACGAATGGGGCAGCGAGCTTGCTCGCTCTGCCCTTTTTGGAGCCCAAAACCGCAAGTTTTCATCAGTTTCAGGCGAATTTTCTTCTTTTGCTTCGTTTTTTCGTCTCGGATCGTACGTCGTGAGCTGTTAAAAGGATGACAACCTTACTCGTGGGACATTAGAGGGCCCTACAACACGTCAATATCATGTCTTGCGGGGATGCTTCGTTGTTGAAGCGAATGGGTTGTCGTTAAGCCCATTGGGCCTTTTGAATAGGCTATCTCTCTAGGTTGGGACTGTGAACCGTTAACAAATAATAGAATTGTGTCCTCAACATTATGGGTGCGATCATACCAGTACTAATGCATCGGATCCCATCAAAACTCCGAAGTTATGCGTGCTTGGGCGAGGGTAGTAGTAGGATGGGTGACCCCCTGGCAAGTCCTCGTGTTGCACCCCTCTTTTCAATTTTTTTTTGCTCCGGTTTAGGTTGCCAAGATACTTTATCCACCACATTTCTATTATCGAATCCCACGGCACATTCGGCAAGACAACTTCGCTTCAGGTGTAGGCTGGGCTCGTAAACCGAGGGCGTAGGGCTTGTGACAAGGACTCCGTCGCTCCGGTGCCCATAACTTTTGATCCGTAAGGAGGTACGCGGCGCACAGCATACCGTTGCAAAGCTCTCCGACAGCTCTACGAATAAGGTAGCGAGCTTGCTCGCTGTGCCCTTTTTGGAGCCCAAAATCGCACATTTTCATCAGTTTCAGGCCAGTTTTCTTCTTTTGCTCTGTTTTTCCGTCCGGATCGTACGTCGTGAGCAGTTAAAAGGATGACAACCTTACTCGCGGGACATTGAGGGCCCTACAACGCGTCGATATCACATCTTGCGAGGATGCAGTGTTGTTGAAGCAGATGGGTTGTCGTTAATCCATTGGGCCTTTTGAATGAGCTATCTCTCTAGGCTGGGACTGTGAACCGTTAACAAATAAAGGAATTGTGCCCTCGACATGATGGGTGCGATCATACCAGCACTAATGCATCGGATCCCAACCGAACTCCCAAGTTAAGCGTGCTTGGAAGAGAGTAGTACTAGGATGGGTGACCCCCTGGGAAATCCTCGTGTTGCACCCCCCTTTTCAATTTTTTTTGCTCCGGTTTGGGTTGCCAAGATACTGTATCCACCACATTTCTATTATCGAATCCCATGGCACCTTGGGCAAGACAACTTCGGTTCACGTGGAGGCTGGGCCAGCAAACCGAGGGCGTAGGGCTTGTAACCAAGTCTCCGTCGTTCCGGTGCCCATAACTTTTGATCCGTACGGAGTTACACGGCGCATAACATACCATTGCAAAGCTCTCTGAGAGCTCTACGACGGGGGCAGCCAGCTTGCTCGTTGTACCCCTTTTTGGAGCCAAAAATTGAATGTTCTCATCAGTTTCAGGCCAGTTTTCTACTTTTGCTCTATTTCTTCATCCCGGATCGTACGTCGTGAGCTGTTAAAAGGCCGACATCCTTACTCACGGGAAATTAGAAGGCCCTACAATGCGTCGATATCACGTCTTGCGAGGATGCTGCGTTGTTGAAGCGGATGGGTTATCGTTAAGCCGATTGGGAATTTTGAATGGGCCATATCTCTAGGCTGGGACTGTGAGCTATTAAAAAATTAAGGAATTGTGCCCTCAACATGACGGGTGCGATCATACCAGCACTAATGCATCGGATCCCATCAGAACTCCGAAGTTAAGCTTGTTTGGGTGAGAGTAGTACTAGGATGGGTGTTCCTTTGGGAAGTCCTCGTGTTGCACTACCTTTTAAATTTTTTTTGCCCTGGTTAGGGTTGCCAAGATACTTTATCCACCAAATTTCTATTATTGAATCCCCCGGCACCTTGGGCAAGACAACTTCTCTTCACGTGGCGGTTGGGCCCGGAAACCAAGGGCGTAGGGCTTGTGACCAGGTCTCCGTCGTTCCGGTGCCCATAACTTTTTATCCGTACGGAGTTACGCGGCGCACAGCATACCGTTGCAAAGCTTTTTGAGAGCTCTACGACGAGGACATCAAGCTTACTCGCTGTGCCCATTTTTGGAGCCCAAATCGAACATTTTCTTCAGTTTCAAGCCACTTTTCCACTTTTGCTCTTTTTTTCGTCCTGGATCGTACGTCGTGAGCTGTTAAAAGGACGACAACCTTACTAGCGGGACATTAGGGGCCTCTACAATGCGCAGATATCACGTCTTGCAAGGATGCTGCGTTGTTGAAGCAGATGGGTTATCGTTAAACCCATTGGGCCTTTTGAATTGGCTATCTCTCTAGGCTAGGATTGTGAACCGTTAACACATAAAGGAATTGTGCCCTCAACAGGACAGGTGCGATCATACCAGGACTAATGCACCGGATCCCATCAGAACTCTGAAGTTAAGTGTGCTTGGGCAAGAGTAGTACTAGGATGGGTAACCCCCTGGGAAGTCCTCGTGCTGCACCCTCCTTTTCAATTTTTTTTGCTCCAGCTTGGGTTGCCAAGATACTTTATCCACCACATTTCTATTATCGAATCCCACAGCACCTTGTGCAAGACAACTTCGCTTCACGTGGAGGCTAGGCCTGCAAACCGAGGGCGTAGGGCTTGTGACCAGGTCTCCGTCGCTCTGGTGCCCATAATTTTGGATCCGTAAGGAGTTACACGGCACACAGCGTACCGTTGCGAAGCTCTCCAATAGCTTTATGAAGGGGGAAATGAGCTTGCTCGTTGTACCCTTTTTGGAGACCAAAATCGCACGTTTTCATCAGTTTCGGACCACTTTTCTTCTTTTGCTCTGTTTTTACGTCACGGATCGTATGTCCTAAACTGTTAAAAGGATGACAAACTTACTTGTGGGACATTAGAAGGCCCTACAACGAGTTGATATCACGTCTTGCAAGGATGCTGCATTGTTGAAGCGGATGGGTTGTCGTTAAGCCCATTAGGCCTTTTAACTGGGCTATCTCTCTAGGCTGGGACTGTGAACCGTCAACAAATAAAGGAATTGTGCCCTCAACTTGACAGGTGCGATCATACCCGCACTAATGCATCGGATCCCATCAGAACTCCGAATTTAAGCGTGCTTGGGCGAGAGTAGTACTAGGATGGGTGACCCCTGGGAAATCCTCATGTTGCACCCCCATTTTCAATTTTTTTGCTCGGGCTTGGGTTGCCAAGATACTTTATCCGCCACATTTCTATTATCAAATCCCACGGCACCTTGGGCAAGACAACTTCGCTTCACGTTTAAGCTGGGCCCGCAAACCGAGGGCGTAGGGCTTGTGACCAGGTCTCCGTTGCTCCGGTGTCCATAACTTTTGATCCGTAAGGAGTTACGTGGCGCACAGCATACCGTTGCAAATCACTCCGACAGCTCTACGAATGGGGCAGCGTACTTGCTCGCTGTACCCTTTTTGGAGCCCAAAATCGCACGTTTTCATCAGTTTCAGGCCACTTTTCTTCTATTGCTCTGTTTTTCCGTCCCGGATCGTATGTCATGAGCTGTTAAAAGGACGACAACCTTACTCTCGGGACATTAGAGGGCCCTACAATGCATCGATATCACATTTTTTGAGGATACTGCATTGTTAAAGCAGATGGGTTATCGTTAAGCCCATTGGGCCTTTTGAATGGGCTATCTCTCTAGGCTGGGACTGTGAATCGTTAACAAATAAAGGAATTGTGCTCTCAATATTACGGGTGCGATCATACCAGCACTAATGCATTAGATCCCATCAGAACTCTGAAGTTATGCGTGCTTGGGCGAGAGTAGTAGTAGGATGGGTGACCCCCTGGCAAGTCCTCGTGTTGCACCCCCTTTCCAATTTTTTTTGCTCCGGTTTGGGTTGCCAAGATACTTTATCCCCCACATTTCTATTATCGAATCCCATGGCACCTTGGGCAAGACAACTTCGCTTCACGTGTAGGCTGGGCTCACAAACCGAGGGTGTAGGGCTTGTGACAAGGTCTCCGTCGCTTCGGTGCCCATAACTTTTGATCCGTAAGGAGTTACGCGGCACACAGCATACCGTTACAAAGCTCTCTGGCAGCTCTACGAATGGGGCAGGGAGCTTGCTTGCTTTGCCATTTTTGGAGCCCAAAATTGCACATTTTCATCAGTTTCAGGCCACTTTTCTTCTTTTGCTCTGTTTTTCTGTCCCAGATCGTACGTCGTGAACTGTTAAAAGGACGACAACCTTACTCGCGGGACAATAGAGGGCCCTACAACACGTCGATATCATGTTTTGTGAGGATATTGCATTGTTAAAGCAGATGGGTTGTCGTTAAGCCTATTGGGCCTTTTGAATAGGCTATCTCTCTAGGTTGTGACTGTGAACCGTTAACAAATAAAGGAATTGTGCCCTCAACATGACGGGTGCAATCATACCAGCACTAATTCATCATATCCCATCAGAACTCCGAAGTTAAGCGTGCTTGGCCGAGAATAGTACTAGGAAGGGTGACTCCCTGGGAAGTCCTCGTGTTGCACCCCCCTTTTCAATTTTTTTTGCTCCGGTTTGGGTTGCCAAGTTACTTTATCCACCACATTTCTATTATCGATTCCCACGTCACCTTGGGCAAGACAACTTCACTTCACGTAGAGGCTGGGCCCGCAAACTGAGGGCGTAGGGCTTGTGACCAGGTCCCCGTTGCTCCGGTGCCCATAACTTTTGATCCGTAATGAGTTACGCGGCGCACAGCATACCGTTGCAAATCTCTCTGGGAGCTCCACGACGGGGGCAGCGAGCTTGCTCGCTTTGCCCTTATTGGTTCCCAAAATCGCACGTTTTCATCAGTTTCAGGCAACTTTTCTTCTTTTGCTCTGTTTTTCTGTCACGGATCGTACGTCGTGAACTGTTAAAAGGATGATAACCTTACTCGTGGGATATTAGAGGGCCCTACAACGCGTCGATATCACGTCTTGCGAGGATGCTGCGATGGTGAAGCGGATTGGTTGTCGTTAAACCCATTGGGCCTTTTGAATGGGCTATCTCACTAGGCTGCGACTGTGAACTGTTAACAAATAAAGGAATTGTGCCCTTGACCTGACGGGTGCGCTCATACCAACACTAATGCATCATAACACCGAAGTTAAGCGTGCTTGGGCGAGAGTAGTACTAGGATGGGTGACCCCATGGGAAGTCCTCGTGTTGCACCCCCCTTTTCAATTTTTTTTGCTCCGGTTAGGGTTGCCAAGACACTTTATCCACCACATTTCTATTACCCAATCCCATGGAAACTTGGGCAAGAAAACTTCACTTCATGTAGAGGCTAGGCCCGCAAACCGAGGCCGTAGGGCTTGTGACCAAGTATCCGTCGCTCTAGTGCCCATAACTTTTGATCTGTAAGGAGTTACGCGGTGCACAGTATACCGTTGCAAAGCTCTCCGATTGCTCTACGAAAGGGGCAGCGAGCTTGCTCGCTTTGCCCTTTTCGGAGCCCAAAATCGAACGTTTTCATCAGTTTCAGGCCACTTTTCTTCTTTTGCTGTATTTTTCCATCCCGGATCGTACATCGTAAGCTGTTAAAAGGATGACAACCTTACTCGCGGAAGATTAGAGGATCCTACAACGCGTCGATATCACGTCTTGCGAGGATGCTGCGTTGTTGAAGCGGATGGGTTGTCGTTAAGCCCATTGGGCCTTTTGAATGGGCCATCTCTTTAGGCCGAAACTGTGAACCGTTAACAAATAAAGGAATTATGCCCACAACATAACGGGTGCGATCATACCAGCACTAATGCATCTGATCCCATCAGAACACTGAAGTTAAGCGTTCTTGGGCGAGAGTAGTACTAGGCTAGGTAACCCCCTGGGAAGTCCTCGTGTTCCACCCGCTTTTCAATTTTTTTTGCCCTGGTTTGGGTTGTCAAGATACTTTATCCAACAAATTTCTATTATCGAATCCCACGGAACATTGGGCAAGACATCTTCGCTTCACATAGTGGCTGGGCCAGCAAACTGAGGGCGTAGGGCTTGTGACCAGGTTTCCGTCGCTCTGTTGCCTATAACTTTTGATCCATGAGGAGTTACGCGGCGCACAGTATACCGTTGCGAAGCTCTCTAAGAGCTCTACGAAGAGGGCAGCCAGCTTGCTCACTTGGCCGTTTTTGGAGCCCAAAATCGAATGTTTTCATTAGTTTCAGGCCACTTTTCTTCTTTTTCTCTATTTTTTCATCCCAGATCGTACGTCGTGAGCTGTTAAAAGAACGACAACCTTACTCGCGGGACATTAGAGGGCCCTACAACGCGTTGATATTACGTCTTGCGAGAATGCTGCATTGTTGAAGCGGATGGGTTGTCGTTAAGCCCATTGGGCCTTTTGAATGGGCCATCTCTTTAGGCCGAAACTGTGAACCGTTAACAAATAAAGGAATTATGCCCACAACATAACGGGTGCGATCATACCAGCACTAATGGACCGTATCCCATCAGAACTCCGAAGTTAAGCATGCTTGGGCGATACTAGTACTAGGATAGGTGACCCCCTGGGAAGTCCTCGTGTTGCACCCCCTTTTCAATTTTTTTTGCCCTGGTCAAGGTTGCCAAGATACTTTATCAACCAAATTTCTATTACCGAATCCCACGCAATAATGGGGAAAACAACTTCACCTCACGTAGAGGCTGGGCCCGCAAACAGAGGGCGTAGGGCTTGTGACCACGTCTCCGTCGCTCCAGTGCCCATAACTTTTGATCCGTAAGTTGTTACGCGGCGCACAGCATACCGTTGCAAAGCTCTCTGAGAGCTCTACGACGGGGGTAGCCAGCTTGTTCGCTGTGCCCTTTTTGGAGCCTAAAATCGAATGTTTTCATCAGTTTCAGGCCACTTTTCTTCCTTTGCTATGTGTTTTCGTCCCAGATCGCACGTCGTGAGCTGTTAAAAGGACGACAACCTTACTCGCGGGACATTAGGGGGCCCTACAACGCGTCGATATCAAGTCTTGCTAGGATGCTACGTTATTGAAGCTGATAGGTTATCGTTAAGCCCATTGAGCCTTTTGAATTGGCCATCTCTCTAGGCTGGGACTGTGAACCGTTAACACATAAAGGAATTGTGCCCTCAACATGACGGGTGCAATCATACCAGCACTAATTCATCATATCCCATCAGAACTCCGAAGTTAAGCGTGCTTGGCCGAGAATAGTACTAGGAAGGGTGACTCCCTGGGAAGTCCTCGTGTTGCACCCCCCTTTTCAATTTTTTTTGCTCCGGTTTGGGTTGCCAAGTTACTTTATCCACCACATTTCTATTATCGATTCCCACGTCACCTTGGGCAAGACAACTTCACTTCACGTAGAGGCTGGGCCCGCAAACCGAGGGCATAGGGCATGTGACTAGGTCCCCGTTGCTCCGGTGCCCATAACTTTTGATCCGTAATGAGTTACGGAGCGCACAGCATACCATTGCAAATCTCTCTGAGAGCTCCACAACGAGGGTCGCGAGCTTGCTCGCTATGCCCCTTTTTGGAGCCCAAAATCAAACATTTTCATCAGTTTCAGGCCACTTTTCTTCTTTTGCTCTATTTTTTCATCCCAGATTGCACGTCGTGAGCTGTTAAAAGGACGACAACCTTTCTAGCTGGATATTAGGGGGCCCTACAATGCGTCGATATCACGTCTTGCTAGGATGCTGCGTTGTTGAAGCAGATGGGTTATTGTTAAGCCTATTGGGCCTTTTGAATTGGCCATCTCTCTAGGCTGGGACTGTGAACCGTTAACACATAAAGTAATTGTGCCCTCAACATGACGGGTGCGATCATGCCAGCACTAATGCACTGGATCCCATCAAAACTCCGAAGTTAACCGTGCATGGGCAAGATACTTTATCCACAACATTTCTATTATCGAATCCCACATCACCTTGGGCAAGACAACTTCTCTTCCCGTGGAGGCTGGGCCCGCAAACTGAGGGCGTAGGGCTTGTGACCAGGTTTCTTTCGCTCCGGTAGCCATAACTTTTGATCTGTAAAGAGTTATGCGGCGCACAACCTACCGTTGCAAAGCTCTCCGACAGCTCTACGAAAGGGGCAACGAGCTTGCTCGCTGTACCCTTTTTGGAGCCCAAAATCGCACGTTTTCATTAGTTTTAGGCCACTTTTTTTCTTTTGCTCTGTTTTTTCGAAACGGATCATACGTCGTGAGCTGTTAAACGGATGACAACTTTACTCACGGGACATTAGAGGGCCCTACAATGTGTCAATATCCCGTCTTGCGAGGATGCTGCATTGTTGAAGCAGATGGGTTATCGTTAAGCCCATTAGGCCTTTTGAATTGGCCATCTCTCTAGGCTGGGGCTGTGAACTGTTAACACATAAAGGAATTTTGCCCTCAACATGATAGGTGAGATCATACCAGTACTAATGCACTGGATCCTATTAGAATTCCGAAGTTAAGCGTGCTTGGGTGAGAGTAGTACTAGGATGGGTGACCCCCTGGGAAGTCCTCGTGTTGCACCCCCCTTTTCAATTTTTTTTGCTCCGGTTTGGGTTGCCAAGATACTTTATCCACCACATTTCTATTATCGAATCCCACGGCACCTTGGGCAACACAACTTCGCTTCATGTGGAGGCTGGGCCTGCAAACCGAGGGCGTAGGGCTTGTGACCAGGTCTCTGTCATTCCGGTGCCTATAACTTTTGATCCGTAAAGAGTTACGCGGCACACAGCATACCGTTGCAAAGCTCTCTGACATCTCTACGAAGGGGGCAGCGGGCTTGCTCGCTATGCCCTTTTTGGAGCCCAAAATCGAACGTTTTCATCAGTTTCAGGCCACTTTTCTTCTATTACTATGTTTTTCCGTCCTGGATCGTACGTCGTGAGCTGTTAAAAGGACGACAACCTTATTAGCGGGATATTAGGGGGCCCTACAACGCGTCGATATCACGTCTTGCTAGGATGCTGTGTTGTTGAAGCAGATGGGTTATCGTTAAGCCCATTGGGCGTTTTGAATTGAGGATCTCTCTAGGATGGGACTGTGAACCATTAACACATAAAGGAATTGTGCCCTCGACAAGACGGGTGCGATCATACCAGCACTAATGCATCGGATCCTATCAGAACTCTGAAGTTAAGCGTGCTTGGACGAGAGTAGCACTAGGATGGGTGACCCCTTGGGAAGTCCTCGTGTTTCACCTCCCTTTTCAATTTTTTTTGCTCCAGTTTGGGTTGCCAAGATAATTTATTTACCACATTTCTATTATCGAATCCCACGGCACCTTGGGCAAGACAATTTCACATCACGTGGAGGCTGGGCTTGCAAACCGAGGGCGTAGGGCTTGTGACCAGGTCTCCGTCGCTCCGATGACGATAACTTTTGATCCGTAATGAGTTGCGCGGTGCACCGTGTCACGCCCCAACACCACCCCTCCTACGATCAGTCAGGACGCAACGGAATTTCGGCAGTATAACGACAGTAAATAGGACACCGAGGTTCCAACCCAACCTCATTAAACATCATACATCCAGCAACTCCTCAAATCAAACAATAACATACAACACAATCATATTATACAATAAACCATCCTCGTTATACGCCTCCGTTCCAACATAACATACAATACCTCAACCTTATCATACATTTCAAAAGTAAGTTGAGACACATTTACAACTTAACCATAGACAAAAGAAAACCACTAAGTTAACATCATTTGGATCATCATCTTTCAACATCTATTACAATAAGAACCATAAAGCATATAAAAGTCTATTAAGCTAATATACATGACATTAAACAACATAGAATCATGGATAAGACTCAGGAACATATGACTCGTCCGCGTAAAGTACATTTTCCACATTCTCCTCTTCAGGAGGCACGTACCCGTAATCCGGCTCTGCAACACCTGTAAGCATGCATTAATAGAGAGTGAGCTTATATACATAAGCCTAGTGAGGATCCAATAGATCTCGACAGTATTCACTACGCTCCTTGGATTTAGTCCTTTGAGCAAGTAAACACACAACAACAGTAATAACACTATCATCACATAACTATATAACCATTCATTAAAGGATACTCTATTTGGTGTAGCTCCAAACGCCATCACGATCTTAACCGTTCTTCTTATAACTCCCCATTACTCACGCACCCGAGGTACCTCACTAGCCCCTCCCTCCATGACACCTCCGTCATGCGAGCTGGGGGTAGCCTATGGCAGTCATGCCGTTATCAACCCGACAGCCCGACGCTGCCCGAGAGGTGGCACACACATACCAAGACTCCATAATCATCATCAATCATCAATCAATCAATCAATTGGGAGATCAGCAACGAAAGTGCCCGATTCCCGAATTCAATAATAATCAATCAATCAATTGGGAGATCAGCAACGAAAGTGCCCGATTCCCGAACTCAATAATAATCAATCAATCAATTAACTTAGTTAGATGACAAAGTAGGCCATCTAACCGGACATGCATCATATACATAATTAAACTCTAAATTACTCATCAACAACTCACAATTCAACACTTAAACACTACCCAATCATCTAAAGGCATCGTTCAGGAAATAAAAGAATGACAACCTAAACTTCGAAAATTCATAACTTACAATCTACTAATCCAAACATTGCCAAATCAATTCCTATCACTCACCCATTCAACCTACTACATTAGCCCTCTCGGAAATCCACCATAACACCTCCAAATCATGCCCGATAACCCTAAAACCCTAAGATGTCATGGCTGGATTTTCCGGATTTTCACACAAACAATGTAATCGAAAATTCGGCATTACAACAGCGCTAACACGTAATTATCAAGTATTTAGAAATCGACGGCAATCGATTTCGATCAACACAACTCATTTAATTCAACTTTGAACATTTTAATCAAAATTAAATACCCGAAAAATAAAAATTATGCTACATCAGACAGAAATTCATAGTATTAGTATATAACGATCCCTAGCATGCAAGGAGCAATAATCTATCATCAAATTTCAATTCTAACAGTTAAATTTTCATTTATGAGCAAAAACATAAAAATGATATTTTGAGATCTAGAATTTTTCTCTCACCTTTGATGCGATACAAGCCTAGGAATGCGTGCTATGCGTGTCCAACAAGCAGAATCCAAGTCGGTACGAAGTTTCATGGACAAAAACCAAGTTTTTCTTTGAAAAAATGGATTGAAAAGCTTTGAAAATTCTCTTTCTTTTTCTCCTTCTTTCTCACGGCAATGTGTGTGTTTGTGGAGTGTGTTTTGTGTTGTGTGAGTGTGTGTTGATGACAAGAAGTATTTAAAAGCTTGGTCAATTAAAAAAATGCAAAGTCAAAGTTAGTTTTAATTAGTATATTTGTGTTTTTAATGACTTTAATTGCATTTTATTGCTCACCAAGTTAAAAATAATTATGCAACCCCCAAGATATCTCAAGTGGATTATTTTTAGGTGACAAGAAGTTTTACAATCCAACAATTTCACCCGAGTCGGCATAAAACTCGATTTTCGCAAAAGTCGGTGGAAAAACCCTAATAAATTCTTAAACCGATTTTAAAACCGTTTTCATCAAACAGAAGTCTATTAAAGTCGGTGGACTAGGCCTAGAAGGGTTAAAAAGACCAGTTTCAAAATTTTAGCGGACGTGTTTCGAAAACACTATTCACTAAAAATCGACGATAAAATTTCTGACTCCGTTTTTGATGAAAATTTCATGAATGCACATTTAGCACGTATTAGGAGTATTGACATCAAAATTATAACTTTCTAGGTCCTATAGCACATAAACAGATCATATGTACGCAAAACAAGGTATAGCACGTAAAACGAGATAAGCAAGAAAGTGGGGTTTCACATTCTCCCCTCCTTATAGAAATTTCATCCTCGAAATTCTTACTTGATGTACGGAATAGATTTGGGTATTGCTGCTGCATCTGATCTCGCTTCTCCCACGTAGCTTCCTCAATGCCGTGATGCTTCCACAACACCTTAACCATCGGAATCCTCTTCGACCTCAACTCTCGGTCCATCTGATCTAGAATACGAATCGGACGCTCATCATAAGTCAAATTCTCTCGAAGCTGTAACGGCTCTGGCTCAAGAATATAAGAAGGATCCGGATTATATTTCCGCAAATTAGACACGTGAAATACATCGTGGACATTAGAGAAGTTCTCCGGTAAAGCCAACCGATATGCCAACTTACCAACCCTGCCAGTAATCTCAAACGGCCCAACAAATCTCGGACTCAGCTTACCACCTTTACCATAACGAACAAACCCCTTTCGAGGAGACAATCTCAAGAAAACCCGATCTCCAACTGCAAACTCTAAGTCCCGACGACGCTTATCAGCATAACTCTTGAATCTACTCTGCGCCGTAAGCATTCTCTGCCTGATCAACTGAACATTCTCAATCTTCTCAAGAAGTTCTGGCATAATAGTCGGATCAACAGTCTTCATCTCTCCTACCTCGTCCCAATATAAAGGTGAACGGCACTTACGACCGTAAAGAGCTGCGAAAGGTGCCATCCCAATAGTAGCTTGATAACTATTGTTATAGGCAAACTCGGCAAGTGGTAGATGTTTCTCCCAATTCTTCCCGAAGTCCAGAACACAAGCCCTAAGCATATCTTCCAGAATCTGAATAGTCCGCTCAGACTGACCGTCGGTCTGTGGATGATACGCAGTACTGAAGTTCAACTGAGTACCTAAGGTCTCCTGAAGTTTCTCCCACAAACGAGAAGTAAATCGAGGATCTAGATCAGAGACAATACTAGATGGAATACCGTGAAGTCTAACAATCTGATCCAGATAGAGATCCGTCAGCTTTGTAACCTCATCTCCTAACCTCATGGCAATAAAATGAGCTGTCTTCGTCAAACGATCCACGACAACCCAAACTGCATCATTACCCCTCGGTGATCTAGGCAACCCTGTGACGAAGTCCATCGTAATATGCTCCCATTTCCACTCTGGTATAGCCAATGGCTGAAGCAAACCTGCAGGTCGTTGATGCTCAGCTTTCACTCTCTGACAAGTCAAACATCTAGATATAAACTGAGCAACCTCTCTCTTCATGTTGTTCCACCAGTAATGTTGCTTCAAATCCCGATACATCTTGGTTCCACCGGGATGAATAGTATATTTAGAATTATGAGCTTCCTCCAGAATACCTCGCCTCAAACTCGGCTCATCAGGAACACAAACCCTGTTCCAAAACCGAAGAGTACCGTCCTCATGTAGTTTAAAGTCAGACTGATCATCAGTGATCTGATCCTTGATCTTCTGAAGTTTAACATCAAGTTGCTGAGCTTCCCTGATCTGAGACAATAATAAAGGCTGAATACGGAGATGTGAACACATCACCCCAACCTGAGTGAACTCTGGTCTCCAATAACTAAACTCCTCAAGAACCTCCCACTTCTTGATAGCCAAACAAGAAATACTAGCTTTCCGGCTGAGAGCATCTGCCACAACATTTGCCTTTCCAGGCAGATAATTGATAGAACAATTATAATCTCCAAGAAGCTCCATCCACCTCCGCTGGCGCATATTCAACTCCTTCTGTGAGAACAAGTACTTCAGACTCTTATGATAAGTGAAAATTTTAAACTTACTTCCCTACAGATAATGACGCCACTTCTTGAGTGCAAAGACAACTGCTACCAACTCAAGATCATGAGTCGGATAATTTTCTTCATAAGGCTTCAACTTTCGAGAAGCATAGGCAATAACTCGGCCATCCTGCATAAGAACACATCCCAAGCCCTCCTTGGATGCATCGCTGTAAATGACCATATTATCGGTCCCCTCTTGTAGAGCAAGTACTAGAGCAGTAGTTAACCTCTTTTTCAACTCCTGAAATCCACTCTTACACTTCTCCTCCCAATTAAAGACAGTTCCCTTCTGAGTCAAGTTAGATAGTGGCCCCGCAATCTTTGAGAAGTCCTTGACAAACCTACGGTAATAACCCGCCAAGCCAAGAAAACTACGGACATCAGTAACACTCTCTGGCCGCTTCCAAGACATCACCGATTCAATCTTAGTGGGATCTACAGAAATACCGCTCTGTGTAATAACATGGCCAAGAAAAGAAATCCGTTGCAGCCAAAATTCACATTTGCTAAACTTGGCAAACAACTGATGCTCCTGCAACTTCTCTAATACAAGCCGTAGATGTTGCTCGTGCTCCGATTCAGATTTAGAATAGACCAAGATATCATCAATAAAAATCACCACGAACTGGTCCAAGTACGGCTGGAAGACTCGATGCATCAAATCCATGAATGCTGCCGGTGCATTAGTCAAACCAAAGGGCATAACAACAAACTCATAATGCCCGTACCGAGTCCTGAAGGCAGACTTCGGAACATCCTCCGTACGAATCCGAAGCTGATAATACCCCTGCCTCAAATCAAATTTAGAATAGACTTTGGCTCCCTGAAGTTGATCAAACAACTCATCAATCAGTGGAAAAGGATATTTATTCTTGATGGTCACCTGATTCAAACCACGGTAATCAATACACAATCTCAAAGTACCATCCTTCTTCTTCACAAATAAAACAGGAGCTCCCCAAGGTGAAGAACTCTGCTGAATGAATCCTTTCTTCAATAACTCTTGTAACTGAGTCTTCAACCAGGGATGCCAGTATCACACCAATAAAGACCGAGACACATATACCATAGATTATACTGTGCAGTAAGTCCGATTGAATACCCAATAGCAATGTCTACCAAGAAGTGCCAACAGAAGTCTCCAAAGAATACCCATTAAGGAAACCAAAGAATGCTCCAGAGAACAACCAAATAAAACCCCAAGAGAAAGCTACTCTTTCACAACTGTTAAACACAGAGGAGGACCTTAGAGATTCACCAATAACCAAGCTCCAAAAGCAACCACCAACTCCCAAATAAAGTCTAATTAAATGCCATTCATTTCCTGCCAATCCATACACCTTGAGAGGCTAGCTGTGAACCACTTTCTTCAGGGGAGGGATAAGTCTTTCTTACCATTTCAATAGGACATGTATGAATGCCAAGATATCACACTTATACATACATGCCTTAAACTATTATGCAAGCAAGTTTACAAAAGAGTTTATTCAACAAAGTCACTCAAGCACGACAATCAAGTCAAGCACAACATAATCAATTCAAATCATGACACAACCAATTCAAGACATTCCAATACACACATTACAAGCAATACTTCAAGTAAATAACAATTCACGAGGTCGATTCGATTCACGATGCCAATTCAATGCACAACTACACACTTCACTTCACTTAGCACACAATTAACACATAACACATAACTATGTCACATAGGAGCACACATTCAGGTCAAGACACACAATCTCACATACAAGCATACACTTTCAAGACACACTTAACAAGCACACATTCAAGGATCACTACCCACCAGACCGATGACCCTTTCCCGGCTTATGAGCTAACAAGCTCTGATACCACCTGTAACACCCCGATCCCTCTCGAGACCGGGAGTTCTATCAATCAATCTAATCATAACCCAATTCCAAACCCAGGCAAAATTTTTAGGGAAAGACGAACTGAGTCACCCCTGTTCCTAGGCAAAATGTAAAACCTACAACAGCATATAAGTGGACCAATACCATGTCCAAACATTCAACCACCTCAAGGCCATTCGAGCCTTGGTTGTCAACAATTAAACACAACAATATACATATTTCCAAGTACCCAAACTATTCTAACTCTTTTCCTTTAGACAATTACATACATGCAATGAAGTTAAACTACACTAACTGAATACATAAACTAGCTTTTCAAATCACTTCAATAACCTAATAAAACTTATATTACATTCCTTTTTAACATTAAATACAAACAACACATGAACATACATCTTTGCATCTTTGACAATTCAAGCCACAAAGCACGCAAGATAACTCTTCAAGCACGAACTTTTACGTATTCACGAACTTTCTAGCTAACAAGGCATTTCCTGAAATGTGGTGGTGAGGAATGAGTATACACAACACGTATACTCAGTGAGGGTGAGACAGATATCGAGGTGGAGAGAAAGAAGTTCGTGCAATGCAAATAGGTACAGTTAAGCAATATAATCAATAAGAAGGCATTCAATATAAACGACAATATAATAAACAAATAAAGAAAGCATTAACACAACCATTCAAAGTTATACCACACTTTGAAGGCTATGGTTCACTCGAACGAGTAATGTACCGATCACAAATTCGATGACTTTAATGATGACGCGCCGGCTCATCCACCTTATAACTTCAATTTAGAGTACTCCGGACATACTCTGTCAATTCTACGACCCAAAACTTCCTAGGCGGCAACCCAAGCGAGAAAGGGAATAGGACACGGAGCTAGAGCAACCAACACTGGCAACCCGAGGCTACCCAGAGAGGCCCATCACTCACGCGCCTGACACTTATGCAATGCAATACGAGATATATATAACAATAATTGAGCAAGGCATTGAAGTGCAGGTTAATAACAACATGCGATACAAAAAACATTTACAATCTATAAAGTAACAAGAACAACACTAACAAGCATTATCAACAATTGATATACAATTCAATCATAACCAACTTTAACAAGCATAAGAAACAACATTAAGCATTCTATAGGCATTACACTATGAAAAACAAACAAAATCACAAAATGACCTCAACTTTCCAAACGCTATTACTTTCAAACGAGCCACGAGTTTTGGAAACCGACTTCACCAATCCTCCTAGGTCACTATAAGGCACGTCTAAAGACCCCGAAACCCTACTTTACCCTAGAATTCACGCAAAGCCCCGTTTTTCCCCTTTGCTCGTTTGAACTACTGCTACCCTAACCAAACACCCAACCAACGCCATAACCACACCAAAAGTGCTTCCATGGCCTCTCGAGACAATGCCATCATGCAAATCGAGGAAACGCTAATCTCGACCTAAATGACCCCAACTTGTACCAAGGCATTTTTCTTCGTTTTTCCATTACGCAACCCAAACAAATCATGCATTTAGGTATTCTAGTATATCTAGCATCTTTTCACATCAACAAAACGCATAACGGAGCAACTTCATCGAAACGGGGTTTTACTACTCACAATTTATTATTCAATTATCAATTTAAATCTCAATTTCGATATTCAACCGCAGAAAATGTTAAAAGCTATAAATACATGTTCTACAATTGCTAGGGAACATTCTTCAAGCATCAAAATGAATTAAATAACAATCTACGGCTAAAACCAAAAAATTAAAGTTTGAACACAGTTATTTCAAATGCGCAAATAACGATGAAACCCTCATCTTAGACGCTCCTAGACGCTAGGAAAACCACGATGGAAGCCTCGGACACAACCCTGTGCAAGCTCTCGCGAAGTTTTGAAGTTTGGAATGTTGAAATCTTTTTTTTCCTCCCTTGTATTTTTGGCCTGCTCATTCTGTTTTCAACTTTCTTTCTTTTTTTAATTTTGTGCAATAATAGGCTTAAATATGATGACAGCTCAAGTCAATAGTCAAGGCTTGGTCAAAGGTTGCTTAAGTTGGTCAATTAGGCTTATTTCTTGCATTTTAAAGCTAAAACAACTAACACAAATTTAATTCTAATCAGCAACTACTAAAACTCTAAAATTAAAACACTAAATACTAGTTTTCACTATTTACTGAGGACTATAAATCATTTCCTAATTATCGCTCTCGATATGCTATGCACTTTGCGACAATAAAAGAATAACAATTAAATCTTAAAGAATTTAAGAAAATATAATTTTTGAAAATCAACATAGTTCAAAATTTACTCATGCTCGGAGCTACTTTTCACTTAATTGAAAACCGAGCATTAAGGTGCAAGAAAAATAAAACCGATTAACATAAATATGAAAAGTAGTTGATATTCCGTTAAAAAAATTAACTCAAGTATTATTTAATTACTTCTAAAAGAAATATGAAAATAAAGCTTCAAACGAATGTTTAACTAAAAAAAATAAACACAAAATTCAATGCCAACATTAAGATAACACGTAATTAAATGCAATTAAATGCCATTAAATGCATGCCAGGTTCGGGTTATCACAACTTTTCTTCTTTTGCTCTGTTTTTTCATCCTGAATCGTACGTTGTGAGCTGTTAAAAGGACGACAACCTTACTTGCGGGACATTAGAGGGCCCTACAACGCGTCGATATCACGTCTTGCGATATCACGTCACGTCTTGCGATTGGGCCTTTTGAATGGGCCATCTCTCTAGGCTGGGACTGTGAACCGTTAACACATAAAGGAATTGTGCCCTCAACATGATGGGTGCGATCATACCAGCACTAATGCGTCGTATCCCATCAGAACTCCGAAGTTAAGCGTGCTTGGGCGAGAGTAGTACTAGGATGGGTGACCCCCTGGGAAGTCCTCGTGTTGCACCCCCCTTTTCAGTTTTTTTGCTCCGATTAGGGTTGCCAAGATACTTTATCTACCACATTTCTATTATCGAATCCCATGGCACCTTGGGCAAGACAACTTCACTTCATGTGGAGGCTGGGCCCACAAACCGAGGGCGTAAGGCTTGTGATTAGGTCTCCGTCGCTCTGGTGCCCATAACTTTTGATCCGTAAGGAGTTACGCGGCGCACAGCATACCGTTACGAAGATCTCTGAGAGCTCTACGATGGGACCTGCAAGCTTGCTTGCTTTGCCTATTTTTGGAACCCAAAATCGAACGTTTTCATCAGTTTTGGGCCACTTTTCTTCTTTTGCTCTGTTTTTCCATCCCGGATCGTACGTCGTGAGCTGTTAAAAGGATGACAACCTTAATCGCAGGACATTAGAGGGCCCTACAACACGTTGATATCACGTCTTGCTAGGATGCTGCGTTGTTGAAGCGGATGGGTTATCGTTAAGCCCATTGGGCCTTTTAAATTGGCCATCTCTGTAGGCTGGTATTGTGAACCGTTCACACAAAAAGGAATTGTGCCCTCAACATGACGGGTGCGATCATACCAGCACTAATGCACCGGATCCCATCAGAACTCCGAAGTCAAGCGTGCTTGGGTGAGAGTAGTACTAGGATGGGTGACCCCTTGGGAAGTCCTCGTGTTGCACCCCCCTTTTCAAATTTTCTTGCTCCGGTTTGCGTTGCCAAGATACTTTACCCACCACATTTCTATTATCGAATCCCACGGCACCTTGGGCAAGACAACTTCGCTTCACGTGGAGTATGGGCCCACAAACCGAGGGCGTAGGGCTTGTGACCAAGTCTCCGTCGCTCCGGTGCCCATGAGTTTTGATCCGTAAGGATTTACGCGGCGCACAACATACCATTGCAAAGCTCTCCGACAGCTCTATGAACGGGGCAGTGAGCTTGCTCGCTGTGCCCTTTTTGGAGCCCAAAATTGAGCGTTTTTATCAGTTTCAGGCCACAATTTTTTTTTTTTGCTCTGTTTTCCCATCCTAGATCGTTCGTCGTGAGTTGTTAAAAGGACGACAACCTTACTTGCGAGACATTAGAGGGCCCTACAATGCGTCAATATCACGTCTTGCGAGGATGCTACATTGTTGAAGCAGATGGGTTGTCGTTATGCCCATTGGGCCTTTTGAATAGGCCATCTCTCTAGGCTGGGACTGTGAATTGTTAACACATAAAGGAATAGTGCCCTCAACATGACGGGTGCGATCATACCAGCACTAATGCGTCGGATCCCATCAGAACTTCGAAGTTAAGCGTGCTTGGGCGAGTATAGTACTATGATGGGTGACCCCCTGGGAAGTCCTCGTGTTGTACCCCCCTTTTTAATTTTTTTTCCTTCGGTTAGGGTTGCCAAGATACTTTATCCACCATATTTCTATTATCGAATCCCACGGCACTTTGGGCAAGACAACTTCGCTTCACGTGGAGGCTGGGCCCGCAAACCGAGGGCGTAGGGCTTGTGACCAGGTCTCCGTCGCTCCGGTGCCCACAACTTTTGATCCGTAAGGAGTTACGCAGCACACAGCATACTGTTGCAAAGCTCTCCGAGAGCTCTATGACGGGGGTAGCAAGCTTGCTTGCTTCTCCTATTTTTGGAACACAAAATCGAACATTTTCATCAGTTTTGGGCCAATTTTCTTCTTTTGCTCTGTTTTTCCATCCCGGATCGTACGTCGTGAGCTGTTAAAAGAACGACAACCTTACTCGCGGGACATTACAGGGCCCTACAACACGTCGATATCACGTCTTGCTAGGATGCTACGTTGTTGAAGTGGATGGGTTATCGTTAAGCCCATTGGGCCTTTTGAATTGGCCATCTCTTTAGGATGGGACTGTGAACCGTTAACACATAAAGGAATTGTGAATTGAACGTTTTCATCAGTTTCAGGCCACTTTTCTTCTTTTGTTATGTTTTTCCATCACGGATCGTACGTCGTGAGCTGTTAAAAGGGCGATAACCTTACTCGCTGGACATTAGAGGGCCCTACAACGCATCGATATCACGTCTTGCGAGGATGCTGCGTTATTGAAGCAGATGGGTTATCGTTAAGCCCATTGGGCCTTTTGAATGGGCCATCTCTCTAGGCTGGGACTGTGAACCGTTAACACATAAAGGAATTGTGCCCTCAACATGACGGGTGCGATCATACCAGCACTAATGTGTCGGATCCCATCAGAACTCTGAAGTTAATCGTGCTTGGGCGAGAGTAGTACTAGAATGGGTGACCCCTGAGAAGTCCTTGTGTTGCACCCCCCTTTTCAATTTTTTTTGCTCTGGTTAGGGTTGCCAAGATACTTTATCCACCACATTTCTATTATCGAATCCCACGGCACCTTGGGCAACAAAACTTCGCCTCACGTGGAGGTTGGGCCCGCAAACCGAAGGCGTAGGGCTTGTGACCAGGTCTCTGTCGCTCTGGTGCCCATAACTTTTGATCCGTAGGGAGTTACGCGGCACACAGCATACCGTTGCAAAGCTCTCCGAGAGCTCTACGACGGGGGTAGCAAGCTTGCTTGCTTTGCCCCATTTTGAAACCCAAAATCGAATGTTTTAATCAGTTTTGGGCCACTTTTCTTCTTTCGCTCTGTTTTTCCATCCCAGATCGTACGCCGTGAGCTGTTAAAAGGACGACAACCTTACTCGCGGGACATTAGAGGGCCCTACAACATGTCGATATCACGTCTTGCTAGGATGCTGCGTTGTTGAAGCGGATGGGTTATCATTAAGCCCATTGGGCCTTTTGAATTGGCCATCTCTCTAGGCTGGGACTGTGAACCGTTAACACATAAAGGAATTGTGCCCTCAACATGACGGGTGCGATCATACTAGCACTAATGCACCGGATCCCATCAGAACTCCGAAGTTAAGCATGCTTGGGTGAGAGTAGTACTAGGATGGGTGACCCCCTAGGAAGTCCTCGTGTTGCACCCCCCTTTTTAATTTTTTTTGCTCCGGTTTGGGTTGCCAAGATACTTTATCCACCACATTTCTATTATCGAATCCCACGGCACCTTGGGCAAGACAACTTCGCTTCACGTGGAGGATAGGCCCGCAAACCGAGGGCGTAGGGCTTGTGGCCAGGTCTCCATCGCTCCGGCGCCCATAACTTTTGATTCGTAAGGAGTTACGCGGGGCACAGTGTCACGCCCCAACCCGACCTATAAGGTTAGACTAGGGTGTGATCTAAACGTTCAGGACATGTCACATACTTAACCGTTTATGAATATTTAACACTTATCGTCTTAGTCTAAACTCCAAAGTTTTTCAAAAAACCGGCAGCATAACGGCTGTAATTGGGCTTTTTAGTTTGACCTAATTCTCTAAACGCTTCAAAATTTATCATCTCAAATTCATTTCCAACTAAGATTTCTATTTATCATCAATTGAAATGCCTATTGGTTATCTCGATGTCTCGTTCGATTTATAACCTAGCATGACACTATGTCTCGTTGGTTTGTTTATCCTCATTACAAGAGTACCTGTTGATCTTAGCTTAATAGCGAGTACCTATTTAAGATTGGATAAGTTCATTTACTTAGTCCCTAACTAGTACGTCATAACCTATGATAGATATTAGCGGTAATAATAGCCAAAAATAATCATAGTAGTGTCTAGCATTAGTCTACTTAATACCAGTACAAACCAAAATTAGACCCCAAATTACAACGGGAGTCTTTACATTACAACATCGAGCAACATAAAAGTAAATAGTCTTCAAGTACCATAAAGTTCACAAGTAGCCATAATCACGCAAAGCACACAAACAGGTAATCACTCCAGGGATTCATCGTTAGGCACACCGTCCTCGGTTACCTGTTCTGGATCTTCTTCACCTGAGATAATAAAAGAGGGTGAGTCCTTATGAACTCAGCGAGGGGGAACGAGAAATAGGTTTTGAAACACATTTTTCGGTTCAACTTATGAAATCCTTTTGCAAGCATGAATATAACAATAATACAAGTACAGAAACAGAAATACCAGTCTTTCTTCCCCGCGGTTCTCTAGGAACCAAGCGAGAGTACTTATACACATAGTAAAAAGGATACAGTGAGCTTTTGATCTCAAATCAGTTTCAGAATCAGAAGTTGCGGCCGACTTCAAATAACCCCAAAACACGCCAGGTGGTGGAACTCTGGATGTACCCCGAAATCCTACGACCTAACTTTCTGAGGAAGTCTAGCCCCCAAGCGAGAGAGGGAATGGAACAGTGGTAGTCACAGGTGCACCGGCAAGCCCGATGCCGCCCGGTGTGCGTGATCGCTACCACGCCGACAGGAAAGGTTGCAACCTTGTATGCAGTGCACATTTATGACATTAACATATCACGTTAGGAGGACAACAAAGTAGGTTGCCTCCGGACAGTCATAAGGTTGCACATTGACAAGTAAACAGGCAGGGCACGATAAGACAAGTAATTTCACTTGAAAGGCATATAGAGATATATGAATGTTAAACGGGCTGCCATGTAACACATGTAAATCAAGCCATATAACTCATTTCGAAGCCCACGTAATCAGGTGATAGGATTATTCAACATGCAACAACATCTACGTGGGTTCGAATGCAAGAAAAGCCTATTTGTCAACATGCAATGATCAAAATCACATTTAGGACTATAAGGCATTTACGGGCAGCCTACTGAGCATATAATTCCACACAATATCTAAATGATCAACACTTAGCAAGACTATCTAGTCATTAGGGTTTCCGTTTCATGCTTAACCGTGTGATTAAACCCTAAGTCAAATCAAGATCATTCTCAAATCATGCATCATTCAATTCAAACATCCTCAAGTACTCAAAACAGTCCACACAACATCCCAACACCACAATTCCAAGAAATTGGTACCACAAGAGAGGTTACAACAATTTTCCAAGCATATAACTAAGTGAAACCTTTACTGCAATAGGCTGTTTTCTCATAATCAATAGGATAAACAAAAAATCTCCAAATCCAGTCAATAAGATGTTACATTAAAGCTTAAGAAGTTAACTAAAATCAAAAATAAACCTTGCATCAATTGGAGTTCGGGATCATTAGATATAGCCAAAACAGTGGAATAGCACAAAACTGTCCAGATTTGCACACATTTCGATAATTGACGTTTTTAAGGTCATTAGTGTCAGATTCAGCCTTAGTCCATTTCTGACAAAAATGTCCAGAACTAAAGAATCTAGCGGTACACCAATTTTCATGCGTTTTGGACATTATTAACTAAGTCAAATCTGGTTCGTTCTACAAGGTCAGTGCATCTGCCAAAACCTGCTTCATTTTTCCAGATTTCCAGATTTGGACACATTTTAAAGATTTGCCGTTTTGAGGACCTTAGAATCAAAATTAGCTTCGGCCTATTTCTCTGAAAAATGTTCAAAACTGTCCAAAATAATCACCTACAAATTTTCAAGCATTTTCAACATCATTTGCCTAGCTAAACTTACCTCAAAACAGACTGTTCAGAGAGCTGTCAACAATCCGACTTCACCTATCACCACTTTCAAGCCAAGATCTTGCCATGCATGGTTGCAAAAGCTTATGAACGAACATATAACTCAAGTACAGAAGAAAATACATACTTTAATGAACATGCATGTGGATTTTTGAAGGATTTTCAAAAGGTTTTAGCCCTCACCTTAGCAATCAACCAAGAAGATGCACAAAACTTGATGAATCACAATTTTCTTCTTCTTCCTTGCTTAGCCAAGACACCACCCGATTTCTCTCTATTTTTCCTAGCTTAGTGGCCAAGTTCTTAGTACATGCATGTGGTTAGAACAAGAAGAAAAGAAATGGAACCTAGTAAACTCACCAAGGCCGAAAATGGTGACTCAAAAAGCTTGCATGTGTGATTCTTGCATCCTAGCTTGCTTGGGTGAGTTTCTTTGCTTGTTGTTTGTCTTGATACACCATAGGATGATGAAGATGAGCTAAGGGATGAAGAAACTCAGCCCAAAACCGAGATGGAGAGAGAAGAATGAGAGGGAGAGAGAGAAAATGTGAGAGGAAAGAAGAAATGACAAAAAAATGAAAGCCTTTGCAATCTTCAAGCATGTGGTCGGCCTTGGGCCATTAAAATCTGATTTTGTGTCTTCAATGTGTGATTTTAAAATGTTTAGCATGGGCAAAGGTGGTTTGGTTGAGAAAGGTAGAGGATTTAGGTGGTTTTGAGCATTTTTTTATGTATTGTGCTAAGTGTTTGTCATAGTTTGTCTAGGACTAATTTTTTTTATGCATTTGTGTCATTAGAATTGTCATAGGAATGTTGGGAAATTAGGGAATCTAGGTAGAATAAAATATATGAATGTTTGTTGATGAGTTGAATTATGAATAAAATAATAGTTAGTGGGAAATGTAGGAATAGTTTAGTATTATTTTATTGTTAGTGGAGTTTGTAGAGAATTTGAATTAGGAATATAATATTGGTTAGTGGATTGTGTAGGATTATTTTATTGTCTAGTGCTTTGTGTAGGATTCTTTCTTGATTAACGTGGTGGCACGGATTCTTAGGTCTAGGGCACGAATTACGAGGTAGGCACGTACATCAAGACTAAGGCACGTACTTCAAGACTAATGCACGCAATCCTAGGTGAATGCACGTAAAGCAATACAAGGTACGTAATTCAATGCAAGGCACACAAAACGAACACAATTCTCAAACCTAAGTCAAGGCACGCAAATCTAGGTTAGGACACACGAAACAAGGTATCGCACACTTATCGAGGATTAGGGCACATAATTCTAGGTAAAGGCACGTATAACGAGGCATGCACGAAAACCAAGACAGGGCACGTAATCCAAGGTCGGTCATATAATTTTAGATCTCAGGCACGCAAATCGAGGTAGGACATGTTATTCGGGGTCGGGCCTCACACACAGCATACCATTGCAAAGCTCTCCGACAGCTCTTCGAAAGGGGCAGCGAGTTTGCTTGCTGTGCCCTTTTTGGAGCACAAAATCGAACATTTTCATTAGTTTCAGGCCACTTTTCTTCTTTTGCTCTGTTTTTCCATCCCGGATCGTACGTCGTGAGATGTTAAAAGGACGACAACCTTACTCGCGGGAAATTAGAGGGCCCTACAATGCATTGATATCATGTCTTGCAAGGATACTACGTTGTTGAAGCAGATAGGTTGTCGTTAAGCCCATTGGGCCTTTTGAATGGGCCATCTCTCTAGCCTGGGCCTGTGAACCGTTAACACATAAAGGAATTGTGCCCTCAACATGATGGGTGCGATCATACCAGCACTAATGCGTCGGATCCCATAAGAACTCCGAAGTTAAGCGTGCTTGGGCGAGAGTAGTACTAGGATGGGTGACCCCCTGGGAAGTCCTCGTGTTGCACCCCCCTGTTCAGTTTTTTTTGCTCCGGTTAGGGTTGCCAAGATACTTTATCCACCACATTTCTATTATCGAATCCCACGGCACCTTGGGCAAGACAACTTCGCTTCACGTGGAGGCTAGGCCCGCAAACCGAGGGCGTAGGGCTTGTGACCAGGTCTCCGTCGCTCCGGTGCCCATAACTTTTGATCCGTAAGGAGTTACGTGGTGCACAGCATACCGTCGCAAAGCTCTCCGAGAGCTATACGACAAGGGTAGCTAGCTTGCTTGCTGTGCCCTTTTTGGAGCCCAAAATCGAACGCTTTCATCAGTGTTGGGCTCTATTTTTGCTCTGTTTTTCCATCCCGGATCGTACGTCGTGAGCTGGTAAAAGGACGACAACCTTACTCGCGGGACATTAGAGGGCCCTACAAAGCGTCGATATCACGTCTTGCGAGAAAGCTGAGTTGTTGAAGCCGATGGGTTATCGTTAAGCCCATTGGGCCTTTTGAATTAGCCATCTCTCCAGGTTGGGACTGCGAACCGTTAACACATCAAGGAATTGTGCCCTAACAATGACTGGTGCAATCATACCAGCACTAATGCACCGGATCCCATCAGAACTCCGAAGTTAAGCGTGCTTGGGCGAAAGTAGTATTAGGATGGGTGACCCCCTTCGAAGACCTCGTTTTGTACCCCCCTTTTCAATTTTTTTTTGCTCCGGTTAGGGTTGCCAAGATACTTTATCCACCACATTTCTATTATTGAATCCCACGGCACCTTGGGCAAGACAACTTCGCTTCACGTGGAGGCTGGGCCCGCAAACTGAGGGCGTAGGGCTTGTGACCATGTCTCCGTTGCTCCGATGCCCATAACTTTTGATCCATAAGGAGTTATGCGGTGCACAGCATACCTTTGCAAAGCTCTCCGATAGCTTTACGAAGGGGGCAGCGACCTTGATCGCTATGTCTTTTTTGGAGCCCAAAATCGAACGTTTTCATCAGTTTCATGACACTTTTCTTTTTTTGCTCTGTTTTTCCGTCCCGGATCGTACGTCGTGAGCTGTTAAAAGGACGACAACCTTACTCGCGGGACATTAGAGGGCCCTACAACACATCGATATCACGTCTTGCGAGGATGCTGCTTTGTTAAAGCAGATGGGTTGTCGCTAAGCCCATTGGGCCTTTTGAATGGGCCATCTCTCTAGGCTGGGACTATGAACCGTTAACAAATAAAGGAATTGTGCCCTCAACATGACGGGTGCGATCATACCAGCACTAATGCAATGGATCCCATAAGAACTCTGAAGTTAAGCGTGCTTGGGCGAGAGTAGTACTAGGATGGGTGCCCCCTGAAAAGTCCTCGTGTTGCACCCCCTTTTCAAATTTTTTTTCCCTGGTTAGGGTTGCCAAGATACTTTATCCACCAAATTTCAATTACTGAATCCCACGGAACATTGGGCAAGACAACTTCGCTTCACTTAGAGGCTGGACCCGTAAACCGAAGGCGTAGGGCTTGTGACCAGGTCTCCGTCACTCTGGTGCCCATAACTTTCGATCTGTAAGGAGTTCTGCAGCGCACAGCATACCGTTGCAAAGCTCTCTGAGAGCTCTACGACAAGGGAAGCCAGCTTGCTCACGCTGCCCCTTTTTGGAGCCAAAAATCGATTGTTTTCATCGATTTCAGGCCACTTTTCTTCTTTTGCTCTGTTTTTCATCCTGGATCGTACGTCGTGAGTTGTTAAAAGGATGACAACCTTACTCACGGGACATTAGAGGGCCCTACAACACGTCGATATAACGTCTTGCTAAGATGATGTGTTGTTGAAGCGGATGGGTTATTGTTAAGCCCATTGGTCCTTTTGAATTGGCCATCTCTCAAGGTTGTGATTGTGAACCGTTAACACATAAAGGAATTGTTCCCTCAACATGAAGGGTGCGATCATACCAGCACTAATACACCGGGTCCCATCAGAACTCCAAAGTTAAGCGTGCTTGGGTGAGAGTAGTACTAGGATGGGTGACACCCTGGGAAGTCCTCGTGTTGCACCCCCCTTTTCAATTTTTTTTGCCCCAGTTTGGGTTGCCAAGTTTCTTTATCCACCACATTTCTATTATCGAATCCCACGGCACCTTGGCAAGACAACTTCGTTTCATGTGGAGGCTGGGCCAGCAAACCGAGGGTGCAGGGATTGTGACCAGGTCTCTGTCGCTCCGGTGCCCATAACTTTTGGTCCGTAAGGCGTTACGCGGCGCACAACATACCATTACAAAGCTCTCTAAGAGCTCTACGATGATGGGAGTAAGCTTGCTTGCTTTGCCAATTTTTTGAACCCAAAATCGAACGTTTTCATTAGATTTGGGCCGTTTTGCTTCTTTTGCTTTGTTTTTCCATCCCAGATTTTACGTCGTGAGCTGTTAAAAGGATCACAACATTACTCGCGGGACATTGGAGGTCCCTACAACGCGTCGATATCACGTCTTTCTAGGATGCTACGTTGTTAAAGCGGATGGGTTATCGTTAAGCCCAATGGGCCTTTTGAATTGGCCATCTCTCTAGGCTGGGACTGTGAACCGTTAACACATAAAGGAATTGTGCCCTCAACATGACGGGTGCGATCATACCATCACTAATGCACCGGATCCCATCAGAACTCCGAAGTTAAGCGTGCTTGGGCGAGAGTAGTACTAAGATGGTTGACCCCTTGGGAAGTCCTCGTGTTGCACCCCCCTTTTCAAATTTTTTTGCTCCGGTTTGGGTTGCCAAGATACTTTATCCACCACACTCTATTATCGAATCCCACGGTACCTTGGGCAAGACAACTTCGCTTCACTTGGAGGCTGGGCCCGCAAACCAAGGGCGTAGGGCTTGTGACCAGGTCTCCGTCGCTCCGGTGCCTATAACTTTTAATCCGTAAGGAGATAGGTGGCGCACAAAGCTCTCTGAGAGCTCTATGCCGGGGGAAGCCCGCTTGCTCACGCTGCCCCTTTTTGGAGCCCAAACTCGATCATTTTCTTCAATTTCAGGCAATTTTTCTTCTTTTGCTCTGTTTTTCATCCTGGATCTCACGTCGTGAGCGTTTAAATGGACGACAACCTTACTCGTAGGACATTAGAAGGCCCTACAACGCGTCGATATCACGTCTTGCGAGGATGCTGCGTTGTTGAAGTGGATGGGTTATCGTTAAGCCCATTGGGCCTTTTGAATGGGCCATCTCTCAAGGCTGGGACTGTGAACCGTTAACAAATAAAGGAATTGTGCCCTCAACATGACGGGTGCGATCATACCATCACTAGTGCACCGGATCCCATCAGAACTCCGAAGTTAAGCGTGCTTTGGCGAGAGTTGTACTAGGATGGAAGACACCCTGGGAAGTCCTCGTGTTGCACCCCCATTTTCAATTTTTTTTGCTCCGATTTCAGTTGCCAAGATACTTTATCCACCACATTTCTAAAAACCGAATCCCACACCACCTTGGGCAAGACAACTTCGCTTCATGTGGAGGCTGGGCCCGCAAACTGAGGGCGTAGGGTTGTGACCAGGTCTCTGTCGCTCTGGTGCCCATAAATTTTGATATGTAAGGAGTCACGCGGCGCACAGCATACCGTTGCACAGCTCTCCGAGAGCTCTACGACGAGGGCTGCAAGTATGCTTTCTGTGCCCATTTTTAGAACCCAAAATCGAACGTTTTCATCAATTTTGGGCCACTTTTCTTTGTTTTGCTCTGTTTTTCCATCCCGGATCGTACGTCGTGAGCTTTTAAAAGGATGACAACCTTACTCGCGGGACATTAAAGGGCCCTACAACGCGTCGATATCACATCTTGCGAGGATGCTTCGTTGTTGAAGCGGATGGGTTTTCATTAAGCCCATTGGGCCTTTTGAATGGGCCATCTCTCTAGGCAGGGACTGTGAACCGTTAACAATTAAAGGAATTGTGCCCTCAACATGACGGGTGTGATCATACCAGCACTAATGCACTGGATCCCATTAGAACTCCGAAGTTAAGCGTGCTTGGGGAGAGTAGTACTTGGATGGGTGACCCCCAGGGAAGTCCTCGTGTTGCACCCCCTTTTCAATTTTTTTTGCCCTGGTTAGGGTTGCCAAGATACTTTATCCACCAAATTTCTATTACCGAATCCCACGGAACATTGGGCAAGACAACTTCGCTTCACGTAGAGGCTGGGCCCGCAAACCGATGCCGTAGGGCTTGTGACTTGGTCTCCGTCGCTCCGGTGCCCATAACTTTTGATCCGTAAGGAGTTACGCGGCATACAGCATACCGTTGCAAAGCTCTCTGAGAGCTCTACGATGGGGAAAGCCCGCTTGCTCACGCTGCCCCATTTTGGAGCATAAAATCGAATGCTTTCATCAGGTTCAGGCCACTTTTCCTCTTTTGCTATGTTTTTTCATCCCGGATCGTACGTTGTGTGCTGTTAAAAGGACGACAACCTTACTCGCGGGACATTAGAGTGCCCAACAACGCATCGATATCACCTCTTGTAAGGATGATACATTGTTGAAATGGATGGGTTGTTGTTAAGCCCATTGGGCCTTTTGAATGGGCCATCTCTCAAGGCTGGGACTGTGAACCGTTAACAAATAAAGGAATTGTGTCCTCAACATGACGAGTGCGATCATACCAGCACTAATGCACCGGACCCCATCAGGACTCTGAAGTTAAGCGTGCTTGGATGAGAGTAGTACTAGGATGGGTGTGTGAGGCCCGACCCCGATTTGCGTGCCATGACCTAGGTTCTAGAATTGTGTTTAGTTTTTGTGTGCCTTGCATCGAATTACGTGCATTCATATAGTGTTGCGTGTGTTTAGTTGAAAAACGTGCATTCGTCTCGTAGTTCGTGTCTTACCTCGTAGTGCGTGCCTTAGACCTAGGAAAGTGTGCCTTCACGCTAACCGAGAAAGCATATTACACGAAGCACTAGACTATTAAACAATCCTACACCACTTGCAGAAGTTTATCGAACTTGTCATCAGATAATAACTGTGCAGGAGGAAGAGTGGGGAGATTGTTCCGTTGCATTCTGAACAGATTGTCTTTTGAAACTTGATAGAAACCAGAAGGGTTAGAATTCTGTGGCTTTTGGAATTGCTTTTGTGAAACTGAGTCTTGAAGTTTCCTTATGGCTTGTGGAATTGCTGCTTAGGAAACTGAGGCTCAAAGTTTCCTTGGCACCAAGAAAGCGGAGGATGGTCTCTTCATGCAGGGTTTTACATGTTAGAATAAGGATTATAATTTTGTATATGCCCTTGAGTGGCAAAGACTTGTTCTTGCATGAACTTGGGGAATCACGAGCCGATTGGGCAATTTAGAGTAGAATTATCTACTACGGAGCATATGGCGTACACCTCCAAGTTTTGAGAAGCTGGTAAGGAAGTATGTAATACCCGAGCCTGACCATGCATTTACAAGTATTTATATATATTTATTATCATTATTTTTGGAAATATGTCAGTGGCCCAAAACTGATGAAAACGTTCGATTTTGAGCTCTGAAAAGGGCACAGCAAGCTAGCTAGCTGCCCCTGTCGTAGAGCTCTCATAGAGCTTTCCAACGGTATATTGTGCGCCTCATAACTCCTTACGGATAAAAAGTGATGGGCACCGGAGCGACGGAGACCTGGTCACAGGCCCTACGCCCTCGGTTTGCAGGCCCAGCCTCCACGTGAAGAGAAGTTGTCTTGCCTAAGGTGCCGTGGGATTCGATAATAGAAATGTGGTGGGTAAAGTATCTTGGCAACCCTACCCGGAGCAAAAAAAATTGAAAAAGGGGGTGCTACACGAGGAATTCCCAGGGGGTCACCCATCCTAGTACTACTCTCGCCCAAGCACGCTTAACTTCGGAGTTCTGGTGGGATCCGGTGCATTAGTGCTGGTATGATCGCACCCGTCAAGTTGAGGGTACAATTCCTTTATGTGTTAACGGTTCACAGTCCCAGCCTAGAGATATGCCCAATACAAAAGCCGCAATGGGCTTAACGACAACCCATCCACTTCAACAACGAAGCATTCTCGCAAGACGTGATATCGACGCATTGTAGGGTCCTCTAATGTGGCGCGAGTAAGGTTGTCGTCCTTTTAACAGCTCACAACGTACGATCCGGGACGGAAAAACAGAGCAAAAGAAGAAAAGTGGCCTGAAACTGATGAAAACGTTCGATTTTGAGCACCGAAAAGGGCATAGCGAGCTAGCTCGCTGCCCGCGTCGTAGAGCTCTCGGAGAGCTTTACAACGGTATGCTGTGCGCCGCGTAACTCCTTACGGATCAAAAGTTATGGGCACCGGAGCGACGGAGGCCTGGTCACAATCCCTACACCCTCGGTTTGGGGGCCCAGCCTCCACGTGAAGAGAAGGTGTCTTGCCCAAGGTGCCGTGGGATTCGATAATAGAAATGTGGTGGGTAAAGTATCATGGCAACCCTAACCGGAGCAAAAAAAAATGTAAACGGGGCTGCAACACGAGGACGTCCCAAGGGGTCACCCATCCTAGTACTACACTCGCCCAAGCACGCTTAACTTCGGAGTTCTGATGGGATCCGGTGAATTAGTGCTGGTATGATTGCACACGTAATGTTGAGGGCACAATTCCTTTATGTGCTAACGGTTCACAGTCCCAGCCTAGAGAGATGGCCAATTCAAAAGGCCCAATGGGCTTAACGATAACCCATCCGCTTTAACAACGCAGCATCCTCACAAGACGTGATATCGACGCATTGTAGGGTCCTCAAAATGTGCCGCGAGAGTAAGGTTGTCGTCCTTTTTAAACAGCTCACGACGTACGATCCGGGACCGGAAAAAAATAGAGCAAAAAGAAGAAAAAGTGGCCCGAAAACTGATGAAAAACATTCGATTTTTTGAGCTCTGAAAAAGGGCCAACTGCCAAGCTAGCTGGCTGCCCCCCGTCGTAGAGTTCTCGGAGAGCTTTTCCAACGGTATGCTGTGCGCCGCGTAATTCCTTACGGATCAAAAGTTATGGGCACCGGAGCGACGAAGACCTGGTCACAAGCCCTACGCCCTCGGTTTGCGGGCCCAGCCAACAATATAATAATCCAAATTCTATTCACTAGAAGACAAAAAATGCACCAAACACTAGACATTCCTTATTCTTTATTCTTTGTTCTTTTTGCATTTTCAACACACAACAATTAACACCCAAAAGATGACAAGAAATCAGAATTTTGCACATGCCATAGCCGACCACACCATGTTTTGAGCAAGAAATTGGAACAACACAATTAAATATGCATGCTAGACAAACTATGACACCAAAAGGCATAAAAAAATGATCAAAAGCCCTCACATTTGCACACCTTGCTCGACCAAAAGCTTGAAGCCCATGCTAAACATTTAAAATTCTATCTTGAAGACACAAATTTCAGATTGTTGGCTGCCCAAGGCCGAGCTTGCATCACCAAGTTACAAGGCTTGTCTTCTTTTCATTTCAACTCATTTTCCTCAATCTTTCCTCTCTCCTCTCATTCTTCTCTCTCCATTTCGGTCCTTGGCTGAACTCTCATCATCCTTGTTCATCTTCATCACACCTTGGTCGAACAAGGCAAGCAAACCATCAAGAAAACCAAGCAAACAAACTAGAGTTCGAAAATTTCTCTTGCATGTGCATTGAAGCTTCATTTTCGGCCTAGGTGAGTTACTAAGCATCCATTTCTTTTCTTGAAGTTATAATTACTTGCATGCACTAAGAGATTGCTTATTAAGCTAGGAAAAATAGAGAGAAGCTAGTAGGTTTTCGGCTAGGCAAAGAAAAGGAGAAGATTTGAGCTTCAACAAGGTTGTTGTGCATCTTTTGATTGATTGCAAAGGTGAGGGTTAAAAGGTTTTGAAAACTCTATGAAATTTCACATGCATGCTCATAAATGTGTATATTTGCTTCTGTACTTGAGTTATGTGGTCGTTCATGAGCTTAAACAACCATGCATGGCAAGATCTTGGCTTGAAAATGATGCTAGGTGAAGTCAAATTCTTGTGACAGCTCTCTGACCAGTCTGTTCAAGGTAAGTTTAGCTAAGGAATTGATGTTTAAAATGCTTGAAAATTGATGGGTGACTAGTTTGGACAGTTTTGAACATTTTTCCCAGAAATAGGCCGAAGCTAATTTTGACTCTAAGATCCTCAAAATGACAAATCATTAAAATGTGACCAAATCTGGAAATCTGGAAAAATGAATCAGGTTTTGGCAGATGCACTGACCTTGTGGAACGAACCATATTTGACTTAGTAAATTTTGTCTAAAACGCATGAAAATTGGTGAGACTCTATATTTTTCAGTTCTGGACAATTTTGTCAGAAATGGACCAAAGATAAAAATGATTCTAAGGACCTCAGAAACGTCAATTTCTGAAAAGTGTGCAAATCTGGACAGTTTTGTGCTACCTCACTGTTTCGGCTATAACTAATGATTCTGAACCCCAATTGATGCAAGGTTTGTTTCTGAGTTTAGTTAACTTCTTAAGCTTTAATTTGACATCTTATTCACTGAATTTGGAGATTGTTTGCTTACCCGATTGATTGTGAGAAAACAGCCTACTGCAGTGAGTGTTTCACTTAGCTATATGCATGGAAAACTATTGTAACCTCTATTGTGGTGCTAATTTCTTGGAATTATGATGTTGGAATATTGCGTGGACTGTTTTGAGTACTTGAGGATGCTTGAATGGAATGATGCATGACTTGAGAATGACTTTGAGTTGACTTAGGGTTTTAATCACACGAATAAGCATGAAATAGAAACCCTAATGACTAGGTAGCTTTGCTAAGTGTTGATCTTTTGGTTATTGTGTGGAAATGTTATGCTTAGTGGGCTGCCCGTAAATGTGTTATAACTTCAATTATGGTTTTGACGATTGCATGTTGTCAAATAAGCTTTTCTTGCTACCGAACCCACGTAAATGTTGTTGCATGTTGAATAATTCGTATCACTTGATTTTATGAGCTTCTTAATGAGTTATATGGCCTATTTTACATGTGTTACATGACTGCCCGTTTGATGTTCATATGACTGTATATGCCTTTCAAGTGAAATAACTTGCCTTATCGTGCCTTGTTTGACTACTTGACAACGTGCGATCTTATAACTGTTCGGAGGCAACCTACTTTGTTGCCCTCCTAATGTGATATGTTAAATGTTATAAATGTTCATTGCATACGAGGTTGCAACCTTTCGTGTGGCATGGTAGTGTTTCACGCACGCCGGGCGGCATCGGGCTTGCCGGTGTTACCGTGACTACCATGGTCCAATTCCCTCTCTCGCTTGGCATTTCACCCTCAGAGAGTTGGGTCGTAGGTTTCGGGGTACATCCGGAGTACACCCATTTGGGAGTGATAAGTGGATTATTGAAGCCGGCCGCACCAAATGATTCGAAATTGAAATTGAGAGCAAAAGCTCACCGTATCCTTGAAATGATTGGTAATTGTATCCGTTTCTCGATTTGTTTCTTATAATTGCTTACCACATTATTTGTAATATGTGACACGTTAAAAAAAATGGGGGGTTTTCATAAATTGAATCGGAAAATGAGTTTCAAAATTTATTTCTCGTTCCCCCTCGCTGAGTTCATAAGGACTCACCCTCTTTTATCATTTCAGGTGAAGAAGAACAGGCACAGGAACCCGAGGATAATGTACCTAATGATGAACCCCTGGAGTGATTGCCTGTTACTGTTGCTTTGCTTGAACGTGACTACTTGTGTACTTTTTACTGCTTGAAGACTATTTCCCTTATGTTATTTGTTGCTTGTGATGTAAAAGACCCCCGCTGTAATTTGGGGTCTAATTTTGTTTTGTACTTTTAAGTAGACTGATACTAGACATGACTATGATCGTTTTGCTTTTACTACCGCTAGTATCTATCACAGGTTATGATGCTTAGTTAAGGAATAGGTAAATGAACTTATCCAATCTCAACAGGTACTCGCTAATAAGTTAAGATCAGCAGGTATATTTTGAAACGAGGATAAATGGACAAACGAGACATAGTATCAAGCTAAGTTATAAATCAAACGGGACGTCGAATTAACCGATAGGCAATTCAATTGATGGAGTAATAGTAATCTTAGCTGGAATTGAATTTGAGATGGTAAATTAGAGGCTGTTAGAAAATTTAGGTCAAAACAAAGAGCCCAATTACAACCATTATGCTGCCGGATTTCCGAAAAAATTTTGAAGTCCCGAATAAAACGTTAAGTGTTAAACCTCCTAGAATGATTAAGGATGTGAAAGGACTTGAATGTTTAGATCAAACCCTAGTCTAACCTTTATAGGCCGGGTTGGGGCGTGACACCTTAGAAGAATGGTATCAGAGCTTAGATTGCTTAAGCCAGGTTTAACTCTCGGACCGGGGGTACAGCCCTAAGATAATTAGGATGACGTGTTTATGTGTTACTGTGTGATAAATGTACCTTTTATGTTCTATGTGCTTAAGTGACTTTTATGCCTTGAATGTTTTTAGAATTATACCTATATTATGTTGCATATATTATGCATTAGATTCTTAATTATCATATTTCGATAAATTGTGCCTTTAGATGGCTGGCCCTAGTACCCGTACTACTAATAGGAGTGGTGAACCTCAAGAGACCGGGGATGCCTATCAGACTAATCCCGGTATAGCTATGTTCAATATGATGGCAACTGCCATGGATCGTGTGTCACGTGTGATGGAGCGTCAGGATGCTCGTGAAGCCAACAACAACATCAACAACAGGAATGAAGGTAACCATGGGAGTCATAGCAGAATGAAGGAATTCCTTGACTTTCTCCCGTATAAATTCTACGGGGAAGCTGATGATGAGAAAGCAGAGGCTTGGCTGTCCGAGATCGAGAAGATTTTTAGGCCACTTGATTATACAGATGAAGAGAAATTGGAGTTTGCTGTATTTCTGTTGCATGGGGATGCCGAGCATTGGTGGCACACTGTAGAGGCACTGTGGGAGACTGATCAGACACCTCGCTTGTGGGGTAATTTCGTTAAGGCGTTTAAGGAGAAATATGTACCTGCAGTTTCCAGGCATAGGCGAATCGAGGAGTTCATGCACTTGACCCAGGGTAATATGACGGTGCCCCAGTCCGAGGCCCGTTTTGCCCGACTCTCCCGTTATGCTCAGTATATGGTTTCTACTCCAGAGGCAAAGATGTGGAAATTTACTATTGGTTTGAGGCCAAAGATTCAGGATCAGTTAGCTTCTCATGACTTCGCTACTTACTTTGCCCTCTTTGCTGCTGCCTCTCGAGTTGAGAAGAGGAAACTAGATGGAGCCGGTTCGAGTCAGCCAAACAAGAAACCTTACCAGCCTCTAGGCCAGCAGAGGAAATTCCAGAGTCAGAGTCGCGGTCAAGGTCAGAGCCAGAATAGGTCAGTGAATAACCGTGGGCCGACTAAAGCGCCATCAACCTTTTCCACCCGCGGATCCACAGGTAGTTCACCTGCTTCTCAGACTGTTACTTGCTCTCACTGTAGTAGGAAGGGTCACACTGAGGCCCAGTGTTGGAGGAAATTGGGACGATGTATAGGTTGTGGCAACGATCAGCACCGGGTTAAGGATTGCCCTAAATGGCAAGGGGGACAAAATCAGGTTAAACCAGCTGGTAGAGGCAAGACTCCAGTTCCTAGAGTCCAGGCTCGAGCTTATGCTATCGAATGCGAGGAGATTCCAGATGAGACCGCTGTTGTTGAAGGTACATTCTTCATACTGAATCAACCTGTTAAGGTGTTAATTGATCCGGGTGTTACTCATTCATTTATTACTCCCTTATGTGTGGAACGTGTGAAATTGAAAGTTGTATGTTTGCCATATGAAGTGGAAGTTGGTACTCCAATGGCTTCTAAACTTGTAACTAGTTCAGCTTGTAAAGCATGTAAAATCCAAATTAAGGATAGGGAATTCTCGGCCAATCTTATTTTATTACCTTTTCGAGACTACGAGGTCATTTTAGGGATGGACTGGCTGGCAAAACATCATGTCCAACTGGATTGCCAGGCAAAGATTATAACGTTCCGGGTACCTGATCAACCGATACTAGAGGTTTTGGGCCGAAGATATTTCACCGGGAGTTCCATCATTTCATCTACAAAAGCAGTGAAGTCCTTAAGGAAAGGATGCAGCGGATACTTGGCTTACCTTATCAACAAGCCGTCGGATAAAGCTAAGTTGGATGAGATGCCTGTGATCAAACACTATGCAGATGTATTCCCTGAAGAATTATCCGGTTTACCCCCAAATCGCGAGATCGAGTTTGTTATAGAGTTGCTGCCTGGCGCCCAGCCAATATCAAAAGCTCCCTATCGTATGGCACCGGCCGAGCTACAAGAATTGAAGGACCAGTTACAGGGATTGCTGAAGAAGGGATTTGTACAACCGAGCTCTTCACCGTGGGGTGCGCCCGTGCTATTTGTTAAGAAGAAAGACGGAACGTTGAGGCTATGCATTGACTATCGAGGTTTGAACCAAGTGACTGTCAAGAATAAATACCCACTTCCCCTAATTGACGAGTTATTTGATCTACTGCAAGGAGCCAAAGTGTATTCGAAACTCGACTTGAGGCAAGGATATTATCAGTTGCGGACCAACAAGGAAGATAGTCCTGAGAAACTAGGAGATATGTATGTGGCGGAGATTGTGAGATTGCACGGGATGCCTGTGAGTATTGTATCGGATAGGGATCCTCGTTTTACTTCCCGATTTTGGAAAAGGTTGCAGGAAGCTTTGGGGATGAAATTGAGTTTTAGCACGGCTTATCACCCTCAGACGGATGGTCAATCGCAGAGAACTATTCAAATTTTGGAGGATATGCTGAGGGCATGTGTGTTGGACTTCGGGAAAGGTTGGGAGAAATATCTATCTCTAGCGGAGTTCGCCTACAACAATAGTTATCAGGCCATGATCGGGATGGCCCCTTTTGAGGCGCTGTATGGACGTAAGTGTCGATCCCCAATCTACTGGGATGAAGTAGGTGAGACGAAGACTTTTGACCCGACCCTTTTACCTGAACTGATGAAAACTATTGATAACATCCACCTCATCCGGAAACGGATGCTTACCGCCCAGAGCAGGCAGAAGAGTTATGCAGACCGGCGGAGACGGAGTCTCGAGTTTGAGGTTGGCGACAAGGTATTCTTGAAGATATCACCCCTAAGGGGACTGATTAAACATGTCAAGGGTGGAAAGTTGAGCCCAAGATTTGTAGGACCGTTTGAGATAGTTGAGAAGATTGGCAAGTTGGCGTATCGACTAGCACTACCCCAGAACCTCTCCAATATTCATGATGCCTTTCATGTATCGATGCTGCGGAAGTATCATCCTGACCCGTCGCATATCTTGGAGCCTGAGCCGTTGCAGCTTCGGGAGAACTTGTCCTACGAGGAAAAGCCCATTCGGATCTTAGACCAGCAGGATCGGGAGTTGCGCAACAGAACTATACCTATGGTGAAAGTGCTGTGGGATCATCATGGAATCGAAGAAGCAACGTGGGAAAGGCGAGACCAGATGGAGCAGCAGTATCCAGCATTATTTCAAGGTAATATTGAATTTCGGGACGAAATTCTTTTAAGGAGGGGAGGATGTGAGGCCCGACCCCGATTTGTGTGCCATGACCTAGGTTCGAGAATTGTGTTTAGTTTTTGTGTGCCTTGCATCGAATTATGTGCATTCATATAGTGTTGCGTGCGTTTAGTTGAAAAACGTGCATTCGTCTCGTAGTTCGTGTCTTACCTCATAGTGCGTGCCTTAGACCTAGGAAAGCGTGCCTTCACGCTAACCGAGAAAGCATCTTACACGAAGCACTAGACTATTAAACAATCCTACAAAATCCACTAACAATATAATAATCCAAATTTCATTCACTAGAAGACAAAAATTGCACCAAACACTAGACATTCCTTATTCTTTATTCTTTGTTGTTTTTGCATTTTCAACACACAACAATTAACACCCAAAAGATGACAAGAAATCAGAATTTTGCACATGCCATAGCCGACCACACCATGTTTTGAGCAAGAAATTGGAACAACACAATTAAATATGCATGCTAGACAAACTATGACACAAAAAGGCATTAAAAAATGATCAAAAGCCCTCACATTTGCACACGTTGCTCGACCAAAAGCTTGAAGCCCATGCTAAACATTTAAAATTCTATCTTGAAGACACAAATTTCAGATTGTTGGCCGCCCAAGGCCGAGCTTGCATCACCAAGTTACAAGGCTTGTCTTCTTTTCATTTCAACTCATTTTCCTCAATCTTTCCTCTCTCCTCTCATTCTTCTCTCTCCATTTCGGTCCTTGGCTGAACTCTCATCATCCTTGTTCATCTTCATCACACCTTGGTCGAACAAGGCAAGCAAACCATCAAGAAAACCAAGCAAAGAAGCTAGAGTTCAAAAATTTCTCTTGCATGTGCATTGAAGCTTCATTTTCGGCCTAGGTGAGTTACTAAGCATCCATTTCTTTTCTTCAAGTTCTAATTACTTGCATGCACTAAGAGATTGCTTATTAAGCTAGGAAAAATAGAGAGAAGCTAGTAGGTTTTCAGCTAGGCAAAGAAAAGGAGAAGATTTGAGCTTCAACAAGGTTGTTGTGCATCTTTTGATTGATTGCAAAGTTGAGGGTTAAAAGCTTTTGAAAACTCTTTGAAATTTCACATGCATGTTCATAAATGTGTATATTTGCTTCTGTACTTGAGTTATGTGGTCGTTCATGAGCTTAAACAACCATGCATGGCAAGATCTTGGCTTGAAAATGATGCTAGGTGAAGTCGAATTCTTGTGACAGCTCTCTGACCAGTTTGTTCGAGGTACGTTTAGCTAAGCAATTGATGTTTAAAATGCTTGAAAATTGGTCGGTGACTAGTTTGGACAGTTTTGAACATTTTTCCCAGAAATAGGTCGAAGCTAATTTTGACTCTAAGGTCCTCAAAATGACAAATCATTAAAATGTGACCAAATCTGGAAATCTGGAATAATGAATCAGGTTTTGGCAGATGCACTGACCTTGTGGAACGAACCATATTTGACTTAGTAAATGTTCTCCAAAATGTATGAAAATTGGTGTTCTGCTATATTTTTCAGTTCTGGACAATTTTGTCAGAAATGGACCAAAGCTAAAAATGACTCTAAGGACCTCAAAAACGTCAATTTATGAAAAGTGTGCAAATCTGGACAGTTTTGTGCTACCTCACTGTTTCGGCTATAACTAATGATTCTGAACCCCAATTGATGCAAGGTTTGTTTCTGAGTTTATTTAACTTCTTAAGATTTAATTTTACATCTTATTCACTGAATTTGGAGATTGTTTGCTTACCCGATTGATTGTGAGAAAACAGCCTACTGCAGTGAGTGTTTCACTTAGCTATATGCATGGAAAACTATTGTAACCTCTCTTGTGGTGCTAATTGCTTGGAATTATGATGTTGGAATATTGCGTGGACTGTTTTGAGTACTTGAGGATGCTTGAATGGAATGATGCATGACTTGAGAATGACTTTGAGTTGACTTAGGGTTTTAATCACACGAATAAGCATGAAATAGAAACCCTAATGTCTAGGTAGCTTTGCTAAGTGTTGATCTTTTGGTTATTGTGTGGAAATTTTATGCTTAGTGGGCTGCCCGTAAATGTGTTATAACTTCAATTATGGTTTTGACGATTGCATGTTGTCAAATAAGCTTTTCTTGCTACCGAACCCACATAAATGTTGTTGCATGTTGAATAATTCGTATCACTTGATTATATGAGCTTCTTAATGAGTTATATGGCCTGTTTTACATGTGTTACGTGGCTGCCCGTTTGATGTTCATATGACTCTATATGCCTTTCAAGTGAAATAACTTGCCTTATCGTGCCTTGTTCGACTACTTGACAACGTGCGATCTTATAACTGTTCGGAGGCAACCTACTTTGTTGCCCTCCTAATGTGATATGTTAAATGTTATAAATATGCATTGCATACGAGGTTGCAACCTTTCGTGTGGCATGGTAGTGTTTCACGCACTCCGGGCGGCATCGGGCTTGCCGGTGTTACGGTGACTACCATGGTCCAATTCCCTCTCTCGCTTGGCATTTCACCCTCGGAGAGTTGGGTCGTAGGTTTCGGGGTACATCCGGAGTACACCCATTTGGGAGTGATAAGTGGATTCTTGAAGCCGGCCGCACCAAATGATTCGAAATTGAATTTGAGAGCAAATGCTCACCGTATCCTTGAAATGATTGGTAATTGTATCAGTTTCTCGATTTGTTTCTCATAATTGCTTACCACATTATTTGTAATATGTGACACGTTTTAAAAAAAGGTGTTTTCATAAATTGAATCGGAAAATGAGTTTCAAAATTTATTTCTCGTTCCCCCTCGCTGAGTTCATAAGGACTCACCCTCCTTTATCATTTCAGGTGAAGAAGAACAGGCACAGGAACCCGAGGATAATGTACCTAATGATGAACCCCTGGAGTGATTGCCTGTTATTGTTGTTTTGCTTGAACGTGACTACTTGTGTACTTTTTACTGCTTGAAGACTATTTTGCCTTATGTTATTTGTTGCTTGTGATGTAAAAGACGCCCGCTGTAATTTGGGGTCTAATTTTGGTTTGTACTTTTAAGTAGACTGATACTAGACATGACTATGATCGTTTTGCTTTTACTACCGCTAGTATCTATCACAGGTTATGATGCTTAGTTAAGGAATAGGTAAATGAACTTATCCAATCTCAACAGGTACTCGCTAATAAGTTAAGATCAGCAGGTATATATTGAAACGAGGATAAATGGACAAACGAGACATAGTATCAAGCTAAGCTATAAATCAAACGGGACGTCGAATTAACCAATAGGCAATTCAATTGATGGAGTAATAGTAATCTTAGCTGGAATTGAATTTGAGATGGTAAATTTGAGGCTGTTAGAAAATTTAGGTCAAAACAAAGAGCCCAATTACAGCCATTATGCTGCCAGATTTCCAAAAAATTTTGAAGTCCAGAATAAAACGTTAAGTGTTAAACCTCCTAGAATGATTAAGGATGTGAAAGGACTTGAATGTTTAGATCACACCCTATTCTAACCTTTATAGGCCGGGTTGGGGCGTGACAGGGTGACCCCTTGGAAAGTCCTCGTGTTGCACCCCCCTTTTCAATTTTTTTTGCTCCGATTAGGGTTGCCAAGATACTTTATCCACCACATTTCTATTATCGAATCCCACTGTACCTTGGGCAAGACAACTTCGCTTCACGTGGAGGCTGAGCCATCAAACCGAGGGCGTAGGCCTTGTGACCAGGTCTCCGTCGCTTCGGTGCCCATAACTTTTGATCCGTCAAGAGTTACGCAGTGCATAGCATACCGTTGCAAAGCTCTCCGAGAGCTCTACGATAGGGGCAACCAGCTTGCTCATTGTGCCCGTTTTTGGAGCCCAAAATCGAATGTTTTCATCAGTTTCAGGCCACTTTTCTTCGTTTGCTCTGTTTTCTCATCCCGCATCGTACATCGTGAGCTGTTAAAAGGATGACAACCTTACTCGCAGGACATTAGAGGGCCCTACAACGCGTCGATATCACGTCTTGCTAGGATGCTGCCTTGTTGAAGCGGATAGGTTATCGTTAAGCCCATTGGGCCTTTTGAATTGGCCATCTCTCTAGGCTGGGACTGTGTACCATTAACACATAAAGGAATTTTGCCCTCAACATGACGAGTGCGATCATACCAGCACTAATGCACCGGATCCCATCAGAACTCCGAAGTTAAGCGTGCTTTGGCGAGAGTAGTACTAGGATGGATGACACCCTGAGAAGTCCTCGTGTTGCACCCCCATTTTCAATTTTTTTTGCTCCAGTTTCAGTTGCCAAGATACTTTATCCACCACATTTCTATTACCGAATCCCACGGCACCTTGGGCAAGACAACTTCCCTTCACGCGGAGGCTGGGCCCGCAAACTGAGGGCGCATGGATTGTGACCAGGTCTCTGTCGCTCTGGTGCCCATAAATTTTGATATGTAAGGAGTTACGCGGCGTACAGCATACCGTTGCACAGCTCTCCGAGAGCTCTACGACGATGGCAGCAAGCTTGCTTGCTTTGCCCCATTTTTGAACCCAAAATCGAACGTTTTCATTAGTTTTGGGCCACTTTTCTTCTTTTGCTCTGCTTTTTCATCCCAGATCATACGTCGTGAGCAGTTAAAAGGACGACAACATTACTCGCGAGACATTAGAGGTCCCTACAACGCGTCGATATCACGTCTTGCTAGGATGCTGCGTTGTTGAAGCGGATGGGTTATCGTTAAGCCCATTGGGCCTTTTGAATTAGCCATCTCTCTAGGCTGGGACTGTGTACCGTTAACACATAAAGGAATTTTGCCCTCAACATGACGAGTGCGATCATACCAGTACTAATGCACCAGATCCCATCAGAACTCCGAAGTTAAGCATGCTTTGGCGAGAGTAGTACTAGGATGGATGATACCATGGGAAGTCCTCGTGTTGTACCCCCCTTTTCAATTATTTTTGCTCCGGTTTCAGTTGCCAAGATACTTTATCCGCCATATTTATATTACCGAATGCGACGGCACCTTGGGCAAGACAACTTCCCTTCACGCGGAGGCTGGGCCAGCAAACTGAGGGCGCATGGATTGTGACCAGGTCTCTGTCGCTCCGGTGCCCATAAATTTTGATCTGTAAGGAGTTACGTGGCGCACAGCATACCATTGCACAGCTCTCCGAGAGCTTTACGACGATGGCAGCAAGCTTGCTTGCTTTGCACTTTTTTTGAACTCAAAATCGAACGTTTTCATTAGTTTTGGGCCACTTTTCTTCTTTTGCTCTGTTTTGCCATCCCAGATCGTACGTCATGAGCAATTAAAAGGACGACAACATTACTCGCGGGACATTAGAGGTCCTGACAACGCGTCGATATCACGTCTTGCTAGGATGCTGCGTTGTTGAAGTGGATGGGTTATCGTTAAGCCCATTGGGCCTTTTGAATTGGTCATCTCTCTAGGCTGGGACTGTGAACCGTTAACACATAAAGGAATTGTGCCCTCAACATGACGGGTGTAATCATACTATCACTAATGCACCGGATCCCATCAGAACTCTGAAGTTAAGCGTGCTTGGGCGAGAGTAGTACTTGGATGGGTGACCCTCTGGGAAGTCCTCGTGTTGCACCCTTCTTTTCAATTTTTTTTGCTTCGGTTTGGGTTGCCAAGATACTTTATCCACCACATTCTATTTTTGAATCCCACAGCACCTTGGGCAAGACAACTTCGCTTCACGTGGAGGCTGGGCCCGCAAACCGAGGGCGTAGGGCTTGTGACAATGTCTCCGTCGCGCTGGTGCCCATAACTTTTGATCTGTAAAGAGTTATGCCATGCACAGCATACCGTTGAAAAGCTGTCCGGCAGCTCTACGAAGGAGGCAGCGAGCTTGCTTGTTGTGCCCTTTTTGGAACCCAAAGTCAAACGTTTTCATCAGTTTCAGGCTATTTTTCTTCTTTTGCTCTATTTTTTCGTCCCGGATTGTACGTTGTGAGCTGTTAAAAAGACGACAACCTTACTTTCAGGACATTAAAGGGCCCTACAATGCGTCGATATCACGTCTTGCGAAGATGCTGCATTGTTGAAGCGGTTGGGTTGTCGTTAAGTCCATTGGGCCTTTTGAATGGGCCATCTCTCTAGGCTGGGACAGTGAACCGTTAACAAATAAAGGAATTGTACCATCAACATGACGGGTGCGATCATTCCAGCACTAATGCACCGGATCCCATCAGAACTCCGAAGTTAAGCATGCTTGGGGAAGAGTAGTACTAGGATGGGTGATCCCCTGGGAAGTCCTCGTGTTGCACCCCCCTTTTCAATTTTTTTTGCTCCGGTTAGGGTTGCCAAGATACTTTATCCACCACATTTCTATTATCGAATCCCACGGCACCTTGGGCAAGACAACTTCGCTTCACGTGGAGGCTGGGCCCGCAAACCTAGGGCGTAGGGCTTGTGACCAGGTCTTTGTCGCTCCAGTGCCCATAACTTTTGATTCGTAAAGAGTTACGCGACGCACAACATACCGTTGCAAAGCTTTCCGAGAGCTCTACAACGAGGGCAGCATGCTTGCTTTCTGTGCCCATTTTTAGAACCCAAAATCGAACGTTTTCATCAATTTTGGTCCACTTTTCTTCTTTTGCTCTGTTTTTCCATCCCGGATCGTACGTCGTGAGCTGTTAAAAGGACGCCAACCTTACTCGCGGGACATTAGAGGGCCCTACAACGTGTCGATATCACGTCTTGCGATGATGCTGCGTTGTTAAAGCGGATGGGTTGTCGTTAAACCCATTGTGCCTTTTGAATGGGCCATCTTTCTATGCTGGGACTGTGAACCGTTAACACATAAAGGAATTGTGCCCTCAACATGACGGGTGCGATCATACCATCACTAATTCTCACGCCCCAACTCGGCCTATAAAGGTTAGACTAGGGTGTGATCTAACATTCAAGTCATATCACATACTTAACCGTTTATGAAGATTTAACACTTAACGTTTTGGCCAAAACTCCACAAATTCTCCAAAAAACCGGCAGCATAACGGCTGTAATTGGGCTCTTTGGTTTGACCTAATTTTTCTAAACACCTCAAAATTTACCATCTCAAATTCATTTCCAACTAAGATTACTATTTATCATCAATTGAAATGCCTACTGGTTGTCTTGATGTCTCGTTTGATTAATAACCTAGCATGATACTATGTCTCGTTCGTTTGTTAATCCTCGCTACAAAAGTACCTGTTTATCTTAGCTTAATAACGTGTACCTGCTTAAGATTTGGTTGGTTCATTTTACTTAGCCTTTACCTTATACTTCATAATCCTATTATAGATACTAGCCGTAATAATAGCAAAACGATCATAGTAGTGTCTAGTGTCTGTCTAGTTAATATCAGTACAACCCAAAATTGGACCCCAAATTACAACGGGGGTCTTTTACATTACAAATATTGAGCAACATGAAAAGAAATAGTTTTCAAGTAGCATAGTTCACAAATAGCCATAATCACGCAAAGCACATAGGACAGGCAATCACTCCAAGGAATCATCGTTAGGCACATCGTCCTCAGGTACCTGTTCTTGATCTTCTTCACCTGAGATGATAAAAGAGGGTGAGTCCTTATGAACTCAGCGAGGGGGAACAAGAAATAGGTTTTGAAACTCATTTTCCAGTTCAACTTATAAAAAATCCTTTTTGCAAGCATGAATATAACACAATTAAGTACTTAACAATAATATAAAGTAAAGAAACACAATTACCAGTCTTTCCTCCCCGAGGTTCTCTAGGAACCAAGCGAGAGTACTTATACATATAGAAAAGGATACGGTGAGCTTTTGCTCTCAGTTGTTGCAGCCGACTTCAAATCATCCCCTTAACACGCCAAGTGGGTATACTCTGGAATCCTACGACCCAACTCTCTGAGGAAGTCTAGCCCCCAAGCCAGAGAGGGAATTGGACCATAGTAGTCACGGTTGCACAGACAAGCCCGATGCCGCCCGGTGTGCGTGAACGCTACCACACCAGAATGAAAGGTTGCAACCTTGTATGCAATGCACATTTATGACATTTAATATATCACATTAGGAGGACAACAAAGTAGGTTGCCTCCGGACAGTCATAAGATTGCACATTGACAAGTAAATAAGCGAGGCACGAATTGACAAGTAAATTCACTTGAAAAGCATATGGAATTATATGAACATTAAATAGGCAGCCATGTAACGCACGTAAATCAGGTCTTATAACTCATTTCAACGTCCACGTAATCAAATAATAAGGTTATTCAACATGCAACAACAATCTACGTGGTTCGGATGCAAGAAAGGCCTATTTGTCAACATGCAACGAATCAATATCACATTTAGGGCTATAAAGAAACTACGGGCAGCCTAATAAACATATAATTACACTCAATATTCGAAGGATCAACACTTATCAAGTTCGCCTAGTCACTAGGGTTTCCATTTCGTGCTTACCCGTGCAATTAAGCCCCAAGTCAACTCAAAACCAATCTCAACCCATGCATCATTTAATTCAACATCCCCAAGTACTCAAAACAGTCCACACTGTCTCAATGCCACAATCCTAAGCAATTAATACCACAAGAGAAGTTACAACAATTTTTCTAAGCATATGACTAAATGAAACCCTCACTGCAATAGGCTGTTTTCCCACAATCATTAAGACAAGCAAACAATCTCCAATTCCAGTGAATAAGATGTTAAATTAAAGCTTAAGAAGTGAACTAAAATCAGAAACAAACCTTGCATCATTTGGAGTTCGGGTCCAATAGTTATAGCCAAAACAGTGGGATTGCACAAAACTGTCCAGATTTGCACACATTTCAATACTTGTCGTTTTCGAGGTCCTTAGGGTCAGATTTAGCCTTAGTCCATTTCTGAAAAAAATGTCCAGAACTGAAAAACCTAGCAGCACACCAAATTTAATGCATTTTTGATATCATTTACTCAGTAAAAACGGGTTTGTTCCACAAGGTCAGTGCATCTGCCAAAACCTGCTTCATTTTTCCAGACTTCCAGATTTGGACACATTTTAATGATTTGCCATTTTGAGGACATTAGAGTCAAAATTAACTTTGGCCTATTTCTGAAAAAAATGTTCAAAACTGGAAAAAATAGTCACCTACCAATTTTCATGCATTTTCAACATCATTTGCCTAGCCAAACTCACCTCGCAACAACAAGTCAGAGAGCTGTCAACAAACCCGATTTCATCTATCATCAACTTCAAGCCAAAATCTTGCCATGCATGGTTGTAAAAGCTTATGAACACACATATAACTCAAGTACAGAAGCAAAGACATACATTTAAGAGCATGCATGTGGATTTTTGAATGATTTTCAAAAGGTTTTATCCCTCATCTTAGCAAATCAACAAGAAGATGCACAAAACTTGATGAATCACAATTTTCTTCTTCTTCCTTGCTTAGCCAAGACACCACCCGATTTCTCTCTATTTTTCCTAGCTTAGTGGCCAAGTTCTTAGTACATGCATGTGGTTAGAACAAGAAGAAAATATATGGAAGCTAGTAAACTCACCAAGGCCGAAATGGTGACTCAAGGGGCATGCATGTGCGATTCTTGCATCCTAGCTATCTTGATCGAGTCTTCTTGCTTGTTGCTTGTCTTGATTAACTATGGTGTGATGAAGATGAGCTATGAAGGAAAGAAACTCAGCCAAGGCCGAGAGAGAGAGAATAATGAAAAGAAATGAGAGAAATGAAGAAAAATAAGAGCTTTGATGGGCAAAGGAGCATTGTCGGCCTAGGGGCCTGCAATTTTCAGATTTGTGTCTTCAAGATGCTTGAATTTTGAAGTGTTTAGCATGGGCAAGGGAGCAATGTCGAGAATGGTGGAGTTTGAGGAGGTTTTAAGCATTTTTTTTATGCATTTGTGTCATAGAATGTCATAAAATGTTGGGAATAAGATTTGAATTATGCAAAGCAAGCACAAGGCTCACAAAGTGGTCGGCCAAGGCAAGTAAAAATCTGATTTTTTTGTCATCTTTTGAGCATTGTTTAATTGTGTGTTGAAAGAGGAAAAAGATTAAAGAATAAAGATAAAGGAATGTCTAGTCTGTTGTGAGCTTTTGTCTTCTAGTGGCTTGAATTAGTAATTTAATAATAGTTAGTGGAATATGTAGGATTAATTAATGATCTAGTGCTTCATGTAAGATGCTTTCTTGATTAGCATGAGGGCACGTTTTCCTAGGTCTAGGGCACGCACTACGAGGTAGGACACGAACTACAAGACAAATGCACATTTTTTTAGTAAGTGCACGCAACCCTAAATGAATGCACGTAATTCAATGCATGGCGCACAAAACGAACACAATTCTTAAACCTAGGTCAAGGCACGCAAATCTAGAATAGGGCACACAAAACAAGGTATCGCATGCAAAATGAGGTCGGGCCTCATACTAATGCACCGGATAGGTGACCCCCTAGGAAGTCCTCGTGTTGCACCCCCCTTTTCAATTTTTTTTGCTCCGGTTTGCGTTGCCAAGATACTTTATCCATCACATTTCTATTATCGAATCCCACGGCACCTTGGGCAAGAAAACTTCGCTTCACGTGAAGGCTGTGCCCGCAAACCGAGGGCGTAGGGCTTGTGACCAAGTCTCCGTCGCTTCGGTACCGATAACTTTTGATCCATAAGGAGTTACGCGGCGTACATTATACCATTGCAAAGCTCTCTGACAGCTCTACGTAGGGGCAGTGAGCTGGCTTGCTGTGCCCTTTTTGGAGCCCAAAATTGAATGTTTTCATCAGTTTTAGGCCACTTTTCTTCTTTTACTCTATTTTTCCGTCCCGGATCGTATGTCGTGAGCTGTTAAAAGGATGACAACTTTACTCGCAGGACATTAGAGGGCCCTAAAATGCGACGATATCACGTCTTGCGAGGATGCTACGTTGTTGAAGTGGATGGGTTGTTGTTAAGCCCATTGGGCCTTTTGAATGGGCCATCTCTCTAGGCTGAGACTGTGAACCGCTAACACATAAAGTAATTGTGCCCTCAACATGACGGGTGCGATCATACCAGCACTAATGCACCAGATCCCATAAGAACTCTGAAGTTAAACATGCTTGTGCGAGAGTAGTACTAGGATGGGTGACCCCCTGGGAAGTCCTCGTGTTGCACCCCCTTTTTCAATTTTTTTTACTCCAGTTTGGGTTGCCAAGAAATTTTATCCACCACATTTCTATTATCAAATCCCACGGCACCTTGGGCAAGACAACTTCGCTTCACGTGGAGGCTGGGCCCGCAAACCCAAGGCATAGGGCTTGTGACTAGGTCTCCGTCGCTCCGTTGCCTATAACTTTTGATCTGTAAAGAATTACCTGGCGTACAGCATACCGTTGCAAAGCTCTCTGAGAGCTCTACGACAGGGGCATCGAGCTTGCTCGTTGTACCCATTTTTGGAGCCCAAAATCGAACGTTTTCATTAATTTCAGGCCACTTTTCTTCTTTTGCTCTATTTTTCCGTCCCGGATCGTACGTCGTGAGCTGTTAAAAGGACGACAACCTTACTCGCGGGACATGAAAGGGCTAGACAACACGTCAATATCACGTCTTACGAGGATGCTTCGTTGTTGAAGCGGATGGGTTGTCTTAAGCCCATTGGGCCTTTTGAATGGGCCATATCTCTAGGCTGAGACTGTGAACCGCTAACACATAAAGTAATTGTGCCCTCAACATGACGGGTGCGATCATACCAGCACTAATGCACCAGATCCCATAAGAACTCTGAAGTTAAACATGCTTGTGCGAGAGTAGTACTAGGATAGGTGACCCCCTGGGAAGTCCTCGTGTTGCACCCCCTTTTTCAATTTTTTTTACTCCAGTTTGGGTTGCCAAGAAATTTTATCCACCACATTTCTATTATCAAATCCCACGGCACCTTGGGCAAGACAACTTCGCTTCACGTGGAGGCTGGGCCCGCAAACCCAAGGCATAGGGCTTGTGACTAGGTCTCCGTCGCTCCGTTGCCTATAACTTTTGATCTGTAAAGAATTACCTGGCGTACAGCATACCGTTGCAAAGCTCTCTGAGAGCTCTACGACAGGGGCATCGAGCTTGCTCGTTGTACCCATTTTTGGAGCCCAAAATCGAACGTTTTCATTAATTTCAGGCCACTTTTCTTCTTTTGCTCTATTTTTCCGTCCCGGATCGTACGTCGTGAGCTGTTAAAAGGACGACAACCTTACTCGCAGGACATTAAAGGGCTAAACAACACGTCAATATCACGTCTTACAAGGATGCTGCGTTGTTGAAGCGGATGGGTTGTCGTTAGGCCCATTGGGCCTTTTGAATGGGCCATCTCTCTAGGCTGGGACTGTGAACCGTTAACACATAAAGGAATTATGCCCTCAACATGACGGGTGTGATCATACTAGCATTAATGCACCGGATCCCATCAGAACTCCGAAGTTAAGCATGCTAGGGTGAGAGTAGTACTAGGATGGGTGACCCCCTAGGAAGTCCTTGTGTTGCACCCCCCCTTTTCAATTTTTTTTTGCCCTGGTTAGGGTTGCCAAGATACTTTTTCTGCCAAATTTCTATTACCGAATCCCACGGCATCTTGGGCAAGACAACTTCGCTTCACGTAAAGGCTGGGCCCGCAAACCAAGGGCGTAGGGCTTGTGACTAGGTCTCCGTCGCTCTGGTGCCCATAACTTCTGATCCGTAAGGAGTTACGTGGCGCAAAACATACCGTTGCAAAGTTCTCCGAGAGCTCTACGACGGTGCTTGCTGTGCCCATTTTTGGAGCCCAAAATTGAACATTTTTATCAATTTCGAGCCACTTTTCTTTTTTTGCACTATTTTTTTCATCCCGGATCGTACGTCGTGAGCTGTTAAAAGGACGACAACCTTATTCGCTGGACATTAGAGGGCCCTACAATGAGTCGATATCACGTCTTGCGAGGATGCTACGTTGTTGAAGCGAATGGGTTGTTGTTAAGCCCATTGGGCCTTTTGAATTGGTCATCTCTCTAGGCTGGGACTGTGAACCGTTAACACATAAAGGAATTATGCCCTCAACATGACGGGTGCCATCATACCAGCACTAATGCACCGGATCCCATCAGAACTCCAAAGTTAAGCATGCTTGGGCGAGAGTAGTACTAGGATGGGTGACCCATTGGGAAGTCCTCGTGTTGCACCACCCTTTTCAATTTTTTTTGCTCCGGTTTAAGTTGCCAAGATACATTATCCACCATATTTCTATTATTGAATCCCACGGCACCTTGGGCAAGACAACCTCGCTTCACATGGAGGCTGGGCCCGTAAATCGAGGGCGTAGGGCTTGTGACCACGTCTCCGTCGCTCCGGTGCCCATAACTTTTGATCCGTAAGGAGTTACGCGGCGCACAACATACCATTGCAAAGCTCTCCAACAGCTCTACGTTGGGGCAGCGAGCTGGTTCGTTGTGCCCTTTTTAGAGCCCAAAATCGAACGTTTTCATCAATTTCAGGCCACTTTTCTTCTTTTGCTCTGTTTTTCCATCCTAGATCGTACGTCGTGAGCTGTTAAAAGGACGACAACCTTACTAGAGGGACATTAGAGGGCCCTACAATCCGTCGATATCACATCTTGCGAGGATGTTGCGTTGTTGAAGCGGATGGGTTGTCGTTAAGCCCATTGGGCCTTTTGACTGGGCTATCTCTCTAGGCTGGGACTGTGAACCATTAACAAATAAAGGAATTGTGCCCTCAGCATGACGGGTGCGATCATACAAGCACTAATTCACCGGATTCCATCAGAACTCTAAAGTAAAGCATGCTTGGGCGAGAGTAGTACCAGGATGGGTGACCCCCTGGGAAGTCTTCGTGTTGCACCCTTTTTTAAATTTCTTTTGCCCTGGTTAGGGTTTCCAAGACACTTTATCCACCAAATTTCTATTACCGAATCCAACGGAACATTGGGCAAGACAACTTCGCTTCACGTGGAGGCTGGGCCCGCAAACCAAGGGCGTAAGGGTTGTGACCAGGTCTCCGTCACTTCGGTGCCCATAACTTTTGATTCGTAAGGAGTTACGCAACGCACAACATACCGTTATAAAGCTCTCCGATAGCTCTACAAAGGGAGCAGTGAGCTTGCTCGCTATGCCCTTTTTGGTGCTCAAAATCGAACGTTTTCATCAGTTTTTGGAAAATTTTTTTCTTTTGCTCTATTTTTTCGTCCCAGATCGTACGTCCTGAGCAGTTAAAAGGACGACAACCTTACTCGCGGGACAATAGAGGCCCTACAACGCATCGATATCTCGTCTTGCGAGGATGTTGCATTGTTGAAGCGGATGGGTTGTCGTTAAGCTCATTGGGCCTTTCGAATGGGCCATCTTTCTAGGCTGGGACTGTGAACCGTTAACACATAAAGGAATTGTGCCCTCAATATGACGGGTGCGATCATACCAACACTAATTCACCGGATCCCATCAGAACTCCGAAGTTAAGCGTGTTTGGGCGAGAGTAGTACTAGGATGGGCGACCCCCTGGGAAGTCCTCGTGTTGCATCCCCTTTTCAATTTGTTTTGCCCTGGTTAGGGTTGCCAAGATACTTTATCCACCAAATTTCTATTACCGAATCCCAAGAAACATAGGGCAAGACAACTTCGCTTCACATGGAGGCTGGGCCCGCAAGCCCAGGGCATAGGGTTTGATCCGTAAGGAGTTAGGCGGCGCACAGCCCAAAACTTAACGTTTTCATCAGTTTCAGGCCACTTTTCTTCTTTTTCTCTATTTTTCCGTCCCAGATCGTACGTCATAAGCTGTTAAAAAAATGACAACCTTACTTGCGGGACACTAGAGGGCCCTACAACGTGTCGATATCACGTCTTGCGTGGATGCTGCGTTGTTGAAGCGAATGGGTTGTCGTTAAGCCCATTGGGCCTTTTGAATCGGCCATCTCTCTAGGCTGGGACTGTGAACTGTTAACAAAGAAAGAAATTGTGCCCTCAACATGACGGGTGTGATCATACCAGCACTAATGCACCGGATCCCATCAGAACTCCGAAGATAAGCGTGCTTGGGCGAGAGTAGTACTAGGATGGGTGACCCCCTGGGAAGTCCTCGTGTTGTATCCCCTTTTCAATTTTTTTTGCCCTGGTTAGGGTTGCCAAGATACTTTATCCACCAAATTTATATTACTGAATCCCACGAAACATTGGGCAAGACAACTTCCCTTCACATGGAGGCTGGGCCCGCAAACCGAGGGCGTAGGGTTTGTGACCAGGTCTCCTTCGCTCCGGTGCCTATAACTTTTGATCCGTAAGGAGTTATGCGGTGCATAGCATACCGTTACAAAGCTCTCTGATAGCTCTACGAAAGGGGCAGCGAGCTTGCTCGCTGTTCCCATTTTGGAGCCCTAAATCGAACATTTTCTTCAATTTCTGGCCACTTATCTTTTTTGCTCGATTTTTCCATCCCGGATCGTACGTCGTGAGCAGTTAAAAGGATGACAACCTTACTCGCGGGACATTAGAGGGCCCTACAGCACGTCGATATCTCGGCTTGCGAGGATGCAGCGTTGTTGAAGCGGATTGGTTGTCATTAAGCCCATTGGGACTTCTGAATGGGCTATCTCTCTAGGCTGGGACTGTGAACCTTTAACACAAAAAGGAATTGTGCCCTCAACATGACGGCTGTGATCATACCAGCACTATTGCACCAGATCCCATTAGAACTCCGAAGTTAAGCGTGCTTGGGCGAGAGTAGTACTAGGATAGGTGACCCTCTGGGAAGTCCTCGTGTTGCACCCCCCTTTTCAATTTTTTTTGCCCTAGTTAGGGTTGTCAAGATACTTTATCCACCAAATTTATATTACCGAATCCCACGGCACCTTGGGCAAGACAACTTCGCTTCACGTAGAGGTTGGGCCCGCGAACCGAGGGCGCAGGGCTTGTGACCAGGTCTCCGTCGCTCCGGTGCCCATAACTTTTGATCTGTAAGGAGTTACGCGGCGCATAGCATACTATTGCAAAGCTCTCCAAGAGGTCTACGACAGGGGCAGCCAGCTTGCTTGCTGTGCCCATTTTTGGAGCACAAAATCAAACATTTTTATCAGTTTCAGGCCACTTTTCTTCTTTTGCTCGGTTTTTCTGTCCTTGATCGTACGTCGTGAGCTGTTAAAATGATGACAACCTTACTCGCAGGACATTAGATGGCCCTACAATACGTTGATATCATGTCTTGCGAGGATGCTGCGTTGTTGATGCAGATGGGTTATCGTTAAGCCCATTGGGCCTTTTGAATAGGCCATCTCTCTAGGTTGGGACTGTGAACCACTAAAACATAAAGGATTGTGCCCTCAACATGACAGGTGCGATCATACCAATATTAATGCGCTGGATCCCATCAGAACTCTGAAGTTTCGCGTGCTTGGGCGATAGTAGTACTAAGATGGGTGACCCCCGGGAAAATCCTCGTTTCTGCACCCCCTTTTTCAATTTTTTTTGCTCCGGTTAAGGTTGCCAATATACTTTATCCAAAAAATTTCTATAACCGAAACCCACGGCACATTGGGCAAGACAAATTCGCTTCACGTAGAGGCTGGGCCCGCAAACCGACAGCGTAGGGCATGTGACCAAGTCTCCGTCGCTCCGGTGCCCATAACTTTTGATCCGTAAGGAGTTACGTGGCGCACAGCATACCGTTACAAAGCTCTACGAGAGCTCTACGACAGGGGCAGCCAACTTGCTTGCTGTGCCCATTTTTGGAGCCCAAAATCAAACATTGCCATCAGTTTCGGGCCACTTTTCTTCTTTTGCTCCATTTTTCCGTCACGGATCGTACGTCGTGAGTTGTTAAAAGGACGACATCCTTACTCGCGGGACATTAGAGGGCCCTACAACGCGTCGATATCACGTCTTGCGAGGATGTTGCGTTGTTGAAGTTGATAGGTTGTCGTTTAGCCCATAGGGCCTCTTGAATAGGCCATCTCTCTAGGCTGGGACTGTGAACCATTAAAACATAAAGGAATTGTGCTCTCAACATGACGGGTGCGATAATACCGGCATTAATGCACCGGATCCCATCAGAACTCTGAAGTTAAGCATGCTTGGGCGATAGTAGTACTAGGATGGGTGACCCCGTGGGAAGTCCTTGTGTTGCACCCCCCCCCTTTCAATTTTTTTTGCCCCGGTTAGGGTTGCCAAGATACTTTATCCACCACTATTCTATTATCGAATCCCACGACACCTTGGGCAAGACAACTTCGTTTCACGTGGAAGCTGGGCCGGCAAACCGAGGGTGTAGGTCTTGTGACTAGGTCTCCGTCGCTCCGATGCCCATAACTTTTGATCCGTAAGGAGTTACGTGGCGCACAACATACCGTTGCAAAGCTCTCCGATAGCTCTACGAAGGGGGCAGTGAGCTTGCTCGCTTTGCCCTTTTTGGAGCACAAAATAGATCATTTTCATCAGTGTCAGGCCACTTTTCTTCTTTTGCTCTATTTTTTCATCTCGGATCGTACGTCGCAAGTTGTTAAAAGGACGACAACCTTACTCGCAGGACATTAGAGGGCCCTACAATGCGTCGATATCACGTCTTGCTAGGATGCTGCGTTGTTGAGGCAGATAGGTGATCGTTAAACCCACTGGGCCTTTTGAATTGGCCATCTCTCTAGGCTGGGACTATGAACCGTTAACACATAAAGGAATTGTGCCCTCAACATGACGGGTGCGATCATACTAGCACTAATGCAACGGATCCCATCAGAACTCCGAAGTTAAGCGCGTTTGGGCGAGAGTAGTACTAGGATGGGTGACCCCCTGGGAAGTCCTCATGTTGCACCCCCGTTTTCAATTTTTTTTGCTCCGGTTTGGGTTGCCAAGATACTTTATCCACCACATTTCTATTATCGATTCCCATGGAACCTTGGTCAAGACAACTTCGCTTCACGTAAAGGCTGGGCCAGCAAACCGAGGGAGTAGGGCTTGTGACTAGGTCTTCGTCGCTCTGGTGCCCATCACTTTTGATCCATAAGGAGTTACGCAGCGCACATCATACCGTTATAAAGCTCTCCGATAGCTCTACGAATGGGGCAGCAAGCGTGCTCGCTGTGCCTTTTTTGGTGCTCAAAATCGAACGTTTTCATCAGTTTTGGGCCACTTTTCTTGTTTTGCTCTATTTTTCAGTCCTAGATTTTACGTCGTGTGCAGTTAAGAGGACGACAACCTTACTCGCGGGACACTAAAGGGCCCTACAACGCATCGATATCATGTCATGCGAGGATGTTGCGTTGTTGAAGCGGATGGGTTGTCGTTAAGCCCATTGGGCCTTTTGAATGGGCCATCTTTCTAGGCTGGGACTATGAACCGTTAACACTTAAAGGAATTATGCCCTCAACATGACGGGTGCGATCATACCAGCATTAATGCACCGAATCCCATTAGAATTCCGAAGTTAAGCGTGCATGGGCGATAGTAGTATAAGGATGGGTGACCCCGTGGGAAGTCCTCGTGTTGCACCCCCCTTTTCAATTTTTTTTGCCCTGGTTAGGGTTTTCAAGATACTTTATCCACCAAATTTCTATAATCGAATCCCTCGGCACCTTGGGCAAGACAACTTCGCTTCACGTAGAGGCTGGGCCCGCAAACCGAGGGCGTAGGGCTTGTGACCAGGTCTCCGTCGCTCCAAAGCCCATAAGTTTTGATCCGTAAGTAGTTACGTGGCGCACAGCATACCGTCGCAAAGCTGTTCGAGAGCCCTACGACGGGGGCAGCCAGCTTGCTTGCTGTGCCCCTTTTTGGAGCCCAAAATCGAACATTTTCAATAGTTTTGTGATACTTTTCTTCTTTTGCTTTGTTTTTTCATCCCAGAACGTACGTCGTGTGCAGTTAAAAGGATGACAACCTTACTCGCGGGACATTAGAGGGCCCTACAACTCGTCGATATCACGTCTTGCGAGGATGTTGTGTTGTTGAAGCGGATGGGTTGTCGTTAAGCCCATTAGGCCTTTTGAATGGCCATCTCTCTAGGCTGGGACAGTGAACCGTTAACACATAAACGAATTGTGCCCTCAACATGACCGGTGTGATCATACCAGCACAAATGCACCGGATCCCATCAGAACTCCGAAGTTAAGCGTGCTTGGGCGAGAGTAGTACTAGGATAGGTGACCCCATGGGAAGTCCTCGTGTTGTACCCCCGTTTTCAATTTTTTTTGCTCCAGTTTGGGTTGCCAAGATACTTTATCCACCACATTTCTATTATCGAATCCCACGGCACCTTGGGCAAGAGAACTTCACTTCACGTGGAGGCTAGGCCCGCAAACCGAGGGCGTAGGGCTTATGACCAAGTCTCCGTCTCTCTGGTGCCTATAACTTTTGATCCGTAAGGAGTTAAACGGCACACAGCATACCGTTACAAAGCTCTCCGTCACCTCTACGAAGGGGGCAGTGATCTTTTTCGCTGTGCCCTTTTTGAAGCCCAAAATTGAACGTTTTCATCAGTTTCATGCACTTTTCTTGTTTTGCTCTGTTTTTCCGTCCCGGATCGTACATCGTGAGCTGTTAAAAAGACGACAACCTTACTCACAGACATTAGTGTACTAGGATGGGTGACCCCCTGGAAGTCCTCGTGTTGCACCCCCTTTTCAATTTTTTTTGCTCCGGTTTGGGTTGCCAAGATACTTTATCCACTACATTTCTATTATCGAATCCCACAGTACCTTGGTCAAGACAATTCGCTTCACGTGGAGGCTGTGCCCGCAAACCGAGGGCGTAGGGCTTCTGACTAGGTCTCCGTCGCTCCGGTACCCATAACTTTTGATCCGTAAGGAGTTACGCAGCGCATAGCATACTGTTGCAAAGCTCTCCGATAGCTTTACAATTGGGGCAACGAGCTTGCTCGCTGTACCTTTTTTGGAGCCCAAAATTGAACGTTTTTATCAGTTTTTGGCCACTTTTCTTGTTTTACTCTGTTTTACCGTCCCGGATCGTACGTCATGTGATGTTAAAAGCACGACAACATTAATCGCGGGATATTAGTGGGCCCTACAATGCATTGATATCACGTCTTGCGAGGATGCTGTGTTGTTGAAGCGGATGGGTTGTCGTTAAGCCCATTGGTCCTTTTGAATGGAACATCTCTCTAGGCTGGGACTGTGAACTGTTAACAAATAAAGGAATTCTGCCCTAACATGACGGGTGCGATCATACCAGTACTAATGCATTGGATCCTATCAGAACTCTAAAGTTAAGCGTGCTTGGGCGAGAGTAGTACTAGGATGGGTGACCCCCTGGGAAGTCCTCGTGTTGCACCCCCCTTGTCATTTTTTTTTGCTCCGGTTAGGGTTGCAAAGATACTTTATCCACCACATTTCTATTATGGAATCCCACGGCACCTTGGGCAAGACAACTTCGCTACACGTGGAGGCTGGGCCCGCAAACCGAGGGGTAGGTCTTGTGACCAGGTCTCCGTCACTCCGGTGCCCATAACTTTTGATCCGTAAGGAGTTACGTGGCGCACAGCATACCGTTGCAAAGCTCTCCGACAGCTCTACGAATGGGACAGTGAGCTTGCTCGCTGTGCCCTTTTTGGCGCCCAAAATAGAACGTTTTCATCAGTTGCAGGCCACTTTTCTTCTTTTGCTCTGTTTTTCCATCCTGGATCGTACGTCGTGAGCTGTTAAAAGGACGACAACCTTACTCGCCGGACATTAGAGGGCCCTACAAAGCGTCGATATCACGTCTTGCTAGGATGCTGCGTTGTTGAAGCAGATAGGTTATCGTTAAGCCCATTGGGCCTTTTGAATGGGCCATCACTCTAGGCTGCGACTGTGAACCGTTAACACATAAAGGAATTGTGCCCTCAACATGACGGGTGCAATCATACCAGCACTAATGCACCGGATCCCATCAGAACTCCGAAGTTAAGCATGCTTGGGCAAGAGTAGTACTAGGATGGTTGACCCCCTGGAAAGTTCTCGTGTTGCACCCCCCTTTTCAATTTTTTTTTCTCCGGTTAGGGTTGCCAAGATACGTTATCCACCACATTTCTATTATCGAATCCCACGATACCTTGGGCAAGACAACTTTGCTTCACGTGGAGGCTGGGCCTGCAAACCGAGGGCGTAGGGCTTGTGACGAGGTCTCCGTTGCTCCGGTGCCCAAAAATTTTGATCCGTAAGAAGTTACGCGGCGCACAGTAATCCGTTACAAAGCTCTCCGATAGCTCTGCGACGGATGGCAGCAAGCTTGCTTGCTTTGCCCGTTTTTGGAATCCAAAATCGAACGTTTTCATCAGTTTTGGGCCACTTTTCTTCTTTTGCTCCGTTTTTCCATCCCGGATCATACGTCGTGAGCTGTTAAAAGGACGACAACCTTACTTGGGGGACATTAAACGGCCCTACAACACGTCGATATCACGTCTTGCTAGGATGCTGCGTTGTTGAAGATGATGGGTTATCGTTGAACCCATTGGGCCTTTTGAATTGGCCATCTCTCTAGGCTGGGACTGTGAACCGTTAACACATAAAGGAATTGTGCCATCAACATGACCGGTGCGATCATACCAACACTAACGCACCGGATCCCATCAGAACTCCGAAGTTAAGTATGCTTGGGTAAGAGCAGTACTAGGATGGGTGACCCCCTGGGAAGTCCTCGTGTTGCACCGCCTATTTTCAATTTTTTTGCTTCGGTTTGGGTTGCCAAGATACTTTATCCACCACACTTCTATTATCGAATCCCACGGCACCTTGGGCAAGACAACTTCGCTTCACGTGGAGGCTGGGCCCGTACACCGAGGGCGTAGGGCTTGTGACCAGGTCTCCGTCGCTCCGGTGCCCATAACTTTTGATCCGTAAGGAGTTACGCGGCGCACAACATACCTTTACAAAGCTCTCCAATAGCTCTATGAAGAAGGCAGCGAGCTTGCTCGCTGTGCCCTTTTTGGGGCCCAAAATCGAACGTTTTCATTTGTTTCAGGCCACTTTTCTAGTTTTGCTCTGTTTTTCCATCCTGGATCGTACGTCGTGAGCAGTTAACAGGACGACAACCTTACTCGCGGGACGTTAAAGGTCCTTACAACACATCGATATCATGTCTTGTGAGGATGCTGAGTTGTTGAAGCGGATGGGTTGTCGTTAAGCCAATTGGGCCTTTTGAATTGGCCATCTCTCTAGGTTGGGACTATGAATAGTTAACACATAAAGGAATTGTGCCCTCAACATGAAGGGTGCGATCATACCAGCACTAATGCACCGAATCCCATCAGAACTCCGAAGTTAAGCGTGCTTAGGCGAGAGTAGTACTAGGATTGGTGACCCCCAGGGATGTTCTCATGTTGCACCCCTCTTTTCAATTTTTTTTGCTCCAGTTAGGGTTGCCAAGATACTTTTTCCACCACATTTCATTTATTGAATCTCACGGCACCATGGGCAAGACAACTTCGCTTCACGTGGAGGCTGGGCCCGCAAACCGAGGGCGTAGGGATTGTGACTAGGTCTCTGTCTCTTCGGTGCCCATAACTTTTGATCCGTAAGGTGTTACGCAGCCCACAGCATACTGTTGCAAAGCTCTCTGCGAGCTCTACGACAGGGGCACCGAGCTTGCTCGCTTTGCCCATTTTTGGAGCCCAAAATCGAATGTTTTCTTCAGTTTCAGGCCACTTTTTTTCTTTTGCTCTGTTTTTCCGTCCCGGATCGCAGGTCGTGAGCTGTTAAAAGGGCGACAATCTTACTCACGGAACATTAGAGGGCCCTACTACGCGTCGATATCACGTCTTGCAAGGATGCTACGTTGTTGAAGCGGATGGGTTGTCGTTAAGCCCATTGTGCCTTTTGCATGGGCCATCTCTCTAGGCTGGGACTGTGAACCGTTAACACATAAAGGAATTGTCCCCACAACATGACAGGTGCGATCATACCAACACTAATGCACCGGATCCCCTCAGAACTTTGAAGTTAAGTGTGCTTGGGCGAGAGTGCTGCTAGGATGGGTAACCCCCTAGGAAGTCCTCGTGTTGCACCCCCTTTTCAATTTTTTTTGCCTTGGTTAGGGTTGCAAAGATACTTTATCTACCAAATTTCTATTACCGAATCCCATGGAACATAGGGCAAGACAACTTCACTTCACGTAGAGGCTGCGCCCGTAAACCGAGGGCACAGGGCTTGTGACCAGATCTCCATCGCTCCGGTGCCCATAACTTTAGATCCGTAAGGAGTTACGTGGCGCACAACATACCGTTGCAAAGCTCTTTGAGAGCTCTACGACAGGCGCAGCCAGCTTGCTCGCTGTGCCCATTTTTGGAGCCCAAAATTGAACATTTTCATCAATTTCAGGCCACTTTTCTTCTTTTGCTCTGTTTTTTCATCCTGGATCGTACGTCGTGAGCTGTTAAATGGTCGAAAACCTTACTCGCAAGACATTAGGGGGCCCTACATCACGTTGATATCATGACTTGCTAGGATGCTTCGTTGTTGAAGCAGATGGGTTATCCTTAACCCCATTGGGCCTTTTGAATTGGCCATCTCTCTAGGTTGGGACTGTGAACCATTAACACATAAAAGAATTATGCCCTCAACATGATGGGTGCGATCATACTAGCACTATTGCACCGGATCCCATCAGAACTCTGAAGTTAAGCGTGCTTGGGCGAGAGTAGTACTAGAATGGGTGACCCCCTGGGAAGTCCTCGTGTTGCACCCCTCTTTTCAATTTTTTTTGCTCCGGCTAGGGTTGCCAAGATACTTTATCCACCACATTTCTATTATCGAATCTCACGGCACCTTGGGCAGGACAACTTCGATAAACGTGGAGGCTGGGCCCGCAAACCGAGGGCATTGGGCTTGTGACCAAGTCTCCGTCGCTCCGGTGCCCATTACTTTTGATCCGTAAGGAGTTACGCGGCGCACAGCATACCGTTGCAAAACTCTCCGATAGCTCTACGAAGAGGGTAGCGAGCGAGCGAGCTGTGCCCTTTTTCGAGCCCAAAATCGAACGTTTTCATCTGTTTCATGCCACTTTTCTTCTTTGACTCTATTTTTCCATCTTGGATTGTACGTCGTGAGCAGTTAAAAGGACGATAACCTTACTCGCAGGAAATTAGAGGGCCATTCAACGCATTGATATCACGTCTTGCGAGGATGCTGCGTTGTTGAAGCGGATGGGTTGTCGTTAGGCCCATTGGGCCTTTTGAATGGGCCATCTCTCTAGGCTAGGACTATGAACCGTTTACACATAAAGGAATTGTGCCCTCAACAAGACGAGTGTGATCATACTAGCACTAATGTACCGGATCCCATCAGAACTCCGAAGTTAAGCGTGCTAGGACGAGAGTCGTACTAGGATGGGTGACCCCTTGGGAAGTCCTCGTGTTGCACCCCACTTTTCAATTTTTTTTGCCCTGCTTAGGGTTGCCTTGATACTTTATCCGCCAAATTTCTATTACCGAATCCCACGGCACCTTGGACAAGACAACTTCGCATCACGTAGAGGCTGGGCCCGCAAACCGAGGGCGTAGGGCTTGTGACCAAGTCTACGTCGCTCCCGTACCCATAACTTTTGTTCTGTAAGGAGATACACAGTGCACAACATACCGTTGCAAAGCTCTCCGAGAGCTCTACGTCGGAGGTAGCAAGCTTGCTTGTGATGCCCATTTTTGGAGCCCAAAATCGAACATTTTTATCAGTTTCAGGCCAATTTTCTTCTTTTGCTCTATTTTTTTAGTCCCGGGTCGTACGTCGTGAGTTGTTAAAAGGGCGACAACCTTATTCGCAGGACATTAGAGGTCCCTACAATTCGTTGATATCACGTCTTGCTAGGATGCTGCGTTGTTGAAGCGGATGGGTTGTCGTTAAGCCCATTGGGCCTTTTGAATGGGCCATCTCTCTAGGCTGAGACTATGAACCGTTAACACATAAAAGAATTGTGTCCTCAACATGACGGGTGCGATCATACCAGAACTAATGCACCGGATCCAATCAGAACTCCAAAGTTAAGCGTGCATGGGCGAGAGTAGTACTAGGATGGGTGACCCCCTGGGAAGTCCTCTTGTTGTACCCCCCTTTTCAATTTTTTTTGCTCCGGTTAGGGTTCCCAAGATACTTCATCCACCACATTTCGAATATCGAATCCCACGGCATCTTGGGCAAGAGAACTTCATTTCACGTGGAGGCTGGGCCGGCAAACCGAGGGCGTAGGGCATCTGACTAGGTCTCCGTCGCTTCGGTGCCAATAACTTTTGATCCGTAAGAAGTTAGGTGGCACACAGCATACCGTTATAAAGCTCTCTGAAAGCTCAACAATGGGGGCAGCAAGCTTCCTTGCTTTGCCCCTATTTGGAGCCCAAAATCGAACGTTTTCATCAGTTTTAGGCCACTTTTCTTTTTTTTTTAATCTATTTTTATGTCCCGGATCATACGTCGTGAGCTGTTAAAAGGACAACAACCTTACTAGCGGGACATTAGAGGGCCCTACAACGCGTCGATATCACGTCTTGCGAGGTTGATGCGTTGTTGAAGCGGATGGGTTGTCCGTAAGCCCATGGGGCCTTTTGACTAGGCCATCTCTCTAGGCTAGGACTGTGAACCGTTAACAAATAAAGGAATTGTGCCCTCAACATGACGGGTACGATCATACCAGCACTAAGGCACCGGATCCCATCAAAACTCCGAAGTAAAGCGTGCTTGGGCGAAAGTAGTACTAGGATGGGTGACCCCTGGGAAGTCCTGGTGTTGCACCCTTTTTAAAATTTTTTTTGCCCTAGTTAGGGTTGCCAAGATACTTTATCCCCCAAATTTCTATTATCGAATCCCACGGAACATTGGGCAAGACAACTTCGCTTCACGTGGAGGCTAGGCCCGCAAACCAAGGGATTAAGGGTTGTGACCAGGTCTCCATCGCTTCGGTGCCCATAACCTTTGATCTATAAGGAGTTATGCGGCGCACAGCATACCGTTATAAAGCTCTCCGACAGCTCTACGAAGAGGGCAGCGAGATTGCTCGCTGTGCCCTTTTTGGAGCCCAAAATCGAACGTTTTCATTAGTTTTTGGCCAATGTTTTTCTTTTGCTATGTTTTTCCATCCCAGATCGTACATCATGAGCAGTTAAAAGGGTGACAACCTTACTCGTAGGACGTTAGAGGGCCCTACAACGCGTCGATATCACGTCTTGCGAGGATGCTGTGTTGTTGAAGTGGATGGGTTGTCGTTAAGCTCATTGGGCCTTTCGAATGGGCCATCTTTCTAGGCTGGGACTGTGAACCGTTAACACATAAAGGAATTGCACACAAAACATGACGGGTACGATCTTACCAATAGTAATGCACCGGATCCCATCAAAACTCCGAAGATAAGCGTGCTTGGGCGAGAGTAGTACTAGGATGGGTGACACCCTGCGAAGTACTCATGTTGCATCCCCTTATCAATTTTTTTTGCCCTGGTTAGGGTTGCCAATAAACTTTATCCACCAAATTCTATTACCGAATCCCACGAAACATTGGGCAAGACAACTTCGCTTCACGTGAAGGCTGGGCCCACAAACCGAGGGCGTAGGGTTTGTGACCAGGTCTCCGTCTCTCCGGTGCCCATAACTTTTAATCCATAAGGAGTTACGTGGCGCACAGCATACCGTTACAAAGCTCTCCGACAGCTCTACGAAAGGGGTAGCGAGCCCAAAATCGAACGTTTTCATCAGTTTCTGGCCACTTATCTTTTTTGCTCTGTTTTTCCATCCCGGATCTTATGTCATGAGCAGTTAAAGGGACGACAACCTTATTCGCTGGACATTAGAGGGCCCTACAGCACGTCGATATCTCGTCTTGCGAGGATGCAGCGTTGTTGAAGCGGTTGGTTGTCGTTAAGCCTATTGGGACTTCTGAATGGGCTATCTCCCTAGGCTGGGACTGTGAACCGTTAACACAAAAAGGAATTAGGCCTACAACATGACGTGTGTGATCATACCAACACTATTGCACCGGATCCCATCAGAACTCCGAAGTTAAGCGTTCTTGGGCGAGAGTAGTACTAGGATGGGTGACCCCTTGGAAAGTCCTCGTGTTGCACCCCCCTTTTCAATTTTTTTTGGCCTGGTTAGGGTTGCCAAGATACTTTATCCACCAAATTTCTATTACCGAATCCCACGGCACCTTGGGCAAGACAACTTCGCTTCACGTAGAGGTTGGGCCCGCAAACCAAGGGAGTAGGGCTTGTGACCAGGTCTCTGTCACTCCGGTGCCCATAACTTTTGATCCGTAAGGTGTTATGCGGCGCACAGCATACCATTGCAAAAGCTCTCCAAGAGATCTACGATGGGGGCAGCCAGGTTGCTTGCTGTGCCCATTTTTGGAGCCCAAAAGCAAACATTTTCATCAGTTTCGGGCCACTTTTCTTCTTTAGCTCTGTTTTTTCGTCCCGGATCGTACGTCGTGGGCAGTTAAAAGGATGACAACCTTACACGCGGGACATTAGAGGGCCCTACAACACGTTGATATCACATCTTGCATGGATGCTGCGTTGTTGAAGCGGATGGGTTGTCGTTAAGCCCATTGGGCCTTTTGAATGGGCCATCTCTCTAGGCTGGGACTGTGAACCGTTAACACATAAAGGAATTGTGCCCTCAACATGACGGGTGCGATCATACCAGCATGAATGCACCGGATCCCATCAGAACTCCGAAGTTTAGCGTGCTTGGGCGATAATAGTACTAGGATGGGTGACCCCTTAGGAAGTCCTCATGTTGCACCCCCTTTTTCAATTTTTTTTGCTTCGGTTAGGGTTGCCAAGATACTTTATCCACCAAATTTCTATAACCGAATCCCACGGCACCTTGGCAAGGCAAATTCGCTTCACGTAGAAGCTGGGCCCGCAAACCGACATCGTAGGGCTTGTGACCAGGTCTCCGTCGCTCCAGTGCCCATAACTTTTGATCCGTAAGGAATTACGCGGCGCACAGCATACCGTTGCAAAGCTCTACGAGAGCTCCATGACGAGGGCAGCCAGCTTGCTTGCTGTGCCCATTTTTGGAGCCCAAAATCAATTATTTTCATCAGTTTCGGGTCACTTTTCTTCTTTTGCTCTGTTTTTCCATACCGGATCGTACGTCGTATGCAGTTAAAAGGATGACAACCTTACTCGCAGGACATTAGAGGGCCCTACAACACGTCAATATCACGTCTTGCGAGGATGCTGCATTGTTAAAGCGGATGGGTTGTCGTTAAGCCAATTGGGCCTTCTAAATGGGCCATCTCTCTAGGCTGGGACTGTGAACCGTTAACACATAAAGGAATTGTGCCCTCAACATGACGGGTGCGATCATACCTGCATTAATGCACCGAATCCCATCAGAACTCCGAAGTTTAGCGTGCTTGGGCGATAGTAGTACTAGGATGGGTGACCCCTGGGAAGTCGTCGTGTTGCACCCCCTTTTTCAATTTTTTTTGCTCCGGTTAGGGTTGCCAAGATATTTTATCCACCAAATTTCTTTAACCGAATCGCACGGCACCTTGTGCAAGACAAATTCGATTCACGTAGAGGCTGGGCCCGTAAACCGACAGCATAGGGCTTTTGACCAGGTCTCCGTCGCTCCGGTGCCCATAACTTTTGATTCGTAAGTAGTTACGCGGCGCACAGCATACCGTTGCAAAGCTTTACGAGTGCTCCACGACGAGGGCAGCCAGCTTGCTTGCTGTGCCCATTTTTGGGGCCCAAAATCAAACATTTTCATCAGTTTCGGGCCACTTTTATTCTTTTGCTCTGCTTTTCCATCCCGGATCGTACGTCATGAGCTGTTAAAAGGACAACAACCTTACTCGCGGGACATTAGAGGGCCCTACAACACGTCGATATCACGTCTTGTGAGGATGCTGCGTTGTTGAAGCGGATGGGTTGTCGTTAAACACATTGGTCCTTTTGAATGGGCCACCTCTCTAGGCAGAGACTGTGAACCGTTAACAAATAAAAGAATTGTGCCCTCAACATGACGTGTACGATCATACCAGCACTAATGCAACGGACCCCATCAGAACTCTGAAGTAAAGCGTGCTTGGGCGAGAGTAGTACTAGGATGGGTGACCCCCTGAGAAGTCCTAGTGTTGTACCCCTTTTTAATTTTTTTTTGCCCTGGTTAGGGTGCCCAAGATCTTTTATCCACCAAATTTCTATTATCGAATCCCACGGAACATTGGGCAAGACAACTTCGTTTCACGTGGAGGTTGGGCCCGCAAACCAAGGGCGTAAGGGTTGTGACCAGGTCTCCGTCGCTCCGGTGCCCATAACCTTTGATCCGTAAGGAGTTACGCAGCGTACAGCATACCGTTATAAAGCTCTCCGACAGCTCAACGAAGGGGGCAGCGATCTTGCTCGCTGTGCCCTTTTTAGAGCCCAAAATCGTACATTTTCATCAGTTTTTGTCCAATTTTCTTCTTATACTCTGTTTTTCCGTCCCAGATCGTACATCGTGAGCACCTAAAAGGAGGACAACCTTACTCACGGGATATTAGAGGGCCCTACAACGCGTCGATATCACGTCTTGCTAGGATGCTGTGTTGTTGAAGCAGATAGGTTATCGTTATGCCCATTGGGCCTTTTGAATTGGCCATCTCTCTAGGCTGGGACTGTGAACCATTAACACTTAAAGGAATTGTGCCAATGGGTGCGATCATACTAGCACTAATGCACCGGATCCCATCAGAACTCTGAAGTTAAGGTTACTTGGGTGAGTGTAGTACCAGCATGGGTGACCCCTTGGGAAGTCCTCGTGTTCTACCCCCGTTTTCAATTTTTTTTGCTCTAGTTTGGGTTGCCAAGATACTTTATCCACCACTTTTCTATTATCGAATCCCACGGCACCTTGGGCAAGACAACTTTGCTTCACGTGGAGGCTGGGCCTGCAAACCGAGGGCGTAGGGCGTGTGACCAGGTCTCCGTCGCTCCGGTGCCCATAACTTTTGATCCGTAAGGAGTTACGCGGTGCACAGCATACCGTTGCAAAGCTCTCCGAAACCTCTACGAAGGGGGTAGTGATCTTACTCGCTGTGCCCTTTCTGGAGCCCAAAATCGAACGTTTTCATCAGTTTCAGGCAACTTTTCTTGTTTTGATATGTTTTTCCGTCCCGGATCATACGTCGTGAGCTGTTAAAAGGACGACAACCTTACTCGAGAGATATTAGTGTACTAGGATGGGTGACCCCCTGGAAGTCCTCGTGTTGCACCCCCCTTTTCAATTTTTTTTGCTCCGGTTTGGGTTGCCAAGATACTTTATCCACCACATTTCTATTATCGAATCCCACGGCACCTTGGTCAAGACAACTTCGCTTCACGTGGAGGCTGGGCCCGCAAACCGAGGGCGTAGGGCTTGTGACTAGGTCTCCGTCGCTCCGGTGCTCATAACATTTGATCCATAAGGAGTTACGTGGCACATAGCATAACGTTGCAAAGCTCTCCGATAGCTTTACGAATGGGGTAGCGAGCTTGCTCGCTGTGCCCTTTTTGGAGTCCAAAATCGAACGTTTTCATCAGTTTTTGGCCACATTTCTTATTTTGCTCTGTTTTGTCAGCCCGGATCGTACGTCGTGTGTTGTTAAAAAGACGACAACCTTACTCGCGGGATATTTGTAGGCCCTACAACGCGTTGATATCACGTCTTGCGAGGATGCCGCGTTGTTGAAGCGAATGGGTTGTCGTTAAGCACATTGGTCCTTTTGAATGGGCCATCACTCTAGGCTGGGACTGTGAACCGCTAACAAATAAAAGAACTGTGCCCTCAACATGACAGGAGCGATCATACCAGCACTAATGCATCGGATCCCATCAGAACTCCGAAGTTAAGCGTGCTTAGGCAAGAGTAGTACTAGGATGGGTGACCGCATGGGAAGTCCTCGTGTTGCACCCCCCTTTTCAATTTTTTTTGCTCCGGTTAGGGTTGCCAAGATACTTTATCCACCACATTTCTATTATCGAATCCCACGGCCCCTTGGGCAAAACAACTTCGCTTCACGTGGAGGCTGGGCCCACAAACCGAGGGCGTAGGTCTTGTGACCAGGTCTCCGTCGCTCCGGTGCCCATAACTTTTGGTCTGTAAGGAGTTACGCAGCGCACAGCGTACCGTTGCAAAGCTCTCCGATAGTTTTACAAAGGGGGCAGCGAGTTGGCTCGCTGTGCCCATTTTGGAGCCCAAAATAGAACATTTTCATCAGTTTCAGGCCACTTTTCTTCTTTTGCTCTATTTTTTCATCCTGGATCGTGTGTCGTGAGCTGTTAAAAGACGACAACCATACTCGCGGGATATTAGAGGGCCCTACAATGCGTCAATATCACGTCTTGCTAGGATGCTGCGTTGTTGAAGCAGATAGATTCTCATTATGCCCATTGGGCCTTTTGAATTGGCAATCTCTCTAGGCTGGGACTGTGAACCGTTAATACATAAAGGTATTGTGCCCTCAACATGATGGGTGCGATCATACTAGCACTAATGCACCAGATCCCATCAGAACTCCGAAGTTAAGCTTGCTTGGGCGAGTATAGTACCAGCATGGGTGACCCCTTGGGAAGCCCTTGTGTTGCAACCCCCTTTTCAATTTTTTTTCTTCCGGTTAGGGTTGCCAAGATACTTTATCCACCACATTTCTATTATCGAATCTCACGACACCTTGGGCAAGACAACTTCGCTTCACGTGGAGGCTGGGCCTACAAACCGAGGGCGTAGGGCTTGTGACCAGGTCTCCGTCGCTCCGGTGCCCATAACTTTTGATCCGTAAGGAGTTACGCAGCGTACAGCATGCCGTTGCAAAGCTCTCCGACACCTCTACGAAGGGGGTAGTGATCTTACTCACTGTACCCTTTCTGGAGCCCAAAATCAAAATTTTTTATCAGTTTCAGGCAACTTTTCTTGTTTTGCTCTGCTTTTCTGTCCCGGATCATACGTCGTGAGCTGTTAAAAGGACGACAACCTTACTCGCGGGATATTAGTGTACTAGGATGGGTGACCCCCTGGAAGTCCTCGTGTTGCACCCCCTTTTCAATTTTTTTTGCTCCGGTTTGGGTTGCCAAGATACTTTATCCACCATATTTCTATTATCGAATCCCACGGCACCTTGGTCAGGACAACTTCGCTTCACGTGGAGGCTGGGCCCACAAACCGAGGGCGTAGGGCTTGTGACCAGGTCTCCGTCTCTCCGGTGCCCATAACTTTTGATCTGTAAGGAGTTACGCAGTGCACAGCATGCCGTTGCAAAGCTCTCCAATAGCACTACGAATAGGGCAGCGAGCTTGCTCGCTGTGCCCTTTTTGGAGCCTAAAATTGAACATTTTCATCAGTTTTAGGCCACTTTTCTTGTTTTGCTCTGTTTTTTCGTCCCGGATCGTACGTCCTGTGCTGTTAAAAGGATGACAACCATACCCGCGGCACATTAGTGGGCCCTACAACGCGTCGATATCACGTCTTGACAGGATGCAGCGTTGTTGAAACGGATGGGTTGTCGTTAAGCCCATTGGTCCTCTTGAATGGGCCATCTCTCTAGGCTGGGTCTGTGAACCGTTAACAAATAAAGGAATTGTTCCCTCAACATGACGGGTGCGATCATACCAGCACTATTGCATCGGATCCCATCAGAACTCCGAAGTTAAGCGTGCTTGGGCAAGAGTAGTACTAGGATGGGTGAACCCTTGGGTAGTCCGCGTGTTGCACCCCCCTTTTCAATTTTTTTTGCTCCCGTTAGGGTTGCCAAGATACTTTATCCACCACATTTCTATTATCGAATCCCACGGCACCTTGGTCAAGACAAATTCGCTTCATGTGGAGGCTGGGCCCGCAAACCGAGGGCGTAGGGCTTGTGACCAAGTTTCTGTCACTCCGGTGCCCATAACTTTTGATCCGTAAGGAGTTACGCGTCGCACAGCATTCCGTTGCAATACTCTCCGCCAGCGAGCTTGCTCACTGTGCCCTTTTTGGAGCCCAAAATACAACGTTTTCATTAGTTTCAGGCCACTTTTCTAATTTTGCTCTGTTTTTCCATTCCGGATCGTACGTCGTGAGCTGTTAAAAGGACGACAACCTTACTCGGGGGACATTAGAGGGCCCTACAATGCGGCGATATCACCTCTTGCTAGCATGCTGCGTTGTTGAAGCAGATAGGTTATCGTTAAGCCCATTGGGCTTTTTGAATTGGCCATCTCTCTAGACTGGGACTGTGAACCGTTAACACATAAAGGAATTATGCCCTCAACATGGCGGGTGCGATCATACCAGCCCGAATGCACCGGATCCTATCAGAACTCCGAAGTTAAGCGTGCTTGGGCGAGAGTAGTACCAGGATGGGTGACCCCCTGGGAAGTCCTTGTGTTGCACCCCCGTTTTCAATTTTTTTTTCTCCGGTTTGGGTTGCCAAGATACTTTATCCACCACTTTTTTATTATCGAATCCCACGGCACCTTGGGCAAGATAACTTCGCTTCACGTGGAGGCTGGGCCCGCAAACTGAGGGGTAGGGCTTGTGACCAGATCTCCGTTACTCCGGTGCCCATAACTTTTGATCCGTAAGGAGTTACGTGACCGTTGCAAAGATCTCCGGGAGCTCTATGAAGGGGTCAGTGAGCTTGCTCGCCGTGCCCTTTTTGGCACCCAAAATAGAACGTTTTCATTAGTTTTAGGCCACTTTTCTTCTTTTGTTCTGTTTTTTCATCCCGGATCGTGCGTCGTGAGTTGTTAAAAGGACGACAACCTTACTCGTGGGACATTAGAGGGCCCTACAACGCGTCGATATCACGTCTTTGGAGGATGTAGCGTTGTTGAAGCGGATGGGTCGTTGTTAAGCCCATTGAGCCATTTGAATGGGCCATCTCTCTAGGCTGGGACTGTGAACTATTAACAAATAAAGGAATTGTGCCATCAACATGACGGGTTCGATTATACCAGCACTAATGCATCGGATCCCATCAGAACTCCGAAATTCTGCGTGCTTGGGCGAGAGTAGTACTAAGATGGGTGACCCCCCGGGAAGTCCTCGTGTTGCGCCCCCATTTTCAATTTTTTTTGCTCCGATTAGGGTTGCCAAGATACTTTATCCCTCACATTTCTATTATCGAATCCCACGACACATTGGGCATGACAACTTCACTTCACGTGGAGGCTGGGCCCGCAAACCGAGGGCGTAGGGCTTGTGACCAAGTCTCCGTCACTACGGTGCCCATAACTTTTAATCCGTAAGGAGTTACGCGGCGTACAGCATACCCTTGAAAAAATCTCCGATATCTCTACGAAGGGGGCAGCGAGCTTGCTCGCGGTGCCCTTTTTAGAGCACAAAATCGAACGTTTTCACCAGTTTCAGGCCACTTTTCGTCTTTTGCTCTGTTTTTTGGTCCCGGATCGTACGTCGCGAGCTGTTAAAAGGATGACAACCTTACTCGCGGGACATAAGAGGGCCCTACTATGCGTCGATAACACGTCTTGCGAGGATACTGCGTTGTTGAACCAGATGGGTTGTCGTTAAGCCCATTGGTCCTTTTGAATGGGCCATCTCTCTAGGTTGGGACTGTGAACCGTTAACAAATAAAGGAATTGTGCCCTCAACATGATGGGTGCGATCATACCAGATTAATGCAGCGGATCCCATCAGAACTCCGAAGTTAACCGTGCTTGGGCGAGAGTAGTACTAGGATGGGTGACCCCCTGGGAAGTCCTCGTGTTGCACCCCCCTTTTCAGTTTTTTTTACTCCGGTTAGGGTTGCCAAGATACTTTATCCACCAAATTTCTATTATCGAATCCCATGGCACCTTGGGCAAGGCAACTTCGCTTCACGTGGAGGCTAGGCCCACAAACCGAGGGCGTAGGGCTTGTGACCAGGTTTCCGTCGCTCCGGTTCCCATAACTTTTGATCCGTAAGGAGTTACGCAACGCACAGCATACCGTTGCAAAGCTCCCCCACAGCTCTACCAAGGGGGCAGCGAGCTTGCTCGCTGTGCCCTTTTTGGAGCCCAAAATACAACGTTTTCATTAGTTTCAGGCCACTTTTCTTCTTTTGCTGTGTTGTTCCATCCCGGATCGTACGTCGTGAGCTGTTAAAAGGATGACAACCTTACTCGCAGGACATTAGAGGGCCCTACAATGCGTCGATATCGCCTCTTACTAGGATGCTGCGTTGTTGAAGCATATAGGTTATCGTTAAGCCCATTGGGCCTTTTGAATTGGCCATCTCTCTAGACTGGGACTGTGAACCGTTAACACATAAAGGAATTGTGCCCTCAACATGACGGGTGCGATCATACCAGTACTCATGCACCGGATCCTATCAGAACTCCGAAGTTAAGCGTGCTTGGGCGAGAGTAGTACCAGGATGGGTGACCCCCTGGGAAGTCCTTGTGTTGCACCCCCGTTTTCAATTTTTTTTTCTCCTGTTTGGGTGGCCAAGATACTTTATCCACCACTTTTCTATTATCGAATCTCACGGCACCTTGGGCAAGGCAACTTCGCTTCACGTGGAGACTGGGCCTCCAAACCGAGGGCGTAGGGCTTGTGACCAGGTCTCCATCGCTTCGGTGCCCATAACTTTTGATCCGTAAGGAGTTACGCGGCGCACAACATACCGTTGCAAAGACCTCCGGGAGCTCTATGAAGGGGTCAGTGAGCTTGCTCGCCGTGCCCTTTTTGGCACCCAAAATAGAACGTTTTCATTAGTTTTAGGCCACTTTTCTTCTTTTGTTCTGTTTTTTCATCCCGGATCGTGCGTTGTGAGTTGTTAAAAGGATGATGACCTTAGTCGCGGGACATTAGAGGGTCCTACAACACGTCGATATCACGTCTTGGGAGGATGCAGCGTTGTTGAAGCGGATGAGTTACCGTTAAGCCCATTGGGCCTTTTGAATGGGCCATCTCTCTGGGCTGGGACTGTGAACTGTTAACAAATAAAGGAATTGTGCCATCAACATGACGGGTTCGATTATACCAGCACTAATGCATCAGATCCCATTAGAACTCTGAAGTTAAGCGTGCTTGGGTAAGAGTAGTACTAGGATGGGTGACCGCCTGATTAGTCCTTGTGTTGCACCCCCCTTTTTAATTTTTTTTGCTCCGGTTAGGGTTGCCAAGATACTTTATCCCCCACATTTCTATTATCGAATCCACGGCACATTAGGCATGACAACTTCGCTTCACGTGGAGGCTGGGCCCCCAAACCGAGGGCGAAGGTCTTTTGACCAAGTCTCCGTTGCTCCGGTGCCTATAACTTTTGCCGTGAGGAGTTACGTGGCGCACAGCATACCGTTGCAAAGCTCTCTGATAGCTCTACGAAAAGGGCAGCGAGCTTGCTCACGGTGCCCTTTTTGGAGACCAAAATCAAACGTTTTCATCTGTTTCGGGCCACTTTTCTTCTTTTGCTCAGTTTTTTTATCCCGGATCATACGTCGCGAGCTATTAAAAGGACGACAACCCTACTCGCGGGACATTAGACGACCCTACAACGCGTCGATATCACGTCTTGCGAGGATGCTGCGTTTTTTAAGCGGATGGGTTGTCGTTAAGCCCATTGGGCCTTTTGAATGGGCCATCTCTCTAGGTTGGGACTGTGAACCGTTAACACATAAAGGAATTGTTCCCTCAACATGACCGGTGCGATCATACCAGCACTAATGCACTTGATCCCATTAGAACTTCGAGGTTAAGCGTGCTTGGGAGAGAGTAGTACTAGGATGGGTGACCCCCTGGGAAGTCCTCATGTTGTACCCCAATTTTCTATTTTTTTTGCCCTTGTTAGAGTTGCCAAGATACTTTATCCACAAAATTTCTATTACCAAATCCCACGGCACGTTGGGCAACACAACTTCGCTTCATGTATAGGCTGGGCCCGCAAACCGAGGGCGTAGGGCTTGTGACCAGGTCTCCGTCGCTTCGGTGCCCATAACTTTTGATCCATAAGGAATTACACGCCGCACATCATACCGTTGCAAAGCTCTCCGAGAGCTCTACGACAGGGGCTGCCAGCTAGCTTGTTGTGCCCATTTTTGGAGCCCAAAATCAAACATTTTCATCAGTTTCGGGCAACTTTTCTTCTTTAGCTCTATTTTTTCGTCCAGGATCGTATGTTGTGAGCTATTAAATGGACGACAACCTTACTGGCGGGACATTAGAGGGCCCTACAATGCATCGATATCATGTCTTGCGAGGATGCTGCGTTGTTGAAGCGGATGGGTTGTCGTTAAGCCCATTGGGCCTTTTGAATGGGCCATCTCTCTAGGCTGGGACTGTGAACCGTTAACACAGAAAGGAATTGTGCCCTCAACATGACGGGTGCAATCATAGCAGCACTAATGCACTGGATCCCATCAGAACTCCGAAGTTAAGCGTACTTGGGTGGGAGTAGTACTAGGATGGGTGACCCCCTGGGAAGTCCTCGTGTTTCACACACTTTTCAATTTTTTTTGCCCTGGTTAGGGTTGCCAAGATACTTTATCCATAAAATTTCTATTACCGAATCCCACGGAACATTGGGCAAGACAACTTCGCTTCACGTAGAGGCTGGGCCCGCAAATCGAGGGCGTAGGGCTTATGACCAGGTCTCTGTCACTCAGGTGCCCATAACTTTTGATCTGTAAGGAGTTACGCGGTGCACAGCATACCGTTGCAAAGCTCTCTGAGAGCTCTACGATAGAGGTAGCCAGCTTGCTCACTTTGCCAATTTTTGGATCCCAAAATCGAACATTTTTATCAGTTTCACGCCACTTTTCTCCTTTTGCTCTGTTTTTTAAACCCGGATCGTACGTCATGAGCTGTTAAAAGGATGAAAACCTTACTCGAGGGACATTAGAGGGCTCGACAACGTGTCGATATAACGTCTTGCGAGGATGCTGCGTTGTGGAAGCGGATGGGTTGTCGTTAAGCCCATTGGGCCTTTTGAATGGGCCATCTTTCTAGGCTGGGACTGTGAATCGTTAACAAATAAAGGAATTGTGTCCTCAACATGATGAGTGCGATCATACCAGTACTAATGCACCGGAACCTATAAGAACTCCGAAGTAAAACGTGCTTGGGCGAGAGTAGTATTTGGATGGGTGACCCCCTGGGAAGTCCTCATGTTGCACCCCCCTTTTCAATTTTTTTTGCTCCGGTTAGGGTTACCAAGATACTTTATCCACCACATTTCTATTATCGAATCCCACGGCACCTTGGGCAAGACAACTTCGCTTCATGTGGAGGCTGGGCCCGCAAATCGATGGCGTAGGGCTTGTGACGAGGTCTCTGTCGCTCCGGTGCCCATAATTTTTTATCCGTAAGGAGTTACGAGGCCCACAGCATACTGTTGCAAAGATCTCCGACAGCCCTACGATGGGGGCTGTGAGCTTGCTCGCTTTGCCCGTTTTGGTGCCCAAAGTCGAACGTTTTTATCAATTTTAGGCCAGTTTTTTTCTTTCGCTCTGTTTTTCCATCCCGGATTGTACGTCGTGAGCTATTAAAAGGACGACAACCTTACTCGTGGGACATTAGGGGGCCCTACAATGCGTCGATATCATGTCTTGCGAGGATGCTGCGTTATTGAAGCGGATGGGTTGTCGTTAAGGCCATTGGGCCTTTTGAATGGGCCATCTCTCTAGGCTGGAATTATGAATCATTAACAAATAAATGAATTATGCCCTCAACATGATGGGTGCGATCATACCAACACTAATGCACTGGATCCCATCAGAACTCCGAATTGAAGCGTGCTTGGGCGAGAGTAGTTCTAGGATGGGTGACCCCCTGGGAAGTCCTCGTGTTGCACCCTCATTTTCAATTTTTTTTGCTCCGGTTAGAGTTGTCAAGATACTTTATCCACCACATTTCTATCATCAAATCCCACGGCACCTTGGGCAAGAGAACTTCGCTCCACGTGGAGGCTGGGCCCGCAAACCGAGGGCGTAGGGCTTGTGACCAGGTCTACGTCGCTTCGATGCAGTTAACTTTTGATTCGTAAGGAGTTATGCGGTGCACAGCTGATCGTTACAAAGCTCTCCGAGAGTTCTATGACGGGGGCAGTGAGCTAGCTAGCTATGCCCGATTTTGGAGCCCAAAATCGAACATTTTCATCAGTTTCAGGCCACTTTTCTTCTTTTGCTCTATTTTTTCATCTCGGATCGTTTCTCGTGAGCTGGTAAAAGGACGACAACCTTACTCGCGGGACATTAGAGAGCCCTACAATGCGTCGATATCATGTCTTGCGATTATGCTGAGTTGTTGAAGCAGATGAGTTGTCGTTAAGCCCATTGGGCCTTTTGAATAGGCCATCTCTCTAGGCTGGGACTATGAACCGTTAACACATAAAGGAATTATGCCCTCAACATGACGGGTATGATTATACCAGCACTAATGCACCGGATCCCATCAGAACACCGAAGTTAAGCGTGCTTGGGCGAGAGTAGTACTAATATGGGTGACCCCCTAGGAAGTGCTCGTGTTGCACCCCCTTCTCAATTTTTTTTGCCCGAGTAAGGGTGGCCAAGATACTTTATCCACCATATTTCTATTACCAAATCCCACGGCACCTTTGGCAAGACAACTTCGCTTTACGGAGAGGCTGAGCCCGCAAACCGAAGGTGTAGAGCTTGTGACCAGTTCTCCGTCGCTTCGGTGCCCATAACTTTTGGTCCGTAAGGAGTTACGAGCCACACAGTATACCGTTGCAAAGCTCTACGAGAGCTCTACGACGGAGGCAACCAGCCTGCTCGCTGTGCCCTTTTTTGGAGCCCAAAATCGAGCATTTTCATCTGTTTCAGGCCATTTTTCTTCTTCTACTCTATTTTTCCGTCCCGGATCGTACGTCGTAAGCTGTTAAAAGGACGAAAATCTTACTCTCTGGACATTAGAGAGCCCTACAACCCGTCGATATCATGTCTTGCGCGGATGCTACGTTGTTGAAGTGGATGGGTTGTCATTAAGCCTATTAGGCCTTTTGAATGGGCCATCTCTCAAGGCTAGAACTGTGAGCTGTTTACACATAAAGGAATTGTGCCCTCAACATGATCGGTGCGATCATACCAGCACTAATGCACTGGATCCCGTCAGAACTCCGAAGTTAAGCGTGCTTGGGCGAGAGTAGTACTAGGATGGGTGACCCCCTGGGAAGTCCTCGTGTTGCACCCACCTTTTCAATTTTTTTTGCCCTGGTTAGGGTTGCCAAGATACTTTATCCACCAAAAATCTATTACCGAATCCCACGGAACATTGGGCATGAGAACTTCGCTTCACGTAGAGGTTGGGCCTGCAAACAGAGGGCGTAGGGCTTGTGACCAGGTCTCTGTTGCTCCGGTGCCCATAACTTTTGATCCGCAAGGAGTTACGCGGTGCACAGCATACCATTGCAAAGCTCTCTGAGAGCTCTACGACGGGGGCAACGAGCATGCTCGCTGAGCCCATTTTTAGAGACCAAAATTGAACATTTTCATCAATTTCAGGCCACTTTTCTTCTTATGCTCTGTTTTTTCGGCCCGGATCGTACGTCGTGAGCTGTTAAAAGAACGACAACCTTACTCGCGGGACATTAGAGGGCCCTACAATGCGTCGATATCACGACCTGCCAGGATGCTGCGTTGTTGAAGCGGATGGTTTGTCGTTAAGCCCATTGGGCCTTTTGAATGGGCCATCTCCCTAGGCTGGGATTGTGAACCGTTAACACATAAAGGAATTATGCCCTCAACATGACGGGTGCGATCATACCAGCACTAAAGCACCGGATCCCATCAGAACTCCAAAGTTAAGCGTTCTTGGGCGAGAGTAGTACTAGGATGGGTGACCCCTTGGGAAGTCCTCGTGTTGCACCCCTTTTTCAATTTTTTTTGCCCTGGTTGGGGTTGCCAAGATAATTTATCCAGCAAATTTCTATTACCGAATCCCATGGAACATTGGGCAAGACAACTTCGCTTCACGTAGAGGCTGGGCCTGTAAACCGAGGTCCTAGGGCTTGTGACCAAGTCTCTGTCGCTCCGGTGCCCATAACTTTTGATCCGTAAGGAGTTACGCGGCGCATAGTATACCGTTGCAAAGCTCTCTGAGAGCTCTATGATAGGGCAGCTAGCTTACTCGCTGTGATCTTTTTGGAGCCCAAAATCAAATGTTTTCATTAGTTTTAGGCCACTTTTCTTTTTTTGCTCTATTTTTTCGTCCCGAATCGTACATCGTGAGCTGTTAAAAGGACGACAACCTTACTTGTGGGACATTAGAGGGTCCTACAACGCGTCGATATCACGACTTGCAAGGATGCTGCGTTGTTGAACCGGATGGGTTGTCGTTAAGCCCATTGGGCCTTATGAATGGGCCATCTCTCTAGGCTGGGAATTTGAACCGTTAAGAAAAGAAGGAATTGTGCCCTCAACATGACGGGTACGATCATACTAGCACTAATGCATCGGATCCCATCAGAACTCCGAAGTTAAGCGTTCTTGGGCGAGAGTAGTACTAGCATGCGTGACCCCTTGGGAAGTCCTCGTGTTGTACCCCCTTTTCAATTTTTTTTGCCCAGGTTAGGGTTGCCAAGATACTTTATCCAGCAAATTTCCATTACCGAATCCCATGGAACATTGGGCAAGACAACTTCGCTTCACGTGGATGTTGGGCCTGCAAACCGAGGGCATAGGGCTTGTGACTAGGTCTCCGTCGCTCCGGTGCCCATAACTTTTGATCCGTAAGGAGTTACGCGGCGCACAACATACCATTACAAAGCTCTCCGAGAGCTCTACGACGGGGTAGCAAGCTCACTTGTTGTGCCCCTTTTTTGAACCCAAAATCGAACGTTTTCATCAGTTTTGGGCCACTTTTCATATTTTGCCCTATTTTTCCATCTCGGATCGTATGTCGTGAGCTGTTAAAAGGACGACAACCTTATTCGTGGGACATTAGAGGGCCCTACAACGCGTCGATATCACGTCTTGCTAGGATGCTGCGTTGGTGAAGCGGACGGGTTGTCGTTAAGTCCATTGGGCCTTTTGAATTGGCCATCTTTCTAGGCTGGGACTGTGAACCGTTAACACATAAAGGAATTGTGCTCTCAACATGACGGGTGCGATCATACTAGCCCTAATGCACCCGATCCCATCAGAACTCTGAAGTTAACCATGCTTGAGCGAGAGTAGTACTAGGACGGGTGACCACCTGGGAAGTCTTCGGGTTGCACCCCCCTTTTCAATTTTTTTTTGATCCGGTGTGGGTTGCCAAGTTACTTTATCCACCACATTTCTATTATCGAATCCCACGGCACCTTGGGCAAGACAACTTCGCTTCACGTGGAGGCTGGTGCCCATAACTTTTGGTCCGTAAGGAGTTACGCGGCGCACAGTATACCATTGCCAAGCTCTCTGACAGCTCTACAAAGGGGGCAGCGAGCTTGCTCGCTGTGCCATTTTTGGAGCCCAAAGTCGAACGTTTTCATCAGTTTCAGGCCACTTTTCTTCTTTTGCTCTATTTTTTCATCCCGGATCGTATGTCGTAAGCTGTTAAAAGGACGACAACCTTACTCACGGGACATTAAAGGGCCTTAAAATGCGTCGATATCACGTCTTGTGAGGATGCTGCGTTGTTGAAGTGGATGGATTGTCGTTAAGCCTATTGGGCCTTTTGAATGGGCCATCTCTCTAGGCTGGGACTGTGAACAATTAACAAATAAAGGAATTGTGCCCTCAACATGACAGGAGCGATCATACCAATACTAATTCACCGGATCCCATCAGAACTCTGAAGTTAAGCGTGCTTGGGTGAGAGTAGTACCAAGATGGGTGACCCCTTGGGAAGTCCTTGTGTTGCACCCCCCTTTTCAATTTTTTTTGCTCCGGTTAGGGTTGCCAAGACATTTTATCCCCGCATTTCTATTATCGAATCCCATGGCACCTTGGGCAAGACAACTTCGACTCACGTGGAGGCTCGGCCCGCAAACCGAGCGCGTAGGGCATGTGACCAGGTCTCCGTCGCTCCGGTGCCCATAACTTTTGATCAGTAAGGAGTTACGCAGGGCACAGCATACCGTTGCATAGCTCTCCAACAGCTCTTCGAAAGGGGCAGTGAGCATGCTCGTTGCGCCCTTTTTGGAGCCCAAAGTCGAACGTTTTCATCAGTTTCAGGCCACTTTTCTTCTTTTGCTCTGTTTTTTTGTCCCGGATCGTATGTCGTGAGTTGTAAAAAGGACGAAAATCGTACACACGGGACATTAGAGGGCCCTAAAACGCGTCGATATCACGTCTTCTGCAGATGCTACGTTGTTGAAGCGGATGGGTTGTCATTAAGCCCATTGGGCCTTTTGAATGGGCCATCTCTCTAGGTTGGGACTATGAACCGTTGACAAATAAATGAATTGTGCCCTCTACATGATAGGTGCGATTATACCAGCACTAATGCACCGGATCCTATCAGAACTCCGAAGTTAAGTGTGCTTAGGCGAGAGTAGTACTAGGATGGGTAACCCCGTGGGAAGTCCTCGTGTTGCACCTCCTTTTCAAATTTTTTTTCCCTGGTTAGGGTTGCCAAGATACTTTTTCCAGCAAATTTCTATTACCGAATCCCATGGAACATTGGGCAAGACAACTTCGCTTCATGTAGAGGCTGTGCCTGCAAACCGAGGTCCTAGGGCTTGTGACCAAGTCTTTGTCGCTCCGATGCACATAACTTTTGATCCGTAAGGAGTTACGCGGCGCAAAGTATACCAATGGATAGCTCTCTGAGAGCCCTACGATGGGGCAGCAAGCTTACTCGCTGTGATCGTTTTTGGAGCCCAAAATTGAACATTTTCATTAGTTTCAAGCCACTTTCCTTCTTTTGCTCTGTTTCTTCGTCCCGGATCGTACGTCATGAGCTGTTAAAAGGACGACAACCTTATTTGTGGGACATTAGAGGGCTCTACAATGTGTCGATATCACGACTTGCGAAGATGCTGCGTTGTTGAAGCAGATGGGTTGTCGTTAAGCCCATTGGGCTTTATGAATGGGTCATCATACCAGTAGTAATGCACCGGATCCCATCAGAACTCCGAAGTTAAGCGTGCTTGGGTGAGAGTAGTAATAAGATGGGTGACTACCTAGGAAGTTCTCGTGTTGCACCCCCCTTTTCAATTTTTTTTGCTACGGTTTGGGTCGCCAAGATACTTTATCCACCACATTTCTATTATCGAATCCCACGGCACATTGGGCAAGACAACTTTGCTTCACGTGGAGGCTGGGCCCGTAAACCGAGGGTGTAGGGCTTATGACGAGGTCTCTGTCACTCCGGTGCCCATAACTTTTGATCTGTAAGGAGTTACGCGACGCACAGTATACCGTTGCAAAGCACTCTGACAGTTCTACGTAGAGGGCAGCGAGCTTGATCGCTATGCCATTTTTGGAGCCCAAAGTCGAATGTTTTCATATGTTTCAGGCCACTTTTCTTCTTTTGCTCTGTTTTCCATCGCGGATCGTATGTCGTGAACTGTTGAAAGGATGACAACCTTACTCGCGGGACATTAAATTGCCCTAAAACGCATTGATATCACATCTTGCGAGGATGCTGCGTTGTTGAAGCGGATGGGTTGTCGTTAAGCCTATTGGGCCTTTTGAATGGACCATCTCTCAAGGCTGGGACTGTGAACAGTTAACAAATAAAGGAATTGTGCCCTCAACATGACAGGTGCAATCATACCAGCACTAATTCACCGGATCCCATCAGAACTCCGAAGTTAAGCATGCTTGGGCGAGAATAGTACCAGGATAGGTGACCCCCTGGGAAGTCCTCGTGTTGCACCCCCCTTTTCAATTTTTTTTGCTCCGGTTAGGGTTGCCAAGATATTTTATCCGCCACATTTCTATTATCGAATCCCACGGCACCTTGGGCAAGACAACTTCGCTTCTTGTGGAGGCTGGGCCCGCAAACCGAGGGCGTAGGGCATGTGACCAGGTCTCCGTCGCTCCGGTGCCCATAACTTTTGATCTGTAAGGAATTACGCGATGCACAACATCCCGTTGCAAAGCTCTCCGACAGCTCTTCGAAAGGGGCAGCGAGCTTCCTTGCTGTACCCTTTTTGGAGCCCAAAGTTGAACGTTTTCATCAGTTTCAGGCCACTTTTCTTCTTTTGCTCTATTTTTTTGTCCCGGATCGTATGTCGTGAGTTGTCAAAAGGACGACAATCGTACACGTGGGACATTAGAGGGCCCTAAAATGCATCAATATCACGTCTTTTGCTGATGCTGCGTTGTTGAAGCGGATGGGTTGTCATTAAGCCCATTGGGCCTTTTGAATGGTCCATCTCTCTAGGTTGGGACTGTGAATTGTTAACAAATAAATGAATTGTACCCTCAACATGACAGGTGCGATCATACCAGCACTAATGCACCGGATCCTATCAGAACTCTGAAGTTAAGTGTGCTTAGGCGAGAGTAGTACTAGGATGCGTGACCCCTTGGGAAGTCCTCGTGTTGCACCTCTTTTTCAATTTTTTTTGCCCTGGTTATGGTTGCCAAGATACTTTATCCAGCAAATTTCTATTACCGAATCCCACGGAACATTGGGCAAGACAACTTCGTTTCACGTAGAGGCTGGGCTCGCAAACCGAGGGCGTAGGGATTATGACCAAGCCTCCATCACTCCGGTGCCCATAACTTTTGATTCAAAAGAAGTTACACGGCGCACAGCATACCGTTGCAAAGCTCTCTGAGAGCTCTATGATGGGGCAGCCAGCTTGCTTGCTGGGCCCCTTTTTGGAGCCCAAAATTGAACGTTTTCATCAGTTTCTGGCCACTTTTCTTCTTTTGCTCTATTTTTTCATCCCAGATCGTACGTTGTGAGCTGTTAAAAGAACGACAACCTTACTCGCGGAACATTAGAGGGCCCTACAATGGTCGATGTCACGTCTTGCGACGATGCTGCGTTGTTGAAGCGAATAGGTTGTCGTTAAGCCCATTGGGCCTTTTGAATGGGCCATCTCTCTAGGCTGGGACTGTGAACCGTTAACAAATATAGGAATTGTGCCCTCAACATGACGGGTGCGACCATACAAGCACTAATGCACCGGATCCCATCAGAACTCTGAAGTTAAGCGTGCTTGGGCGATAGTAGTACTAGGATGGGTGAACCCCTGGGACGTCCTCATGGTGCACCCCATTTTCAATTTTTTTTTTCCCTGGTTAGGGTTGCCAAGATACTTTATCCACCAAATTTCTATTACCATATCCCACGGAACATTGGGCAAGACAACTTCGCTTCACGTAGAGGTTGGGCCCGCAAACCGAAGGCGTAGGGCTTGTGACAAGGTCTCCGTCGCTCCGGTGCCCATAACTTTTGATCCGTAAGGAGTTACGCGGCGCACAACATACCGTTGCAAAGCTTTCTTAGAGCTCTACGACGGGGACAATAACTTGCTCGCTGTGCCCATTTTTGGAGCCCAAAATCAAACATTTTCATCTGTTTCAGGACACTTTGTTCTTTTGCTGTATTTTTCTGTCCCGGATCGTACATTGTGAGCTATTAAAAGGACGACAACCTTACGCGCAGGACATTAGAGGGCCCAACAATGCGTCGATATCACGTTTTGCGAGGATGCTGCGTTGTTGAAGCGGATGGGTTGCCGTTAAGCCCATTGTGCCTTTTGAATGGGCCAACTCTCTCGGCTGGGACTGTGAACCGTTAACACACAAAGGAATTGTGCCCTCAACATTACGGGTGCGATCATACCAGCACTAATGCACCGGATCCCATCAGAATTCCGAAGTTAAGCATGCTTGGGCGGCAGTAGTACTAGGATGGGCGACCCCCTGGGAAGTCCTCGTGTTGCACCCCCATTTTCAATTTTTTTTGCTCCGGTTAGGGTTGGCAAGATACTTTATCCACCACATTTCTATTATCGAATCCCACAACACCTTGGGCAAGAGAATTTCGCTTCACGTGGAGGTTGGGCCCACAAACCGATGGCGTAGGGCTTGTGACCAGGTCTCCGTCACTCCGGTGCCCATAACTTTTGATCCGTAAGGAGTTACGCGGCGCACAGCATATTGTTACAAAGCTCTCCGAGAGCTCTACGACGGGGTAAGTGAGCATGCTGGCTTTGCTTAATTTTGGAGCCCAAAATCGAACGTTTTCATCAGTTTCGGGACACTTTTATTCTTTTGCTTAGTTTTTTCATCCTGGATCGTATGTCATGAGATGTTAAAAGGACAGCAACCTTACTCGCGGGACATTAGAGGGCCCTACAACGCGTCGATATCACAACTTGTGAGGATGCTGCGTTGTTGAACCAGATGGGTTGTCGTTAAGCCCATTGGGCCTTTTGAATGGTCCATCTCTCTAGGCTGGGACTGTGAACTGTTAACACATTAAGAAATTATGCCCTCAACATGACGGGTGCGATCATACCAGTACTAATGCACCGGATCCCATCAGAACTCCGAATTGAAGCGTGCTTAGGCGAGAGTAGTACTAGGATGGGTGACCCCCTCGGAAGTCCTCGTGTTGCACCCTCATTTTCAATTTTTTTGCTCCGGTTAGGGTTACCAAGATACTTTATCCATCACATTTCTATTATCGAATCCCACGGCACCTTGGGCAAGAGAACTTCACTTCACGTGCAGGCTGGGCCCGCAAACCGAGGGCGTAGGGCTTGTGACCAGGTCTGCGTCGCTTCGGTGCCCATAACTTTTGATTCGTAAGGGATTATACGGCGCACAACATATCGTTGCAAAGCTCTTCGAGAGCTCTACGACGAGGGCAGCGAGCCAGCTAGCTGTGCCTATTTTGGAGCCCAAAATCGAACATTTTCATTAGTTTCAGGCCACTTTTCTTCTTTTGCTCTATTTTTGCATCCCGGATCGTACGTCGTGAGCTGTTAAAAGGACGACAACCTTACTCGAGGGACATTAGAGATCCCTACAATGCATCGATATCACGTCTTGTAAGGATGCTACATTGTTGAAACGAATGGGTTGTTGTTAAGCCCATTGGGCTTTTGAATGGACCATCTCTCTAGGATGGGACTGTGAACTGTTAACAAATAAATGAATTGTGCCCTCAACATTACTGGTGCAATCATACTAGCACTAGTGGACCAGATCCCATCAGAACTCCGAAGTTAAGCGTGCTTGGACGAGAGTAGTACTACGATGGGTGACCCCCTCGGAAGTCCTCGTGTTGCACCCTCATTTTCAATTTTTTTGCTCCGGTTAGGGTTGCCAAGATACTTTATCCATCACATTTCTATTATCGAATCCCACGGCACCTTGGGCAAGAGAACTTCACTTCACGTGCAGGCTGGGCCCGCAAACCGAGGGCGTAGGGCTTGTGACCAGGTCTGCGTCGCTTCGGTGCCCATAACTTTTGATTCGTAAGGGGTTATACGGCGCACAACATATCGTTGCAAAGCTCTTCGAGAGCTCTACGACGAGGGCAGCGAGCCAGCTAGCTGTGCCTATTTTGGAGCCCAAAATCGAACATTTTCATTAGTTTCAGGCCACTTTTCTTCTTTTGCTCTATTTTTGCATCCCGGATCGTACGTCGTGAGCTGTTAAAAGGACGACAACCTTACTCGAGGGACATTAGAGAGCCCTACAATGCGTCGATATCACGTCTTGTAAGGATGCTGCGTTGTTGAAGCGGATGGGTTGTCGTTTAGCCCATTGGGCCTTTTGAATGGGCCATCTCTCTAGGCTGGGACTGTGAACCGTTAACACATAAAGGAATTGTGCCCTCAACATTACAGGTGCGATCATACTAGCACTAATGCACCAGATCCCATTAGAACTCCGAAGTTAAGCATGCTTGGGCGAGAGTAGTACTAAGATGGGTGACCCCCAGGGAAGTCCTCGTGTTCCACCTGCCTTTTCAATTTTTTTGGCCCTAGTCAGGGTGGCCAAGATACTTTATCCACCAAATTTCTATTACCGAATCCCACAGCACCTTGGGCAAGACAACTTCGCTTCACGTGGAGGCTGGTCCCGCAAACCGAGTTACGCGGCGCACAACATACTGTTGCAAAGCTCTACGAGAGCTCTACGACGGAGGCAGCCAGCCTGCTCGCTGTGCCCTTTTTTGGAGCCCAAAATCAAATGTTTTCATCAGTTTCAGGCCACTTTTCTTATTTTGCTCTAATTTTCCGTCCCGGATCATATGTCGTGAGCTGTTAAAAGGACGACAAGCTTACTCTCTGGACATTAGAGTGCCCTACAACGCGTCGATATCACATCTTGCGAGGATGCTGCGTTGTTGAAGTGGATGGGTTGTAGTTAAGCCCATTGGGCCTTTTGAATGGGCCATCTCTCTAGGCTGGGATTGTGAGACATTAACACATAAAGGAAATGTGCCCTCAACATGATAGGTGCATTATACTAGCACTAATGCACCGGATCCCATCAGAACTCTGAAGTTAAGCGTGCTTGGGCAAGAGTAGTACTAGGATGGGTGACCCCTTGGGAAGTCCTTGTGTCGCACCCCCATTTTCAATTTTTTTTGCCCTAGTTAGGGTTGCCAAGATACATTATCCACCAAATTTCTATTATCGAATCCCACGGCACCTTGGGCAAGACAACTTCGCTTCACGTAGAGGCTGGGCCCGCAAACCGAGGGCGTAGAGCTTGTGACCAAGTCTCCATCGCTCCGGTGCCCATAACTTTTGATCCATAAGGAGTTACGAGGCACACAACATACCGTTGCAAAGCTCTACGAGAGCTCTACGACAGGGGTAGCCAGCCTACTCACTGTGCCATTTTTTGGAGCCATAAATTGAACGTTTTCATCAGTTTCATGCCACTTTTCCTCTTTTGCTCTATTTTTCCGTCCCGGATCGTACGTCGTGAGCTGTTAAAAGGACGACAACCTTACTCGCGGGACATTAGAGGGCCCTACAACGCGTCAATATCACGTCTTGCTGGAATGCTGAGTTGTTGAAGTGGATGGGTTATCGTTAAGCCCATTGGGCCATTTGAATTGGCCATCTCTCTAGGCTGGGACTGTGAACCGTTAACAAATAAAGGAATTGTGCCCTCAACATGAAGGGTGTGATCATACCAGCACTAATGCACCGGATCCAATCAGAACTCCGATGTTAAGCGTGCTTGGGCGAGAGTAGTAATAGAATGGGTGATCCCTTGGGAAGTCCTCGTGTTGCACCCCCTTTTTAATTTTTTTTGCCCTGGTTAGGGTTGCCAAGATACTTTATCCACCAAATTTCTATTACCGAATCCCACGGAACATTGGGCAACACAACTTTGCTTCACGTAGAGGCTGGGCCTGCAAACCGAGGGCGTAGGGCTTGTGACAAGGTCTCTATTCCTCCGGTGCCCATAACTTTTGATTCGCAAGGAGTTACGCAGCGCACAGCATACCATTGCAAAGCTCTCTGAGAGCTCAACGACGGGGGCAAATAGCATGCTCGCTGAGCCCAGTTTTGGAGTGCAAAATCGAACGTTTTCATCAGTTTTAGGCCACTTTTCTTCTTTTGCTGTATTTTTTCGGCCCAAATCGTACGTCGTGAGCTGTTAAAAGGACGACAACCTTACTCGAGGGACATTAGAGGGCCCTACAACACGTCGATATCACGTCTTGCGAGGATGCTGCGTTGTTGAAGTGGATGGGTTCTCGTTAAGCCCATTGGGCCTTTTGAATGGGCCATCTCACTAGGCTGGGACTGTGAACCATTAACACATAAAGGAATTGTGCCCTCAACATGACGGGTACGATCATACCAGCACTAATGCACTAGATCCCATCAGAACTCTGAAGTTAAGCGTGCTTGGGCGAGAGTAGTAATAGGATGGGTGACCCCCTGGGAAGTCCTCGTGTTGCACCCCCTTTTCAATTTTTTTTACCCTGGTTAGGGTTGCCAAGATACTTTATCCACCAAATTTCTATTACTGAATCCCACAGAAAATTGGGCAAGACAACTTCGCTTCACATAGAGGCTGGGCCTGTAAACCAAGGGCGTAGGGCTTGTGACCAAGTCTCCGTCGCTCTGGTGCCCATAACTTTTGATCTGTAAGGAGTTACGCGATGCACAGCATACCGTTGCAAAGCTCTCTGAGGGCTCTACGACGGGGGCTGCGAGTTTACTCGCTTAGCCCATTTTTGGAGCCCAGAATCGAACGTTTTCATCAGTTTCAAGCCACCTTTCTTGTTTTGCTTTATTTTTTCATCCCAGATCGTACGTCGTGAGCTATTAAAAGGACGACAACCTTACTCGTGGGACATTAGAGGGCCCTACAATGCGTCGATATCACGTCTTGCGAGGATGTTTCGTTGTTGAAGCGGATGGGTTGTCGTTAAGCCCATTGGGCCTTTTGAATGTGCCATCTCTCTAGGTTGGGACTGTGAACCGTTAACACATAAAGGAATTGTGCCTCAACATGACGGGTGCGATCATATCAGCACTAATGCACCGGATCCCATCAGAACTCTGAAGTTAAGCATGCTTGGGTGAGAGTAGGACTAGGATTGGTGACCCCTTGGGAAGTCCTCGTGTTGCACCCCCCTTTCCAATTTTTTTTGCTCCGGTTAGGGTTGCCAAGATACTTTATCCACCACATTTTTATTATCGAATCCCACGGCACATTCGGCAAGACAACTTCGCTTCACTTGAGGCTGGGCCTGCAAATCGAGGGCGTAGGGCTTGTGACTAGGTCTGCGTCGCTCCGGTGCCCATAACTTTTGATTCGTAAGGAGTTACGCGGCGCACAGTATAACGTTGTAAAGCTCTCCAAGAGCTCTACGACAGGGGCAGCGAGCGTTGTGCCATTTTTTGGAGCCCAAAATCAAATGTTTTCATCAGTTTCAGGCTACTTTTCCTCTTTTTCTCTATTTTTTCATCACGGATCGTACATCGTGAGTTGTTAAATGGTTGACAACCTTACTCGCGGGACATTAGAGGGCCCTACAACGCGTCGATATCATGTCTTGTGAGGATGCTGCATTGTTGAAGCGGATGGGTTGTCGTTAAGCCATTCGGCCTTTTGAATGGGCCATCTTTCCAGGTTGGGACTGTGAACCGTTAACACATAAAGGAATTGTGCCCTCAACATGATGGGTGCGATCATACCAGGACTAATGCACCGGATCCCATAAGAACTCAGAAGTTAAGCGTGCTTGGGCGAGAGTTGTACTAGGATGGGTGACCCCTGTGAAGTCCTCGTGTTGCACACCCCTTTTCAATTTTTTTTGCCCTAGTTAGGGTTGCCAAGTTACTTTATCCACCAAATTTCTATTACAGAATCCCACAGCACCATGGGCATGACAACTTCGCTTCACGTAGAGGCTGGGCCCGCAAACCGAGGGCGTAGAGCTTGTGACCAGGTCTCTATCTCTCCGGTGCCCATAAATTTTCATATGTTAGTAGTTACGCGGCACACAGCATACCATTGCAAAGCTCTACGAGAGCCCTACGACGGGGGCAGCCAGCCTGCTTGCTGTGCCCTTTTTTGGAACCCAAAATTGAACGTTTTCATCAGTTTCAGGCCACTTTTCTTCTTTTGCACTATTTTTCCGTTCTGGATCGTACGTCATGAGCTGTTAAAAGCACGACAACCTTACTATCGGGACATTAGAGGGCCCTACAACACGTGGATATCACGTCTTGCGAGGATGCTGCGTTGTTGAAGCGGATGGGTTGTCGTTAAGCCCATTGGGCCTTTTGAAAGGGCCATCTCTCTAGGTTGGAACTGTGAGCCGTTAACACATAAAGGAATTGTTCCCTCAACATGACGAGTGTGATCGTACCAGCACTAATACACCGGATCCCATCAGAACTCCGAAGTTAAGCGTGCTTGGGCGAGAGTAGTACTGGGATGGGTGACCCCCTTGGAAGACCTCGAGTTGCACACCCCTTTTCAATTTTTTTTTCCCTGGTTAGGATTGCCAATATACTTTATCCACCAAATTTTTATTATCGAATCCCACGGCACCTTGGGCAAGACAACCTCGCTTCACGTAAAGGCTGGGCCCGCAAACCGAGGGCGTAAAGCTTGTGACCAGGTCTCCATCGCTCCGGTGCCCATAACTTTCGATCCGTAAGGAGTTACGCGGCGCACAGCATACCATTGCAAAGCTCTACGAGAGCTCTACAACGGGGGAAGCCTGCCTGCTCGCTGTGCCCTTTTTTGGAGGCCAAAATCGAACGTTTTCATTTGTTTCAGGCCACTTTTCTTCTTTTGCACAGTTTTTTGGTCCCGGATCGTGCGTCGTGAGCTATTAAAAGGACGACAACCTCACTCGCTGGACATTAGAAGGCCCTACAACGCGTCGATATCACGCCGTGCGAGGATGCTTCGTTGTTGAAGCGGATGGGTTGTCGTTAAGCCCATTGTGTCTTTTGAATGGGCCATTTCTCTAGGCTGGGACTGTGAATCGTTAACACGTAAAGGAATTGTGCCCTCAACATTACGGGTGCAATCATACAAGAAATAATGCACCGGATCCCATCAGAACTTAGAAGTTAAGCATGCTTGGGTGAGAGTAGTACTAGGATGGGTGACTCCCTGGGAAGTCCACGTGTTGCACCACCTTTTTAATTTTTTTTGCCCTGGTTAGAGTTGCCAAGATACTTTATCCACCAAATTTCTATTACCGAATCCCACGGAACATTGGGCAAGACAACTTCGCTTCACGTATAGGCTGGGCCCACAAACCGGGGGCGTAGGGCTTGTGACCAGGTCTCCGTTGCTCTTGTGCCCATCACTTTTGATCCGTAAGGAGTTACGCGGCGCACAACATACCGTTGCAAAGCTCTCTGAGAGCTCTACGACAGGGGCAGCCAGCTTGCCCTCTGTGCCCCTTTTTGGAGCCCAAAATCGAACGTTTTCATCAGTTTCAGGCCACATTTCTTCTTTTGCTCTATTTTTTCATTCCGAATCGTACGTCGTGAGCTGTTAAAAGGACGAAAACCTTACTCTCAGGACATTAGAGGGCCCTACAACGCATCGATATCACGTCTTGTGAGGATGCTACGTTGTTGAAACGGATGGGTTATCGTTAAGCCCATTGGGCCTTTTAAATTGGCCATCTCTATAGGCTAGGACTGTGAACCATTAACAAATAAAGGAATTGTTCCCTCAACATGACGGGTGCGATCATAACTGCACCAAAACACTGGCTCCCATCAAAACTCCGAAGTTAAGCGTGCTTGGGCGAGAGTAGTACTAGGATGGGTAACCCCCTAGGATGTCCTCATTTTGCACCCTCTTTCCAATTTCTTTTTCCCTGGTTAGGGTTGCCAAGATACTTTATCGACCAAATTTCTATTATCGAATCCCACGGAACATTGGACATGACAACTTCGCTTCACGTAGAGGCTGGGCCCGCAAACCGAGAGCGTAGAGCTTGTGACCAGGTCCCCATCGCTCCGGTGCCCATAACTTTTGATCTGTAAGGAGTTACGTGGTGCACAGCATACCGATGCAAAGCTCTACGAGAGCTCTACGATGGGGAAAGCCAGCCTGCTCACTGTGCCCCCTTTTGGAGCCTAAAATTGAACGTTTTCATGAGTATCAGGCTATTTTTCTTCTTTTGCTCTGTTTTTCCATCCCGGATCGTACGTCGTGAGCTGTTAAAAGGACGACAACCTTACTCGCGGGACATTAGAGGGCCCTACAACGCGTCGATATTACGTCTTGCGAGGATGTTGCGCTGTTGAAGCGGATGGGTTTTCGTTAAGCCCATTGGGCCTTTGGAATGGGCCATATCTCTAGGCTGGGACTGTGAACCGTTAACACATGAAGAATTGTGCCCTCAACATGATGGGTGCAATCATACTAGCACTAATGCACCGGATCCCATCAGAACTCCGAAGTTAAGTGTGCTTGGACGAGAGTAGTAATAGGATGGGTGACCCCTTGGGAAGTTCTCGTGTTGCACCCCTCTTTTCAATTTTTTTTGCCCTGGTTAGGGTGGCCAAGATACTTTACCCACCAAATTTCTATTACCGAATCCCACGGCACCTTGGGCTAGACAACATCGCTTCACGTAGAGGCTGGGCCTGTAAATCGAGGGCGTAGAGCTTGTGACCAGGTCTCCGTCGCTACGGTGCCCATAACTTTTGATCAGTAAGGAGTTACGCGGCGCACAGCATTCCGTTGCAAAGCTCTACGAGATCTCTACGACATGGGCAGCCTGCCAGCACGCTACGCCCTTTTTTGGAACCAAAAATCGAACGTTTTCATCAATTTCAGGCCACTTTTCTTCTTTTGCACTATTTTTTCGTTCTTGATCGTACGTCGTGAGCTGTTAAAAGGATGACAACCTTACTCTCGAGACAATAGAGGGCCCTACAACGCGTCGATATCACGTCTTGCGAGGATGCTGCGTTGTTGAAGTGGATGGGTTGTCGTTAAGCCCATTGGGCCTTTTGAATGGGCCATCTATCTAGGTTGGGACTGTGAGCCGTTAACACATAAAGGAATTTTGCCCACAACATGACGGGTGCGATCATACCAGCACTAATGCACCAGATCCCCTCAGAACTCCGAAGTTAAGCGTGCTTGGGCGAGAGTAGTACTAGGATGGGTGACCCTCTAGGAAGTCCTCGTGTTGCACACCCCTTTTCAATTTTTTTTGCCCTGGTTAGGGTTGCCAAGATACTTTATCTACCAAATTTCTATTACCGAATCCTGCGGCACCTTGGGCAAGACAACTTAACTTCACGTAGAAGCTGGGCCTGCAAACCGAGGGCTTAGAGCTTGTGACCAGGCCTCCGTCACTCCGGTGCCCATAACTTTTGATCTGTAAGGAGTTGCGCAGCGCACAGCATACCGTTGCAAAGCTCTACGAGAGCTCTACGATGGGGGTAGAATGCCTGCTCCTAGTGCCCTTTTTTGGAGCCCAAAATCGAACGTTTTCATTAGTTTCAGGCCACTTTCCTTCTTTTGCTCTATTTTTTTGTCCCGGATCGTATGTCCTGAGCTGTTAAAAGGACGATAACCTTACTCGTGGGACATTAGAGGGACCTACAATGCGTCGATATCACGTCTTGTAAGGATGCTGCGTTGTTGAAGCGGATGGGTTGTTGTTAAGCCCATTGTGTCTTTTGAATGGGCCATCTCTCTAGGTTGGGACTGTGAACCGTTAACACATAAAAGAATTGTGCCCTCAACATTACGGGTGCGATCATACCAGTACTAATGCACCGGATCCCATCAGAACTAAGAAGTTATGCGTGCTTGGGCATTAGTATTACTAGGATGGGTGACCACCTGGGAAGTTCTCGTGTTGCACAGCCTTTTCAATTTTTTTTGCCCTGGTTAGGGTTGCCAAGATACTTTATCCACCAAATTTCTATTATCGAATCCCACAGAACATTGGGCAAGACAACTTCACTTCACATAGAGGCTGCGCCGGCAAATCGAGGGCGTAGGGCTTGTGACCAGGTCTTCGTCGCTCCAGTGCCCATAACTTTTGATCTGTAAGGATTTACGCAGTGCACAGCATACCGTTACGAATCTCTCTGGGAGCTCTACGATGGGGGAAGCCAGCTTGCCCGTTGTGCCCTTTTTGGAGCACAAAATCAAACGTTTTCATCAATTTCAGGCCACTTTTCTTCTTATGCTCTGTTTTTCCATCCCAGATCGTACGTCGTGAGCTGTTAAAAGGACAACAACCTTACTCGAGGGACATTAGAGGGCCTTACAACGCGTAGATATCACGTCTTGCTAGGATGCTGCGTTGTTAAAGCGGATGGGTTGTCGTTAAGCCCATTGTGTCTTTTGAATGGGCCATCTCTCTAGGCTGGGACTGTGAACCATTAACAAATAAAGGAATTGTGCCCCTCAACATGACGGGTGCGATCATACCAGCAGTAATGCACCGGATCCCATCACAACTCCTAAGTTAAGCGCACTTGGGCGAGAGTAGTACTAGGATGGGTGACCCCCTGGGAAGTCCTCGTGTTGCATCCCCTTTTCAATTTTTTTTCCCTGGTTAGGGTTGCTAAGATACTTTATCCACTAAATTTCTATTACCGAATACCACGGAACATTGGGCAAGACAACTTCACTTCACGTAGTGGCTGGGCCCGTAAACTGAGGGCATAGAGCTTGTGACCAGGTCTCTGTCACTCCGGTGCCCATAACTTTTGATCCGTAAGGAGTTACGCAGCGCACAGCATACCGTTGCAAAGCTCTACGAGAGCTCTACGACGAGGAAAGCCAGCCTGCTCACTGTGCCCCCTTTTGGAGCCTAAAATTGAACGTTTTCATCAGTTTCAGGCCACTTTTCCTCTTTTGCTCTATTTTTCCATCCCGGATCGTATGTTGTGAGCTCTTAAAAGGACGACAACCTTACTCGCGAGACATTAGAGGGCCCTACAATGCGTCAATATCACGTCTTGCGAGGATGCTGCGTTGTTGAAGCGGATGTGCCCATAACTTTTGATCCGTAAGGAGTTACGCGGCGCACAACATACCGTTGCAAGGCTCTCTCAGAGCTCCACGACGGGGGCAGCGAGCTTGCTCGTTGATCCCATTTTTGGTGACCAAAATTGACCATTTTCATCAATGTCAGGCCACTTTTCTTCTTTTGCTCTGTTTTTTCGTCCCGGATCGTACGTCAGGAGGTGTTAAAACGATGACAACCTTACTCGCGGGACATTAGAGGGCCCTACAACGCATCGATATCACGTCTTGTGAAGATGTTGCGTTGTTGAAACGGATGTATTTTCGTTAAGCCCATTGGGCCTTTTGAATGGGCCATCTCTCTTGGCTGGGATTGTGAACCGTTAACACATAAAGGAATTGTGCCCTCAACATGACGGGTGCGATCATACCAGCACTAAAGCACCGGATCCCATCAGAACTCCGAAGTTAAGCGAGCTTGGGTGAGAGTAGTACTAGGATGGGTGACCCCCTAGGAAGTCCTCGTGTTGCACCTCCCTTTTCAATTTTTTTTGCTTCGGTTAGGGTTGCCAAGATACTTTATCCACCACATTTCTATTATCGAATCCCACGGTACCTTGGGCAAGACAACTTCGCTTTACGTGGTGGCTGGCCCGCAAAACGAGGGCGTAGGGCTTGTGACCAGGTCTCCGTCGCTCCGGTGCCCATAACTCTTGATCCGTAAGGAGTTATGTGGGGCACAGCATACCGTTGCAAAGCTCTCCGAGAGCTCTTCAACGAGGGCAGCGAGCTTGCGAGCTTTGCCCTATTTTGGAACCCAAAATCGAACGTTTTGATCCGGTTTGGGCCACTTTTCTTCTTTTGCTCTATTTTTTCATCCCGGATCTTACGTCATGAGCTGTTAAAAGGACGACAACCTTACTCGCGGGACATTAGAGGGCCCTACAACGCGTCAATATCAAGTCTTGCGAGGATGCTGCGTTGTTGAGGCGGATGGGTTATCGTTAAGCCAATTGGGCCTTTTGAATGTGTCATGCCCCAACCCGACCTATAAGGTTAGACTAGGGTGTGATCTAAACGTTCAGGAAAAGTCACATACTTAGCCATTTATTAAGATTTAACACTTATCGTTTTAGTCTAAACTCCAATGTTTTCTGGAAAACCGACAGCATAACGACTGTAATTGGGCTCTTTGGTTCGGCTTAATTCTTTAAACACCTCAATTTCTCTAATCTCAATTTCATTTCCAACTAGGATTTCTATTTAACATCCATTTGAAATGCCTATTGGTTATCTCGATGTCTCATTTGATTTATAACCTAGCATGATACTATGCCCCGTTTGTTTATTTATCCTCGTTACAAAAGTATCTGTTGATCTTAGCTTAATAGCGAGTACCTGTATAAGATTGGATAGGTTCATTTACTTAGTCCTTAACTAATAGGTCGTAACCTATGATAGATACTAGCGGTAATAATAGCAAAACGATCATAGTAGTGTCTAGTGTATGTCTAGCAATATCAGTACAAACCAAAATTAGACCCCAAATTACAACGGGGGTCTTTACATTACAACATCGAGTAACATAAAAGGAAATAGTCCTCAAGTAGCATAAAGTTCACAAGTAGCCATAATCACGCAAAGCACACAAACATGCAATCACTCCAAGGATTCATCGTTAGGCACACCGTCCTCGGGTACCTGTTCTGGATCTTCTTCACCTGAGATGATAAAAGAGGGTGAGTCCTTATGAACTCAGCGAGGGGGAACGAGAAATAGGTTTTGAAACTCATTTTTCGGTTCAAGTTATGAAAATCCTTTTGCAAGCATGAATATAACAATAATACAAGTACAGAAACAGAAATACCAGTCCTTCCTCCCCAAGGTTCTCTAGGAACCAAGCGAGAGTACTTATACACATAGTAAAAAGGATACAGTGAGCTTTTGCTCTCAGATCAGTTTCAGAATCAGTGGTTGCGGCCGACTTTAAATCATCCCCAAAACACGCCAGGTGGGTGTACTCCGGATGTACCCCAAAATCCTACGACCCAACTCTCCGAGGAAGTCTAGCCCCCAAGCGAGAGAGGGAATGGAGCAGTGGTAGTCACGGGTGCACCGGCAAGCCCGATGCCGCCCGGTGTATGTGATCGCTACCACGCCGACAGGAAAGGTTGCAACCTTGTATGCAGTGCACATTTATGACATTAACATATCACATTAGGAGGACAACAAAGTAGGTTGCCTCCAGACAGTCATAAGATTGCACATTGACAGGTAAACAGGCAGGGCACGATAAAACATGTAATTTCACTTGAAAGACATATAGAGTTATATGAACATTAAACGGGCAGCCATGTAACACATGTAAATCAAGCCATATAACTCATTACGAAGTCCACGTGATCAAGTAATAAGATTATTCAACATGCAATAACATCTACGTGGGTTCAGGTGCAAGAAAAGCTTATTTGCCAACATGCAATGATCAAAATCACATTTAGGACTATAAAGGCATTTATTGGCAACCTACTAAACATATAATTCCACACAATATCCAAATGATCAACGCTTAGCAAAACTACCTAGTCATTAGGGTTTCCATTCGTGCATATTCATGCAGTTTGAGCCTCAAACCAATTCAAAGTCAATCTCAAGCCATGCATCATTTAATTCAACATCCTCAAACATTCAAAACAGTCCACACAACATCCTGAAGCTTCAATCCCAAGCATTTAATTCAACAAGAGGAGTCACAACAATTTTTCTAAGCACAAAATTAAGTGAAACCCTTACTGCAATAGGCTGTTTTCTCACAATCAATAGGATAAGCAAACAAACTCCAAATCCAGTGAATAAGATGTCAAATTAAATCTTAAGAAGTTAACTAAAATAAAAAATAAACCTTGCATCAATTGGAGTTCGGGATCATTAGATATAGCCGAAACAGTGGAATAGCACAAAACTGTCCAGATTTGCACACATTTCTATAATTGACGTTTTTGAGGTCTTTAGGGTCAGATTCAGCCTTAGTCTATTTATGACAAAAGTGTCCAGAACTAAAAAGCTTGCAGCACAAAAAAATTTCATGCATTTTGGATATCATTTACTAAGTAAAATCTGGTTCGTTCTACAAGGTCAGTGCATCTGTCAAGACCTGCTTCATTTTTCCAAATTTCCAGATTTGGACACATTTTAAAGATTTGCCATTTTGAAGACCTTATATTCAAAATTAGCATCGGCCTATTTCTTCGAAAAATGTTCAAAACTGGCCAAACTAGACACCTACCAATTTTCATGCATTTTCAACATCATTTGCCTTGCTAAACTTACCTCGAAACAATCTAGTCAGAGAGCTGTCAACAATCCGACTTCACCTATCACCACTTTCAAGCCAAGATCTTGCCATGCATGGTTGCTTAAGCTTATGAACGAACATATAACTCAAGTACAGAAGCAAAGACATACATTTATGAGCATGCATGTGAATTTTTGAAGGATTTTCAAAAGGTTTTAGCCCTCACCTTAGCAAACAACCAAGAAGATGCACAAAAACTTGTTGAAGCTCAAATCTCTTCTTCTTCTTGCTTAGCCGAGATTCCAACTTGGTTTTCTCTATTTTTCCTAGCCTAGTGACCAATCTCTTAGTACATGCATGAGGTTAGAACAAGAAGAAAAGAAATGGAAGCCAAGAACTTACCTAGGGCCGAATAGAAACTTCAAAGGACATGCATGTATGATTTTCGAATTCTAGCTAGTTTGCTTGAGCTTCTTCGATGGTTGCTTGTCTTGATTGACCAAAGTGTGAAGAAGATGAGCTATGGTATGGTGAGAACTCAGCCAAGGCCAAGAGAGAGAGAGAAAATGAGAGGAAGAGAGAGAAGTTGAGGAAGAAATGAAGAAATGACAAAAATATGACAAAGAATAAAGCTTTACATTCTTTCATGCTTATGGTCAGCCTTGGGCAGCCCAAAATTCCTGATTTTTTGTCTTCAAGATGTGATTTTAAAATGTTAGCATGGGCATAGGTGGTTTGGTCGAACAAGGTAGAATTTTGAGGTGGTTTTGAGTATTTTTTTATGCATTGATAAGTGTTTTTGTGTCATGATTTGTCTAGATTCATTTGAATTAAACATGCATGCAAGGAACCATATAGTGGTCGGCCAAAGCTCCTCAATAATCTGAATTTTTTGTCATGTTTTGGATGTTATTTAATTGAGTGTTGGAAGTGCAAAAGAATAAGGAATAAAGATTAAGGAATGTTTAGTGTTTGGTGAATTTTTTGTCTTCTAGTGAGTTGAATTAGGATTATAATATTGATAGTGGATTTTGTAGGATTGTTTAATAGTCTAGTGCTTTGTGTAAGATGCTTTCTTGATTAGCGTGAGGGCACGTTTTTCTAGGTCTAGGGCACGCGCTATGAGGTAGGACACGAACTACGAGACAAACGCACGTTTTTCAAGTAAATGCACGCAATCCTAAATGAATGCACGTAATTCAATGCAATGCACGTAAATCGAGGTACGACTCTTAAACCTAGGTTAAGGTACGCAGTTCAAGGTTAGGGCACACGAAATGAGGTAATGCACGTACATCGAGGTTAAGGCACGTATATCTAGGTATCGCACGTCAGTCGGGGATTAGGGCTCACTATTCTAGGTCAAGGCACGTATGACAAGGTATGCACGAAAACCAAGACAGGACACGTAATCCAACGTCGGTCATATAATTAGGGGTCTATGGAACGCAAATCGAGGTATGACACGTTATTCGGGGTCGGGCCTCACATCCTCCCCTCCTTAAAAGAATTTCGTCCTTAAATTCATTCTTGCCTACTGAGGTCATTTAGACGGATTCCGACCATTGTTATTTTCCAACTCTAGGTCATCCTTGGCTCTATGGTTTCTCTTACCACAACCAATTCACTTCCTAGCTTTCTCTAATCATCAGTTCGGTGTGACCTCTACATTTACAGTTTGTTCCTTTGAACAACTCTATTTTCTCCAATTGATCTTAAGGTCTAGTTCATTAACTAAGGTTAGAATCTCCAAACATAGTCATCAAAGCTGCATCGGTATTCTAACAATATAACTATAACTCCAAAATCTTGACTCATGTTTTATCAATCTTGCATTCATACCTCACAAGGAATATCACAATAATTCCATGATCCTAGGGTGACATACGCTAATTTCAAGATGATAGGTCTATATCCGATTTACATATCCTATCTACTAGCTTCAAAATTGTTAGCACGTAGGACATACACATGTTATGGATTATTTCCACAATATGACCCTATCTTCAAGAAGAACTCACCAAACAAACTAATCCATCTCAAATCGTCATCTATCGATAGTATCATAGTCCTTATCTCGTAGGTACATTAGATTAGCAAATCTTCTAATGACTAGTCTCCCGATTACTGGCTCCTATTCACTAACATTCTTCCCCAGTTCCGTTAACCTTTATGCTCGTAATCAAGGAGAAAGACCGTTGAGATTCGTTAAACTCAAACTCTAAGGTTTATTAGGTACCACCAACAAATTGCCATTGAAATTGCATGGGCAAATCGATCATGTTGCACTAGTTCAACTCTTACAAGTAAACTCATCAACTTGTGATCCACAATTTATTTCCTTATTCAAATCTCTATTTTCAAGTCACAAGGCTTCAGAATTTTATTTTAATCTTATCCAAGACTCCTAAGGCGAATAGTTTCAACCTCAATTAAATTCCACTCATCTCAATCCAAGGTTACATCATATTTAAGAAGATAATGGTCCTACTCACTTAACGACCTAGTCATTCCTTCGAACACTTAATGCCCGCCAATATAACTTCAACATTAATGTTACTAAGCTAAGGCCATAGCCATGTAAGTGATATCAATGCTCCACTAGGTTATCGGCCAAACAACAACAATCCTAGGACTATAAATGGGTACTGAAATGATCGAGCTCATAAGATACTTACACGAGATAACTTCAAGGTTGTATCAACATAAGAATTATGACCACGAGGCATCCTTCAACATAACCTAATAGAACTTCAAAAGTAATCAACCACTTATTTAACTATCACTACAAGATTCACCCTCTATTCAACGACCACGATTCGAAGTCTACTAACCGCTAGTTTCTAGAAGTGAAACGGTGCACTTAAATACGGTGGTCTAACAATAGTCTCTTGGGTCATTATGACTCTGATTCATCTCTATCTCAACTCGATGAAACCTTACTCTTTTCATTTACATGTTCAACTAGCTAAGAGCATCAAGAGTCATTGACCTTACGTCCAAGGGTTTACTATAAATCATCATGTCCGTGTTTTACTTCCGTTATATAAAGCGACCTCTTTACTTGCATGACAATACGTTATTTCCAAAGAAGTGCACATAAAGGATGGATGATACTGAGGTCAAGTAATATTTTTCCTATAGGTTTAATAGGTAAGTTTACCTTCAACCGTGGTTACTGCTTGCAACCTGGACACGATTCTTTTGCCACTTTGGACAGTTCTTGACACGATGTTGATCACTCCTACATCTTTTGCATCTACCAGACCTCTTCCAACATTGGGCTTCTGAGTGCCCCCTCTTGTTGCAATAGTTACATGTATCAGGATGGGGTTTAACCGAGCCTCTCAATGTGACATGACTAAATTGGTTGACTATGGTACCTGACTGCAATCTGTTAGTAGCTGCCTTCCCCAAATTCTGGCCTTGACCCTGGGTACTCCTTCTCGTAGACTGTCATTGCACCCTTATCGTTTTGGGCATTCCTTGACCTTATGTTGATTACTACCGCAACCGTTACACCTTCCTGTTTTCCTCCAACAGTTAATCTCCAAATGACCTCTACGTGCACAGTGAGTACAACATGGGATTAGAGTAGTAACACCTCCATAAGGGCCTCGAGCTACAGGAATATCTAAACCACCTTGGCAAACTTTCTTAACAGGTAGCTGCTCTAGGCTCTGTACTTGACTCGGTTGACTCGATCCTGCCACTTCCTGACTCTTTCCTCTCTCAGCCTTTATTGCCTCTAAAAGAACTTTACCATAGATGAGAAACCTAAAAGGAGCCAAGCTATTCTGAATCTCGGATCTCAGCCCTTGAATAAATCTCTGGATCTTTTTCTCAGTAGTATGTACCATTTCAGGAGCATACTGGGATAGTTGATTCAATCGGGTTTCGTACTGTGCAACCGTCAAATCCCCTTGTTTGAAGGTCACGAACTCATTCCTTTGAAGTTTCCTTCTACTTCCAGGAACTCTTCCAACCATTCTAAAAGAGGTAGCCCCAATTATGACATGTGTTTATATATACAATTATGCTACACGAGAAGCAAAGGTGTACTTATACAATCATACCACATAGGAACGACCATATCTTAATACATAGGATTGTATAATAAAACATTAACAACTAGTATACAGTGTAGCATACAAGAACCCACTGTAATATAATAAACACTTAAGCATACGGTGCACTTGAATCACATAGGCATGTTGAGCACCTAAAAAAAATATTGTTCACATTGGTTCACAAAAGTACATAATATTCAATGCTCAAAGCAATTAAAGCACATTAGCACACATTAATACATATAAATAAGACATCATAATTACCTTAGGGCTTTTACCTATGGTCTGAGAGTTGAACCCGACAAACGCCTAGTTAGTAAACTAAGCTCTGATACCATTCTAATATAAGGTGTCACGCCCCAACCCAGCCTATAAGGTTAGACTAGGGTGTGATCTAAACGTTCAGGACAAGTCACATACTTAGCCGTTTATGAAGATTTAACACTTATCGTTTTAGTCTAAACTCCAATGTTTTTCGGAAAATCGGCAGCATAACGGCTGTAATTGGGCTCTTTGGTTTGGCTTAATTCTTTAAACGCCTCAATTTCTCTAATCTCAATTTCATTTCCAACAAGGATTTCTATTTAACATCCATTTGAAATGCCTATTGGTTATCTCGATGTCTCATTTGATTTATAACCTAGCATGATACTATGTCTCGTTTGTTTGTTTATCCTCGTTACAAAAGTACCTGTTGATCTTAGCTTAATAGCAAGTACCTGTATAAGATTGGATAGGTTCATTTACTTAGTCCTTAACTAATAGGTCGTAACCTATGATAGATACTAGCGGTAATAATAGCAAAACGATCATAGTAGTGTCTAGTGTCTGTCTAGCAATATCAGTACAAACCAAAATTAGACCCCAAATTACAACGGGGGTCTTTACATTACAACATCGAGCAACATAAAAGGAAATAGTCCTCAAGTAGCATAAAGTTCACAAGTAGCCATAATCACGCAAAGCACACAAACATGCAATCACTCCAAGGATTCATCGTTAGGCACACCGTCCTCGGGTACCTGTTCTGGATCTTCTTCACCTGAGATGATAAAAGAGGGTGAGTCCTTATGAACTCAGCGAGGGGGAACGAGAAATAGGTTTTGAAACTCATTTTCTGGTTCAAGTTATGAAAATCCTTTTGCAAGCATGAATATAACAATAATACAAGTACAGAAATAGAAATACCAGTCTTTCCTCCCCGAGGTTCTCTAGGAACCAAGCGAGAGTACTTATACACATAGTAAAAAGGATACAATGAGCTTTTGCTCTCAGATCAGTTTCAGAATCAGTGGTTGCGGCCGACTTTAAATCATCCCCAAAACACGCCAGGTGGGTGTACTCCGAATGTACCCCGAAATCCTACGACCCAACTCTCCGAGGAAGTCTAGCCCCCAAGCGAGAGAGGGAATGGAACAGTGGTAGTCACGAGTGCACCGGCAAGCCCGATGCCGCCCGGTGTGCGTGATCGCTACCACGCCGACAGGAAAGGTTGCAACCTTGTATGCAGTGCACATTTATGACATTAACATATCACATTAGGAGGACAACAAAGTAGGTTGCCTCCGGACAGTCATAAGATTGCACATTGACAGGTAAACAGGCAGAGCACGATAAAATAGGTAATTTCACTTGAAAGACATATAGAGTTATATGAACATTAAACGGGCAACCATCTAACACATGTAAATCAAGCCATATAACTCATTACGAAGTCCACGTGATCAAGTAATAAGATTTTTCAACATGCAATAACATCTACGTCGGTTCAGGTGCAAGAAAAGCTTATTTGCCAACATGCAATGATCAAAATCACATTTAGGACTATAAAGGCATTTACTGGCAGCCTACTAAACATATAATTCCACACAATATCCAAATGATCAACGCTTAGTAAAACTACCTAGTCATTAGGGTTTCCATTCGTGCATATTCATGAAGTTTGAGCCTCAAACCAACTCAAAGTCAATCTCAAGCCATGCATCATTTAATTCAACATCCTCAAACATTCAAAACAGTCCACACAACATCCTGAAGTTTCAATCCCAAGCATTTAATTCAACAAGAGGAGTCAACAATTTTTCTAAGCACAACATTAAGTGAAACCCTTACTACAATAGGCTGTTTTCTCACAATCAATAGGATAAGCAAACAAACTCCAAATCCAGTTAATAAGATTTCAAATTAAATCTTAATAAGTTAACTAAAATCAGAAACAAACCTTGCATCAATTGGAGTTCGAGATCATTAGATATAGCCGAAACAGTGGAATAGCACAAAACTGTCCAGATTTGTACACATTTCTATAATTGACGTTTTTGAGGTCCTTAGGGTCAAATTCAGCCTTAGTCTATTTCTGAAAAAAGTGTCCAGAACTGAAAAATCTTGTAGTAAACCAAATTTCATATATTTTGGATATCATTTACTAAGTAAAATCTGGTTCGTTCTACAAGGTCAGTGCATCTGTCAAGACCTGCTTCATTTTTCCAGATTTCCAGATTTGGACACATTTTAAAGATTCACCATTTTGAAGACCTTATATTCAAAATTAGCTTGGCCTATTTCTGCGAAAAATGTTCAAAACTGGCCAATATAGTCACCTACCAATTTTCATGCATTTTCAACATCATTTGCCTAGCTAAACTTACCTCGAAACAATATGGTCAGAGAGCTGTCAACAATCCGACTTCACCTATCACCACTTTCAAGCCAAGATCTTGCCATGCATGGTTGCTTAAGCTTATGAACGAACATATAACTCAAGTACAGAAGCAAAGACATACATTTATGAGCATGCATGTGAATTTTTGAGGGATTTTCAAAAGGTTTTAGCCCTCATCTGAGCAAACAACCAAGAAGATGCACAAAAACTTGTTGAAGCTCAAATCTCTTCTTCTTCTTGCTTAGCCGAGATTCCAACTTGGTTTTCTCTATTTTTCCTAGCCTAGTGACCAATCTCTTAGAACATGCATGAGGTTAGAACAAGAAGAAAAGAAATGGAAGCCAAGAACTTACCTAGGGCCGAATACAAACTCAATGGACATGCATGTATGATTTTCGAATTCTAGCTAGTTTGCTTGAGCTTCTTCGATGGTTGCTTTTCTTGATTGACCAAAGTGTGAAGAAGATGAGTTATGGTATGGTGAGAACTCAGCCAAGGCCAAGAGAGAGAGAGAGAAAATGAGAAGGAGAGAGAGAAGTTGAGGAAGAAATGAAGAAATGACAAAAATATGACAAAGAATAAAGCTTTACATTCTTTCATGCTTATGGTCAGCCTTGGGCAGCCCAAAATTCCTGATTTTGTGTCTTCAAGATGTGATTTTAAAATGTTAGCATGGGCATAGGTGGTTTGGTCGAACAAGGTAGAATTTTGAGGTGGTTTTGAGTATTTTTTTATGCATTGATAAGTGTTTTTGTGTCATGATTTGTCTAGATTCATTTGAATTAAACATGCATGCAAGGAACCATATAGTGGTCGGCCAAAGCTCCTCAATAATCTGAATTTTTTGTCATGTTTTGGATGTTATTTAATTGAGTGTTGGAAGTGCAAAAGAATAAGGAATAAAGAATAAGGAATGTTTAGTGTTTGGTGAATTTTTTGTCTTCTAGTGAGTTGAATTAGGATTATAATATTGATAGTGGATTTTGTAGGATTGTTTAATAGTCTAGTGCTTTGTGTAAGATGCTTTCTTGATTAGCGTGAGGGCACATTTTCCTAGGTCTAGGGCACGCGCTATGAGGTAGGACACGAACTACGAGACAAACGCACGTTTTTTAACTAAATGCACGCAATCCTAAATGAATGCACGTAATTCAATGCAATGCACGTAAATTGAGGTACGACTCTTAAACCTAGGTTAAGGTACGCAGTTCAAGGTTAGGGCACACGAAATGAGATAACGCACGTACATCGAGGTCAGGGCACGTATATCTAGGTATCGCACGTCAGTCGGGGATTAGGGCTCACTATTCTAGGTCAAAGCACGTATGACAAGGTATGCACGAAAACCAAGACATGACATGTAATCCAAGGTCGGTCATATAATTAGGGATCTATGGCACGCAAATTGAGGTATGATACGTTATTCGGGGTTGGGCCTCACAGAATGGGCCTTCTCTCTAGGCTGGGACTGTGAACCGTTAACAAATAAAGGAATTATGCCCTCAACATGATGGGTGGAATCATACCAGCACTAATGCACCGGATCCCATCAAAACTCCGAAGTTAAGTGTGCTTGGGCGAGAGTAGTACTAGGATGGGTGACCCCATGGGAAGTCCTCGTGTTACACCCCTCTTTTCAATTTTTTTTGCTCCGGTTAGGGTTGCCAAGATACTTTATGCACCACATTTCTATTATCGAATCCCACGGCCCCTTGGGCAAGACAATTCACTTCACGTGGAGGCTGGGCCCGCAAACCGAAGGCGTAGGGCTTGTGACCAGTTCTCCGTCGCTCCGGTGCCCATAACTTTTGAACCGTAATGAGTTACGCGGCGCACAACATACCGTTGCAAAGCTCTATGAGAGCTCTACGACGAGGGAAGCCAGTTTGCTATCTGTGCCCTTTTTTGGAGCCCAAAATCGAACGTTTTCATCTATTTTCGGCCACTTTTCTTCTTTTGTTATGTTTTTCCGTCCCGGATCGTACGTTGTGAGCTGTGAAAAAGATGACAACCTTACTCGAAGGACATTAGAGGGCCCTACAACGCGTCGATATCACTTCTTGCGAGGATGCTGCGTTGTTGAAGCGGATGGGTTGTCGTTAAGCCCATAGTGTCTTTTGAATGGGCCATCTCTCTAGGCTGGGACAGTGAACCGTTAACACATAAAGGAATTGTGCACTCAACATTACAGGTGCGATCATACCAGCACTAATGCACCGGATCCCATCAGAACTCACAAGTTAAGCGTTCTTGGGCGAGAGTAGTACTAGGATGGGTGACCCCGTGGGAAGTCCTCGTGTTGCACCGCCTTTTCAATTTTTTTTGCCCTGGTTAGGGTTGCCAAGATACTTTATCCACCAAATTTCTATTACCGAATCCCACGGAACATTGGGCAAGACAACTCCGCTTCACGTAGAGGCTGGGCATGCAAACCGAGGGCGTAGGGCTTGTGACCAGGTCTCCGTACCTCCGAAGCCCATAACTTTTGATCCGTAAGGAGTTTCGCGGCGCACAGCATACCGTTGCAAAGCTCTCTGAGAGCTCTATGACGGGGGCAGCCAGCTTGCTCGCTGAGCCTATTTTTGGAGCCCAAAATCGAACATTTTCATCAGTTTCAGGCTATTTTTCTTCTTTTGCTCTATTTTTTCATCCCGAATCGTACGTCGTGAGCCGTTAAAAGGACGACAACCTTACTCGCGGGACATTAGAGGGCCCTACAATGTGTCGATGTCACGTCTTGCGAGGATGCTACGTTGTTAAAGCGGATGGATTGTCATTAAGCCCACTGGACCTTTTGAATGGGCCATCTCTCTAGGTTGGGACTGTGAATCGTTAACAAATAAAGGAATTGTGCCCTCAACATGACGGGTGCGATCATACCAGCACTAATGCACTGGATCCCATCAGAACTCCGAAGTTAAGCATGATTGGGAGAGAGTAGTACTAGGATGGGTGACCCCCTGGGAAGTCCTCGTGTTGCACCCCTCTTTTCAATTTTTTTTGCCCTGGTTAAGGTTGCCAAGATACTTTATCCACCAAATTTCTATTACCGAATCCCACGGCACCTTGGGCAAGACAACATCGCTTCACGTGGAGGATGGGACCGCAAACCGAGGGCGTAGGGCTTGTGACCAGGTCTCCGTCGCTCTGGTGCCCATAACTTTTGATCCGTAAGGATTTATGTTGCGCACAACATACCGTTGCAAAGCTCTCCAAGAGCTCTTCGACGGGGACAGCCAGCTTGCTTGCTGTGCCCTTTTTGGAGCCCAAAATCGAACATTTTCATCAGTTTCGGGGCACTTTTCTTCTTTTGCTCTATTTTTTTGTCCCGGATCATACGTAGTGAGCTGTTAAAAGGACGACAACCTTACTCGCGGGACATTAGGGGGCCCTACAACACGTCGATATATTGTCTTGCGAGGATGCTGCGTTGTTGAATCGAATGGGTTGTCGTTAAGCCTATTGGGCCTTTTGAATAAGCCATCTCTCTAGGCTGGGATTGTGAACTGTTAACACATAAAGGAATTGTGCCCTCAATATGACGGGTGCGATCATACCAGTACTAATGCACCGGATCCCATTAGAACTCCGAAGTTAAGCATGCTTGGGCGAGAGTAGTACTAGGATGGGTGACCTCCTGGGAAGTCCTCGTGTTGCACCCCCCTTTTCAATTTTTTTTGCTCCGGTTAGGGTTGCCAAGATACTTTATCCACCATATTTCTATTATCGAATCCCACGGTACCTTGGGCAAGACAACTTCGATTCACGTGGAGGCTGGGCCCGCAAACCGAGGGCGTAGGGCTTATGACCAGGTCTCCGTCGCTCAGGTGACCATAACTTTTGATCCGTAAGGAGTTACGCGGCGAACAACATACTGTTGCAAAGCACTCCGAGAGCTCTATGACAGAGGTAGCAAGCTTGCTTGCTGTGCCCTTTTTGGAGCCCAAAATCGAACGTTTTCATCAGTTTCAAGCCATTTTTCTTCTTTTGCTCTATTTTTCCGTCCCGGATCGTACGTCGTGAGCTGTTAAAAGGACGACAACCTTACTCGCGGGACATTAGAGGGCCTTACAATGCGTTGATATCACGTCTTGCGAGGATGTTGCGTTGTTGAAGCGGATTGGTTGTCGTTAAGCCCATTGGGCCTTTTGAATGGGCTATCTCTTTAGGTTGGAACTGTGAACCGTCAACACATAAGGGATTTGTACCCTCAACATGACGGGTGCGATCATACCAGTACTAATGCACCGGATCCCATCAGAACTCCGAAGTTAAGCGTGCTTGGGCGAGAGTAGTAATAGGATAGGTGACCCCTTGGGAAGTCCTCGTGTTGTACCCCCCTTTTCAATTTTTTTTGCTCCGGTTAGGGTTGCCAAGATACTTTATCCACCAGATTTCTATTATCGAATACCACGGCACCTTGGCCAATACAACTTCGCTTCACGTGGAGACCGGGCCCGCAAACCGTGGGAGTAGGGCTTGTGAACAGGTCTCCGTCGCTCCGGTGCCCACAACTTTTGATCCGTAAGGAGGTACGCGGCGCACAGCATACCGTTGCAAAGCACTCCGAGAGCTCTACGACGGGGGTATCAAGTTTGCTTGTTGTGCCCTTTTTGGAGTCCAAAATCGAACATTTTCATCAGTTTCAGGCCACTTTTCTTCTTTTGCTCTGTTTTTCCGTCCCGGATCGTACGTCGTGAGCTGTTAAAAGGACGACAACCTTACTCACGGGACATTAAAGGGCCTGTTATGCCCCAACTCGGCCTATAAAGGTTAGACTAGGGTGTGATCTAACATTCAGGTCATATCACATACTTAACTGTTTATGAAGATTTAACACTTAAAGTTTTGGCCTAAACTCCACAAATTCTCCAAAAAACTGGCAGCATAATGGCTGTAATTGGGCTCCTTAGTTTGACCTAATTCTCTAAACACCTCAAATTTTTCAATCTCAATTTCATTTCCAACTAAGATTACTATTTACCATCAATTGAAATGCCTATTGGTTATCTCGGAGTCTCGTTTGATTAATAACCTAGTATGATACTATGTCTCATCTGTTTGTTAATCCTCGTTACAAAAGTACCTGTTGATCTTAACTTAATAGTGAGTACCTGCTTAAGATTGGATAGGTTCGTTTACTTAGTCCTTACCTGATACGTCATAAACCTATGATAGATACTAGCCAGTAATAATAGCAAAACGGCCGCAGTAGTGTCTGTCTAGTTATCATCAGTACAAACCAAAATTAGACCCCAAATTATAACGGGGGTCTTTTACATTACAAACAACAAGCATCATAAAAGAAATAGTCTTCAAGTAGCATAGTGTTCACAAATAGCCATAATCACGCAAAGCACATAGCACAGGCAATCACTCCAAGGAATCATCGTTAGGCACGTCGTCCTCGGGTACTTGTTTTTGATCTTCTTCACCTGAGATGATAAAAGAGGGGAAGTCCTTATGAACTCAGCGAGGAGGAACGAGAAATAGGTTTTGAAACTCATTTTCCGGTTCAACTTATGAAAATCTTTTTGCAAGCATGAATATAACACAATTAAATACATAACAATAATACAAAAGTAAAGGAACACAATACCCGTCTTTCCTCCCTGAGGTCCTCTAGGAACCAAGCGAGAGTACTTATACACATAGTAAAAAGGATACGGTGAGCTTTTGCTCTCAGTTCATTTCCAGTGTCAGTTGTTGCGGCCGACATCAAATCATCCCCTTATCACACCAAGTGGGTGTACTCCGGATGTACCCTGAAATCCTACGACCCAACTCTCCAAGGAAGTATAGCCCCCAAGCGAGAGAGAAAATTGGACAATGGTAGTCACGGTTGCACCGACAAGCCCGATGCCGCCCGGTGTGCGTGAACGCTACCACGCCAGAATGAAAGGTTGCAACCTTATATGCAATGCACATTTATGACATTTAATATATCACATTAGGAGGATAACAAAGTAGGATGCCTCCGGACAGTCATAAGATTGCACATTGACAAGTAAACAAGCGAGGCACGATAAGACAAGTAATTTCACTTGAAAAGCATATGGAGTTATATGAACATTAAACGGGCAGCCATGTAACACATGTAAATCAAGCCATATAACTCATTTCGAAGTCCGCGTAATCAAGTGATAAGATTATTCAACATGCAACAACATCTACTTGGATTCGGATGCAAGAAATGCCTATTTGTCAACATGCAATGATCAAAATCACATTTAGGGCTATAAGGGCAACTACGGGCAGCCTACTAAACATATAATTACACACAATATCCAAAGGATCAACACTTAGCAAGTTTACCTAGTCATTAGGGTTTCCATTTCGTGCTTACCCGTGCGATTAAGACTCAAGTCAACTCAAAATCAATCTCAAGCCATGCATCAATTAATTCAAACATCCCCAAGTATTCAAAACAGTCCACACAACATCCCAATGCCACAATCCCAAGCATTTAATACTACAAGAGAAGTTACAGCAAATTTTCTAAGCATATAACTAAGTGAAACCCTTACTGCAATAAGACAAGCAAACAATCTCCAATTCCAGTGAATAAGATGTAAAATTAAATCTTAAGAAGTGAACTAAATTCAGAAACAAACCTCACATCATTTAGAGTTCGGGTCCAATAGTTATAGCCAAAACAGTGGGATTGCACAAAATTATCCAGATTTGCACACATTTCAATACTTGTCGTTGTTGAGGTCCTTAGGGTCAGATTTAGCCTTAGTCCATTTCTGACAAAAATGTCCAGAACTGAAAAATATAGCATTACACCAAATTTCATGCATTTTGGACATCATGTACTAAGTCAAAACTGGTTTGTTCTACAAGGTCAGTGCATCTGCCAAAACCTGCTTCATTTTTTCCAGACTTCCAGATTTGGACACATTTTAATAATTTGCCATTTTTAGGACCTTAGATTCAAAATTAGCTTTGGACTATTTCTGCGACAAATGTTCAAAACTGGAAAAACTAGTTACCTAACAATTTTCATGGATTTTCAACATCATTTGCCTAGCCAAACTCACATCGTAACAACAAAACAGAAAGCTGTTACCAAACCCGATTTCATCTATCATCACCTTCAAGCCAAAATCTTGCCATGTATGGTTGTAAAAGCTTATGAACACACATATAACTCGAGTAAAGAAGCAAAGACAAACATTTAAGAGCATGCATGTGGATTTTTGAAAGATTTTCAAGAAGTTTTAGCCCTCACCTTAGCAAATCAACAAGAAGATGCACAAAACTTTGATGAAGCACAAATTTGGTCTTCTTCCTTGCTTAGCCGAGACACCCTCCAATTTCTCTCTATTTTTCCTATCTTAGTGACCAAGTTCTTAGTAGGTGCATGTGGTTAGAACAAGAAGAAAAGAAATGGAAGCTAGCAAACTCACCTAGGCCGAAATGGTGACTCAAAGAGCTTGCGTGTGAGTTTTCTTGCAACCTAGCTTGCTTGGTCAAGTTTCTTAGCTACTTGCTTGCCTTGATGCACCATGGAATGATGAAGATGAGCTATGGAATGATGAAACTCAGCCAAGGCCGAGAGAGAGAGAGAGAAGAATGAGAAGGAGAGAGAGAAATGCGAGGAGAATGAGAGAAATGAAAGAAAATGATAGCTTTTGCAAATGTTGATGCATGTGTTCGGCCTTGCGCATTGCAATTCAGGTTTTTATGTCTTCAAGAAGCATTTTGAAATTCCTAGCATGGGCAAGGAGCATTTGGTCGAGATTTGAAGGCTTTGGGTGGAGTTTTTCAGCTAAATTTTTTATGCAATGTGTCATAGAATTGCCATAGATTGTCTAGGATTTAAATTGAATCAAGCAAGCAAGCACAAAAGCCCATATGATGGTCGGCCAAGGCATCTAAAAAATATGATTTTTTGTCATCTTTTGAGCATTATTTAATTGCGTGTTGAATGTGCAAAAGAATAAGGAATAAAGAATAAGGAATGTCTAGCTTTTTGTGAGATTTTGTCTTCTAGTGGGTTGAATTAGTAATTTAATAATAGTTAGTGGAATTTGTAGGATTAATTAATAACCTAGTTCTTCGTGTAAGATGCTTTCTTGATTAGCGTGAGTGCACGCTTTCCTAGGTCTAGGGCACGGACTACGAGGTAAGGCACGAACAACGAGATGAATGCACGTTTTTCAAGTAAATGCATGCAACCCTAAATGAATGCACAAAATCCAATGCAAGGCACATAAAATGAAACACAACTCTTAAACCTAGGTCAAGGCATGCAAATCTAGATTAGGGCACACAAAACGAGGTATCACACGCAAATCGAGGCCGGGTCTCACAGGGCCCTACAACACGTCGATATCACATCTTGCGAAATGCTGCGTTGTTGAAGGGGATGGGTTGTCGTTAAGCCCATTGGGCCTTTTGAATGGGCCATCTCTCTAGGCTGGGACAGTGAACCGTTAACAAATAAAGGAATTGTGCCCTCAACATCACGAATGCGATCATACCAGCACTAATGCACCGGATCCCATCAGAACTCCGAAGTTAAGCATGCTTGGCCGAGAGTAGTACTAGGATGGGTGACCCCCTGGGGAGTTCTCGTGTTGCACCCCTCTTTTCAATTTTTTTTGCCTTGGTTAGGGTTGCCAAGATACTTTATCCACCAAATTTCTATTATCGAATCCCACAGCACCTTGGGCAAGACAACTTCGCTTCACGTAGAGGCTGGGCCCGCAAACCGAGGGCGTAGGGCTTGTGACCAGGTCTCCATCGCTCCGGTGCCCATAACTTTTGATCCGTAAGGAGTTACGTGGCGCACAGCATACCGTTGCAAAGCTCTCTGAGAGCTCTACGATGGGGGCAGCAATCTTGCTTGCTGTGCCCTTTTGGGAACCCAAAATTGAACGTTTTCATATGTTTTGGGACACTTTTCTTCTTTTGCTCTGTTTTTCCATCCCGGATTGTACGTCGTGAGCTTTTAAAAGGACGACAACCTTACTCGCGGGACATTAGAGGGCCCTACAACGCGTCGATATCATATCTTGCTAGGATGCTGCGTTGTTGAAGCGGATGGAATATCGTTAAGCCTATTGGGCCATTTCAATTGTCCATCTCTCTAGGCTGGGACTGTGAACCGTTAACACATAAAGGAATTGTGCCCTCAACATGATGGGTGCGATCATACTAGCACTAATGCCCCAGATCCCATCAGAACTCCAAAGTTAAGCGTGCTTGGGCGAGAGTAGTACTAGGATGGGTGACCCCCTGGGAAGTCCTCGTGTTGCACCTCCCTTTTCAATTTTTTTTGCTCCGGTTTGGGTTGCCAAGATACTTTAACCACCACATTTCTATTATCAAATCCCACGGCACCTTGGGCATGACAACTTCTCTTCACATGGAGGTTGGGCCCGTAAACCGAGGGCGTAGGGAATGTGACGAGGTCTCCGTCGCTCCGGTGCCCATAACTTTTGATCCGTAAGGAGTTACGCGGCGCACAGCATACCGTTGCAAAGCTCTCCGACAGCTCTACGAATGGGGCAGCGAGCTTGCTCGCTGTGCCCTTTTTGGAGCCCAAAATCGAACGTTTTCATCAATTTCAGACCACTTTTCTTCTTTTGCTCTGTTTTTCTATCCCAGATCGTATATCGTGAGCTGTTAAAAGGACGACAACCTTACTCGCTGGACATTAGATGGCCGTACAACGCGTCGATATCACGTCTTGCGAGGATGCTGCGCTGTTGAAGCGGATGGGTTGTCGTTATGCACATTGGGCCTTTTGAATGGACCATCTCTCTAGGCTGGGACTGTGAACCGTTAACAAATAAAAGAATTGTGTCTTCAACATGACGAGTGCGATCATACAAGCACTAATACACCGGATCCCATCAGAACTCCGAAATTAAGCGTGCTTGGGCGAGAGTAGTACTAGGATGGGTGACCCTCTGGGAAGTCCTCGTGTTGCACCCCTTTTTCAATTTTTTTTGCCCTGGTTAGGGTTGCCAAGATACTTTATCCACGAAATCTCTATTACTGAATCCCACGGAACATTAGGCAAGACAACTTCGCTTCACGAAGAGGCTGGGCCTGCAAACCGAGGGCGTAGGGCTTGTGACCAGGTCTCCGTCGCTCCGGTGCCCATAACTTTTGATACATAAGGAGTTGCGCGGCCCACAGCATACCGTTGCAAAGCTCTCTGAGAGCTCTACGACGAGGGCAGACAGTTTGCTCGCTATGCCCCTTTTTGGAGCCCAAAATCGAATGTTTTCATCAGTTTCAAGCCACTTTTCTTCTTTTGCTCTATTTTTTTGTCACGGATTGTAGGCCGTGAGCTATTAAAAGGACGACAGCCTTACTCGCTGGACATTAGAGGGCCCTACAACGCATCGATATCACGTCTTGCGAGGATGCTGCATTGTTGAAGCGGATGGGTTGTCGTTAAGCCCATTGGGCCTTTTGAATGGGCCATCTCTCGAGGCTGGGACAGTGAACCGTTAACAAATAAAGGAATTGTGTCCTCAACATGACGGGTGCGATCATACCAGTACTAATGCACCGGATCCCATCAGAACTCCGAAGTTAAGAGTGCTTGGGTGAGAGTAGTACTAGGATGGGTGACCCCTTGGGAAGTCCTCGTGTTGTACACCATTTTCAATTTTTTTTGCCCTGGTTAGGGTTTCCAACATACTTTATCCACCAAATTTCTATTACCGAATCCCACGGAACATTGGGCAAGATAACTTCACTTCACATAGAGGCTGGGCCAGCAAACCGAGGGCGTAAAGCTTGTGACCAGGTCTCTGTCGCTCCGGTGCCCATAACTTTTGATCCGTACGGAGTTATGCAGTGAACAGCATACTGCTGCAAAGCTCTCTAAGAGCTCTACGACGAAGGGAGCCAGCATGCTCGTCGTGCCCTTTTTGGAGCCCAATATCGAACGTTTTCATCAATTTTAGGCCACTTTTCTTCTTTTGCTCTGGTTTTTCGTCCCGGATCGTACATCGTGAGCTGTTAAAAGAATGACAACCTTACTCGCGGGACATTAGAGGGTCCTACAACATATCGATATCACATCTTTAGAGGATGCTGCGTTGTTGAAGCGGATGGGTTGTCGGTAAGCCTATTGGGCCTTTTGAATGGGCCATCTCTCTAGACTGGGACTGTGAACCGTTAACAAATAAAGGAATTGTGCCCTCAACATGACGGGTGCGATCATACCAGCACTAATGCACCGGATCCCATCAGAACTCCGAAGTTAAGTGTGTTTGGGCGAGAGTAGTACTAGGATGGGTGACCCCATGGGAAGTTCTCGTGTTGCAGCCCCTTTTCAATTTTTTTTGCCCTGGTTAGGGTTGCCATGATACTTTATCCACCAAATTTCTATTACCGATTCCCACAGAACATTGGGCAAGATAACTTCGTTTCACGTAGAGGCTGGGCCCACAAACCGAGGGCGTAAGGGTTGTGACCAGGTCTCCATCGCACTGGTGCCCATAACTTTTGATCTGTAAAGAGTTACGCAGCGCACATCATACCGTTGTAAAGCTCTCTGAGAGCTCTACGACAGGGGCAGCCAGTTTGCTCGCTGTGCCCATTTTTGGAGCCCAAAATCGAACGTTTTCATTAGTTTCAGGCCACTTTTCTACTTTTGCTCAATTTTTTCATCCCGGATCATACATCGTGAGCTGTTAAAAGGACGACATCCTTACTAGCGGGACATTAGAGGGCCCTACAACGCGTCGATATCACGTCTTGCGAGGATGCTGCGTTGTTGAAGCAGATGGGTTGTCGTTAAGCCCATCAGGCCTTTTGAATTGGCCATCTCTCTAGGCTGGGGCTGTGAACCATTAACAAATAAAGGAATTGTGCCCTCAACATGACGGGTGCGATCATACCAGCACTAATGCACCGAATCCCATCAAAACTCCGTAGTTAGGCGTGTTTGGGCAAAAGTAGTACCAGGATGGGTGACCCCGTGGGAAATCCTCGTGTTGCATCCCCTTTTCAATTTTTTTTGCCCTGGTTAGGGTTGCCAAGATACTTTGTCCACCAAATTTCTATTACTGAATCCCACGGAACATTGGGCAAGACAACTTCGCTTCACGTAGAGGCTGGGCGTGCAAACCGAGGGCGTAGGGCTTGTGACCAGGTCTCCGTCGCTCTGGTGCCCATAACTTTTGCTAGTTACGGAGGCACACAGCATACCATTGCAAAGCTCTCTGAGAGCTCTAAAACGGGGGCAGCTACCTTGCGCGTTGTACCCATTTTGGAGCCCAAAATTGAACGTTATTCATCAGTTTTAGGCTACAATTCTTCTTTTGATCTGTTTTTTCATCCCGGATCATACATCGTGAGCTGTTAAAAGGACGACATCCTTACTCGCGGGCCATTAGTGGGCCCCACAACACGTCGATATCACGATTTGCGATGATGCTGCGTTGTTGAAGTGGATGGGTTATCTTTAAGCCCATTGGGCCTTTTGAATGGGCCATCTCTCTAGGCTGGGACTGTGAACTCTTAACAAATAAAGGAATTGTGCCCTCAACATGACAGGTACGATCATACCAGCACTAATACACCAGATCCCATCAGAACTCGGAAGTTAAGCGTGCTTGGGTAAGAGAAGTACTAGGATGGGTGACCCCCTGGGAAATCCTTGTGTTGTACCCCCTTTTCAATTTTTTTTGCCCTGGTTAGGGTTGCCAAGATGCTTTATCCACCAAATTACTATTACCGAATCCCACGGAACATTGGGCAAGACAACTTCGCTTCACATAGAGGCTGGGCCCCCAAACCGAGGGTGTAGGGCTTGTGACCAGGTCTCCGTCGCTCCGGTGCCCATAACTTTTGATCCGTAAAGAGTTACGCGGCGCACAGCATACTTTTGCAAAGCTCTCTGAGAGCTCTACGACGGGGGCAGCTAGCTTGCTTGCTGTGGCCCTTTTTGGTCCCCAAAATCGAACGTTTTCATCAGTTTCAGGCCACTTTTCTTCTTTTGCTCTATTTTTTCATCCCGGATCGTACGTCGTGAGCTATTAAAAGGACGACAACCTTACTCGCGGGACATTAGAGGGCCCTACAATGCGTCGACATCACGTCTTACGAGGTTGCTGCGTTGTTGAAGTGGATGGGTTGTCGTTAAGCCCATTGGTCCTTTTGAATGGGCCATCTCTCTAGGCTGGGATTGTGAACAGTTAACAAATAATGGAATTGTGCCCTCAACATGACGAGTGCGATCATACCAGCACTAATGCACTGGATCCCATCAGAACTCTGAAGTTAAGCGTGCTTGGGCGAAAGTAAAACTAGGATGGGTGACCCCCAGGGAAGTCCTCATGTTGCATCCCCTTTTCAATTTTTTTGCCCTGGTTAGGGTTGTCAAGATACTTTATCCACCAAATTTCTATTACTGTATCCCAAGGAATATTGGGCAAGACAACTTCGCTTCATGTAGAGGCTGGGCCCGCAAACCGAGGGCGTAGGGCTTGTGACCAGGTCTCCGTCGCTCCGGTTACCATAACTTTTGATCCGTAAGAAGTTACGCGGTGCACAACATACCGTTGCAAAGCTCTCTAAGAGCTCTACGACGGGGGTAGCTAGCTTGGTCGTTGTGCCCATTTTGGAGCCCAAAATCAAACGTTTTCATCAGTTTCATGCCACTTTTCTTCTTTTGCACTGTTTTTCCTTCCCGGATCGTACGTCGTGAGTTGTTAAAAGGACAACAACCTTACTCGTAGGACATTAGAGGGCCCTAAAATGCGTCGATATAACGTCTTGTGAGGATGGTGCGTTGTTGAAGCAGATGGGTTGTCGTTAAGCCCATTGGGCCTTTTGAATGGGCCATCTCTCTAGGCTGGGACTGTGAACCGTTAACAAATAAAGGAATTGTGCCCTTAACATGACGGGTGCTATCATACCAGCACTAATGCATTGGATCCCATTAGAACTCCGAAGTTAAGCGTGCTTGGGCGAAAGTAGTACTAGGATGGGTAACCCCGTGGGAAGTCCTCGTGTTGCAGCCCCTTTTCAAATTTTTTTGCCCTGGTTAGGGTTGCCAAGATACTTTATACACCAAATTTCTATTACCGAATCCCACGTAACATTGGGCAAGACAACTTCGTTTCACGTAGAGGCTGGGCCAGAAAAACTCAGGGCGTAGGGCTTGTGACTCGGTCTCCGTCGCTCCGATGCCCATAACTTTTGATCCGTAAGATGTTATGCGGCGCACAGTATATTGTTGCAAAGCTCTCTGATAGCTCAACGATGGGGGCAGCTAGCTTGCTCATTGTGCCCATTTTGGAGCCCAAAATTGAACTTTTTCATCAGTTTCAGGCCACTTTTCTTCTTTTGCTCTATTTTTTCATCCTGGATCTTACGTCGTGAGTTGTTAAAAGGACGACAACCTTAATCGTGGGACATTAGTCGGCCCTACAATGCGTCGATATCACGACTTACGATGATGCTGTGTTGTTGAAGCGGATGGGTTGTCGTTAAGCCCATTAGGCCTTTTGAATGGGCCATCTCTCTAGGCTGGGACTGTGAACCGTTAACAAATAAAAAAACTGTGCCCTCAACATGACGGGTACGATCATACCAACACTAATACACCGCATCCCATCAGAACTCGGAACTTAAGCGTGCTTGGGCGAGAGAAGTACTAGGATGGGTGACCCCCTGGGAAATCCTTGTGTTGTACCCCCTTTTCAATTTTTTTTGCCCTGGTTAGGGTTGCCAAGATGCTTTATCCACCAAATTTCTATTACCGAATCCCACGGAACATTGGGCAAGACAACTTCGCTTCACATAGAGGCTGGGCCCCCAAACCGAGGGTGTAGGGCTTGTGACCAGGTCTCCGTCACTCCGGTGCCCATAACTTTTGATCCGTAAAGAGTTACGCGGCGCACAACATACTTTTGCAAAGCTCTCTGAGAGCTCTACGATGGGGGCAGCTAGCTTGCTTGCTGTGGCCCTTTTTGGTCCCCAAAATCGAACGTTTTCATCAGTTTCAGGCCACTTTTCCTCTTTTGCCTTATTCTTTCGTCCCGGATCGTACGTCGTGAGCTATTAAAAGGACGACAACCTTACTCGCGGGACATTAGAGGGCCCTACAATGCGTCGACATCACGTCTTACGAGGTTGCTGCGTTGTTGAAGTGGATGGGTTGTCGTTAAGCCCATTGGTCCTTTTGAATGGGCCATCTCTCTAGGCTGGGATTGTGAACAGTTAACAAATAATGGAATTGTGCCCTCAACATGACGAGTGCGATCATACCAGCACTAATGCACTGGATCCCATCAGAACTCTGAAGTTAAGCGTGCTTGGGCGAAAGTAAAACTAGGATGGGTGACCCCCAGGGAAGTCCTCATGTTGCATCCCCTTTTCAATTTTTTTTGCCCTGGTTAGGGTTGTCAAGTTATTTTATCCACCAAATTTCTATTACTGAATCCCAAGGAATATTGGGCAAGACAACTTCACTTCACGTAGAGGCTGGGCCCGCAAACCGAGGGCGTAGGGCTTGTGACCAGGTCTCCGTCGCTCCGGTGACCATAACTTTTGATACGTAAGAAGTTACGCGGTGCACAACATACCGTTGCAAAGCTCTTTGAGAGCTCTACGACGGGGTTAGGTAGCTGGGTCGTTGTGCCCATTTTGGAGCCCAAAATTGAACATTTTCATCAGTTTCAGGCCACTTTTCTTCTTTTGCACTGGTTTTCCTTCCCGGATCATACGTCGTGAGTTGTTAAAAGGACAACAACCTTACTCGTAGGACATTAGAGGGCCCTACAATGCGTTGATATAACGTCTTGTGAGGATGCTGCGTTGTTGAAGCAGATGGGTTGTCGTTAAGCCCATTGGGCCTTTTGAATGGGCCATCTCTCTAGGCTGGGACTGTGAACCGTTAACAAATAAAAGAATTGTGCCCTTAACATGACGGGTGCTATCATACCAGCACTAATGCATTGGATCCCATTAGAACTCCGAAGTTAAGCGTGCTTGGGCGAAAGTAGTACTAGGATGGGTAACCCCGTGGGAAGTCCTCGTGTTGCAGCCCCTTTTCAAATTTTTTTGCCCTGGTTAGGGTTGCCAAGATACTTTATACACCAAATTTCTATTACCGAATCCCACGTAACATTGGGCAAGACAACTTCGTTTCACGTAGAGGCTGGGCCAGAAAAACTCAGGGCGTAGGGCTTGTGACTCGGTCTCCGTCGCTCCGATGCCCATAACTTTTGATCCGTAAGATGTTATGCGGCGCACAGTATATTGTTGCAAGGCTCTCTGATAGCTCAACGATGGGGGCATCTAGCTTGCTCATTGTGCCCATTTTGGAGCCCAAAATTGAACTTTTTCATCAGTTTCAGGCCACTTTTCTTCTTTTGCTCTATTTTTTCATCCTGGATCTTACGTCGTGAGTTGTTAAAAGGACGACAACCTTAATCGTGGGACATTAGTCGGCCCTACAATGCGTCGATATCACGACTTACGATGATGCTGTGTTGTTGAAGCGGATGGGTTGTCGTTAAGCCCATTGGGCCTTTTGAATGGGCCATCTCTCTAGGCTGGGACAGTGAACCGTTAACAAATAAAAAAACTGTGCCCTCAACATGACGGGTACGATCATACCAACACTAATACACCGGATCCCATCAGAACTCGAAAGTTAAGCGTGCTTGGGCGAGAGTAGTACTAGGATGGTTGACCTCCTGGGAAGTCCTCGTGTTGCACCCCCTTTTCAATTTTTTTTGCCCTGGTTAGGGTTGGCATGATACTTTATCCACCAAATTTCTATTACCGTATCCCACGGAACATTGGGCAAGACAACTTCGCTTTATGTAGAGGTTGGGCCCGCAAACTGAGGGCGTAGGGCTTGTGACCAGGTCTCTGTCGCTCCGGTGCCCATAACTTTTAAAGAGTTACGCGGCGCACATCATACTGTTCCAAAGCTCTCTAAGAGCTCTACGACAGGGGCAGCTAGCTTGCTCACTGTGGCCTTTTCTAGTCCCCAAAATCGAACATTTTCATCAGTTTCAGGCCACTTTTTTTCTTTTGCTCTATTTTTCGTCCCGGATCGTACGTCGTGAGCTGTTAAAAGGACGACAACCTTACTCGCGGGACGTTAGAAGGCCCTACAACGCGTTGAAATCACGTCTTGCGAGGTTGCTGCGTTGTTGAAGTGGGTGGGTTGTCGCTAAGCCCATTGGGCCTTCTGAATGTGCCATCTCTCTAGGCTGGGACGGTGAACCGTTAACACATAAAGGAATTGTGCCCTCAACATGATGGGTGGGATCATACCAGCACTAATGCACTGGATCCCATTAGAACTCCGAACATAAGCGTGCTTGGGCGAAAGTAAAACTAGGATGGGTGACCCCTAAGGAAGTCCTCGTGTTGTATCCCCTTTTCAATTTTTTTTGCCCTGGTTAGGGTTGTCAAGATACTTTATCCACCAAATTTCTATTACTGTATCCCAAGGAATATTGGGCAAGACAACTTCGCTTCACGTAGAGGCCGGGCACGCAAACCGAGGGCGTAGGGTTTGTGACCAGGTCTCCGTCGCTCCGGTGCCCATAACTTTTGATTCGTAAGAAGTTACGCTGTGCACAACATACCATTGCAAAGCTCTCTAAGAGCTCTACGACGGGGGTAGCTAGTTTGGTCGCTGTGCCCATTTTGGAGCCCAAAATCAAACGTTTTCATCAGTTTCAGGCCACTTTTCTTCTTTTGCACTGTTTTTCCATCTCGGATCGTACGTCGTGAGCTGTTAAAAGGACGACAACCTTACTCGCGGGACATTAGAGGGCACTACAATGTGTCGATATCACGTCTTGCGAGGATGCTGCATTATTGAAGTGGATGGGTTGTCGTTAAGCCCATTGGGCCTTTTGAATGGGCTATCTCTCTAGGCTAGGACTGTGAACCGTTAACCAATAAAGGAGTTATGCCCTCTACATGACGGGTGCGATCATACCAGCAGTAATGCACCGGATCCCATCAGAACTCCGAAGTTAGGCGTGATTGGGCGAAAGTAGTACTAGGATGGGTGACCCCGTAGGAAGTCCTCGTGTTGCAGCCCCTTTTAAAATTTTTTTGCCCTGTTTAGGGTTGCCAAGATACTTTATCCACCAAATTTCTATTACCGAATCCCACGTAACATTGGGCAAGACAACTTCGTTTCACGTAGAGGCTGGGCCAGAAAAACTGAGGCGTAGGGCTTGTGACCAGGTCTCAGTCGCTCTGGTGCCCATAACTTTTGATCCGTAAGAAGTTATGTAGCGCACAGCATACCATTGCAAGGCTCTCTGATAGCTCAACGATGGGGGCATCTAGCTTGCTCATTGTGCCCATTTTGGAGCCCAAAATTGAACTTTTTCATCAGTTTCAGGCCACTTTTCTTCTTTTGCTCTATTTTTTCATCCTGGATCTTACGTCGTGAGTTGTTAAAAGGACGACAACCTTACTCGTGTGACATTAGAGGGCCCTACAACGCGTCAATATCACGTCTTGCGAGGATGCTGTGTTGTTGAAGCAGATGGGTTGTCGTTAAGACCATTGGGCATTTTGAATGGGCCATCTCTCTAGGCTGGGACTGTGAACCGTTAACAAATAAAGGAATTGTGCCCTCTACATGACGGGTGCAATCATACCAGCACTAATGCACCGGATCCCATTAGAACTCGGTAGTCAAGTGTGCTTGGGCGAAAGTAGTACTAGGATGGGTGACCCCCTGGTAATTCCTCGTGTTTCACCGCCTTTTCAATTTTTTTTGCCCTAGTTAGGGTTGCCAAGATACTTTATCCACAAAATTTCTATTACCGAATCCCACGGAACATTGGGCAAGACAACTTCGCTTCACGTAGAGGCTGGGCCCGAAAAACTGAGGGCGTAGGGCTTGTGACCAGGTCTCCGTCGCTCCGATGCCCATAACTTTTGATCCGTAAGAAGTTACGCGCCGCACAGCATACCGTTGCAAAGCTCTCTGAGAGCTCTACGACAGATGCAGCTAGCTTGCTCGTTGTGCACATTTTGGAGCCCAAAATCGAACGTTTTCATCAGTTTTAGGCCACCTTTCTTCTTTTGCTCTATTTTTTCATCCCAGATCGTACGTCGTGAGCTGTTAAAAAGATGACAACCTTACTCGCGGGACATTAGAGGGCCCTACAACGCATTGATATCACGTCTTGCGAGGATGCTGTGTTGTTCAAGCGGATGGGTTATCGTTAAGCCCATTGGGACTTTTGAATGGACCATCTTTCTAGGCTGGGACTGTGAACCGTTAACAAATAAAGGAATTGTGCCCTCAACATGACGGGTGCGATCATTCCAGCAGTAATGCACCGGATCCCATCAGAACTCGGAAGTTAAGCGTGCTTGGGTGAAAGTAGTATTAGGATGGGTGACCCCCTGGGAACTCCTCGTGTTGCACCCCCTTTTCAATTTTTTTTGCCCTGGTTAGGGTTGGCATGATACTTTATCCACCAAATTTCTATTACCGTATCCCACGGAACATTGGGCAAGACAACTTCGCTTCAAGTAGAGGCTGGGCCCAAAAAACTGAGGGCGTAGGGCTTGTGACCAGGTCTCCGTCGCTCTGGTGCCCATAACTTTTGATCCGTAAGAAGTTACACAGCGCACAGCATACAGTTGCAAAGCTCTCCTAGTGCTCTATGACGGGGGCAGTTACCTTTCTCTTTGTGCCCATTTTGGAGCCCAAAATCGAATGTTTTCATCAGTTTTAAGCTACTTCTCTTCTTTTGCTCTATTTTTTCATCACGGATCGTACGTCGTGAGCTGTTAAAAGGATGACAACCTTACTCGCGGGACATTAAAGGGCCCTACAACGCGTCGATATCACGTCTTGAGAGGATGCTGCATTGTTGAAGCGGATGGGTTGTCGTTAAGCCCATTGGGCCTTTTGAATGGGCCATCTCTCTAGGCTGGGACTGTGAACCGTTAACAATTAAAGGAATTATGCCCTCAATATGACGGGTGTGATCAAACCAGCAGTAATGCATCGAATCCCATCAGAACTCGGAAGTTAAGCGTGCTTGGGTAAGAGAAGTACTAGGATGGGTGACCCCCTGGGAAGTCCTCGTGTTGCACCCCCTTTTCAATTTTTTTTGCCCTGGTTAGGGTTGCCAAGATACTTTATCCACCAAATTTCTATTACCGAATCCCACAGAACACTGGGCAAGACAACTTCGCTTCACGTAGAGGTTGGGCCCGCAAACTGAGGTCGTAGGGCTTTTTACCAGGTCTCTGTCACTCTGGTGCCCATAACTTTTGATCCGTAAGGAGTTACGCGGCGCACAGCATACCGTTGCACAGCTCTCTGAGAGCTCTACGATGGGGGCAGCTAGCTTGCTCACGCTGCCCATTTTTGGAGCTCAAAATCGAACGTTTCCATAAGTTTTAGGACACTTTTCTTGTTTTGCTCTTTTTTTAAGTCCCGGATCGTACGTCGTGAGCTGTTAAAATGACGACAACCTTAGTCGCGAAACCTTAGAGGGCCCTAGAACGCGTCGATATCACGTCTTGCGAGGATGCTACGATGTTGAAGCGGATGGGTTGTCGTTAAGCCCATTGGGCCTTTTGAATGGGCCATCTCTCTAGGCTGAGAGTGTGAACCGTTAACAAATAAAGGGATTGTGCCCTCTACATGGCGGGTTTGATCATACCAGCACTAATGCACCGGATCCCATCAGAACTCCGAAGTTAAGCGTACTTGGGTGAGAGTAGTACTAGGATGGGTGACCCCCTGGGAAGTCCACGTGTTGCACCCCCTTTTCAATTTTTTTTGCCCTGGTTAGGGTTGCCATGATACTTTATCCACCAAATTTCTATTACCGAATCCCATGAAACATTGGGCAAGACAACTTCGCTTCACGTAGAGGCTAGGCCCGCAAACTGAGGGCATAGGGCTTTTGACCAGGTCTCTGTCGCTCCGGTGCACATAAATTTTGATCCTTAAAGAATTACGCGGCGCACAACATATCGTTGCAAAGCTCTCAGAGTGCCCTACGACGGAGGCGGCCAGCTTGCTCGTTGTGCCCATTTTTGGAGCCCAAAATCGAACGTTTTCATAAGTTTTAGGCCACTTTTCTTCTTTTGCTCTGTTTTTTCATCCTAGATCGTACGTCGTGAGCTGTTAAAAGGACAACAACCTTACTCGCGGGACATTAGAGGGCCCTACAATGTGTTGATATCACGTCTTGCGAGGATGCTGTATTGTTGAAGCGGATGGGTTGTCGTTAAGCCCATTGGGCCTTTTCAATGGGCCATATCTCTAGGCTGGGACTGTGAACCGTTAACAAATAAAGGAATTGTGCCCTAAACATGACGGGTGCGATCATACCAGCACTAATGCACCGGATCCCATCAGAACTTGAAAGTTAAGCGTGCTTGGGCGAGAGTAGTACTAGGATGGTTGACCTCCTGGGAACTCCTCGTGTTGCACCCCCTTTTCAATTTTTTTTGCCCTGGTTAGGGTTGGCATGATACTTTATCCACCAAATTTCTATTACCGTATCCCACGGAACATTGGGCAAGACAACTTCGCTTCAAGTAGAGGCTGGGCCCAAAAAACTGAGGGCGTAGGGCTTGTGACCAGGTCTCCGTCACTCCGGTGCCCATAACTTTTGATCCGTAAAAGTTACGTGGCGCACAGCATACCGCTACAAAGCTCTCTGAGTGCTCTACGACTGGGGCAGTTAGCTTTCTCTTTGTGCCCATTTTGGAGCCCAAAATCGAATGTTTTCATCAGTTTTAGGCTACTTCTCTTCTTTTGCTCTATTTTTTCATCACGGATCGTACGTCGTGAGCTGTTAAAAGGATGACAACCTTACTCGCGGGACATTAAAGGGCCCTACAACGCGTCGATATCACGTCTTGAGAGGATGCTGCATTGTTGAAGCAGATGGGTTGTCGTTAAGCCCATTGGGCCTTTTGAATGGGCCATCTCTCTAGGCTGGGACTGTGAACCGTTAACAATTAAAGGAATTATGCCCTCAATATGACGGGTGTGATCAAACCAGCAGTAATGCATCGAATCCCATCAGAACTCGGAAGTTAAGCGTGCTTGGGTAAGAGAAGTACTAGGATGGGTGACCCCCTGGGAAGTCCTCGTGTTGCACCCCCTTTTCAATTTTTTTTGCCCTGGTTAGGGTTGCCAAGATACTTTATCCACCAAATTTCTATTACCGAATCCCACAGAACACTGGGCAAGACAACTTCGCTTCACGTAGAGGTTGGGCCCGCAAACTGAGGTCGTAGGGCTTTTTACCAGGTCTCTGTCACTCTGGTGCCCATAACTTTTGATCCGTAAGGAGTTACGCGGCGCACAACATACCTTTGCAAAGCTCTTTGAGAGCTCTACGGCGGGGGCAACTAGCTTTCTCGCTATGCCTGTTTTTGAGGCCCAAAATCAAATGTTTTCATTAGTTTCAGGCCACTTTTATTCTTTTGCTCTGTTTTTTCATCCCGGATCGTACGTCGTGAATTGTTAACAGGACAACAACCTTACTCAAGGGACATTAGAGGGCCCTACAACGCGTCGATATCACGTCTTACGAGGATGCTATGTTTTTTAAGTGGATGCATTGTCGTTAAGCCCATTGGGCCTTTTGAATGGGCCATCTCTCTAGGCTGGGACTGTGAACCATTAACAAATAAAGGAATTGTCCCCTCAACATGACGGGTGCGATCATACCAGTACTAGTGCACCGGATCCCATCAGAACTCCGAAGTCAAGTGTGCTTGGGCGAGAGTTGTACTAGGATGGTTGACCACCTGGGAAGTTCTCGTGTTGCACCCACTTTTTAATTTTTTTTGCCCTAGTTCGGGTTGCCAAGGTACTTTATCCCCCAAATTTCTATTACCAAATCCCACGAAACATTGGGCAAGACAACTTCGCTTCACGTAGAGGCCGGCCCCACAAACCAAAGGTGTAGGGCTTGTGACCAGGTCTCCGTCGCTCCGGTGCCCATAACTTTTGATCCATAAGGAGTTACGCGGTGTACAACATACCGTTGCAAAGCTCTCTGATAGCTCTACGACGGGGGCAGGCAGCTTGCTCGCTGTGCCCGTGTTTGGAGGCCAAAATCGAACGTGTTTATCAGTTTCAGGCCACTTTTCTTCTTTTGCTCTATTTTTTCGTCCCGAATCGTAAGTCGTGAGCTGTTAAAAGGACGACAACCTTACTCGCAGGACATTAGAGGGCCCTACAATGCGTCGATATCACTTGTTGCTAGGATGCTGCGTTGTTGAAGCATATGGGTTAACGTTAAGCCCATTGGGCCTTTTGAATGGTCCAACTCTCTAGGCTAGGACTGTGAACCGTTAACAAATAAAGGAATTGTGCCCTCAACATGACGGGTGCGATCATACCAACACTAATGCACTGGATCCTGTCAGAACTCCGAAGTTAAGCGTGCTTGGGCGAGAGTAGTACTAGGATGGGTGACCCCTTTTCAATTTTTTTTTCCCGGGTTAGGGTTGCCAAGATACTTTATCCACCAAATTTCTATTACCGAATCCCACGGAACATTGGGCAAGACAACTTCGCTTCACGTAGAGGCTGGGCCCACAAACCGATGGCGTAGGGCTTGTGACCAGGTCTCCGTCGCTCTGATGCCCATAACTTTTGATCCTTAAGGACTTACGCGGCGCACAACATACCGTTGCAAAGCTCAATGAGAGCTCTACGACGGGGGCAGCTGGCTTGCTCATTGTGCCCATTTTGGAGCCCAAAATTGAACGTTTTCATCAGTTTTAGGCCACTTTTCTTCTTTTACTCTATTTTTTCATCCCGGATCATGCGTCGTGAGCTGTTAAAAGGATGACAACCTTACTCGCAGGACACTAGAGGGCCCTACAACACGTCGATAACACGTCTTGCGAGGATGCTGCGTTGTTAAAGTGGATGGGTTGTTGTTAAGCCCATTCGGCCTTTTGAATGGGCCATCTCTCTAGGCTGGGACTGTGAACCGTTAACCAATAAAGGAATTGTGCCATCAGCGTGATGCGTGCGATCATACCAGCACTAATGCACCGGATCCCATCAGAGCTCCGGAGTTAAGCGTGCTTGGGCGAAAGTAGTACTAGGATGGGTGACCTTCTAGGAAGTCCTCGTGTTGCACCTCCATTTCAATTTTTTTTTGCCTTGGTTAGGGTTGCCAAGATACTTTATCCACCAAATTTCTATTACCAAATCCCACGAAACATTGGGCAAGACAACTTCGTTTCACGTAAAGGCTGGGCCCACAAACCGAGGGCGCAGGGCTTGTGACCAGGTCTCCGTCAGTCCGCCCTTAACTTTCGATTGGTAAGGAGTTACGCGGCGCACAATATACCGTTGCAAAGCTCTTTGAGAGCTCTACGACGGGGGCAGCCAGCTTTCTAGCTGTGCCCTTTTTTGAGCCCAAAATCGAACGTTTTCATTAGTTTCAAGCCACTTTTCTTCTTTTCCTTTGTTTTTTCGTCCCGGATCGTACGTCTTGAGCTAATAAAAGGATGACAACCTCACTTGCGGGACATTAGAGGGCCCTACAATGCGTTGATATCACGTCTTGCGTGGATGATGCGTTGTTGAAGCGGATGGGTTGTTGTCAAGCCCATTGATCCTTTTGAATGTGCCATCTCTCTAGGCTGGGACTGCGAACTGTTAAGAAATAAAGAAATTGTGCCCTTAACATGACGGGTGCGATCATACCAGCACTAATTCACCGGATCCCATCAGAACTCCAAAGTTAAGCGTGCTTGGGCGAAAGTAGTACTAGGATGGGTGACCCCGTGGGAAGTCCTCATGTTGCACCCTTTTTCAATTTTTTTTAGCCTGTTTAGGGTAGCCAAGATACTTTATCCACCAAATTTCTATTACCGAATCCCACAGAACATTAGGCAAGACAACTTCGCTTCACGTAGAGGCTGGGACCGCGAACTGAGGGCGTAGGGCTTGTGACCAGGTCTCTATCGCTCCGGTGGCCAAAATTTTTGATCCGTAAGGAGGTACGCAGCGCACAGCATACCGTTGCAAAGCTCTTTGAGAGCTCTACGGCGGGGGCAGCCAGCTTTATTGCTATGCCTATTTTTGGAGTCCAAAATCGAACGTTTTCATCAGTTCAAGCCACTTTTGTTCTTTTGCTTTGTTTTTTCGTCCCGGATCGTACGTCTTGAGCTGATGAAAGGATGACAACCTTACTCACGGGACATTAAAGGACCCTACAATGCATCGATATCACGTCTTGCGAGGATGCTGAGTTGTTGAAGCGGATGGTTTGTTGTTAAGCCCATTAGGCCTTTTGAATGGGCCATCCTTCTAGACTGGGACTGCAAATCGTTAACAAATAAAGAAATTGTGCCCTTAACATGACGGGTGCGATCATACCAGCACTAATGCACCGGATCCATCAGAACTCTAAAGTTAAGCGTTCTTGGGCAAAAGTAGTACTAGGATGGGTGACCCCGTGGGAAGTCCTCGTGTTGCACCCCCTTTTCAATTTTTTTTACCCAGGTTAGGATTGCCAAGATACTTTATCCACCAAATTTCTATGAGCGAATCCCCCGGAACATTGGGCAAGACAACTTCGATTCACGTAGAGGCTGGGCCCGCAAAACGACGGCGTAGGGTTGTGACCAGGTCTCTGTCGCTCCGGTACCCATAACTTTTGATCCGTAAGGAGTTACGCGGCGCACAGCATACCGTTGCAAAGCTCTTTGAGAGCTCTACGACGAGGGCAGCCAGCTTGTTGGCTATGCTGCTTTTTGGAGCCCAAAATCGAACATTTTCATCAATTTTATGCCAGTTTTCTTCTTTTGCTCTGTTTTTTCTTCCCGGATCGTACGTCGTGATATGTTAAAAGGACAACAACCTTACTCGCGGGACATTAAAGGGCCCTACAACTCGTCGATATCACGTCTTGCGTGGATGCAGCGTTGTTGAAGCAGTTGGGTTGTCGTTAAGCCCATTGGGCCTTTTGAATGGGCCATCCCTCTAGGCTGGACTGTGAACCGTTAACAAATAAAGGAATTGCGCCATCAACATGGCAGGTGCAATCATACCAGCACTAATGCACCGGATCCCATCAGAACTCTGAAGTTAATCATGCTTGGGCGAAAGTAGTACTAGGATGTGCGACCCCCTAGGAAGTCCTCGTGTTGCACCTCCTTTTCAATTTTTTTTGCCCTGGTTAAGGTTGCCAAGATACTTTATCCTCCAAATTTCAGTTACTGAATCCCACGAAACATTGGGCAAGACAACTTCGCTTCACGTAGAGGCTGGGACCGCATACCGAGGGCATAGAGCTTGTGACCCGGTCTCCGTCGCTCCGGTGCCCATAACTTTTTATCCGTAAGGAGTTACGTGGCGCACAGCATACCATTGGAAACTCTCTGAGAGCTCTACGACGGGGGCAGCCAGCTTGCTCGTTGTGCCCATTTTTGGAGAACAAAATAGAACGTGTTCATCAATTTCATGCCACTTTTCCTCTTTTGCTCTATTTTTTCGTCCCGGATCGTATGTCGTGAGCTGTTAAAAGGATGACAACCTTACTAGCGGGACATTAGAGGGCTCTACAGTGCGACGATATCACATCTTGCAAGGATGCTGCGTTGTTGAAGCGGATGGGTTGCCGTTAAGCCTATTGGGCCGTTTGAATGGGCCATCTCTCTAAGCTAGGACCGTAAACCGTTAACAAATAAAGGAATTGTGCCATCAACATGCCGGGTGCGATCATGCCAGCACTAATGCACCGGATCCCATTAGAACTCCGAATTTAAGCGTGCTTGGGCGAGAGTAGTACTTGGATGGGTGACCCCCTGGGAAGTCCTCGTGTTGCCCCCACTTTTCAATTTTTTTTGCCCTGGTTAGGGTTGCCAAGATACTTTATCCACCAAATTTCTATTACTGAATCCCACAGAACATTGGACAAGAAAATTTCGCTTCACGTAGAGGCTGGGCCAGCAAACCGAGGGCGTAGTGCTTGCGACTAGGTCACCGTCACTCCGGTGCCCAAAACTTTTGATCCGTAAGGAGTTACGCAGTGCAAAGCATACCGTTGCAAAGCTCACTGAGAGCTCTACGATGAGGGCTACTAGTTTGCTCGTTGTTCCCATTTGGAGCCAAAAATCGAAAATTTTCATCAGTTTCAGGCCACTTTTCTTCTTTTGCTCTGTTTTTTCACCCCTGATTGTACGTCGTGAGCTGTTAAAAGGACGATAACCTTACTCGCGGGACATTAGAGGGCCCTACAATGCGTCGATATCACTTCTTGCGAGGATGCTGTGTTGTTGAAGCGGATGGGTTATCGTTAAGCCCATTGGGCCTATTGAATGGGCCATCTGTCTAGGCTGGGACTGTGAAACGTTAACAAATAAAGGAATTGTGCCAGCAACATGACGGGTGTGATCATACCAGCACTAATGCACCGGATCCCATCAGAACTCCGAAGATAAGCGTGTTTGGGCGAAAGTAGTACTAGGATGGGTGACCCCCTGGGAAGTCCTCGTGTTGCACCCCTTTTTCAATTTTTTTTGCCTCGATTGGGATTGCTAAGATACTTTATCGACCAAATTTCTATTACCGAATCCCACGGAACATTGTGCAAGACAACTTCGATTCACGTAGAGGCTGGGCCCACAAAACGAGGGGGAATGACTTATGACCAGGTCTCTGTCGCTCCAGTGCCCATAACTTTTGATCCGTAAGGAGTTACGCGGTGCACAGCATACCGTTGCAAAGCTCGTTGAGAGCTCTACGACAAGGGTAGCCAGCTTGCTGGCTATACTGCTTTTTGGAGCCCAAAATCGAATGTTTTCATTAGTTTCATTGCCAGTTTTCCTCTTTTTCTCTATTTTTTCTTTCCATATCGTATGTCGTGAGCTGTTAAAAGGACGACAACCTTACTCGCGGGACATTAGAGTGCCCTACAACGCGTCGATATCACGTCTTGTGAGGATGCTGCGTTGTTGAAGCAATTGGGTTGTCGTTAAGCCCATTGGGCCTTTTCAGTAGGCCATCCCACTAGGCTGGACTGTGACCCGTTAACAAATAAAGGAATTGCGCCATCAACATGACTGGTGCGATCATACCAGCATTAATGCACCGAATCCCATTAGAATTCTGAAGTTAAGCGTGCTTGGGCGAAAGTAGTACTAGGATGGATGACCCCTGGGAAGTCCTCGTGTTGCACCCTATTTTTAATTTTTTTCGCCCTGGTTAGGGTTGCCAAGATACATTATCCACCAAATTTCTATTATCGAATCCCACAGAACATTGGGCAAGACAACTTCGCTTCACGCAGAGGCTGGGCCCGTAAACCGAGGGCGTAGGGCTTGTGACCAGGTCTGCGTCGCTACGGTGCCCATAACTTTTAATCTGTAATGAGTTATGCGGTGCACAGCATACCGTTGCAAATCTCTCTGAGAGCTCTACGACAAGGGGAGCCAGTTTTCTTGCTGTGCCCCTTTTGGGAGCCCAAAATCGAACATGTTCATCAGTTTCAGGCCACTTTTCTTCTTTTGCTCTATTTTTTTGTCACTGATCGTACGTCGTGAGCTGTTAAAAGGACGACAACCTTACTCGTGGGACATTAGAGGGCCCTACAATACGTCGATATCGCCTTTTGCGAGGATACTGCGTTGTTGAAGCGGATGGGTTGTCGTTAAGCCCATTGGTCCTTTTGAATGGGCCATCTCTCCAGGCTGGGGCTATGAACCGTTAACAAATAAAGGAATTGTGCCCTCAACATGACGGGTACGATCATACCAGCACTAATGCTCTGGTTCCTATCAGAACTCCGAAGTTAAGCGTGCTTGGGCGAGATTAGTACTAGGATGGGTGACCCCCTGGGAAGACCTCGTGTTGCACCCCGTTTTCAATTTTTTTTGCCCTTGTTAGGGTTGCCAAGATACTTTATCCACCAAATTTCTATTACCGAATCCCACGGAACATTGGGCAAGACAACTTCGCATCGCGTAGAGGCTGGGCCTACAAACTGAGGGCATAAGTCTTGTGACCAGGTCTCCGTCGCTCCGGTGCTCATAACTTTTGATCCGTAAGGAGTTACGTGGCGCACAGCATACCGTTGCAAAGCTCTCTGAGTGCTCTACAACGGGGGCATCTAGCTTGCTCACTGTGCCCATTTTTGGTGCCCAAAATCAAACGTTATCATTAGTTTCAGGCAACTTTTCTTCTTTTGCTCTGTTTTTTCATCCCGGATCGTACGTCGTGAGCTGTTAAAAGAACAACAACCTTATTTACGGGACATTAGAGAACCCTACAACTCATCGATATCACGTCTTGCGAGGATGTTGCGTTGTTGAAGAGGATGGGTTATCGTTAAGCCCATTGGGCCTTTTGAATTGGCCATCTCTCTAGGCTGGGACTGTGAACCGTTAACAAATAAAGGAATTGTGCCCTCAACATGACGGGTGCGATCATACCAGCACTAATGCACCAGATCCCATCAGAACTCCGAAGTTAAGCATGCTTGGGCGAGAGTAGTACTAGGATAGGTGACCCCCTAGGAAGTCCTCGAGTTGAACCCCCTTTTAAATTTTTTTTGCCCTGGTTAGGGTTGCCAAGATACTTTATCCACCAAATTTCTATTATCGAATTGCACAGAATACTGGGCAAGACAACTTAGCTTCACGTAGAGGCTGGGCCCACAAACCGAGGGTGTAGGGCTTGTGACCAGGTCTTCGTTGCTCCGGTGCCCATAACTTTTGATTCGTAAGGAGTTACGCAGTGCACAACATACCGTTGCAAAGCTCTCTGAGAGCTCTACGATGGGGGCAGCTAGTTTGCTCGCTGTGCCCATTTTTGGAGCCCAAAATCAAACGTGTTCATCAGTTTCAGGCCACTTTTCTTCTTTTGCTCTGTTTTTTCATCCCGGATCATACGTCGTGAGCTGTTAAAATGACGACAACCTTAGTCGCGGGACATTAGAGGGCCCTGCAATGCGTCGATATCACGTCTTGCAAGGATGCTACGTTGTTGAAGCGGATGGGTTGTCGTTAAGCCCATTGGGCCGTTTGAATGGGCCATCTCTCTAGGCTGAGAGTGTGAACCGTTAACAAATAAAGGGATTGTGCCCTCTACATGGCGGGTTTGATCATACCAGCACTAATGCACCGGATCCCATCAGAACTCCGAAGTTAAGCGTACTTGGGTGAGAGTAGTACTAGGATGGGTGACCCCCTGGGAAGTCCACGTGTTGCACCCCCTTTTCAATTTTTTTTGCCCTGGTTAGGGTTGCCATGATACTTTATCCACCAAATTTCTATTACCGAATCCCATGAAACATTGGGCAAGACAACTTCGCTTCACGTAGAGGCTAGGCCCGCAAACTGAGGGCATAGGGCTTTTGACCAGGTCTCTGTCGCTCCGGTGCACATAAATTTTGATCCTTAAAGAATTACGCGGCGCACAACATATCGTTGCAAAGCTCTCAGAGTGCCCTACGACGGAGGCGGCCAGCTTGCTCGTTGTGCCCATTTTTGGAGCCCAAAATCGAACGTTTTCATAAGTTTTAGGCCACTTTTCTTCTTTTGCTCTGTTTTTTCATCCTAGATCGTACGTCGTGAGCTGTTAAAAGGACAACAACCTTACTCGCGGGACATTAGAGGGCCCTACAATGTGTTGATATCACGTCTTGCGAGGATGCTGTATTGTTGAAGCGGATGGGTTGTCGTTAAGCCCATTGGGCCTTTTCAATGGGCCATATCTCTAGGCTGGGACTGTGAACCGTTAACAAATAAAGGAATTGTGCCCTAAACATGACGGGTGCGATCATACCAGCACTAATGCACCGGATCCCATCAGAACTCTGAAGTTAAGCGTGCTTGGTCGAAAGTAGTACTAGGATGGGTGACCCCCTGGGAAGTCCTCGTGTTGCACCCCCTTTTCAATTTTTTTTGCCCCGGTTAGGGTTGCCAAGATACTTTATCCACCAAATTTTTATTACCGAATCCCACGGAACATTAGACAAGACAACTTCGCTTTACGTAGAGGTTGGGCCCGGAAACCTAGGGCGTAGGGCTTGTGACCAGTTTTCCGTCGCTCCGGTGCCCATAACTTTTGATCCATAAGGAGTTACGTGGCACACAGAATACTGTTGCAAAGCTCTCAGAGAGCTCTACGACGGGGGTAGCTAGCTTGCTCGCTGTGCCCATTTTTGGAGCCCAAAATTGAACGTGTCCATCAGTTTCAGGCACTTTTCTTCTTTTGCTCTATTTTTTCATCCCGGAATCGTACGTCGTGAGCTAATAAAAGGATGACAACCTTACTCGCGGGACATTAGAGGGCCCTCAAATGCATCGATATCACGTCTTGCGAGGATGCTGTGTTGTTAAAGCGAATGGGTTGTTATTAAGCCCATTGGGCCTTTTGAATGGGCCATCTCTCTAGGCTGGGACTGTGAACCGTTATCAAATAAAAGAATTGTGCCCTCAACATGACGGGTGCGATCATACCAGTACTAATGGACCGGATCCCATCAAAACTCCGAAGTTAAGCGTGCTTGGGCGAGAGTAGTAGTAGGATGGGTGACCCCCTGGGAAGTCCTCGTGTTTCACCCCCTTTTCAATTTTCTTTTCTCTGGTTAGGGTTGCCAAGATACTTTATCTACCAAATTTCTATTACCAAATCCCACTGAACATTGGGCATGACAACTTCACTGCACGTCGAGGCTGGGCCCTCAAACTGAGGGCGTAGGGCTTCTGACCAGGTCTCCATCGCTCCGGTACCCATAACTTTTGATCCGTAAGAAGTTACGCAGTGCACAGCACACCGTTGCAAAGCTCTCTGAGAGATCTACGACGAGGGCAGCCTGCTTGCTCGTTGTGCCTATTTTTGGAGCCTAAAATCGAACGTGTTCATCAGTTTCAGGCCACTTTTCTTCTTTTATTCTATTTTTTTGTCGCGGATCGTACGTCGTGAGCTGTTAAAAGGACGACAACCTTACTCGCAGGACATTAGAGGGCCCTACAACGCGTCGATACCATGTCTTGCGAGGTTGCTGCGTTGTTGAAGCGGATGGGTTGTCGTTAAGCCCATTGGGCCTTTTGAATGGGCCATCTCTCTTGGTTTGGACTGTGGGTTGTTAACAAATAAAGGAATTGTGCCCTCAACATGAGAAGTGCGATCATACCTACACTAATGAACCGGATCCCATCAGAACACCGAATTTAAGCGTGCTTTGGCAAGAGTAGTACTAGGATGGGTGACCCCCTGGGAATTCCTCGTGTTGCACCCCCTTTTCAATTTTTTTTGCCTTGGTTAGGGTTGCGAAGATAATTCATCCACCAAATTTCTATTATGAATCCCACGAAACATTGGGCAAGACAACTTCACTTCACGTAGAGGTTGGGCCCGCAAACTGAGGGCGCAGGGCTTGTGACCAGGTCTCCGTCGGTCCGGTGCCCATAACTTTTGATTTGTCAAGAGTTACACAGTGCACAGCATACCGTTGCATAGCTCTATGAGAGCTCTACGACAGGAGCAGCCAGTTTGCTCTCTGTGCCTGTTTTTAGAGCCCAAAATCGAACGTATTCATCAGTTTCAGGCCACTTTTCTTCTTTTGATCTATTTTTTCGTCCCAGATCGTACGTCGTGACCTGTTAAAAGGACGACAACCTTACTCGCTGGACATTAGAGGGCCCTACAACATGTCGATATCACGTCTTGCGAGGATGCTACGTTATTGAAGCAGGTGGGTTGTCATTAAGCCCATTGGGACTTTTGAATGGGCCATTTAGGCTGGGACTGTGAACCGTTAACAAATAAAGAAATTGTGACCTCTACATGACGGGTGCGATCATACCAGCACTAATGAACTGGATCCCATCAGAACTCCGAAGTTAAGCGTGCTTGGGCGAGAGTAGTGCACAGCATATCGTTGGAAAACTCTCTGAAGCTCTACGATGAGGGCAGCTAGCTTGTACGCTGTGCCCTTTGTTGGAGCCCAAAAACGAACGTTTTCATTAGTTTTAGGCCACTTTTCTTCTTTTGCCCTTTTTTTTCATCCCGGATCGTACGTCGTGAGCTATTACAAGGATGACAACCTTACTCGCAGGACATTCGAGGGCCCAACAATACATTGAAATCACGTCTTGCGACGATGTTGCATTGTTAAAGCGGATGGGTTGTCGTTAAGCCCATTGGGCCTTTTGAATGGGCCATCTCTCTAGGCTGGACTGTGAACCGTTAACAAATAAAAGAATTGCATCATCAACATAACGGGTGCGATCATACAAGCACTAATGCACCGGATCCCATCAGAACTCGAAAGTTAAGCGTGCTTGGGCGGAAGTAGTACTAGGACGGGTGACCCCCTAGGAAGTCCTTGTGGTGCACCCCATTTTCAAATTTTTTTGCCCCGGTTAGGGTTGCCAAGATACTTTTTCCACCAAATTTCTATTACCGAATCCCACGGAACATTGGGCAAGACAACTTCGCTTCAGGTAGAGGCTGGGCCCGCAAACCGAGGGCGTAGGGCTTGTGACCAGGTCTATGTCACTCAGGTGCCCATAACTTTTGATCCGTAAGGAGTTACGCGGTGCACAGCATAACGTTGCAAAGCTCTCTAAGAGCTCTACGACGGGGGCAGCCAGCTTGCTCGCTGTGCCTGGTTTTGGAGCCCAAAATCGAACGTGTTCATCAGTTTCAGGCCACTTTTCTTCTTTTGCTCTATTTTTTCATCTCGGATCGTACGTCGTGAGCTGTTAAAAGGACGACAACCTTACTCGCGGGACATTAATGGGCCCTTCAACGCGTCGATACCATGTCTTGTGAGGACGCTGCGTTGTTGAAGCGGATGGGTTATCGTTAAGCCTATTGGGCCTTTTGAATAGGCCATCTCTCTAGGCTGGGACTGTGAACCATTAACAAATAAAGGAATTGTGCCCTCAACATGACGGGTGTGATCATACCTGCACTAATGCACCGAATCCCAGCAGAACTCCGAATTTAAGCGTGCTTGGGCAAGAGTAGTACAGGGATGGCTGACCGCTTGGGAATTCCTCGTGTTGCACCCCCTTTTCAATTTTTTTTGCCCTGGTTAGGGTTGCCAAGATACTTTATCCACCAAATTTCTATTACCGAATCCCACGGAACATTAGGCAAGACAACTTCGCTTCACGTAGAGGTTGGGCCTGCAAACTGAGGGCGTAGGGCTTGTGACCAGGTCTCCGTCACTCCGGTGCCCATAACTTTTGATCCGTAAGGAGTTACGCAGCGCAAAGCATACCGTTGCAAAGGTCTCTGAGAGCTCTACGACTGGGGCAGCTAGCTTGCTCACTGTGCCTATTTTTGGAGCCCAAAATCGAACGTGTTCCTCAGTTTCAGGCCACTTTTCTTCTTTTGCCCAATTTTTTCATCTTGGATCATACGTCGTGAGTTGTTAAAAGGACGACAACCTTACTCGCTGGACATTAGAGGGCCATACAACGTGTCGATATCACGTCTTGTGAGGATGCTGCGTTGTTGAAGCGGATGGGTTGTCGTTAAGCCCATTGGGCCATTTGAATGAGCCATCTAGGCTGGGACTGTGAACCACTAACAAATAAAGGAATTGTGCCCTCTACATGACGGGTGCAATCATACCAGCACTAATGCACCGGATCCCATCAGAACTCTGAAGTTAATCGTGCTTGGGTGAGAGTAGTACTAGGATGGGTGACCCCCAGTGAAGTCCTCGTGTTGCACCCCCTTTTCAATTTTTTTTGCCCTGGTTAGGGTTGCCAAGATACTTTATCCACCAAATTTCTATTACCGAATCCCACGGAACATTAGGCAAGACAACTTCGCTTTACGTAGAGGCTGGGCTTGTGACCAGGTCTCTGTCGCTCCGGTGCCCATGACCTTTGATCTGTAAGGATTTACATGGCGCATAGCATACCGTTACAAAGCTCTCTGAGAGCTCTACGGAGGGGGCAGCCAGCTTGATCGCTGTGCCCCTCTTTGGAGCCCAAAATCGAACGTTTTCATCAGTTTCAGGCCACTTTTCTTCTTTTGCTCTATTTTTTCGTCCCATATCGTACGTCGTGAGTTGTCAAAAGGATGACAAGCCCTACAATGCGTCGATATCACATCTTTTGAGGATTCTGCATTGGTGAAGCGGATGGGTTATCGTTAAGCCCATTGGGCCTTTTTAATGGGCCATCTCTCTAGGCTGCGACTGTGAACCGTTAACAAATAAAGAAATTCTGCCCTCAACATGACTGGTGCTATCATACCAGCACTAATGCACCGGATCCCATAAAAACTCTGAAGTTAAGCGTGCTTGGGCGATAGTAGTACTAGGATGGGTGACCCCCTAGGAAGTCCTCGTGTTGCACCCCCTTTTCAATTTTTTTTGCCCTGGTTAGGGTTGCCAAGATACTTTATCCACCAAATTTCTATTACCGAATCCCACAGAACATTGGGCAAGACAACTTCGCTTCATGTAGAGGCTGGGCCCGCAAATAGATGGCCTAGGCTTGTGACCAGGTCTCGGTCGCTCCAGTGCCGATAACTTTTGATCCGTAAAGAGTTACGCGGCGCACAGCATACCGTTGCAAAGCTCTCTGAGAGCTCTACGACGGGGGCAGCCAGCTTGCTCGCTGTGCCCATTTTTGGAGCCCAAAATCGAACTTTTTCATCAGTTTCAGACCACTTTTCTTCTTTTGCTCTGTTTTTTTATCCCGGATCGTACGTTGTGAGTTGTTAAAAAGACTACAACCTTACTTGCGAGACATTAGAGGGCCCTACAATCTGTCGATATCACGTCTTGCAAGGATACTATGTTGTTGAAGCGGATGGGTTGCCGTTAAGCCCATTGGGCCTTTTCAATGGGACATCTCTCTCGACAGGGACTGTGAACCGTAAACAAATAAAGGAATTGTGCCCTTAACATGATGGGTGCGATCATGCCAGCACTAATGCACCAGATCCCATCAGAACTCCGAAGTTAGGTGCGCTTGGGCAAAAGTAGTACTAGGATGGGTGACCCCGTGGGAGGTCCTCGTGTTGCACCGCATTTTCAATTTTTTTTGCTTTGGTTAGGGTTGCCAAGATACTTTATCTACCAAATTTCTTTTAGCGAATCCCACAGAACATTGGGCAAAACAACTTCGCTTCACGTAGAGGCTGGGCCCGCAAACCGAGGGCGTAGGGCTTATGACCAGGTATCCGTCGCTCCGGTGCCCACAACTTTTGATCCGTAAGGAGTTACGCAGTGCACAACATACCGTTGCAAAGCTCTTTCAGAGCTCTACGACGAGGGAAGCTAGCTTGCTCGCTGTGCCACTTTTTGGAGTCCAAAATCGAATGTTTTCATCAGTTTTAGGCCACTTTTCTACTTTTGCTCTATTTTTTCATCCCGGATCGTACGTCGTGAGCTGTTAAAAGGACGACAACCTTACTCGCGGGACATTCGAGGGCCCTACAATGTGTTGATATCACATCTTGCGACGATGCTGCTTTGTTGAAGCGGATGGGTTGTTGTTAAGCCTATTGGGCATTTTGAATGGGCCATCTCTCTAGGCTGCACTGTGAACCGTTAACAAATAAAGGAATTGCGCCATCAACATTATGGGTGCGATCATACCAGCACTAATGCACCGGATCCCATTAGAACTCGGAAGTTAAGCGTGCTTGGGTGAAAGTAGTACAAGGATGGGTGACCCCCCGCGAAGTGCTCGTGTTGCACACCCTTTCCAATTTTTTTTGCCCCGGTTAGGGTTGCCAAGATACTTTATCCAACAAATTTCTATTACCGAATCCCACCGAACATTGAGCAAGACAACTTCGCTTCAGGTAGAGGCTGGGCCCGCAAACTGAGGGCGTAGGGCTTGTGACCAGGTCTTCGTCGCTCCAGTGCCCATAACTTTTGATTCGTAAGGAGTTACGCGGCGCACAGCATACCGTTGCAAAGCTCTCTAAGAGCTCTACGACGGGGGCAGCCAGCTTGCTCGCTGTGCCTATTTTTGGAGCCCAAAATCGAACGTGTTCATCAGTTTCAGGCCACTTTTCTTCTTTTGCTTTATTTTTTCATCCCTAATCGCACGTCGTGAGTTGTTAAAAGGACGACATCCTTACTCGCGGGACATTCGAGGGTCCTACAACGCGTCGATACCACGTCTTGCGAGGATGCTACGTTGTTGAAGCGGATGGGTTATCGTTAAGCCCATTGCGCCCTTTGAATTGGCCATCTCTCTAGTGTGGGACTGTGAACCATTAACAAATAAAGGAATTGTGCCATCAACTTGACAGGTGCGATCATACCCACACTAACGCACCGGATCCCATCTGAACTCCAAATTTAAGCGTGCTTGGGCGAGAGTAGTACTAGGATGGGTGACCCCCTGGGAATTCCTCGCGTTGCACCCCTTTTCAATTTTTTTTGCCCTGGTTAGGGTTGCCAAGATACTTTATCCACCAAATTTCTATTACCGAATCCCACGGAAAAATGGGTAAGACAACTTCACTTCACGTAGAGGCTGGGCCCGCTAACTGAGGGCGTAGGGCTTCTGACCAGGTCTCCGTCGCTCTAATGCCCATAACTTTTGATCCGTAAGGAGTTACGCGGCACACAGTATACCGTTGCAAAGCACTCTGAGAGCTCTACGACAGGGGCAACCAGCTTGCTCTCTGTGCCAGTTTTTGGGGCCCAAAATAGAACATGTTCATCAATTTCAGGCCACTTTTCTTCTTTTGCTCTGTTTTTTTGTCCCAGATCGTACGTCGTGAGCTGTCAAAAGGACGACAACTTTACACGCGGGACATTAGAGGGCCCCACAAGGCGTCGATATCACATCTTGCGAGGATGCTGCGTTGTTGAAGCAGATGGGCTGTCGTTAAGCCCATTGGGCCTTTTGAATAGGCCATCTCTCAAGTCTGCGACTGTGAACCGTTAACAAATAAAGGAATTGTACCCTCAACATGACAGGTGCGATCATACCAGCACTAATGCACTGGATCCCATCAGAACTCCGAAGTTACGCGTGCTTGGGCTAGAGTAGTACTAGGACGGGTGACCCCCTAGGAAGTCCTCGTGTTGCACCACCTTTTCAATTTTTTTTGCCCTGGTTAGGGTTGCCAAGATACTTTATCCACCAAATTTCTATTACCGAATCCCACGGAACATTGGGCAAGACAACTTCGCTTCACGTAGAGGCTGGACCCGCAAAACGAGGGCGTAGGGCTTGTGGCCAGGTCTCCGTCGCTCCGGTGCCCATAACTTTTGATCTGTAAGGAGTTACGCGGTGCACAGCATACCGTTACAAAGCTCTCTGAGAGCTCTACGACGAAGGAAGCCAGCTTGCTTGTTGTGCCCTTTTTGGAACCCAATATCGAACGTTTTCATCAATTTTAGGCCACTTTTCTTCTTTTGCTCTGGTTTTTCGTCCCGGATCGTACATCGTGATCTGTTAAAAGGATGACAACCTTACTCGCGGGACATTAGAGGGTCCTACAACACATCGATATCACGTCTTAAGAGGATGCTGCGTTGTTGAAGCTGATGGGTTATCGTTAAGCCCATTGGTCCTTTTGAATGGGCCATCTCTCTAGGTAGGACTATGAACCGTCAACAAATAAAGGAATTGCGCCATCAACATGACGGGTGCGATCATACCAGAACTAATGCACCGGATCCCATCAGAACTCCGAAGTTAATTGTGCTTGGGTAAAAGTAGTACTAGGATGGGTGACCCCATGGGAAGTCCTCGTGTTGCACCCCCTTTTCAATTTTTTTTTGCCCCGGTTAGGGTTGCCAAGATACTTTGTCCACCAAATTTCTGTTACCGAATCCCACGAAACATTGGGCAAGACAACTTAGCTTCAGGTAGAGTCTGGGCCTACAAACCGAGGGCGTAGGGCTTGTGACCAGTTCTCCATCGCTCCGATGCCCATAACTTTTGATCCGTAATGAGTTACGCGGCACACAGCATACCGTTGCAAAGCTCTCTGAGAGCACTACGACCTCAACATGACGGGTTCGATCATACCAACACTAATGCACCGAATCCCATCAGAACTTCGAATTTAAGTGTGCTTGGGCAAGAGTAGTACTAGGATGGGTGACCCCCTGGGAAGTCCTCGTGTTGTACCCCCTTTTCAATTTTTTTTGCCTTGGTTAGGGTTGCCAAGATACTTTGTCCACCAAATTTCTATTACCAAATCCCACGGAACATTGGGCAAGACAACTTCGCTTCTAATAGAGGCTGGGCCCATAAACCGAGGTCGTAGGGCTTGTGACCAGGTCTTCGTCGCTTCGGTGCCCATAACTTTTGATCCGTAAAGAGTTACGCAGCGCACAACATATCGTTGCAAAGCTATCTAAAAGCTCTACGACGGGGGCAACCATCTTGCTCGCTTTTCCCATTTTTGGAGCCCAAAATTGAACGTTTTCATCAGTTTCAGGCCACTTTTCTTCTTTTGCTCTATTTTTTCATCCCGGATAGTACGTCGTGAGTTGTTAAAAGGATGACAACCTTACTCGCGGGACATTAGAAGGCCTTACAAGGTGTCGATATCACGTCTTGCAAAGATGCTGCGTTGTTGAAGCGGATGGGTTGTCGTTAAGCCCATCGGGCCTTTTGAATGGGCCATCTCTCAAGCCTGGGACTGTGAACCATTAACAAATAAAAGAATTGTGCCCTCAACCTGACGGGTACGATCAAACCAGAACTAATGCACCGGATCCCATCAGAACTCCGAAGTTAAGCGTGCTTGGGTGAAAGTAGTACTAGGATGGGTGACCCCCTGGGAAGTCCTCATGTTGCACCCCCTTTTCAATTTTTTTTGCCCCGGTTAGGGTTGCCAAGATACTTTATCCACCAAATTTCTATTTCCGAATCCCACGGAACATTGGGCAAGACAACTTCGCTTCAAGTAGAGGCTGGGCCCGCAAACTGAGGGTGTAGGGCTTATGACCAGGTCTCCGTCGCTCCGGTGCCCATAACTTTTGATCCGTAAGGAGTTACGGGGCGCACAGCATACCATTGCAAAGCTCTCTGAGAGCTCTACGACCTCAACATATCGGGTGCGATCATTCCGGCACTAATGCACTGGATCCCATCAGAACTCCGAATTTAAGTGTGCTTGGGCGAGAGTAATACTAGGATTGGTGACCCCTTGGGAAGTCCTCGTGTTGCACCCACTTTTCAATTTTTTTTGCCCTGGTTTGGGTTGTCAAGATACTTTATCTACCAAATTTCTATTACCGAATCCCACGGAACATTGGGCAAGACAACTTCGCTTCACGTAGAGGTTAGGCACGCAAATATAGGGCGTAGGGCTTGTGACTAGGTCTCCGTCGATCCGTTGCCCATAACTTTTGATCCGTGAGGAGTTACGCGGCGCACAGCATACCGTTACAAAGCACTCTTAGAGCTCTACGGCGGGGCAGCCAGGTTGCTTGCTGTGCCCATTTTTGGAGCCCAAAATTGTACATTTTCATCAGTTTCGGGACAATTTTCTTCTTTTACTCTATTTTTTTGTCCCGGATCGTAAGTCGTGAGCTGTTAAAAGGACGACAACCTTACTCGCGGGACATTAGAGGGCCCTACAATGCATTGATATCACGTCTTACGAGGATTCTGCATTGTTGAAGCGTACGGGTTGTCGTTAAGCCCATTGGGCCTTTTGAATGGGCCGTCTCTCAATTGTGCCCTCAACATGACGGGTGTGATCATACCTGCACTAATGGACAGGATCCATCAGAACTCCGAAGTTAAGCGTGCTTGGGCTAGAGTAGTACTAGGATGGGTGACCCCCATGGAAGTCCTCATGTTGCACCCCCTTTTCAATTTTTTTGCCTGGGTTAGGGTTGCCAAGATACTTTATCCACCAAATTTCTATTACCGAATCCCACAGAACATTGGGCAAGTCAACTTCGCTTCACGTAGAGGCTGGGCCTACAAACCGAGGGTGTAGGGCTTGTGACCAGTTCTCCGTTGCTCCGGTGCCCATAACCTTTGATCCGTAAGGAGTTACGTGGCGCACAGCATACCGTTGCAAAGCTCTCAGAGAGCTCTACGACGGGGGCAGCCACCTTGCTCGTTGTGCCCCATTTTTTAGCCCAAAATCGAACGTTTTCATCAGTTTCGGGTCACTTTTCTTCTTTTGCTCTTTTTTTTCATCCCGGATCGTACGTCGTGAGCTGTTAAAAGGATGACAACTTTACTATCGGGACATTACAGGGCCCTACAATGCGACGATATCATGTCTTGCGAGGATGCTATGTTGTTGAAGCGGATGGGTTGTCGTTAAGCCCATTGGGCCTTTTGAATGGGCCATCTCTCTAGGCTGGGACTGTGAACCGTTAACAAATAAAGGAATTGTGCCCTCAACATGACGGGTGCGATCATACCAGTGCTAATGCACCGAATCCCATCAGAACTCTGAAGTTAAGCGTGCTTGGGCTAGAGTAGTACTAGGATGGGTGACCCCCTGGGAAGCCCTCGTGTTGCCCCCCCATTTCAATTTTTTTTGCCCTGGATTGGGTTGCCAAGATACTTTATGCACCAAATTTCTATTACTGAATCCCGCTGAACATTGGGCAAGACAACTTCGCTTCACGTAGAGGCTGGGCCCACAAACCGAGGGCGTAGGGCTTGTGACCAGGTCTCCGTCGCTCCAGTGCCCATAACTTTTGATCCGTAAGGAGTTACATAGCGCACAGCATACCGTTGCAAAGCTCTCTGAGAGCTCTACGATGTGGGTAGCTAGGTTGCTCGCTTTGCCCATTTTTCGTTCTTAAAACTGAATGTTTTCATCAGTTTCAGGCCACTTTTCTTCTTTTCCTCTGTTTTTTCGTCCCGGATCGTACGTCATGAGCTGTTAAAAGGACGTCAACCTTACACGCGGGACATTAGAGGGCCATACAATGCGTCGAGATAACATCTTCCGAGGATGCTGTGTTGTTGAAGCGGATGGGTTGTCGTTAAGCCCATTGGGCCTTTTGAATTGGCCATCTCTCTAGGCTGGGACTGTGAACCATTAACAAATAAAGGAATTGTGCCCTCAACATGACGGGTGTGATCATACTAGCACTAATGCACCGGATCCCATCAGAACTCCGAAGCTAAGCGTGCTTGGGCAAGAGTTGTACTAGGATGGGTAACCCCCTGGGAAGTCCTCGTGCTGCCCCACCTTTTCAATTTTTTTTGCCCTGGTTAGGATTGCCAAGATACTTTATCCACCAAATTTCTATTACCAAATCCCACTGAACATTGGGCAAGACAACTTCGCTTCACGTAGAGGCTGGGCCCGCAAACCGAGGGCGTAAGGCTTGTAACAAGGTCTCGGTCGTTCCGGTGCCCATAACTTTTGATCCGTAAAGAGTCACGCGGCGCACATCACACCGTTGCAAAGCTCTCTGAGAGCTCTACGATCGGGGCAGCCAGCTTGCTCGCTGTGCCCATTTTTGGAATCCAAAATCGAATGTTTTCATCAGTTTTCAGCCACTTTTCTTTTTTTGCTCTGTTTTTTCATCCCGGATCGTGCATCGTTAGCTGTTAAAAGGACGACAACCTTACTCGTGGGACATTAGAGGGCCCTACAACACGTCGATATCGCATCTTGCGAGGATGCTGCATTGTTGAAGCGGATGGGTTGTCGTTAAGCCCATTGCGCCATCTCTCTAGGCTGGGACTGTGAACCGTTAACAAATAAAGGAATTGTGCCCTCAACATGACGGGTGCGATCATACCAGTACTAATGCACCGAATCCCATCAGAACTCTGAAGTTAAGCGTGCTTGGGCTAGAGTAGTACTAGGATGGGTGACCCCCTGGGAAGCCCTCGTGTTGCCCCCCCATTTCAATTTTTTTTGCCCTGGATTGGGTTGCCAAGATACTTTATGCACCAAATTTCTATTACTGAATCCCGCTGAACATTGGGCAAGACAACTTCGCTTCACGTAGAGGCTGGGCCCACAAACCGAGGGCGTAGGGCTTGTGACCAGGTCTCCGTCGCTCCAGTGCCCATAACTTTTGATCCGTAAGGAGTTACGCGAAGCACAGCATACCGTTGCAAAGCTCTCTGAGAGCTCTATGACGTTGGTAGCTAGGTTGCTCGCTGTGCCCATTTTTCGTTCACAAAATTGAATGTTTTCATCAGTTTTAGGCCACTTTTCTTCTTTTCCTCTGTTTTTTCGTCCCGGATCGTACGTCATGAGCTGTTAAAAGGACGTCAACCTTACACGCGGGACATTAGAGGGCCATACAATGCGTCGAGATAACATCTTCCGAGGATGCTGTGTTGTTGAAGCGGATGGGTTGTCGTTAAGCCCATTGGGCCTTTTGAATTGGCCATCTCTCTAGGCTGGGACTGTGAACCATTAACAAATAAAGGAATTGTGCCCTCAACATGACGGGTGTGATCATACTAGCACTAATGCACCGGATCCCATCAGAACTCCGAAGCTAAGCGTGCTTGGGCAAGAGTTGTACTAGGATGGGTAACCCCCTGGGAAGTCCTCGTGCTGCCCCACCTTTTCAATTTTTTTTGCCCTGGTTAGGATTGCCAAGATACTTTATCCACCAAATTTCTATTACCAAATCCCACTGAACATTGGGCAAGACAACTTCACTTCACGTAGAGGCTGGGCCTACAAACCGAGGGCGTAGGGCTTATGACCAGGTCTTCGTCGCTCCGGTGCTCATAACTTTTGATCCATAAGGAGTTACGCGGCGCACAACATACCGTTGCAAAGCTCTCTAAGAGCTCTATGACTGGGGCAGCGAGCTTGCTCGCTGTGCCTATTTTTGGTGCCCAAAATCGAATGTTTTCATCAATTTTCGGCCACTTTTCTTTTTTTGCTCTGTTTTTTCATCCCGGATCGTACATTGTGAGCTGTTAAAAGGAGCTCGCTGTGCCTATTTTTGGTGCCCAAAATCGAATGTTTTCATCAGTTTTCGGCCACTTTTCTTTTTTTGCTCTGTTTTTTCATCCCGGATCGTACATTGTGAGATGTTAAAAGGACGACAACCTTACTCGCATGACATTAGAGGGCCCTACAAGGCGTCGATATCACTTCTTGCGACGATGTTGCGTTGTTGAAGCGGATGGGTTGTCGTTAAGCCCATTGTGCCTTTTGAATGGGCATCTCTCTAGGCTGCGATTGTGAACCGTTAACAAAAAAAGAAATTGTGCCATCTACATGACGGGTGCGATCATACCAGCACTAATGCACCGGATCCCATCAGAACTCCGAAGTTAAGCGTGCTTGGGCGGGAGTACCACTAGGATAGGTGACCCCCTGGGAAGTCCTCGTGTTGCACCCCCTTTTCAATTTCTTATGCCCTGGTTAGGGTTGCCAAGATACTTTATCCACCAAATTTCTATTACCGAATCCCACGGAACATTGGGCAAGACAACTTCGCTTCACGTAGAGGCTGGGCCCGCAAACCGAGGGCGTAAGGCTTGTAACAAGGTCTCGGTCGTTCCGGTGCCCATAACTTTTGATCCGTAAAGAGTCACGCGGCGCACATCACACCGTTGCAAAGCTCTCTGAGAGCTCTACGATCGGGGCAGCCAGCTTGCTCGCTGTGCCCATTTTTGGAATCCAAAATCGAATGTTTTCATCAGTTTTCAGCCACTTTTCTTTTTTTGCTCTGGTTTTTCATCCCGGATCGTGCATCGTTAGCTGTTAAAAGGACGACAACCTTACTCGTGGGACATTAGAGGGCCCTACAACACGTCGATATCGCATCTTGCGAGGATGCTGCATTGTTGAAGCGGATGGGTTGTCGTTAAGCCCATTGCGCCTTTTGAATGGGCCATCTCTCTAGGCTGGGACTGTGAACTGTTAACAAATAAACGAATTGTGCCCTCAACATGACGGGTGCGATCATACCAGCACTAATGCACCGGATCCCATCAGAACTCCGAAGTTAAGCTTACTTGGGCGAAAGTAGTACTAGGATGGGTGACCCCGTGGGAAGTCCTCGTGTTGCACACCCTTTTCAATTTTTTTTCCCTGGTTAGGGTTGCCAAGATACTTTATCCACCAAATTTCTATTAGCGAATCCCACGAAACATTGGGCAAGAGAACTTCACTTCACGTAGAGGCTGGGCCCGCAAACCGTGGGCGTAGGGCTTGTAACCAGGTCTCCGTCGCTCCGGTGCCCAAAACATTTGATCCATAAGGAGTTACGCAGTGCACAGCATACCGTTGCAAAGCTCTTTGAGATTTCTACGACGAGGGCAGCCAGCTTGCTCGCTGTGCCCATTTTTGGAGCCCAAAATCGAACATTTTCATCAGTTTTAGGCCACTTTTCTTCTTTTGCTCTGTTTTTTCGTCTTGGATCGTACGTCGTGAGCTGTTCAAAGGATGGCAACTTTACTTGCGGGACATTAGTTGGTCCTACAACGTGTCGATATCACGTCTTGCAAGGATGCTGCATTGTTGAAGCGGATGGGTTGTCGTTAGCCAATTGGGCCTTTTGAATGGGCCATTTCTCTAGGCTGGGACTGTGAACCGTTAACAAATAAAGGAATTGTGCCCTCAACATGGCGGGTGCGATCATGCCAGTACTAATGCACCGGATCCCATCAGAACCCCGAAGTTAAGCGTGCTTGGGCGAGAGTAGTACTAGGATGGGTGACGGCCTTGGAAGTCCTCGTGCTGCCCCCCCTTTTCAATTTTTTTTGCCCTGGTTAAGGTTGCCAAGATACTTTATCCACCAAATTTCTATTACTGAATCCCACTGAACATTTGGCAAGACAACTTCGCTTCACGTAAAGGCTGGGCCCACATACTGAGGGCGTAGGGCTTATGACCAGGTCTCCGTCGCTCTGGTGCCTATAACTTTTGATCCTTAAGGAGTTACGCTGCGCACAGCATACCGTTGCAAAGATCTCTGAGAGCTCTACGACGGGGGCAGCCAGCTTGCTCGCTGTGCCCATTTTTGTGCCCAAAATCAAATGTTTTCATCAGTTTCGGGCCATTTTTATTCTTTTGCTCTATTTTTTCGTCCCGGATCGTACGTCGTGAGCTGCTAAAAGGATGACAACCTTACTCGCGTGACAATTGCTGGCCCTACAAAGCGTCGATATCACGTCTTGCGAGGATGCTGCGTTGTTGAAGTGGATGGGTTGTCGTTCAGCCAATTGGGCCTTTTGAATGGGCCATCTCTCTAGGCTGGGACTGTGAACCGTTAACAAATAATGGAATTACGCCCACTACATGACGGGTGCGATTATACCAGCACTAATGCACCGGATCCCATCAGAACTCCGAAGTTAAGCGTGCTTGGGCGAGAGTAGTATTAGGATGGGTGACCCCCTGGGAAGTCCACGTGTTGCACCCCCTTTTCAATTTTTTTTGGCCTGGTTAAGGTTGCCAAGATACTTTATCCACCAAATTTCTATTATCAAATCCCACGGAATATTGGGCAAGACTACTTCGCCTCACGTAGATGCTGGGCCCACAAACCGAGGATGTAGGGCTTGTGACCAGGTCTCTATCGCTTCGGTGCCCATAACTTTTGATCTGTAAGGAGTTACGCAATGCACAGCATACCGTTGCAAAGCTCTCTGAGAGCTCTACGACGGGGGCAGCCACCTTCCTCGTTGTGCCCGTTTTGGAGCCCAAAATTGAACGTGTTCATCAGTTTCAGGCCACTTTTCTTCTTTTCTTCTGTTTTTCGATCCCAGATCATACGTCGTGAGTTGTTAAAAGGACGACAACCTTACTCGCGGGACATTAGAGGGCCCTACAACTCGTCAATATCACGTCGTGCAAGGATGAAGCGTTGTTGAAGCGGATGGGTTGTTGTTAAGCCCATTGGTCCTTTTGAATGTGCCATTTCTCTAGGCAGGGACTGTGAACCGTTAACAAATAAAGGAATTGTGCACTCTACATGACGGGTGCGATCATACCAGCGCTAATGCACCGGATCGCATCAGAACTCCGAAGTTAAGCGTGCTTGGGCGAGAGTAGTACTAGGATGGGTGACCCCCTGGGTAGTCCTCGTGTTGCACCCCTTTTTCAATTTTTTTTGCCCTAGTTAGGGTTGCCAAGATACTTTATCCACAAAATTTCAATTACCAAATCTCACAGAACATTGGGCAAGACAACTTCACTTCACGTAGAGGATGGGACAGTAAACAGAGGGCGTAGGGCTTGTGACCAGGTCTCCGTTGCTCCGGTGCCCATAACTTTTGATCCGTAAAGAGTTACGCGGCGCACAGCATACCGTTGCAAAGCTCTCTAAGAGCTCTACGACGGAGGCAGCAGCTTGCTCACTGTGCACCTTTTTGGAGCCCAAAATTGAACATTTTCATCAGTTTCAAGCCACTTTTCTTCTTTAGCTATGTTTTTTTGTCCCGTATCGTACGTCGTGAGCTGTTAAAAGGCCGACAACCTTACTCGTGGGTCATTAGAGGGCCCTACAATTCGTCGATATCACGTCTTGTGAGGATGCTGCATTGTTGAAGCAGATGGTTTGTCGTTAACCCATTGGGCCTTTTGAATGGGCCATCTCTCTAGGCTGGGATTGTGAATCGTTAACAAATAAAAGAATTGTGCCCTCAACATGACGGGTGCGATCATACCAGCACTAATGCACCGGATCCCATCAGAACTCCGAAGTTAAGCGTGCTTAGGCGAAAGTAGTACAAGGATGGGTGACCCCGTGGGAAGTCCTCGTGTTGTACCCCCTTTTCAATTGTTTTTGCCCTGGTTAGGGTTGCCAAGATACTTTATCCACCAAATTTCTATTAGCGAAACCCATGGAAAATTGGGCAAGACAACTTCGCTTCACGTGGAGGATGGGCCCGCAAACTGAGGGCGTAGGGCTTGTGACCAGGTCTCCGTTGCTCCGGTGCCCATAACTTTCGATTCGTAAGGAGTTACGCGGTGCACAACATACAATTGCAAAGCTCTCTGAAAGCTCTACGATAGGGGCAGCCAGTTTGCTCGCTGTGCCCATTTTTGGTGCCAAAAATCAAATGTTTTCATCAGTGTCAGGCCACTTTTCTTCTTTTGCTCTGTTTTTTTGTCCTGGATCATACATCGTGAGCTGTTAAATGGATGACAACCTTACTCGCGGGACATTAGAGGTCCTTACAACTAGTTGATATCACGTCGTGCGAGGAAGCTGGGTTGTCGAAGCGGATGGTTTGTTGTTAAGCCCATTGCTCCTTTTGAATGGGCCATTTCTCTAGGCTGGGACTGTGAACCGTTAACAAATAAAGGAATTGTGCCCTCTACATGACGGGTGCGATCATACCAGTACTAATGCACCGGATTCCATCAGAACTCCGAAGTTAAGCGTGCTTGGGCGAGAGTAGTACTAGGATGGGTAACCCCCTGGGAAGTCCTCGTGTTGCACCACCTTTTCAATTTTTTTTGCCCTGGTTAGGGTTGCCAAGATACTTTATAGCCCAAATTTCAATTACCGAATCCCACAGAACATTGGGCAAGACAACTTCGCTTCACGCAGAGGCTGGGACCGTAAACAGAGGGCGTAGGGCTTGTGACCAGGTCTCCGTCGCTCCGATGCCCATAACTTTTGATCCGTAAAGAGTTACGCGGCGCACAACATACCGTTGCAAAGATCTCTAAGAGCTCTACGACGTGGGTAGCCAGCTTGCTCGCTGAGCCCCTTTTTGGAGCCCAAAATTGAACGTTTTCATCAGTTTCAGGCCACTTTTCTTCTTTAGCTCTATTTTTTCATCCCTTATCGTACGTCGTGAGCTGTTAAAAGGTCGACAACCTTACTCGTGGGACATTAGAGGGCCCTACAACGCATCGATATCACATTTTTCGAGGATGCTGCATTGTTAAAGCGGATGGGTTGTCGTTAAGCCCATTGGGCCTTTTGAATGGGCCATCTCTCTAGGCTGGGACTATGAACCGTTAACAAATAAAGGAATTGTGACCTCAACATGACGAGTACGATCATACCAGCACTAATGCACCGGATCCTATCAGAACTCCGAAGTTAAGCGTGCTTGGGCGAAAGTAGTACTAGGATGGGTGACCCTGTGGGAAGTCCCCGTGTTGCACCCCCTTTTCAATTTTTTTTGCCTTGGTTAGGGTTGCCTAGATACTTTATCCACCAAATTTCTATTAGCAAATTCCAGGGAACATTGGGCAAGACAACTTCGCTTCACGTAGAGGCTGAGCCCGCAAACCGAGGGCGTAGGGCTTGTGACCAGGTCTCCGTCGCTCCGGTGCCCATAACTTTTGATCCATAAGGAGGTACGCGGCGCACATCATACAGTTACAAAGCTCTTTGAGAGTTCTGCGACAGGGGCAGCGAGCTTGCTCGCTGTACCCGTTTTTGGAGCCCAAAATTGAACGTTTTCATATGTTTTAGGCCACTTTTCTTATTTTCCTTTGTTTTTTTATCCCGGATCATACGTCGTGAGCTGTTAAAAGGACGACAACCTTACTCGCGGGACATTAGTGGGCCCTACAACGCGTCGATATCACGTCTTGCAAGGATGCTGCGTTGTTGAAGCGGATAGGTTGTCGTTAAGCCCATTGGGCCATTTGAATGGGCTATCTCTCTAGGCAGGGACTGTGAACCATTAACAAATAAAAGAATTGTGCCCTCAACATGACGGGTGCGATCATACCAGTACTAATGCTCCGGATCCCTTTAGAACCCCGAAGTTAAGCATGCTTGGGCGAGAGTAGTACTAGGATAGGTGACCCCCTGGGAAGTCCTCGTGCTGCCCCCCCCCCCCCCCTTTCAATTCTTTTCGCCCTGGTTAGGGTTGCCAAGATACTTTTTCCACCAAATTTCTATTAGCGAATCCCGTGGAACAATGGGCAAGACAACTTCGCTTCACGTAGAGGCTGGGCCCGCAAACCGAGGGCGTAGGGCTTGTGACCAGGTCTTCGTCGCTCCGGTGCCCATAACTTTTGATCCATAAGAAGTTACACGGCGTACAGCATACCGTTGCAAAGCTCTTTGAGAGCTCTACGACGAGGGAAGCCAGCTTGCTCGCTTTGCCCATTTTTGGAGCCCAAAATCGAATGTTTTCATCAGTTTTCGGCCACTTTTCTTCTTTTGCTCTATTTTTTCATCCCGGATCATACGTCGTGAGCTGTCAAAAGGACGACAACCTTACCCGCGGGACATTAGAGGGCCCAACAACGCGTCGATATCACGTCTTGCGAGGTTGCTGCATTGTTGTAGCAGATGGGCTGTCATTAAGCCCATTAGGACTTTTGAATGGGCCATCTCTCTAGGCTAGGACTGTGAACCGTTAACAAATAAAGGAATTGTGCCCTCAACATGACGGGTGCAATCATACCAACACTAATGCACCAGATCCTATCAGAACTCCGAAGTTAAGCGTGCTTGGGCGAAAGAAGTACTAGGATGGGTGACCCCATGGGAAGTCCCCGTGTTGCACCCCTTTTTCAATTTTTTTTGCCCTGGTTAGGGTTACCAAGATACTTTATACACCAAATTTCTATTAGTGAATCCCACGGAACATTGGGCAAGACAACTTCGCTTCAGGTAGAGGCTGGGCCCGCAAACCGAAGGCGTAAGGCTTGTGACCTGGTCTCCGTCGCTCGCGGCGCACAGCATACCGTTGCAAAGCTCTCTGAGAGCTCTACGACGAGGGCAGCCAGCTTGCTCGCTGGGCCCTTTTTAGAGCCCAAAATCGAACGTTTTCATCAGTTTTCGGCCAGTTTTCTACTTTTGCTCTGTTTTTTCGTCCCGGATCGTACGTCGTGAGCTGTTAAAAAGATGACAACCCTACTCGCGGGACATTTTTATGCCCTACAACGCGTTAATATCAAGTTTTGCGAGGATGCTGCTTTGTTGAAGCGGTTGGGTTGTCGTTAAGCCCATTGGGCCTTTTGAATGGGCCATCTCTCTGGGCTTGACTGTGAACCGTTAACAAATAAAGGAATTGCACCATCAATATGATGGGTGCGATCATACCAACACTAATTCACCGGATCCCATCAGAACTCCGAAGTTAAGCGAGCTTGGGCGAAAGTAGTACTCGGATGGGTGACCCCCTACGAAGTCCTCGTGTTATACACCCTTTTCAATTTTTTTTGCCCCGGTTAGGGTTGCCAAGATACTTTATCCACCAAATTTCTATTATCAAATCCCACAGAACATTGGGCAAGACAACTTCGCTTCACGTAGAGGCTAGACCCGCAAACCAAGGGCGTAGGGCTTGTGACCAGGTCTCCGTCGCTCCGGTGCCCATAACTTTTGATCCGTAAGGAGTTACGCGGCGCACAGCATACCGTTGCAAAGCTCTCTAAGAGCTCTAAGTCAGGAACAGTTAGCTTGCTCGCTGTGCCAATTTTTGGTGCCCAAAATCGAATGTTTTCATCAGTTTCGGGCCACTATTCATCTTCTGCTCTGTTTTTTTGTCCCGGATCGTACGTCGTGAGCTGTTAAAAGGATGACAACCTTACTCGCGCGACATCAGAAGGCCCTACAATGAATCGATATCACGTCTTGCGAGGATGCAGCATTGTTGAAGTGGATGGGTTGTCGTTAAGCCCATTGGGCCTTTTGAATTGGCCATCTCTCTAGGCTGCGACTGTGAACCGTTAACAAATAAAGGAATTGTGCCCTCTACATGACGGGTGCGATCATAGCAGCACTAATGCACCGGATCCCATCAGAACTTTGAAGTTAAGCGTGCTTGGGCTAGAGTAGTACTAGGATGGGTGACCCCCTGGGAAGTCCTCGTGTTGCACACCCTTTTCAATCTTTTTTGCCCTGGTTAGGGTTGCCAAGATACTTTATCCAGCAAATTTCTATTATAGAATCCCACGGAACATTGGGCAAGACAACTTCGCTTCACGTAGAGGCTGGGCCTACAAAATGAGGGTGTAGGGCTTGTGACCAGGTCTCCGTCGCTACGGTGCCCATAACTTTTGATCCATAAGGAGTTACGCGGCGCACATCATACCGTTGCAAAGCTCTCTGAGAGCTCTACGACAGGGGCAGCAAGCTAGCTTTGCTGCGCCAATTTTCGGAGCCCAAAATCGAACATTTTCATCAGTTTTGGGCCACTTTTCTTCTTTTGCTATGTTTTTTGGTCCCGGATCGTACGTCGTGAGCTGTTAAAAGGACGACAACCTTACTCGTAGGACATTAGAGGGCCATACAACGCGTCGATATCACGTTTTGCGACGATGCTTCCTTGTTGAAGTGGATGGGTTGTCGTTAAGCCCATTGGGCCTTTTGAATAGGCCATCTTTCTAGGCCGGACTGTGAACCGTTAACAAATAAAGGAATTGCACCATCAACATGACTGGTGCGATCATACCAACACTAATTCACCGGATCCCATCAGAACTCCGAAGTTAAGCGTGCTTGGGGAAAAGTAGTAGTAGGATGGGTGACCCCCTGCGAAGTCCTCGTGTTACACCCCCTTTTCAATTTTTTTTGCCCCGGTTAAGGTTGCCAAGATACTTTATCCACCAAATTTCTATTACCGAATCCCACGGAACAATGGGCAAGACAACTTCGCTTCACGTAGAGGCTGGGCCTGCAAACCGAGGGTGTAGGGCTTGTGACCAGGTCTCCGTCACTCCGGTGCCTATAATTTTTTATCCGTAAGGAGTTACGCGGCACACGGCATACCGTTGCAAAGCTCTCTGAGAACTCTATGATGGGGGTAGCTAGCTTGGTCGCTGTACCCATTTTGGTGCCCAAAATCGAACGTTTTCATCAGTTTCAGTCCACTTTTCCTCTTTTATTCTATTTTTTCGTCTCGGATCGTACGTCGTGAGATGTTAAAAGGATGACAACCTTACTCGCGGGACATTAGAGGGCCCTACAAAGCATCGATATCACGTCTTGCGAGGATGCTGCATTGTTGAAGCGGATGGGTTGTCGTTAAGCCCATTGGCCCTTTTGAATGGGCCATATCTCTAGCCTGTGACTGTGAGCCGTTAACAAATAAAGGAATTGTGCCCTCTACATGACGGGTACGATCATACCAACACTAATGCACCGGATCCCATCAGAACTCCGATGTTAAGTGTGCTTGGGCGAAAGTAGTGCTAGGATGGGTGACCCCCTGGAAAGTCCTCGTGTTGCACCCCCTTTTCAATTTTTTTTTTCCTTGGTTAGGGTTGCCAAGATACTTTATCTACCAAATTTCTATTACCGAATCCCACGGAACATTGAGGTAGACAACTTCGCTTCACGTAGAGGCTGGGCCCATAAACCAAGGGTGTAGGGCTTATGACCAGGTCTCCATTGCTCCGGTGCCCGTAACCTTTGATCCGTAAGGAGTTACATGGCGCACAGCATACCCTTGCAAAGCTCTCTGAGAGCTCTATGACGGGGCAGCCAACTTGCTAGTTGTGCCCATTTTTGGAGCCTAGAATCGAATGTTTTCATCAGTTTCAGGCCACTTTTCTTCTTTTGCTATGTTTTTTCATCCCGGATCGTACGTCGTGAGCTGTTAAAAGGACGACAACCTTACACGCCGGACATTAGAGGTCCATACAACGCATCGATATCACGTCTTGCGAGGATGCTGCGTTGTTGAAGCAGATGGGTTGTCATTAAGCCCATTGGGCCTTTCGAATGGGCCATCTCTCTAGGCTGGGACTGTGAACCGTTAACAAATAAAGGAATTGTGCCCTCAACATGACGGCTCCGATCATACCAGTACTAATGCACCGGATCCCATCAGAACTCCGAAGTTAAGCGAGCTTGGGCGAAAGTAGTACTCGGATGGGTGACCCCCTACGAAGTCCTCGTGTTATACACCCTTTTCAATTTTTTTTGCCCCGGTTAGGGTTGCCAAGATACTTTATCCACCAAATTTCTATTATCAAATCCCACAGAACATTGGGCAAGACAACTTCGCTTCACGTAGAGGCTAGACCCGCAAACCAAGGGCGTAGGGCTTGTGACCAGGTCTCCGTCGCTCCGGTGCCCATAACTTTTGATCCGTAAGGAGTTACGCGGCGCACAGCATACCGTTGCAAAGCTCTCTAAGAGCTCTAAGTCAGGAACAGTTAGCTTGCTCGCTGTGCCAATTTTTGGTGCCCAAAATCGAATGTTTTCATCAGTTTCGGGCCACTATTCATCTTCTGCTCTGTTTTTTTGTCCCGGATCGTACGTCGTGAGCTGTTAAAAGGATGACAACCTTACTCGCGCGACATCAGAAGGCCCTACAATGCATCGATATCACATCTTGCGAGGATGCAGCATTGTTGAAGTGGATGGGTTGTCGTTAAGCCCATTGGGCCTTTTGAATTGGCCATCTCTCTAGGCTGCGACTGTGAACCGTTAACAAATAAAGGAATTGTGCCCTCTACATGACGGGTGCGATCATAGCAGCACTAATGCACCAGATCCCATCAGAACTTTGAAGTTAAGCGTGCTTGGGCTAGAGTAGTACTAGGATGGGTGACCCCCTGGGAAGTCCTCGTGTTGCACACCCTTTTCAATCTTTTTTGCCCTGGTTAGGGTTGCCAAGATACTTTATCCAGCAAATTTCTATTACCAAATCCCACAGAACATTGGGCAAGACAACTTCGCTTCACGTAGAGGCTGGGCCTACAAAATGAGGGTGTAGGGCTTGTGACCAGGTCTCCGTCGCTACGGTGCCCATAACTTTTGATCCATAAGGAGTTACGCGGCGCACATCATACCGTTGTAAAGCTCTCTGAGAGCTCTACGACGAGGGCAGCTAGCTTGCTTGCTGTGCCACTTTTTGGAGTCCAAAATTGAATATTTTCATCAGTTTTAGGCCACTTTTCTTCTTTAGCTATGTTTTTTGGTCCCGGATCGTACGTCGTGAGCTGTTAAAAGGACGACAACCTTACTCGCTGGACATTAGAGGGCCTTACAACGCGTCGATATCACGTTTTGCGAGGATGCTTCTTTGTTGAAGTGGATGGGTTGTCGTTAAGCCCATTGGGACTTTTGAATGGGCCATCTTTCTAGGCTGGACAGTGAACCGTTAACAAATAAAGGAATTGCACCATCAACATGACTGGTGCGATCATACCAACACTAATTCACCGGATCCCATCAGAACTCCGAAGTTAACCGTGCTTGGGGAAAAGTAGTAGTAGGATGGGTGACCCCCTGCGAAGTCCTCGTGTTACACCCCCTTTTCAATTTTTTTTGCCCCGGTTAAGGTTGCCAAGATACTTTATCCACCAAATTTCTATTACCGAATCCCACGGAACAATGGGCAAGACAACTTCGCTTCACGTAGAGGCTGGGCCTGCAAACCGAGGGTGTAGGGCTTGTGACCAGGTCTCCGTCACTCCGGTGCCTATAATTTTTTATCCGTAAGGAGTTACGCGGCACACGGCATACCGTTGCAAAGCTCTCTGAGAACTCTATGATGGGGGTAGCTAGCTTGGTCGCTGTACCCATTTTGGTGCCCAAAATCGAACGTTTTCATCAGTTTCAGTCCACTTTTCCTCTTTTATTCTATTTTTTCGTCTCGGATCGTACGTCGTGAGATGTTAAAAGGATGACAACCTTACTCGCGGGACATTAGAGGGCCCTACAAAGCATCGATATCACGTCTTGCGAGGATGCTGCATTGTTGAAGCGGATGGGTTGTCGTTAAGCCCATTGGCCCTTTTGAATGGGCCATATCTCTAGCCTGTGACTGTGAGCCGTTAACAAATAAAGGAATTGTGCCCTCTACATGACGGGTACGATCATACCAACACTAATGCACCGGATCCCATCAGAACTCCGATGTTAAGTGTGCTTGGGCGAAAGTAGTGCTAGGATGGGTGACCCCCTGGAAAGTCCTCGTGTTGCACCCCCTTTTCAATTTTTTTTGCCTTGGTTAGGGTTGCCAAGATACTTTATCTACCAAATTTCTATTACCGAATCCCACGGAACATTGAGGTAGACAACTTCGCTTCACGTAGAGGCTGGGCCCATAAACCAAGGGTGTAGGGCTTATGACCAGGTCTCCATTGCTCCGGTGCCCGTAACCTTTGATCCGTAAGGAGTTACGCGGCGCACAGCATACCCTTGCAAAGCTCTCTGAGAGCTCTATGACGGGGCAGCCAACTTGCTAGTTGTGCCCATTTTTGGAGCCTAGAATCGAATGTTTTCATCAGTTTCAGGCCACTTTTCTTCTTTTGCTATGTTTTTTCATCCCGGATCGTACGTCGTGAGCTGTTAAAAGGACGACAACCTTACACGCCGGACATTAGAGGTCCATACAACGCATCGATATCACGTCTTGCGAGGATGCTGCGTTGTTGAAGCAGATGGGTTGTCATTAAGCCCATTGGGCCTTTCGAATGGGCCATCTCTCTAGGCTGGGACTGTGAACCGTTAACAAATAAAGGAATTGTGCCCTCAACATGACGGGTGCGATCATACCAGCACTAATGCACCGGACCCCATCAGAACTTCGAAGTTAAGCGTGCTTGGGCGAAAGTAGTACTAGGATGGGTGACCCCTTACAAAGTCCTCGTGTTGCACCCCCTTTTCAATTTTTTATTGCCCTGGTTAGGGTTGCCAAGATACTTTATCCACCAAATTTATGTTAGCGAATCCCACGGAACATTGGGCAAGGCAACTCGCTTCACGTAGAGGCTGGGCCCGAAAACTGAGGGCGTAGGGCATGTGACCATGTCTCCGTCGCTCCGGAGCCCATAACTTTTGATCCGTAAGGAGTTACGCGGCGCACAGCATACCGTTGCAAAGCTCTTTGAGAGCTCTAAGACGAGGGTAGCCAGCTTGCTCGTTGTGCCCATTTTCGCAGCCCAAAATCGAACGTTTTCATCAATTTTAGGCCACTTTTCTTCTTTTACTCTATTTTTTCGCCCCGGATCGTACGTCGTGAGTTGTTAAAAGGACGACAACCTTACTCGCGGGACATTAGAGGGCCCTACATCGCGTCGATATCACGCCTTGTGAGGATGCTGCGATGTTGAAGCGGATGGGTTGTCGTTAAGCCCATTGGGCCTTTTGAATGGTCCATCTCTCTAGGCTGGGACTGTGAATCGTTAACAAATAAAGGAATTGCGCCATTAACACGAGAGTAGTACTAGGATGGGTGACCCCCTGAGAAGTCCTCGTGTTGCCCCCCCTTCTCAATTTTTTTTGCCCAGGCTAGGGTTGCCAAGATACTTTATCCACCAAATTTCTATTATCGAATCCCACTGAACATTGGGCAAGACAACTTCGCTTCATGTAAAGACTGGGCCCACAAACCGAGGGCGTAGGGCTTGTGACCAGGTCTCCGTCGCTCCAGTGCCCATTATCTTTGATCCGTAAGGAGTTACGTGGCACACAGCCTACCGTTGTAAAGCTCTCTGAGAGCTCTACGACGAGACAGCCAGCTTGCTAGTTGTGCCCATTTTTGGAACCCAAAATCGAACGTTTTCATCAGTTTCAAGCCACTTTTCTTCTTTTGCTCTATTTTTTCATCTCGGATCGTACGTCGTGAGCTGTTAAAAGGAATACAACCTTACTCGCGGGACATTGGAGGGCCCGACAACACGTCGATATCACGTCTTGTGAGGATGCTACGTTGTTGAAGCGAATGGGTAGTCGTTAAGCCCATTGGGCCTTTTGAATGGGCAATCTCTCAAGGCTGCGAATGTGAACCGTTAACAAATAAAGGAATTGTGCCCTCAGCATGATGGGTGTGATCATACCAGCACTAATGCACCGGATCCCATCAGAACTCAGAAGTTAAGCGTGCTTGGGAGAGAGTAGTACTAGGATGGGTGACCTCTTAGGAAGTCCATGTGTTGTACCCACTTTTCAATTTTTTTTCGCCTGGTTAGGGTTGCCAAGATACTTTATCCACCAAATTTCTATTACCGAATTCCACGGAACAATGGTCAAGACAACTTCACTTCACGTAGAGGCTGGGCCCGCAAACTGAGGGCGTAGCGGTTGTGACTAGGTCTCCGTCGCTCCGGTGCCCATAACTTTTGATCAGTAAAGAGTTACACAGCGCACAACATGCCGTTACAAAGCTCTCTGAGAGCTCTACGACGGCGGCAGCCAGCTTGCTCACTATGACCGTTTTTGGAGCCTAAAATCGAATGTTTTCATCAGTTTCAGGCCATTTTTCTTCTTTTGCTATGTTTTTTCATCCCAGATCGTACGTCGTGAGCTGTTAAAAGGACGACAACCTTACTCGCGTGACATTAGAGGGCCTTACAACGCATCGATATCACGTCTTGCGAGGATACTGCATTGTTGAAGCGAATGGGTTGTCGTTAAGCCCATTGGGCCTTTTGACTGGGCTATCTCTCCAGGCTCGGACTGCGAACCGTTAACAAATAAAGAAATTGTGCCCTCAACATGACGGGTGCAATCATACCAGCACTAATGCTCCGGATCCTATCAGAACTTCGAAGTTAAGCGTGCTTGGGTGAAAGTAGTACTAGGATGGGTGACCCCGTGGGAAGTCCTCGTGTTGTACCCCTTTTCAATTTTTTTTGCCCTAGTTAGGGTTGCCAAGATACTTTATCCACCAAATTTCTATTAGCGAAACCCACAGAACATTGGGCAGGACAATTTCGCTTCACGTAGAGGTTGGGCCCAGAAACCGAGGGCATAGGTCTTGTGACTACATCTCCGTCGCTCTGGTGCGCATAACTTTTTATCTGTAAGGAGTTACGCGGCGCACAGTATACCGTTACAAAGCTCTCTGAGAGCTCTACGACGGCGGCAGCCAGCTTGCTCACTATGACCATTTTTGGAGCCTAAAATCGAATGTTTTCATCAGTTTCAGGCCATTTTTCTTCTTTTGCTCTGTTTTTTCATCCCAGATCGTACGTCGTGAGCTGTTAAAAGGACGACAACCTTACCATTGGGACATTAGAGGGCCCTACAACGCGTCGATATCACGTATTGCAAGGATGCTGCGTTGTTGAAGCGGATTGGTTATCGTTAAGCCCATTAGGCCTTTTGAATAGGCCATCTCTTTAGGCTGGACTGTGAACCGTTAACAAATAAAAGAATTGTGCCATCAACATGACGGGTGCGATCATACCTGCACTAATGCACCGGTTCCCATCAGAACTCCGAAGTTAAGTGTGCTTGGGCGAAAGTAGTACTAGGATGGGTGACCCCTTTGGAAGTCCTCGAGTTGAACCCCCTTTTCAATTTTTTTTGCCCCGGTTATGGTTGCCAAAATACTTTATCCACCAAATTTCTATTACCGAATCCCATAGAACCTTGAGCAAGACAACTTCACTTCACGTAGAGGTTTGGCCCGCAAACCGAGGGCGTAGAGCTTGTGACTAGGTCTCCGTCACTCCAGTGCCCATAACTTTTGATTCGTAAAGGGTTACACGGCACACAACATACCGTTGAAAAGCTCTCTGAGAGCTCTACGACGGAGGTAGCCAGCTTGGTCGCTGTGCCCATTTTTGGTGCCCCAAATCGAACGTTTTCATCAGTTTTAGGCCACTTTTCTACTTTTGCTCGGTTTTTTCATCCTGGATCGTACGTCGTGAGCTGTTAAAAGGACGACATCCTTACTCGCGGTACATTAGAGGGCCGTACAACGCGTCGATATCATGTCTTGCAAGGATGTTGCGTTTTTGAAGCGGATGGGTTGTCGTTAAGCCCATTGGGCCTTTTCAATGGGCCATCTCTCTAGGCTGGACTGTGAACCATTAACAAATAAAAGAATTGCGCCATCAACATGACGGGTTCGATCATACCAGCACTAATGCACCGGATCCCGTCAGAACTCTGAAGTTAAGTGTGCTTGGGCGAAAGTAGTACTAGGATGGGTGACCCCCTGGGAAGTCCTCGAGTTGCACCACCTTTTCAAATTTTTTACCCTGGTTAGGGTAGCCAAGATACTTTATCCACCAAATTTCTGTTACCAAATCCCACAGAACCCTGGGCAAGACAACTTCATTTCACGTAGAGGCTGGGCCTGCAAACCGAGGGCCTAGGGCTTGTGACCAGGTCTCCGTCGCTCCGGTGCCCATAACTTTTGATCCATAAGGAGTTACGCGGCGCACAACATACCGTTGCAAAGCTCTCTGAGAGCTCTACAACGGGGGCAGTTAGTTTGCTCACTGTGCCCATTTTTGGTTCCCAAAATTGAATGTTTTCATCAGTTTCATGCCACTTTTCTTCTTTTACTCTATTTTTTCGTCCCGGATCGTACGTCGTGAGCTGTTAAAAGGACGACAACCTTACTCGCGCGACATTAGAGGGCCCTACAACGCGTCGATATCACGTATTGCGAGGATACTGCGTTGTTGAAGCGGATGGGTTGTCGTTAAGCCCATTGGGCCTTTTCAATGGGCCATCTCTCTAGGCTGGACTGTGAACCGTTAACAAATAAAGGAATTGCGCCATCAACATGACGGGTGCGATCATACCAGCCCTAATGCACCGGATCCCATCACAACTCTGAAGTTAAGTGTGCTTGGGCGAAAGTAGTACTAGGATGGGTGACCCCCTGGGAAGTCCTCGAGTTGCACCCCCTTTTCAATTTTTTTTACCCCGGTTAGGGTAGCCAAGATACTTTATCCACCAAATTTCTATTACCAAATCCCACAGAACCTTGGGCAAGACAACTTCGTTTCACGTAGAGGCTGGGCCTGCAAACCGAGGGCCTAGGGCTTGTGACCAGGTCTCCGTCGCTCCGGTGCCCATAACTTTTGATCCATAAGGAGTTACGCGGTGCACAACATACCGTTGCAAAGCTCTACGGGAGCTCTACGATGGGGGTGGCTAGTTTGCTCGCTTTGCCCATTTTTGGTTCCCAAAATTGAATGTTTTCATCAGTTTCATGCCACTTTTCTTCTTTTACTCTATTTTTTCGTCCCGGATCGTACGTCGTGAGCTGTTAAACGGACGACAACCTTACTCGCGCGACATTAGAGGGCCCTACAACGCGTCGATATCACGTATTGCGAGGATACTGCGTTGTTGAAGCGGATGGGTTGTCGTTAAGCCCATTGGGCCTTTTCAATGGGCCATCTCTCTAGGCTGGACTGTGAACCGTTAACAAATAAAGGAATTGCGCCATCAACATGACGGGTTCGATCATACCAACACCAATGCACCGGATCCCGTCAGAACTCCGAAGTTAAGCGTGTTTAGGCGAAAGTAGTACTAGGATGGGTGATCCCCTGGGAAGTCCTCGAGTTACACCCCATTTTCAATTTTTTTTACCCCGGTTAGGGTAGCCAAGATACTTTATCCACCAAATTTCTATTACCAAATCGCACAGAACCTTGGGCAAGACAACTTCGTTTCACGTAGAGGCTGGGCCTGCAAACCGAGGGCCTAGGGCTTATTACCAGGTCTCCGTCGCTCCGGTGCCCATAACTTTTTATCCGTAAGGAGTTACGCGGCGCACAGCATACTGTTGCAAAGCTCTCTGAGAGCTCTACGACGGGGGCAGCTAGTTTGCTCACTGTGCCCATTTTTGGTTCCCAAAATTGAATGTTTTCATCAGTTTCATGCCACTTTTCTTCTTTTACTCTATTTTTTCATCCCAGATTGTACGTCGTGAGCTGTTAAAAGGACGAAAACTTTACTCGCGCCATATTAGAGGGCCCTACAACGCGTCGATATCACGTCTTGCTAGGATGCTGCGTTGTTGAAGCGGATGGGTTGTCGTTAAGCCCATTGGGCCTTTTGAATGGGCCATCTCTCTAGGCTGGGACTGTTAACCATTGACAAATAAAGGAATTGTGCCCTCAACATGACGGGTGTGATCATACCAGCAATAATGCACCGGATCCCATAAGAACTCCGAAGTTAAGCGTATTTGGGCGAGAGTAGTACTAGGATGGGTGACCCCTTGGGAAGTCCTCGTGCTGCCCCCCATTTTCAATTTTTTTTGCCCTGGTTAGGGTTGCCAAAATACATTATCCACCAAATTTCTATTACCGAATCCCACTGAACATTGGGCAAGACAACTTCGCTTCACGTAGAGGCTGGGCCCATAAACCGAGGGCTTAGGGCTTGTGACTAGGTCTCCGTAACTCCGATGCCCATAACTTTTGATCCGTAAGGAGTTACGCGGTGCATATCCTACCGTTGCAAAGCTCTTTGAGAGCTCTATGACAGGGGCAGCGAGCTTGCTCGCTGTGCCCATTTTTGGTGCGCAAAATTGAATGTTTTCATCAATTTTTGGCCACTTTTCTTCCTTTGCTCTATTTTTTCATCCCGGATCGTACGTCGTGAGCTATTAAAAGGACGACAACCTTACACACGGGACATTAGAGGGCCAGACAATGCATCGATATCACGTCTTGCAAGGATGCAACATTGTTGAAGTGGATGGGTTGTCGTTAGGCCCATTGGGCCTTTTGAATGGGCCATCTCTTTAGGCTGGGACTGTGAACCGTTAACAAATAAAGGAATTATGCCCTCAACATGACGGGTGCGATCATATCAGCAATAATGCACCGGATACCATCAGAACTCCAAAGTTAAGCGTGCTTGGGCGAAAGTAGTACTAGGATGGGTGACCCCATGGGACGTCCTCGTGTTGCACCCCCTTTTCAATTTTTTTTGCCCTGGTTAGGGTTGCCAAGATACTTTATCCACTAAATTTCTATTACCGAATCCCACGGAACATTGGGGAAGACAAATTCGCTTCACGTTGAGGCTGGGTCCATAAACCGAGGGTGTAGGGCTTGTGACCAGGTCTCCGTCGCTCCGGTGCCCATAACCTTTGATCTGTAAGGAGTTACGCAGCTCACAGCATACCGTCGCAAAGCTCTTTGATAGCTCTACGACAGGGCAGCCAGCTTGCTCGTTGTGCCCATTTTTGGAGCCCAAAATCGAATGTTTTCATCAGTTTCAAGCCACTTTTCTTCTTTTGCTCTATTTTTTAGTCCCGGATCGTACGTCATGAGCTGTTAAAAGGACGAAAACCTTACACGCGGGACATTAGAAGGCCATACAACGCGTCGATATCACGTCTTGCGAGGATACTGCGTAGTTGAAGCGGATGGGTTGTCGTTAAGCCCATTGGGCCTTTTGAATGGGCCATCTCTCTAGGCTGGGACTGTGAACCGTTAACAAATAAAGGAATTGCGCCCTCAACAAGACGGGTGCGATCATACCAGCACTAATGCAACAGATCCCATCAGAACTTCGAAGTTAAGCGTGCTAGGGCAAAAGTAGTACTAGGATGGGTGACCCCCTGCGAAGTCCTCGTGTTGCACCCCCTTTTCAATTTTTTTTGCCCTGGTTAGGGTTGCCAAGATACTTTATCCACCAAATTTCTATTAGCGAATCCCATGGAACATTGGGCAAGACAACTCGCTTCACGTAGAGGCTGGGCCTGCAAACCGAGGGCGTAGGGCTTGTGACCAGGTCTCCGTCGCTTCGGTGCCCATAACTTTTGATCCGTAAGGAGTTACGCGGCGCACAGCATACCATTACAAAACTCTCTGAGAGCTAGACGATGAGGGCAGCCAGCTGGCTCGTTGTTCCCATTTTTGGTGCCCAAAATCGAACGTTTTCATCAGTTTTAGGCCACTTTTCCTCTTTTGCTCTGTTTTTTCATACTGGATCGTACGTCGTGAGCTATTAAAAGGACGACAACCTTACTCGCCGGACATTAGAGGGCCCTACAACACGTCGATATCACGTTTTGCTAGGATGCTACTTTGTTGAAGCAGATGGTTTGTCGTTAAGCCCATTGGGACTTTTGAATGGGCCATCTCTCTAGGCTGGACTGTGAACCGTTAACAAATAAAGGAATTGCACCATCAACATGGCGGGTGCGATCATACCAACACTAATTCACCGGATCCCATCAGAACTCCGAAGTTAAGCGTGCTTGGGCGAAAGTAGTACTAGGATGGGTGACCCCCTGCGAAGTCCTCGTATTGTACCCCCTTTTCAATTTTTTTTGCCCCGGTTAGGGTTGCCATGATACTTTATCCACCAAATTTCTATTACCTTATCCCACGGAACATTGGGCAAGACAACTTCACTTCACGTAGAGGCTGGGCCCGCAAACCGAGGCCGTAGGGCTTATGACCAGGTCTCGGTCGCTCTGGTGCCCATAATTTTTGATCCGTAAGGAGTTACACGGTGCACAACATACCGTTGCCAAGCTCTCTGAGAGCTCTACGACGGGGGCAGCTAGCTTGGTCGTTGTACCCATTTTGGTGCTCAAAATCAAATGTTTTCATCAGTTTCAGGCCACTTTTCCTTTTTTACTCTATTTTTTTGTCCCGGATAGTACGTCATGAGATGTTGAAAGGACGAAAACCTTACTCGTGGGATATTAGAGGGCCCTACAATGCGTCGATATCACGTCTTGCAAGGATGCTGCGTTGTTGAAGCAGATGGGTTGTCGTTAAGCCCATTGGGCTTTTTGAATGGGCCATCTCTCTAGGCTGCGACTGTGAACCGTTAACAAATAAAGGAATTGTGCCCTCTACATGACGGGTGCGATTATACCAGCACTAATGCACCGAATCCCATAAGAACTCTGAATTTAAGCGTGCTTGGGCGAGAGTAGTACTTGGATGGGAGACCCCCTGGGTAGTCCACGTGTTGCAACCCCTTCTCAATTTTTTTTGCCCTGGTTAGGGTTGCCAAGATACTTTATCTACCAAATTTCTATTACTGAATCCCACGGAACATTGGGGAAGACAACTTCGTTTCACGTAGAGGCTGAGCCCATAAGCCGAGGGTGTAGGGCTTGTGACCCGGTCTCCGTCGCTCCGGTGCCCATAACCTTTGATCCGTAAGGAGTTACGTGGCGCACAGCAAACCGTTGCAAAGCTCACTGTTAGCTCTACGATGGGGCAGCCAGCTTGCTCGTTGTGCCCATTTTTGGAGACCAAAATCAAACGTTTTCATCAGTTTCAGGCCACTTTTCTTCTTTTGCTCTATTTTTTCATCCCGGATCGTATGTCGTGAGCTGTTAAAAGGACGACAACCTTACACGTGGGATATTAGAGGGCCATACAACGCGTCGATATTACGTCTTGCGAGGATGCTGCATTGTTGAAACGGATGAGTTGTCGTTAAGCCCATTGGGCTTTTTGAATGGGCCATCTCTCTAGGATGGGACTGTGAACCGTTAACAAATAAAGGAATTGTGCCCTCAACATGACGGGTGCAACCATACCTGCACTAATGCACCGAATCCTATCAGAACTCTGAAGTTAAGCGTGCCTGGGCAAAAGTAGTACTAGGATGGGTGACCCCCTGCGAAGTCCTCGTGTTGCACCCTCTTTTCAATTTTTTTTGCCCTGGTTAGGGTTGCCAAGATACTTTATCCACCAAATTTCTATTAGCGAATCCCACAGAACATTGGGCAAGACAACTCGCTTCACGTAGAGGCTGGGCCCGAAAATCGAGGGCGTAGGGGTTGTGACCAGGTCTCCGTCGCTCCGGTGCCCATAACATTTGATCCGTAAGGAGTTACGCGGTGCACAGCATACCGTTGCAAAGCTCTCTGAGAGCTCTACGACGAGGGCAGTCAGCTTGCTCGTTGTGCCCATTTTTGGAGCCCAAAATTGAACGTTTTCATCAGTTTTAGGCCATTTTTCTTCTTTTGCTCTATTTTTTCGTCCCGGATCGTACATCGTGAGCCGTTAAAAGGACGATAACCTTACTCGCAGGACATTAGGCGGCCCAACAACTCGTCGATATCACGTCTTACGAGGATGCTGCGATGTTGAAGCGGATGGTTTGTCGTTAAGCCCATTGGGCCTTTTGAAAGGGCTATCTTTCTAGGCTGGACTGTGAACTTTTAACAAATAAAGGAATTGTGCCATCAACATGACGGGTGTGATCATACCAGCACTAATGCGCCGGATCCCATCAGAACTCTGAAGTTAAGCATGCTTGGGCGAAAGTAGTACTAGGATGGGTGACCCCTTGGGAAGTCCACGTGTTGCACCCCCTTTTCAATTTTTTTTGCCCCGGTTAGGGTTGCCATGATACTTTATCCACCAAATTTCTATTAGCGAATCCCACGGAACATTGGGCAAGACAACTTCGCTTCACGTAAAGGCTGGGCCCGCAAACCTTGGGCGTAGGGCTTGTGACCTGGTCTCCTCGCTCCGGCGCCTATAACTTTTGATCTGTACGGAGTTACGCGGCGCACAGCATACCGTTGCAAAGCTCTCTGAGAGCTCTACGACGGGGGCAGCAAGCTTGCTCGCTGTGCCCATTTTTGGGGCACCAAATCGAATGTATTCATCAGTTTCAGGCGACTTTTTTTCTTTTGCTCTATTTTTTCGTCCTGGATAGTACGTCGTGAGCTGTCAAAAGGACGACAATCTTACTCGCGGGACATTAGAGGGCCCTACAATGGGTCGATATCACATCTTGCGAGGATGCTGCGTTGTTGAAGTGGATGGGTTGTCGTTAAGCCCATTGGGCCTTTTGAATGGTCCATCTCTCTAGGCTGGGACTGTGAACTGTTCACAAATAAAGGAATTGTGCCATCAACATGACGGGTGCAAACATACCAGCACTAATGCACCGGATCCCATCAGAACTCTGAAGTTAAGCGTGCTTGGGCGAAAGTAGTACTAGGATGGGTGACCCCATGGGACGTCCTCGTGTTGCACCCCCTTTTCAATTTTTTTTGCCCTGGTTAGGGTTGCCAAGATACTTTATCCACTAAATTTCTATTAGCGAATCCCACGGAACATTGGGCAAGACAACTTCGCTTCATGTAGAGGCTAGGCCCGCAAACCGAGAGTGTAGGGCTTGTGACCAGGTCTCCGTCGCTCCGGTGCCCATAACTTTTGATCCATAAAGAGTTACGCGGCGCACAGTATACCGTCGCAAAGCACTCTGAGAGCTTTATGATGAGGGCAGCAAGCTTGCTCGCTGTGCCCATTTTTGGAGCCCAAAATCAAACGTTTTCATCAGTTTCAGTAAACTTTTCTTCTTTTGCTCTATTTTTTTGTCCCGGATCGCACGTCGTGAGCTGTGAAAAGGACAACAACCTTACTCGTGGGATACTAAAGGGCCTTACAATGAGTCGATATCAGGTCTTGCAAGGATAATGCATTGTTGAAGCGGATGGGTTGTCGTTAAGCCCATTGGGCCTTTTGAATGGGCCATATCTCTAGGTTGGACTGTGAACCGTTAACAAATAAAAGAATTGCGCCATCAACATGACGGGTGCGATCATACCAGCACTAATGCATCGGATCCCATCAGAACTCCGAAGTTAAGCGTGCTTGGGCGAAAGTAGTACTAGGATGGGTGAGCCCTTGGGAAGTCCTCGAGTTGCACCCCCTTTTCAATTTTTTTTGCCCCGGTTATGGTTGCCACGATACTTTATCCACCAAATTTCTATTACCGACTCCCACAGAACCTTGGGCAAGACAACTTCGCTTCACGTAGAGGCTGGGCCCGAAAACTGAGGGCGTAGGGCCTGTGACTAGGTCTCCGTCACTCCAGTGCCCATAACTTTTGATCTGCAAAGAGTTACGCGGTGCACAGCATACCGTTGCAAAGCTCTCCGAGAGCTCTGCGGTGGGGGTAGCCAGCTTGCTCGCGGTGCCCATTTTTGGTACCCAAAATCGAACGTTTTCATCAGTTTCAAGCCACTTTTCTTCTTTTGCTCAGTTTTTTCATTCCGGATCGTACGTCGTGAGCTGTTAAAAGGACGACAACCTTACTTGCTGGATATTAGAGGGCCCAAAAATTCGTCGATATCACGTCTTGTGAGGATGCTGCATTGTTGAAGCGGATGGGTTGTTGTTAAGCCCATTAGGCCTTTTGAATGAGCCATCTCTCTAGGCTGGACTGTGTACAGTTAACAAATAAAGATATTGCGCCATCAACATGACAGGTGCGATCATACCAGCACTAATGCACCAGATCCCATAAGAACTCCAAAGTTAAGCGTGCTTGGGCGAAAGTAGTACTAGGATGGGTGAACCTCTGGGAAGTCCTCGTGTTGCACCACCTTTTCAATTTTTTTTGCCCCGGTTATGGTAGCCAAGATACTTTATCCACCAAATTTCTATTAACGAATCCCACAGAACCTTGGGCAAGACAACTTCGCTTCACGTAGAGGCTGGGCCTGCAAACCGAGGGCCTAGGGCTTGTGACCAGGTCTCTGTCGCCCCGGTGCCCATAACTTTTGATTCGTAAGGAGTTACGCGGCGTACAGCATACCGTTGCAAAGCTCTCTGAGAGCTCTAAGACGAGGTCTGCTAGCTTGCTCACTTTTCCCTTTTTGGAGTCCAAAATTGAACGTTTTCATCAGTTTAAGGTCACTTTTCTTCTTTTGCTCTATTTTTTCATCCCAGATCGTACGTCGTGAGCTGTTAAAAGGACGACAACCTAACTCGTGGGACATTAGATGGCCCTACACCGCGTCGATATCACGTCTTGCGAGGATGCTGCATTGTTGAAGCAGATTGGTTGTCGTAAAGCCCATTGGGCCTTTTGAATGGGCCATCTCTTTAGGCTGGGATTGTGAACCGTTAACAAAATAAATGAATTGTGCCCTCAACATGACGGGTGCGATCATACCAGCACTAATGCACCGGATCCCATCAGAACTCCGAAGTTAAGCGTGCTTGGGCGAGATAGTAGTACTAGGATGGGTGACCCCCTAGGAAGTCCTCGTGTTGCACCCCGTTTTCAATTTTTTTTGCCCTGGTTAGGGTTGCCAAGATACTTTATGCTCCAAATTTCTATTACCGAATCCCACGGAACATTGGGCAAGACAACTTCGCTTCACGTAGGGGCTGGGCCCACAAACCGAGGGTGTAGGGCTTGTGACCAGGTCTTTGTGGCTCCGATACCCATAACTTTTGATCCGTAAGGAGTTATGCGCCGCACAACATACCGTTGCAAAGCTCTCCGAGAGCTCTACGACCGGGGTAGCCAACTCGCTCGTTGAGCCAATTATTGGGGCCCAAAAACGAAAGTCTTCATCAGTTTCGGGCCACTTTTCTTCTTTTGCTCTATTTTTTCATCCCCGATCATACATCGTGAGCTGTTAAAAGGACGACAACCTTACTCGCGGGACATTAGAGGGCCCTACAACGCGTCGATATAGCATCTTGCGACGATGTTGCAGTGTTGAAGCGGATGGGTAGTGGTTAAGCCCATTGGGCCTTTTTAATGGGCCATCTCTCAAGGCTGCGAATGTGAACCGTTAACAAATAAAGGAATTGTGCCCTCAATATGATGGGTGCGATCATACCAGCACTAATGAACCGAATCCCATCAGAACTCAGAAGTTAAGCGTGCTTGGGCGAGAGTAGTACTAGGATGGGTGACCCCCTGGGAAGTCCTCGTGTTGCACTGCCTTTTTAATTTTTTTTGCCCTGGTTAGGGTTGCCAAGATACTTTATCCACCAAATTTTAATTACCGAATCCCACGGAACATTGGGCAAGACAACTTCGCTTCACGTGGAGGTTGGGCCAGCAAACCGAGGGCGTAGGGCTTGTGACTAGGTCTTCGTCGCTCTAGTGCCCATAACTTTTGATCCGTAAAGAGTTATGCGGCACACTGCATGCCGTTACAAATCTCTCTAAGAGCTCGACAACGCGGGCAGCCACCTTTCTCGCTGTGGCCATTTTTGGAGCCCAAAATCGAACGTTTTCATTAGTTTCAGCCCACTTTTCTTCATTTGCTCTATTTTTTCATCCCGGATCGTACGTCGTAAGCTATTAAAAGGATGACAACCTGACTCGCGGGACATTAGAGGGCCCTATAAAGCATCAATATCACGTCTTGCGAAGATGCTGCGTTGTTGAAGCGGATGGGTTGTTGTTAAACCCATTGGGCCTTTTGAATGGGCCATCTCTCTTGGCTCGGATTGTGAACCGTTAACAAATAAAGGAATTGTGCCCTCAACATGACGGGTGCAATCATACCAGCACTAATGCACCGGATCCCATCAGAAATCCGAAGTTAAGAGTGCTCCGGCGAAAGTAGTACTAGGATAGGTGACCCCCGCGGTAGTCCTCGTGTTGCTCACTCTTTTCAATTTTTTTTGCCCCGGTTATGGTGGCCAAGATACTTTATCCACCAAATTTCTATTACCGAATCCCACAGAACCTTGGGCAAGACAACTTCGCTTCACGTAGGGGCTGGGCCCACAAACCGAGGGTGTAGGGCTTGTGACCAGGTCTCCGTCGCTCCGGTGCCCATAAGTTTTGATCCGTAAGGAGTTGCGCAGCGCACAGCATACCGTTGCAAAGTTCTCTGAGAGCTCTATGACGAGGTCAGTTAGCTTGTTCGCTTTGCCCATTTTTGGAGCCTAAAATTAGACGTTTTCATAAGTTTCAAGCACCTTTTCTTCTTTTGCTCTGTTTTTTCATCCCGGATCGTAGGTCGTGAGCTGTTAAAAGGACGACAACCTTACTCGTGGGACATTAGAGGGCTCTACAATGCGTTGATATCACTTCTTGCGAGGATGCTGCGTTGTTGAAGCGGATGGGTTGTCGTTAAGCCCATTGGGCCTTTTGAATGGGCCATCTCTCTAGGCTGGGACTGTGAACCGTTAACAAATAAAGGAATTGTGACCTCAACATGATGGGTGCGATTATACCAGCACTAGTGCACCGGATCCCACCAGAACTCCGAAGTTAAGCGTGCTTGGGCGAGAGTAGTACTAGGATGGGTGAGCCCCTGGGAAGTCCTCATGTTGCACCCCCTTTTCAATTTTTTTTGCCCTGGTTAGGGTTCCGAAGGTACTTTATCCACCAAATTTCTATTTTCGAATCCCTCGAAACATTGGGCAAGACAACTTCGCTTCACGTAGAGGCTGGGCCCGCAAACCGAGGGTATAGGGCTTGTGACTAGGTCTCCGTCGCTCTAGTGCCCAAAACTTTTGATCCGTAAAGAGTTATGCGGCGCACAGCATACCGTTGCAAAGCTCTCTGAGAGCTCTACGATGAGGGCAGCCAGTTTGATCGCTGTGCCCCTTTTTGGAGCCCAAAATCGAATGTGTTCATTAGTTTCGGGCCACTTTTCTTCTTTTGCTCTGTTTTTTCTTCCCGGATCGTACGTCGTGAGCTGTTAAAAGGAAGACAACCTTACTCGCGGGACATTAGAGGGCCCTACAACGCGCCGATACAACGTCTTGCGAGGATGCTGCGTTGTTGAAGCGGATGGGTTGTCGTTAAGCCCATTGGGCCTTTTGAATGGGCCATCTCTCTAGGCTGGGACTGTGAACCGTTAACAAATAAAGGAATTATGCCCTCAACATGACGGGTGCAATCATACCAGCACTAATCCACCGGATCCCATCAGAACTCTGAAGTTAAGCGTGCTTGGGCGAAAGTAGTACTAGGATGGGTGACCCCGTGGGAAGTCCTCGTGTTGCACCCCCTTTTCAATTTTTTTTGCCTTGGTTAGGGTTGCCAAGATACTTTATCCACCAAATTTCTATTAGCGAATCCCACGGAACATTGGGCAAGACAACTTCACTTCACATAGAGGCTGGGCCAGCAAACCGACGGCGTAGGGCTTGTGACCAGGTCTCCGTCGCTTCGGTGCCCATAACTTTTGATCCGTAAGGAGTTACGCAGCGCACAACATACCGTTGCAAAGCTCTCTGAGAGCTCTACGACGAGGGCAGCCAGCTTGCTCGTTGTGCCCCTTTTTGAAGCCCAAAATCGAACATTTTCATCAGTTTCAGGCCACTTTTCTTTTTTTGCACTGTTTTTTCATCCCGGATCGTACGTTGTGAGCTGTTAAAAGGACGACAACCTTACTTGCGGGACATTAGAGGGCCCTACAACGAGTCGATATCACGTCTTGTGAGGATGCTGCGTTGTTGAAGGGGATGGGTTGTCGTTAAGCCCATTGGGCCTTTTGAATGGGCCATTTATCTAGGCTGGACTGTGAACCGTTAACAAATAAACGAATTGCGCCATCAACATGACAGGTGCGATCATACCAGCACTAATGCACCGGATCCCATCAGAACTCCGAAGTTAAGCGTGCTTAGGCGAAAGTAGTACTAGGATGGGTGACCCCCTGGGAAGTCCTCGTGTTGCACCCCATTTTCAATTTTTTTTGCCCCGGTCAGGGTTGCCAAGATACTTTATCCACTAAATTTCTATTACTGAATCCCACGGAACATTGGGCAAGACAACTTCGCTACACGTAGAGGTTGGGCCCGCAAACCGAGGGCGTAGGGCTTGTGACCAGGTCTCCGTCACTACGGTGCCCATAACTTTTGATTCGTAAGGAGTTACGCGGTGCACAGCATACCGTTGCAAAGCTCTCTAAGAGCTCTACGATGGGGGGAGCCAGCTTGCTCGCTGTGCCCCTTTTTGGAGCCCAAAATCAAACGTGTTCATCAGTTTCAAGCTACTTTTCTTCTTTTGCTCTATTTTTTCTTCCCGGATCGTACGTCGTAAACTATTAAAAGGACGACAACCTCACTTACGGGAAATTAGGGGGCCCTACAAAGCGTCGATACCACGTCTTGATAGGATGCTGCATTGTTGCAGCGGATGGGTTATTGTTAAGCCCATTGGGCCTTTTGAATTGGTCATCTCTCTAGGTTGGGACTGTGAATCGTCAACACATAAAGGATTTGTCCCATCAACATGACGGGTGTGATCATACCAGCACTAATGCACAGGATCCTATCAGAACTCTGAAGTTAAGCGTACATGGGCGAGAGTAGTACTAGGATGGGTGACCCCCTAGGAAGTCCTCGTGGTGCACCCCATTTTCAATTTTTTTTGCCCTGGTTAGGGTTGCCAAGATACTTTATCCACCAAATTTCTATTACTAAATCCCACGGCACATTGGGCAAGACAACTTCACTTCACGAAGAGGCTGGGCCCGCAAATTGAGGGGGTAGGGCTTGGGACCAGGTATCCGTCGCTCCGGTGCCCATATCTTTTTATCCGTACGGAGTTACGCGGCGCACAACATACCGTTGCAAAGCTCTCTGAGAGCTCCACGACGGGGGCAGCCAGCTTGCTCGTTGTGCCCATTTTTGGAGCCCAAAATCGAACGTTTTTATTAGTTTCAGGCCATTTTTCTTCTTTTGTTCTGTTTTTTCATCCTAGATCGTACGACGTGCGCTGTTAAAAGGACGACAACCTTACTTGCAGGAAATTAGGGGGCCCTATACCGCGTTATATCACGTCTTGCTAGGATACTGCGTTGTTGAAGCGAAAGGGTTATCGTTAAGCCCGTTGGGCCTTTTGAATTGACCATCTCTCTAGGCTGGTACTGGGAACCGTTAACACATAAAAGAATTGTGCCCTCAACATGACGAGTGCGATCATGCCAGTACTGTTGCACTGGATCCCATCAGAACTCCAAAGTTAAGCGTGCTTGGGCGAGATAGCACTAGGATGGGTGACCCCCTGGGAAGTCCTCATGTTGCACCCTCCTTTTCAATTTTTTTTGCTCCGGTTTGGGTTGCCAAGATATTTTATCCACCACATTTCTATAATCGAATCCCACGGCACATTACGCAAGACAACTTCGCTTCACGTGGAGGCTGGGCCCGCAACACGAGGGCGTAGGGCTTGTGACTCAGTCTACGTCGCTCCGGTGCCAATAACTTTTCATCCGTAAGGAGTTACGCGGTGCACAACATACCGTTGCGAAGCTCTCCGACAGATCTACGAAGGGGGCAACAAGCATGCTCGCCGTGCTATTTTTGGAGCCCAAAATCGAACCTTTTCATTAGTTTCATGCCACTTTTCTTCTTTTGCTCAGTTTTTTCGTACCGGATCGTACATCGTGATCAGTGAAAAGCATGACAACCTTACTCGTGGGACATTAGGGGGCCCTACAACGCGTCGATATCACGTCTTGCTAGGATGCTGTGTTGTTGAAGCGGATGGGTTATCGTTAAGCCCATTGGGCCTTCTGAATTGGGCATCTCTCTAGGTTGGGACTGTGAACCGTTAACAACTAAAGGAATTGTGCCCTCAACATGACGGGTGCGATCATACCAGTGCTAATGCACCGGATCCCATCAGAACTCCGAAGTTAAGCGTGCTTGGGCGAGAGTAGTACTAGGATGGGTGACCCCTTGGGAAGTCCTCGTGTTGCACCCCATTTTCAATATTTTTTGCCCTGGTTAAGGTTGCCAAGATACTTTATCCACCAAATTTCTATTATCGAATCCCATGGAACATTGGGCAAGACAACTTTGCTTCACGTCGAGGCTGGGCCCGCAAACCGAGGGCGTAGGGCTTGTGACCAGGTCTCCGTCGCTCCGTTGCCCATAACTTTTGATTCGTAAGGAGTTACGCAGCGCACAGTATACCGTTGCAAATCTCTCTAAGATCTCTACGACAGAGGCAGCCAGCTTGCTCGCTGTGCTGGTTTTTGGAGCCCAAAATCGAATGTTTTCATCAATTTTAGGCCACTTTACTTCATTTGCACTATTTTTTCATCCCAGATCGTACGTCGTGAGCTGTTAAAGGACGACAACCTTACTTGAGGGACATTAGAGGGCCCTACAATGCGTTGATATCACATCTTGCGTGGATGCTGCATTGTTGAAGCGGATGGGTTGTCGTAAAGCCCATTGGGCCTTTTGAATGGGCCATCTTTCTAGGCTGGGACTGTGAACCGTTAACACATAAAGGAATTGTGCCCTCAACATGATGGGTGCAATCATACCAGCACTAATGCACCGGATCCCATCAGAACTCCGAAGTTAAGCGTGCTTGAGCGAGAGTAGTACTAGGATGGGTGACCCCCTGGAAGTCCTCGTGTTGTACCCCCTTTTTCAATTTTTTTTGCTCCGGTTTGGGTTGCCAAGATACTTTATCCACCACATTTCTATTATCGAATGCCACGGCACCTTGGGCAAGACAACTTCGCTTCACGTGGAGCCTGGGATAGCAAACCGGGGGCGTAGGGCTTGTGACCAAGTCACCGTCGCTCCGGTCTCAATAACTTTTGATCCATAAGAAGTTACGCGGCGCACAGCATACCGTTGCAAAACTCTCTGAGAGCTCTACGACTGGTGCAGCTAGCCTGCTCGCTTTGCCCTTTTAGGAGCCCAAAATTTAACATTTTCATCAGTTTCAGGCCACTTTCTTCTTTTGCTCTTATTTTCATCCCGGATCATACGTCGTGAGCTGTTAAAAGGACGACAACCTTACTTGCAGGAAATTAGGGGGCCCTACAACACGTCGATATCACGTCTTGCTAGGATGCTGCGTTGTTGAAGCGGATGGGTTATCGTTAAGTCCATTGGGCCTTTTAAATTGGCCATCTCTCTAGGCTGGGACTGTGAACCATTAACACATAAATGAATTGTGCCCTCAACATGACGGTTGCGATCATACCAGTACTAATGCACCGGATCCCATCAAAACTCCGAAGTTAAGCGTGCTTGGGCAAGGGTAGTACTAGGATGGGTGACCCCCTAGGAAGTCCTCGTGTTGTACCCCATTTTCAATTTTTTTTGCCCTGGTTTGGGTTGCCAAGATACTTTATCCACCAAATTTCTATTATCGAATCCCACGGAACGTTGGGCAAGACAACTTCGCTTCACGAAGAAGCTGGGCCAGCAAACCAAGGGCATAGGGCTTGTGACCAGGTCTCCGTCGCTCCGGTGCCCATAACTTTTGATCCGTAAGGAGTTACGCGGCGCACAGCATACCGTTGCTAAGCTCTTTGAGAGCTCTACGATGGGGGCTGCCAGCTTGCTCGCTGTGCCCTTTTTGGAGCCTAAAATCGAACATTTTTATTAGTTTCATATCACTTTTCTTCTTTTGCTCTGGTTTTTCATCCCGGATCGTACGTCGTGAGCTGTTAAAAGGACGACAACCTTACTTGGGGGACATTAGGCGGCCCTACAATGCATCGATATCACGTCTTGCTAGGATGCTACGTTGTTGAAGTGGATGGGTTATCTTTAAGCCCATTGGGCCTTTTGAATTGGCCATCTCTTTAGGCTGGGACTGTTAACCGTTAACACATAAAGGAATTATGCCCCCAACATGGTGGGTACGATCATACCACTACTATTGCCCAGGATCCCATCATAACTCCAAGTTAAGCGTGCTTGGTCGAGAGTAGTACTAGGATAGGTGACCCGCTGGGAAGTCCTCGTGTTGCATCCCCCTTTTCAATTTTTTTTCCTCCGGTTTAGGTAGCCAAGATACTTTATCCACCACATTTCTATTATCGAATCCCACGGCACCTTGGGCAAGACAACTTCGCTTCACGTGGAGGCTAGGCTCGCAAACCGAGGGCGTAGGGCTTGTGACCAGGTTTCCGTCATTCCCATTCCCATAACTTTTGATCCGTGAGAAGTTACGCGGCGCACAGCATACCGTTGTAAAGCTCTCCGATAGTTCTACGAAAGGGGCAGCGAGCTTGCTCGCTGTGCCCTTTTTAGAGCCCAAATTCGAACGTTTTCTTCAGTTTCAGTCCACTTTTCTTCTTTTGCTATGTTTTTTAGTCCTGGATCGTACGTTGTGAGCTGTTAAAAGGACGACAACCTTACTCACGGAACATTAGGGGGCCCTACAACACGTCAATATCACGTCTTGCGAGGACGCTGCATTGTTGAAGCATATGGGTTGTCGTTAAGCCCATTGGGCCGTCTGAATTGGCCATCTCTCTAGGCCGGGACTGTGAACCGTTAACAAATAAAGGAATTGTGCCCCTAACATGATGGGTGTGATCGTACCAGCACTAATGCATCGGATCCCATTAGAACTCCAAAGTTAAGCGTACTTGGGCGAGTGTAGTACTAGGATGGGGACCCCCTGGGAAGTCCTCGTGTTGTACCCCCTTTTCAATTTTTTTTGCTCCGGTTTGGGTTGCCAAGATACTTTATCCACCAGATTTCTGTTATCGAATCCCACGGCATCTTGGGCTAGACAAATTCGCTTCACGTGGAGGCTGGGATAGCAAACCGGGGGCGTAGGGCTTGTGACCAAGTCACCGTCGCTCCGGTCTCAATAACTTTTGATCCATAAAGAGTTACGCGGCGCACAGCATACCGTTGCAAAGCTCTCTGAGAGCTCTATGACTGGGGTAGCCAGCCTGCTCGCTTTGCCCTTTTAGGAGCCCAAAATTGAACATTTTCATCAGTTTCAGGCCACTTTTCTTCTTTTGCTCTCTTTTTTCATCCCGGATCGTACGTCGTGAGCTGTTAAAAGGACGACAACCTTACTTGCGGGAAATTAGGGGGCCCTACAACGCGTCGATATCACGTCTTGCTAGGATGCTGCATTGTTGAAGCGAATGGGTTATTGTTAAGACCATTGGGCCTTTTAAATTGGCCATCTCTCTAGGCTGGGACTGTGAACCATTAACACATAAATGAATTGTGCCCTCAACATGACGGTTGCGATCATACCAGCACTAATGCACCGGATCCCATCAAAACTCCGAAGTTAAGCGTGCTTGGGCGAGGGTAGTACTAGGATGGGTCACCCCCTAGGAAGTCCGCTTGTTGCAACCCCCTTTTCAATTTTTTTTTCCCTGGTTAGGGTTGCCAAGATACTTTATACACCAAATTTCTATTACCGAATCCCACGGAACGTTGGGCAAGACAACTTCGCTTCACGAAGAAGCTGGGCCAGCAAACCAAGGGCATAGGGCTTGTGACCAGGTCTCCGTCGCTCCGGTGCCCATAACTTTTGATCCGTAAGGAGTTACGCGGCGCACAGCATACCGTTGCTAAGCTCTTTGAGAGCTCTACGATGGGGGCTGCCAGCTTGCTCGCTGTGCCCTTTTTGGAGCCCAAAATCGAACATTTTCATTAGTTTCATATCACTTTTCTTCTTTTGCTCTGGTTTTTCATCCCGGATCGTACGTCGTGAGCTGTTAAAAGGACAACAACCTTACTTGGGGGACATTAGGTGGCCCTACAATGTATCGATATCACGTCTTGCTAGGATGCTACATTGTTGAAGTGGATGGGTTATCTTTAAGCCCATTGGGCCTTTTGAATTGGCCATCTCTTTAGGCTGGGACTGTTAACCGTTAACACATAAAGGAATTATGCCCCCAACATGGTGGGTACGATCATACCACTACTATTGCCCAGGATCCCATCATAACTCCAAGTTAAGCGTGCTTGGTCGAGAGTAGTACTAGGATAGGTGACCCGCTGGGAAGTCCTCGTGTTGCATCCCCCTTTTCAATTTTTTTTCCTCCGGTTTGGGTAGCCAAGATACTTTATCCACCACAATTCTATTATCGAATCCCACGGCACCTTGAGCAAGACAACTTCGCTTCACGTGGAGGCTGGGCCCGCGAACCGAGGGCGTAGGGCTTCGGACCAGGTTTCCGTCGTTCCCATGCCCATAACTTTTGATCCATGATAAGTTACGCGGCGCACAGCATACCATTGTAAAGCTCTCCGACAGTTCTACAAAAGGGGCAGCGAGTTTGCTCGCTGTGCGCTTTTTAGAGCCCAAAATCGAACGTTTTCATCAGTTTCAGTCCACTTTTCTTCTTTTGCTCTGTTTTTTAGTCCCGGATCGTACGTTGTGAGCTGTTAAAAGGACGACAACTTTAATCGCGGAACATTAGGAGGCCCTACAACACGTCAATATCAGGTCTTGCGAGGATGCTGAATTGTTGAAGCAGATGGGTTGTCGTTAAGCCCATTGGGCCGTCTGAATTGGCCATCTCTCTAGGCCAGGACTGTGAACTATTAACAAATAAAGGAATTGTGCCCCTAACATGACGGGTGTGATCGTACCAGTACTAATGCATCGGATCCCATCAGAACTCCAAAGTTAAGCGTACTTGGGCGAGTGTAGTACTAGGATGGGTGACCCCCTGGGAAGTCCTCGTGTTGTACCCCCTTTTCAATTTTTTTTGCCCTGGTTAGGGTTGCCAATATACTTTATCCACCAAATTTCTATTATCGAATCCAACGGAACATTGGGCAAGACAACTTTGCTTCACATAGTGGCTGGGCCCGCAAATCGAGGGCGTAGGGCATATGACCAAGTCTTCGTCGCTCCAATGCCCATAACTTTTGATCCGTAAGGAGTTACGCGGCGCACAACCTACCGTTGTAATGCTCTCTAAGGGCTCTACGACGGAGGCAGCCAACTTGCTTGTTGTGCCACATTTTGGAGCCCAAAATCTAACGTTTTCATCAGTTTCAGGCCACTTTTCTTCTTTTGCTCTGTTTTTTCGTCCCGGATCATACGTCGTGAGCTGTTAAAAGGACGACAACCTTACTCGCAGGACATTAGGGTGCCTACAACACGTCGATATCACGTCCTGCTAGCATGCTGCGTTGTTGAAGCGGATGGGCTACCGTTAAGCCCATAGGGCCTTTTGAATTGGCCATCTCTTTAGGCTGGGACTATGAACCGTTAACACATAAAAGAATTATGCCCTCAACATGACGGGTGCGATCATACCAGCATTAATGCACCGGATCCCATCAGAACTCCGAAGTTAAGCGTGCTTGGGCGAGAGTAGTACTAGGATGGATGACCCCCTGGGAAGTCCTCATGTTGCACCCTCTTTTCAATTTTTTTGCCCTGGTTAGGGTTGCCAAGATAATTTATCCACCAAATTTCTATTAACGAATCCCACGGAACATTGGGCAAGACAACTTCGCTTCACGTGGAGGCTGGGCCTGAAAACCGAGGGCGTAGGGCTTATGACCAGGTCTCCGTCGCTCCGGTGCCCATAACTTTTCATCCGTAAGGAGTTACGCGACGCACAGCATACCGTTGCAAAGCTCTCTAAGTGCTCTACAACGGAGGCAGCTAACCTGCTCGCTGTGCCCATATTTGGAGCCCATAATTGAACGTTTTCATCAGTTTCAGAACACTTTTCTTCATTTGCTCTGTTTTTTCATCCCGGATCGTAAGTCGTGAGCTGTTAAAAAGACGACAACCATACTCGCGGGAAACTAGAGGGCCCTACATTGAGTCGATATCATGTCTTGCGGGGATGCTGAGTTGTTGAAGCGGATGGGTTGTCATTAAGCCCATTGGGCCTTTTGAATGGGCCATCTCTCTAGGCTGGGACTGTGAACCATTAACACATAAAGGAATTGTGCCCTCAATATGACAGCTGCGATCATACCAGCACTAATGCACCGGATCCCATCAAAACTCCAAAGTTAAGCGTGCTTTGGCGAGAGAAGTACTAGGATGGGTGCCTCCTTGGGAAGTCCTCGTGTTGCACCCCCCTTTTCAATTTTTTTTGCCCCGGTTTGGGTTTCCAAGATACTTTATCCACCACATTTCTATTATCGAATCCCACGGCACTTTGGGCAAGACAACTTCGCTTCACGTGGAGGCTGGGCCGGCAAACCGAGGGCGTAGGGCTTGTGACCAGGTCTTCGTCGCTCCGGTGCCAATAACTTTTGATCCGTAAGGAGTTACGCGGCGCACATCATACTGTTGTAATGCTCTCTGAGAGCTCTACGACGGGGGAAGGGAACATGCTCTTTGTGCCCCTTTTTAGAGCCCAAAATCGATCATTTTCATCAGTTTCAGGCCACTTTTCTTTTTTTGCTCTATTTTTTCATCCTAGATCGTACGTCGTGAGCTGTTAAAAGGACGACAACCTTACTCGTGGGATATTAGAGGGCCTTACAAAGCATCGATATCACGTCTTGCAGAGATGCTGCGTTGTTAAAGCGGATGGGTTATCGTAAAGCCCATTGGGCCTTTTGAATTGGCCATCTCTCTAGGCTGAGACTGTGAACCGTTAACACATAAAAGAATTGTGCCCTCAACATGACGGGTGCGATCATACCAGCAATAATGCACCGGATCCCATCAGAACTCCGAAGTTAAGCGTGCTTGGGCGAGAGTAATACCAGGATGGGTGACCCCTTGGGAAGACCTCGTGTTGCACCCTCTTTTCCATTTTTTTTCCCAGGTTAGGGTTGCCAAGATACTTTATCCACCAAATTTTTATTACCGAATCCCACGGAACATTGGGCAAGACAACTTCACTTAACGTATAGGCTGGGCCCGCAAACTGAGGGCGTAGGGCTTGTGACCAGGTCTCCGCCGCTCCAGTGCCCATAACTTTAGATCCGTAAGGAGTTGTACGACGCACAGCATACCGTTGCAAAGCTCTCTGAGAGCACTACGACGAGGCAGCTAGCTTGCTCGCTGTGCCCATTTTTGGAGCCCAAAACTAAATGTTTTCATCAGTTTCATGCCACTTTTCTTCCTTTGCTCTATTTTTTCATCCCGGATCGTACGTCGTGAGCTGTTAAAAGGACGAAAACCTTACTTGCAGGACATTTGGGGGCCCTACAATGTGTCGATATCACGTCTTGCTAGCATTCGGCGTTGTTGAAGCAGATGGGTTATCATTAAGCCCATTGGGCCTTTTGAATTGGCCATCTCTCTAAGCTGCGACTGTGAACCATTAACACATAAAGGAATTGTGCCCTCAACATGACGGGTGTGATCATACCAACACTAATTCACCGGATCCCATCAAAACTCCGAAGTTAAGCGTGCTTGGGTGAGAGTAGTACAAGGATGGGTGACCCCCTACGAAGTCCTCGTGTTGCGCCTCCCTTTCAATTTTTTTTGCCCTAGTTAAGGTTACCAAGATACTTTATCACCAAAATTTCTATTACCGAATCCCACGGAACATTGGGCAAGACAACTTCGCTTCACGTAGAGGCTGGGCCCGCAAACCGAGGCATAGGGCTTGTGACCAAGTCTCCGTCGCTCCAGTGCCCATTACTTTTGATCCGTAAATAGTTACGCGGCGTACAGCATACCGTTGCAAAGCTCTGTGAGAGCTCTACAACAGAGGCAGCCAGCTTGCTCGTTGTGCCTATTTTTGGAGCCCAAAATCGGACGTTTTTATTAGTTTCAGGCCACTTTTCTTCATTTGCTCTGTTTTTTCCTCCCGGATAGTAAGTCGTAAGTTGTTAAAAGGATGACAACCTTAATCGCGGGACATTAGAGGGCCCTACAATGCGTCGATATCATCTCTTGCAAGGATGCTGCATTGTTGAAGATGATGGGTTATCGTTAAGCCCATTGGGCCTTTTGAATGGGCTATCTCTCTAGGTTGGGACTGTGAACCGTTAACAAATAAAGGAATTGCGCCCTCAACATGACGGTTGCGATCAAACCAACACTAATGCACCGGATCCCATTAGAACTCCGAAGTTAAGCATGATTGGGCTAGAGTAGTACTAGGATGGGTGACCCCCTGGGAAGTCCTCGTGTTTCACCCCTTTTTCATTTTTTTTTCCCTGGTTAGTGTTGCCAAGATACTTTATCCACCAAATTTCTATGATCGAACCCCACGGAGCATTGGGCAAGATAGCTTCGCTTTACGTAGAGGCTGGGCCCGCAAACCAAGGGCGTAGGGCTTGTGACTAGGTCTCCGTCGCTCTGGTGCCCATAACTTTTGATCCGTAAGGAGTTATGCGGTGTACAGCATACCGTTGCAAAGCTCTCCGAGAACTCTACGACGGGGGCAGCCAGCTTGCTCGCTGTGCCTATTTTTGGAGTCCAAAATTGAACGTTTTCATCAGTTTCAGGCAACTTTTATTCTTTTGCTCTATTTTTTCATCCCGGATCGTACGTTGTAAGCAGCTAAAAGGATGACAAACTTACTCGCGGGGCAATAGGGCGCCCTACAACGCGTCGATATCACGTCTTGCTAGGATGCTGCGTTGTTGAAGCGGATGCGTTATTGTTAATCCCATTGGGCCTTTTCAATTGGCCATCTCTCTAGGCTAGGACTGTGAACCGTTAACATATAAAAGAATTGTGCCCTCAACATGATGGGTGCAATCAAACCAGCACTAATGCACCGGATCCCATCAGAACTCTGAAGTTAAGCGTGCTTGGGCGAAAGTAGTACTAGGATAGGTGACCCCCTCGGAAGTCCTCGTGTTGCAGCCCGCTTTTCAATTTTTTTTGCTCCGGTTTGGGATGCCAAGATACCTTATCCACCCCATTTCTATTATCGAATCCCACGGCACCTTGGGCAAGAAAACTTCACTTCACGTGGAGGCTGGGCCCACAAACTGAGGGCGTAGGGCTTGTCACTAGGTCTCCGTTGCTCCGGTGCCCATAACTTTTGATCCGTAAGGAGTCACGCGGCGCACAGCATAACGTAGCAAAGCTCTCCGACAGCTCTACGATTGGGGCACGAGCTTGCTGGCTGTGCACGTTTTTGGAGCCCAAAATGGAGCGTTTTGTCAATTTCAGGCCACTTTTCTTCTTTTGCTCTATTTTTTCATCCCGGATCGTACGTCGTGAGCTGTTAAAAGGACGACAACCTTACTTGCAGGACATTAGGGGGCCCTACAACGCGTCGATATCACGTCATGCTAGGATGCAGCGTTGTTGAAGCGGATGGGTTATCGTTAAGCCCATTGGGCCTTTTGAATTAGCCATCTATCTAGGCTGGGACTGTGAACCGTTAACACATAAAGGAATTGTGCCCTCAACATGAGGGGTGCGATCATACCAGCACTATTGCATAGGATCCCATCAGAAGTCCAAAGTTAAGCGTGTTTGGGCGAGAGTAGTACTAGGATGGGTTGCCACGATACTTTATCCACCATATTTCTACTATCGAATCCCACGAAACCTTGGGCAAGGCAACTTCACTTCACGTGGAGGCTGGGCCCGCAAACCGAGGGCGTAGGGCTTCTGACTAGGTTTTCGTCGTTCCGGTGCCCATAACTTTTGATCCGTAAAGAGTTACACGGCGCACAGCATACCGTTGCAAAGCTCTCCGACAGCTCTATGTAAAAGGCAGCGAGCTTTCCTGCTGCGCTTTTTTTGGAGTCCAAAATCGAACATTTTCATCCGTTTCAGGCCACTTTGCTTCATTTGCTCTATTTTTTCGTCCCGGATCGTACGTCGTGAGCTGTTAAAAGGACGACAACCTTACTCGCAGAAAATTAAGGGGCCCTACAATGCGTTGATATCACGTCTTACGAGGATGCTAAGTTGTTGAAACGGATGGGTTATCGTTAAGCCTATTGGGCCTTCTGAATTGGACATCTCTCTAGGCCGGGACTGTGAACCATTAACAAATAATGGAATTGTGCCCTCAACATGACGGGTGCGATCATACCCGCATTATTGCACCGGATCCCATCAGAACTCTGAAGTTTAGCGTGCTTGGGCGATAGTAGTACTAGGATGGGTGACCCCCTGGGAAGTCCTCGTGTTGCACCCCCTTTTCAATTTTTTTTGCCCTGGTTAGGGTTGCCAAGATACTTTATCCACCAAATTTCTATTATCGAATCCCAAGGAACATTGGGCAAGACAACTTCGTTTCACGTAGAGGCTGGGCCAGCAAACCGAGGGCGTAGGGCTTGTGACCAGGTCTCCGTCGCTCCGGTGCCCATATCTTTTGATCCGTAAGGAGTTATGCGGTGCACAGCATACTGTTGCAAAGCTCTCTGAGAGCTCTACGACGGAGGCAGCTAGCCTGCTCGATGTGACCCTTTTTTGGAGCCCATAATTAAACGTTTTCTTCAGTTCCAGGCCACTTTTCTTCATTTGCTCTATTTTTTCATCCCGGATCGTACGTCGTGAGCTGTTAAAAGGACGAAAACCTTACTCCTGGGACATTAAAGGGCCCTACAATGCATCGATATCACGTCTTACGAGGATGCTGCGTTGTTGAAGCGGATGGGTTGTTGTTAAGCCCATTGGGCCTTTTGAATGTGCCATCTCTCTAGGCTGGGACTATGAACCGTTAACAAATAAAGGAATTGTGCCCTCAACTTGATAGGTGCGATCCTGCCAGCGCTAATGCTTCGGATCGCATCAGAACTCCGAAGTTAAGCTTGCTTGGGCGAGAGTAGTACTAGGATAGGTGACCCCCTGGGAACTCCTCGTATTGCACCCAATTTTCAATTTTTTTTGCCCTGGCTAGTGTTGCCAAGATACTTTATCCACCAAAGTTCTATTATCGAATCCCACAGAATATTTGGCAAGACAACTTCGCTTCACGTAGAGGCTGGGCCCGCAAACCGAGGGCGTAGGGCTTGTGACCAGGTCTCCGTCGCTCTGGTGCCCATAACTTTTGATCCGTAAGGAGTCACGCGACGCAAAGCATTCCGTTGTAATGCTCTCTGAGAGCTCTACGATGGGTGCAGCCATTTTGCTAGCTATGCCACTTTTTAGAGCCTAAAATCGAGTGTTTTCATCTGTTTCAGGCCATTTTTCTTCTTTTGCTCTGTTTTTTCATCGCGGATCGTACGTCGTGATCTGTTAAAAGGACGACAACCTTACTCGTGGGACATTAGGGGGCCCTACAACGTGTCTATATCACGTCTTGCTAGGATGCTGCGTTGTTGATGCAGATGGGTTATCGTTAAGCCCATTGGGCCTTTTCAATTGGCCATCTCTCTAGGCTGGGACTGTGAACCGTTAACACATAAAAGAATTGTGCCCTCAACATGACGGGTGCGATCATACCAGCACTAATGCACCGGATCCCATCAGAACTCCAAAGTTAAGCGTGCTTGGTCGAGAGTAGTACTAGGATGGGTGACCCCCTGGGAAGTCCTCGTGTTGCACCCTCTTTTCAATTTTTTTTGCCCTGGTTAGGGTTGCCAAGATACTTTATCCACCAAATCTTTTTTACCGAATCCCACGGAACATTGGGCAAGACAACTTCACTTCACGGATAGGCTGGGCCCGCAAACCGAGGGCGTAGGGCTTGTGGCCAAGTCTCCGTCGCTCTGGTGCCCATAACTTTAGATCCGTAAGGAGTTACGCGGCGCACAGCATACCGTTGCAAAGCTCTCTGAGAGCACTACATTGAGGGTAGCTAGCTTGCGCACTATGCCTATTTTTGGAGACCAAATTTGAACGTTTTCATCAGTTTCAGGCCACTTTTCTTCCTTTGCTCTATTTTTTCATCCCGGATCGTACGTCGTGAGCTGTTAAAAAGACAACAACCTTATTCGTTGGGCATTAAGAGGCCCTACAACACGTCGATATCACGTCTTGCTAGGATGCTGCGTTGAAGCGAATGGGTTATCATTATGCCCATTGGGCCTTTTCAATTGGCCAACTCTCTAGGCTGGGATTGTGAACCGTTAACACATGAAGGAATTATGCCCTCAACATGACGGGTGCGATCATACCAGCACTAATGCACCGGATCCCATCAGAACTCCGAAGTAAAGCGTGCTTGGGTGAGAGTAGTACTAGAATGGGTGACCCCCTGGGAAGTCCCCGTGTCGCAACCCATTTTCAATTTTTTTTGCCCTGGTTAAGGTTGCCAAGATACTTTATCCCCAAAATTTCTATTACCGAATCCCACGGAATATTGGGCAAGACAACTTCGCTTCACGTAGAGGCTGGGCCCGCAAACCGAGGCGTAGGGCTTGTGACCAAGTCTCCGTCGCTCCGATGCCCATTACTTTTGATCCGTAAGGAGTTACGTGGCACACAGCATACCGTTGCAAAGCACTCAAACAGCTCTACGAAGGGGGCAGCGAGCATGCTCGCTGTGCCCTTTTTGGAGCCCAAAATCGAATGTTTTCATCCATTTCAGGCCACTTTTCTTCTTTTGCTCTTTTTTTTTGTTGCAGATCGTACGTCGTGAGCTGTAAAAAGGCCGACAACCATACTCGCTGGACATTAGGGGCCCTACAACGCGTCGATATCATGTCTTTCAAGGATGCTGCATTGTTAAAGCGAATGGGTTGTCGTTAAGCCCATTGGGCCTTCTGAATTGGCCATCTCCCTAGGCTGGGACTGTGAACTGTTAACAAATAAAGGAATTGTGCCCTCAACATGACGGGTGCGATCATACCAGCACTAATGCACCGGATCCCATTAGAACTCCGAAGTTAATTGAGCTTGGGCGAGAGTAGTACTAGGATAGGTGCCCCCCTGGGAAGTCCTCGTGTTGTACCACCTTTTCAATTTTTTTTGCCCTGGTTAGGGTTGCCAAGATACTTTATCCACCAAATTTCTATTATCGAATCACACGGAACTTTGGCTAAGATAACTTCGCTTCACGTAGAGGCTGGGCTCGCAAACCGAGGGTGTAGGGCTTGTGACCAGGTCTCCGTCACTCCGGTGCCCATAACTTTTGATCTGTAAGGATTTACGCGGCGCACAACATACCGTTGCAAAGCTCTCTGAGAGCTCTACAACGGAGATAGCCAGCTTGCTCGCTGTGCCCATTTTTGGAGCCCAAAATTGGACGTTTTCATCAGTTTCAGGCCACTTTTCTTTATTTGCTCTGTTTTTTCGTCCCGGATCATACGTCGTGAGCTGTTAAAAGGACGACAACCTTAGTCACGGAATATTAGAGGGCCCTACAGTGCGTCGATATCACGTCTTGAGAGGATACTACATTGTTGAAGTGGATGGGTTGTTGTTAAGCCCATTGGGCCTTTTGAATTGGCGATCTCTCTAGGCTGGGACTGTGAACCGTTAACAAATAAAGGAATTGTGCCCTCAACATGACGGGTGCAATCATACCAGCACTAATGCACCGGATCCCATCAGAACTTCGAAGTTATGCGTGCTTGGACGAGAGTAGTAATAGGATAGGTGACCCCATGGGAAGCCCTCGTGTTGTACCCCCTTTTCAATTTTTTTTGCCCTGGTTAGGGTTGCCAAGATACTTTATCCACCAAATTACTATTACCGAACCCCACGGAACATTGGGCAAAACAACTTCGCTTTACGTAGAGGCTGGGCCCGCAAACTGAGGGCGTAGGGCTTATGACTAGGTCTCCGTCGCTCTGGTGCCCATAACTTTTGATCCGTAAGGAGTTACGCGGTGCACATCATACCGTCGCAAAGCTCTTTGAGATCTCTACGATGGGGGCAGCCATCTTGCTCGGTGTGCCTATTTTTGGAGCCCAAAATCGAACGTTTTCATCAGTTTCAGGCCACTTTTCTTCTTTTGCTCTATTTTTCCATCCTGGATCATACGCCGTGAGCTATTAAAAGGACGACAACCTTACTTGCGCGGCATTAGAGGGCCCTACAACTCTCGATATCACGTCTTGCTAGGATGCTGCGTTATTGAAGTGGATGCGTTATCGTTAATGCCACTGGGCCTTTTGAATTGGCTATCTCTCTAGGCTGGGACTGTGAACCGTTAACAAATAAAGGAATTGTGCCCTTAACAAGATGGGTGTGATCGTACCAGCACTAATGCATCGGATCCCATAAGAACTCCGAAGTTAAGCGTGCTTGGGCGAGTGTAGTACTAGGATGGTTGACCCCTTGGGAAGTCCTCGTGTTGTACCCCCTTTTCAATTTTTTTTGCCCTGGCTAGGGTTGCCAAAATACTTTATCCACCAAATTTCTCTTATCAAATCCCATGGAACATTGGGCAAGACAACTTCGCTTCACGTTGAGGCTGGGCCTGCGAACCAAGGGCGTAGAGCTTGTGACTAGGCCTCCGTCGCTCCGGTGCCCATAACTTTTGATCCGTAAGGAGTTACGCGGTGCACAGCAGACCGTTGCAAAAGCTCTCTGAGAGCTCTACGACGGAGGTGGCCAGCTTGCTTGTTGTGCCTGTTTGTGGAGCCCAAAATTGAACATTTTCATTAGTTTCAGGCCAATTTTCTTCATTTGCTCTGTTTTTCCGTCCCAGATCGTAGGTCGTGAGGAGTTAAATGGACGACAACCATACTCACTGGACATTAGGGGGCCCTACAACGAGTAGATATCACGTCTTGCGAGGATGCTGCGTTGTTGAAGTGGATGGGTTGTCGTTAAGCCCATTGGGCCTTTTGAATGGGCCATCTCTCTGGACTTGAACTGTGAACCGTTAACAAATAAAGGAATTGTGCCCTCAACATGACGGGTGCGATCATACCAGTACTAATGAACCAGTCCAGATAAAAACTCCAAAGTTAAGCGTGCTTGGGCGAGAGTAGTACTAGGATGGGTGACCCCCTGGGAAGTCCTTGTGTTGCAGCCCCCTTTTCAATTTTTTTTGCTCCGGTTTGGGTTGCCAAGATACTTTATCCACCACATTTCTATTATCGAATCCCACGGCACCTTGGTCAAGACAACTTCCCTTCACGTGGAAGTTGGGCCCACAAACCGAGGGCGTAGGGCTTGTGACCAGGTCTCCGTCGCTCCGTTGCCAATAACTTTTGATCCGTAAGGAGATACGCCGCGCACAGCATACCGTTGCAAAGCTCTCTGACAGCTCTACGAAGGGGGCAGCGAGTATGCTCGCTGTGCCCTTTTTGGAGGCCAAAATTGAACATTTTCATCAGTTTCAGGCCAATTTTCTTCTTTTGCGCTATTTTTTCATCCCGGATCGTAAGTCGTGAGCCGTTAAAAGGATGACAACCTTACTCGTCGGACAATAGAGGGCCCTACAATGCGTCAAAATCACGTCTTGCGAGGATGTTGCGTTGTTAAAGCGGATGGGTTGTCGTTAAGCCCATTGTGCCTTTTGAATGGGCTATCTCTCTGGGCTGGGACTGTGAACCGTTAACAAATAAAGGAATTGTGCCCTCAACATGACGAGTGTGACCCTACCATTACTAATGCACCGGATCCCATCAGGACTACGAAATTAAGCGTGCTTGGGCGAGAGTAGTACTAGGATGGGTGACCCCCTAGAAAGTCCTCGTGTTGCAACCCCTTTTCAATTTTTTTTGCCCTGGTTAGGGTTGCCAAGATACTTTATCCACCAAATTTCTATTATTGAATCCCACAGAACATTGGGCAGGACAACTTTGCTTCACGTAGTGGCTGGGCCCGCAAACCGAGGGTGTAGGTCCTGTGACCAGGTCTTCGTCGCTCCAGTGCCCATAACTTTTGATCCGTAAGGAGTTACACGGCGCACAACCTACCGTTGTAATGCTCTCTGAGGGCTCTATGACAGAGGCAAACAGCTTGCTCGCTATGCCACATTTTGGAGCCCAAAATCTAACGTTTTCATCAGTTTCAGGCCACTTTTCTTCTTTTGCTCTGTTTTTTCGTCCCGGATCATACGTCGTGAGCTGTTAAAAGGACGACAACCTTACTCGCAGGACATTAGGGTGCCTACAACACGTCGATATCACGTCCTGCTAGCATGCTGCGTTGTTGAAGCGGATGGGCTACCGTTAAGCCCATAGGGCCTTTTGAATTGGCCATCTCTTTAGGCTGGGACTATGAACCGTTAACACATAAAAGAATTATGCCCTCAACATGACGGGTGCGATCATACCAGCATTAATGCACCGGATCCCATCAGAACTCCGAAGTTAAGCGTGTTTAGGCGAGTGTAGTACTAGGTTGGGTGACCCCCTGGGAAGTCCTCGTGTTGCACCCCCTTATCAATTTTTTTTGCCCTGGTTAAGGTTGCCAAGATACTTTATCCACCAAATTTCTATGATCGAACCCCACGGAACATTAGGCAAGATAACTTCGCTTTACGTAGAGGCTGGGCCACAAACCGAGGGCGTAGGGCTTGTGACTAGGTCTCCGTCGCTCTGGTGCCCATAACTTTTGATCCATAAGGAGTTATGCGGTGTACAGCATACCGTTGCAAAGCTCTCCGATAGCTCTATGACGGGGGCTGCCAGCTTGCTCGCTGTGCCTATTTTTGTATTCCAAAATCGAACGTTTTCATCAGTTTCAGGCCATTTTTCTTCTTTTGCTCTGTTTTTTCATCCTGGATCGTACGTCGTGAGCTGTTAAAAGGACGACAACCTTACTCGCGGGTCAATAGGGGGCCCTACAACTTGTCAATATTACATCTTGCTAGGATGCTGCGTTGTTGAAGCGGATGCGTTATCGTTAATCCCATTGGGCCTTTTCAATTGGCCATCTCTCTAAGCTAGGACTGTGAACCGTTAACATATAAAAGAATTGTGCCCTCGACATGATGGGTGCAATCATACCAGCACTAATGCAACGGATCCTATCAGAACTCTGAAGTTAAGCGTGCTTGGGTAAAAGTAGTACTAGGATAGGTGACCCCCTCGGAAGTCCTCGTGTTGCAGCCCTCTTTTCAATTTTTTTTGCTCTGGTTTGGGATGCCAAGATACTTTATCCACCACATTTCTATTATCGAATCCCACGACACCTTGGGCAAGCAAACTTCACTTCACGTGGAGGCTGGGCCCGCAAACCGAAGGCGTAGGGCTTGTGACCAGGTCTCCGTCGCTCCAGTGCCCTTAACTGTTGATCCGTAAGGAGTCACGCGGCTCACAGCATACCGTAGCAAAGCTCTCCGACAGCTCTACGAAGGGGGCACGAGCTTGCACGCTTTGCCCATTTTTGGAGCCCAAAATCGAATGTTTTCATCAATTTCAGGCCACTTTTCTTCTTTTGCTCTATTTTTTCATCCCGGATCGTACGTCGTGAGCTGTTAAAAGGACGACAACCTTACTTGCAGGACATTAGGGGGCCCTACAACGCGTCGATATCACGTCATGCTAGGATGCAGCGTTGTTGAAGCGGATGGGTTATCGTTAAGCCCATTGGGCCTTTTGAATTGGCCATCTCTCTTGGCTAGGACTGTGAACCATTAACACATAAAGGAATTGTGCCCTCAACATGACGGGTGCGATCATACCAGCACTATTGCATAGGATCCCATCAGAAATCCAAAGTTAAGCGTGTTTGGGCGAGAGTAGTACTAGGATGGGTTGCCACGATACTTTATCCACCATATTTCTACTATCGAATCCCACGAAACCTTGGGCAAGGCAACTTCACTTCACGTGGAGGCTGGGCCCGTAAACTGAGGGCGTAGGGCTTCGGACCAGGTTTCCGTCGTTCCGGTGCCCATAACTTTTGATCCGTAAGGAGTTACGCGGCGCACATCATACCGTTGCAAAGCTCTCTGACAGCTCTACGAAAGAGGCAGCGAGCTTGCCTGCTGCGCTTTTTTTGGAGCCCAAAATCGAACATTTCCATCCGTTTCAGGCCACTTTTCTTCATTTGCTCTATTTTTTCATCCCGGATCGTACGTTATGAGCTGTTAAAAGGACGACACCCTTACTCGCAGAACATTAAGGGGCCCTACAACGCGTCAATATCACGTCTTGCGAGGATGCCGCGTTGTTGAAACAGATGGGTTATTGTTAAGCCTATTGGGCCTTCTGAATTGGACATCTCTCTAGGCCGGGACTGTGAACCGTTAACAAATAAAGGACTTGTGCCCTCAACATGACGGGTGCGATCATACCAGTACTAATGCACCGGATCCCATCAGAACTCTGAAGTTAAGCGTGCTTGGGCGATAGTAGTACTAGGATGGGTGACCCCCTGGGAAGTCCTCGTGTTGTACCACCTTTTCAATTTTTTTTGCCCGGGTTAGGGTTGCCAAGATACTTTATCCACCAAATTTCTATTATCGAATCCCATGGAACATTGGGCAAGACAACTTCGTTTCACGTAGAGGCTGGGCCTAAAAACCAAGGGCGTAGGTCTTGTGACCAGGTCTCTATCGCTCTGGTGCCCCTAACTTTTGATCCGTAAGGAGTTACGCGGTGCACAGCATACCGTTGCAAAGCTCTCTGAGAGCTCTACGACGGAGGCAGCTAGCCTGCTTGCTGTGCCCATTTTTGGAGCCCATAATTGAAGGTTTTCTTCAGTTTCAGGTCACTTTTCTTCATTTGCCCTATTTTTTCATCCCGGATCGTACGTCGTGAGCTGTTAAAAGGTTGACAACCATACTCGCGAGACATTAGAAGGCCCTAGAATGCGTCGATATCACGTCTTGCGAGGATGCTGCGTTGTTGAAGCGGATGGGTTGTCGTTAAGCCCATTGGGCCTTTTGAATGGGCCATCTCTCTAGGCTGGGACTGTGAACAGTTAACAAATAAAGGAATTGTGCCCTCAACATGACAGGTGCGATCTTGCCAGCGCTAATGCACCGGATCCCATCAGGACTACGAAATTAAGCGTGCTTGGGCGAGAGTAGTACTAGGATGGGTGACCCCCTAGAAAGTCCTCGTGTTGCAACCCCTTTTCAATTTTTTTTGCCCTAGTTAGGGTTGCCAAGATACTTTATCCACCAAATTTCTATTATCGAATCCCACGGAATATTGGGCAAGACAACTTCGCTTCACGTAGTGGCTGGGCCCGCAAACCGATGGCGTAGAGCCTGTGACCAGGTCTCCGTCGCTCCGATGCCCATAACTTTTGATCCGTAAAGAGTTACGCGGCGCACAGCATACCGTTGTAATACTCTCTGAGAGCTCTATGATGGTGGCAGCCAGTTTGCTCGCTGTGCCCCTTTTTAGAGCCTACAACCGAACGTTTTCATCAGTTTCACTCTATTTTTCTTCTTTTGCTCTGTTTTTTCATCGCGGATCGTATGTCGTGATCTGTTAAAAGGACGACAACCTTACTCACGAGACATTAGGGGGCCCTACAACGCGTCGATATCATGTCTTGCTAGGATGCTACGTTGTTGAAGGGGATGGGTTATCGTTGAGCCCATTGGGCCTTTTGAATTGGCCATCTCTCTATGCTGGGACTGTGAACCGTTAACACATAAAAGAATTGTGTCCTCAACATGACGGGTGCGATCATACCAGCACTAATGAACCGGATCCCATCAGAACTCTGAAGTTAAGCGTGCTTGGGCGAGAGTAGTAATAGGATGGGTGACCCCCTGGGAAGTCCTCGTGTTGCACCCTCTTTTCAATTTTTTTTGCCCTGGTTAGGGTTGCCAAGAGACTTTATCCACCAAATCTTTTTTACCGAATCCCACGGAACAATGAGCAAGACAGCTCCACTTCAGCGAGAGACAGGGCCCGGAAACCGAGGGCGTATGGCTTGTGGCCAAGTCTCCGTCGCTCTGGTGCCCATAACTTTAGATCCGTAAGGAGTTACGCGGCGCACAGCATACCGTTGCAAAGCTCTCTGAGAGCACTACATTGAGGGTAGCTAGCTTGCGCACTATGCCTATTTTTGGAGACCAAATTTGAACGTTTTCATCAGTTTCAGGCCACTTTTCTTCCTTTGCTCTATTTTTTCATCCCGTATCGTACGTCGTGAGCTGTTAAAAAGACGACAACCTTACTCACAGGGCATTAGGGGGCCCTACAACGCGTTGATATCACGTCTTTCAAGGATGCTGCATTGTTGAAGAGGATAGGTTGTCGTTAATCCCATTGGGCCTTTTGAATTGGCTATCTCTCTAGGCTGGGACTGTGAACCGTTAACACATAAAAGAATTGTGCCCTCAACATGATGGGTGCGATCATACCAGTACTAATGCACCGGATCCCATCAGTACTCCGAAGTTAAGCGTGCTTGGGTGAGAGTAGTACTAGAATGGGTGACCTCCTGGGAAGTCCCCGTGTTGCACCCCCTTTTCAATTTTTTTTGCCCTGGTTAAGGTTGCCAAGATACTTTATCCCCAAAATTCCTATTACCGAATCCCACGTAACATTGGGCAAGACAACTTCGCTACAAGTAGAGGCTGGGCCCGCAAACCGAGGTATAGGGCTTGTGACCAGGTCTACGTCGCTCCGGTGCCCATAACTTTTGATCCGTAAGGAGTTACGTGGCGCACAGCATACCATTGCAAAACACTCCGACAATTCTACGAAGGCGGTAGCGAGCATGCTCGCTGTGACCTCTTTGGAGCCAAAAATTGAATGTTTTCATCAGTTTCAAGCCACTTTTCTTCTTTTGCTCTGTTCTTTTGTCGCAGATCGTACGTCGTGAGCTTTTAAAAGGTTGACAACCTTACTCGCGGGACATTAGGGGCCCAACAACGCGTCGATATCACGTCTTTCAAGGATGCTGCATTGTTGAAGTGGATGGGTTGTCGTTAAGCCCATTGGGCCTTCTGAATTAGCCATCTCTCTTGGCTGGGACTGTGAACCGTTAACAAATAAAGGAATTGTGCCCTCAACATGATGGGTACGATCATACTAGCATAAATGCTCCAGATCCCATCAGAACTCCAAAGTTAAGCGAGCTTAGGCGAGAGTAGTACTAGGATGGGTGACCCCCTGGGAAGTCCTCATGTTGCACCCCTTTTTCAATTTTTTTTACCCTGGTTAGGGTTGCCAAGATACTTTATCCACCAAATTTCTATTTTCGAATCCAACGGAACTTTGGGCAAGACAACTTCGCTTCACGTAGAGGCTGGGCCCGCAAACCGAGGGCGTAGGGCATGTGACTAGGTCTCCGTCGCTCCGGTGGCCATAACTTTTGATCCGTAAGGTGTTATATGGCGCACAGCATACCGTTGGAATGCTCTTTCGAGAGCTCTACGACGGAGGTAGCCAGCTTGCTCGCTTTGCCTATTTTTGGAGCCCAAAATTGGACGTTTTCATTCGTTTCAGGCCACTTTTCTTTATTTGCTCTGTCTTTTTGTCCCAGATCGAACGTCGTGAGCAGTTAAAAGGACGACAACCTTACTCGCAGGACATTAGAGGGCTCTAAAATGCGTAGATATCACATCTTGCGAGGATGCTGCGTTGTTAATGATGATGGGTTGTCGTTAAGCCCATTGGGTTTTTTGAATTGACGATCTCTCTAGGCTGGGACTGTGAACCAATAACAAATAAAGGAATTGTGCCCTCAACATGACGGGTGCGATCATACTAGCAATAATGCACTGGATCCCATTAGAACTCCGAAGTTAAGTGTGTTTGGGCGAGAGTAGTACTAGGATGGGTGACCCCCTGGGAAGCCCTCGTGTTGCACCCCCTTTTCAATTTTTTTTGCCCTGGTTAAGGTTGCCAAGATACTTTATCTACCAAATTTCTATTACCGAACCCCACGGAACATTGGGCAAAACAACTTCGCTTTACGTAGAGGCTGGGCCCACAAACCAAGGGCGTAGGGATTGTGACTAGGTCTCCATCGCTCTGGTGCCCATAACTTTTGATCCATAAGGAGTTACGCTGTGCACATCATACCGTCGCAAAGCTCTTTGAGATCTCTACGACGAGGGCTGCTAGCTTGCTCTCTGTGCCTATTTTTGGAGCCCAAAATCGAACGTGTTCATCAGTTTCCGGCCACTTTTCTTCTTTTGCTCTATTTTTTCATCCCGGATCGTACGTCGTGAGCTGTTGAAAGGACGACAACCTTACTCACAGGGCATTAGGGGGCCCTACAACGCGTTGATATCACGTCTTTCAAGGATGCTGCGCTATTGAAATGGATGCGTTATCGTTAATCCCATTGGGCCTTTTGAATTGGCTATCTCTCTAGCCTGGGACTGTGAACCGTTAACACATAAAAGAATTGTGCCCTCAACATGATGGGTGCGATCATACCAGTACTAATGCACCGGATCCCATCAGTACTCCGAAGTTAAGCGTGCTTGGGCGAGAGTAGTACTAGGATGGGTGACCCCCTCCGAAGTCCTCGTGTTGCTGCCCCCTTTTCAATTTTTTTTGCTCCGGTTTGGGTTGACAAGATACTTTATCCACCACATTTCTATTATCGAATCCCACGGCACCTTGGGCAAGACAACTTCGCTTCACGTGGAGGCTGGGCCCACAAACCAATGGCGTAGGGCTTCTGACCAGGTCTCCGTCGCTCCGGTGCCCATAACTTTTGATCCGTAAGGAGTTACGCGGCGCACAGCATACCGTTGCAAAGCTCTCTGACAGCTCTACTATAATACCCGAGCCCGGAATGTGAATTTTCTTTATTTATTATTTTGAAATTTTTATTTCCTTAAATTCTTTGTGAATTAATTGTTAATTTCTCGCCGTCGCAACGTGCATTGCATTTAAGGAGCGATAGCTAGATAACGATTTCCAGTCCTCAACAAATAGTGAAACTAGTATTTAGATGACTTAAATTTTATATTTTAAATGTTGCTAGCTTTAATTGAACTTACCTTAGCTGAAACGGCTTTAAAACGCTCAAAATAGGGGCCTTTGACCAAGTTTTTTTAAGTTGTTGACCTTGACCTTTGACCTTTGACCATTTGACCCTTATATAAACTAAAAACTAAGCAAAATGAAATAAAAACAGCAGCAAAAACCAGCAGCACGCCGTGAGCTCCATTGAAGAAAAAAAAAAAAAAACCTTTCACCTTCCAAACGATCAATCTTCGCGAGAGCTCGTGCGGAGTGGTTTCCGAGGCAACCAACGTTGTTTTCCTAGGGCCTAGGAGTTCCTAAGGTGAGGGAAGCATGTTATTTGCGCATTTATACGTTGTGTTTGCAAACTTTGTCAATTTTTAGATTTATCTATAGATCGTCATTTAAAGCGATTTGATGCTTCTAGAATGTTCCTTAGCACTTGTAGAACATGTATTTATAGCTTTGTAACATTTTCTGCGGTTAAATATTGTGATTGCAACTTGAATTGTGAAATGAATAGTATTTTATGAATAGTAAAACCTTGAAACGTTGAAATTGCGCTGTTATGCTTTCCGTTGAAGTAGAAGCGTGCTAGGTATGCTAGAATGCTAAAATGTGTGGTTTGTTTGGGTTGCGTAGAGGAAAAAATGAGAATTAAGCCTTTGGGAAAGTCGGGGTCGTTTAGGTCGACTTTGGCGTTTTCTCGTTTTGCGTGTTGGCATTGCTTCGGGAAGCCATGGAAGCACTTTTGGTGTGATTATGGCATTGGTTGGGTGTTTGGTTGATGTAGTTGTAGTTCAAACGAGAAAGGGGGAAATCGGGGCTTTGTGCGAGTTCTAGGGTAAAGTAAGGTTTCGGGGTCTTTAGACGTGCCTTATGGTGACCTAGGAGGGTTGGCGAAGTCGGTTTCCAGTACCCGTGGCTCGTTTGGAAATGGTAGTGTTTTGATAGTTGGGGCCGATTTGTGTTTTTGTGTGTTTTCTTGTCTTTATGCTTGTAGAATGCTTAGAATTACTTGAATTACTTGTTTGAGTTGTTTTGGATTGAATTGCTTATCAAATTGCTGCTATTGCGTGCGAGAGTAACCTACTTTGTTATTCTCCCACGTGTGGCTTTATCGCTTGTTTATCGTCTTGTATTTAGTCTTGCATTACATAGTGTCTCGCGCGTGAGTGATTGGCCTCTCTAGGTAGCCTTGGGTTGCCAGTGTTGGTTGCTCTAGCTCTGCTGCTATTCCCTTTCTCGCTTGGGTTGCCTCCCAGGGAGATTTAGGTCGTAGATTGATGGATCCTTCCGGGGTATTCCAAACTGGTGTTATAAGGTGGTTTGGGCCGGCGCGTCATCATTGAATTCGTGTTTGAAAGTTGCTCGTGAAAAGAGTATCGTATCCTTTGAAAGAGTGTTTGCAGCTTTAAATACTTGCCTTGCTTTATTGTTGGCTTTGGTTGTATCTTTATATGAATTGTGTGTATTGCTTTGCTAATTGCATTGCATACTCCTCTCATATCCGTCCTTGAGACCAATTGCCCTCGCTGAGCAATAGTTTTTGCTCATTCCTCTCTATACTATGTTTTTACAGGAGTAGTTGAGGCAGACCCTCTCGAGGTAATTGAGGAGGAGGAGCAGGTGGAGGTGTTTCCGTGATAGCACTTCTCTGCTTTGCTGGTGGTTGGTTACCAGTTTTGTGCAAACCTTGTTTGTTATGTATATTGCGTGAAGGACGCTTAATTTTGAAGCTTGTAGCCTTGTATGTATTTTCCTATTTTGAGACCTTTAATGGTCTTATGTTGTAATGGATTAAGGTTTGTAATGTTGTAACTTGTACTCTGAGGACTAGTGAAGAAATGCATGCTAATGGCTAATGGTTTAGTGGCATAAGTACTTGGGTAGTATGCATAGCATTTTTGGTTTGGAAAGTTGGATAATAAGGAATGTATGTTTTATAGAAAGTTGGCTTGTTTCGATTATTTTATGGCTTTCGCAAGTATTATATTGTTTTTAGGGTTTTCGGATCATCCGCGGTACAGAGGACACTACGTCCGTGTGTCGGGTCCGGGCTTGGCCTTTTGCGGAGTCGGGTCGGGACGTGACATCTTTAGGTGGTATCAGAGCATGATAGTCTTGCATGAGCCGAGATATGATTGTCGGTCTGTGGGGTAAAGGTCTAAAATGCTAAAGTGTTTATGAATGATTGCTAAGTGAAAAGAAAATGTTCTAGCATGACTTTGTGAACTTGGAATGTTTATGTGTTTAAGTGAAATAGTTTGGCAAGTTAAACTTGTCTTATGTGAATTGTGTGATAGAATATTGGATTGTTATTGACTTGAGTGTTATCTAATCTTATGTGTTATATTTCTATCTATAAACTGCTTTTAAATGTTGCCAGTTATTGTGAGTTGCTACTATGCCGCCACGTCGTGGTACTCAAGGTATAGGATCAGATGAAGAGGCAGCAGAACAGGGTCAGCAGCCGTTGCCTGAGCAGTTTATGGCTACCATGACTACTGCAGTAGACCGGATCACACATGTACTACGTGAGCAGAGGCAGGACCGGATTAATCCCCAGGGTAATCAAGCTAATCCTGGTGGACAGGGGTACAGAGTTGAGAATAACCAGCTAGAGAAATTTTTGAGGCACGAGCTGGGGAAGTTCTTCGGAGAGCCTGATGATGAGGCAGCCGAGAGATGGATTAATCATGTCGAGAAAATTTTCACTGCTTTGAGGTATACTGAGCAGGCAAGAATAGGTTATGCATTATTTTTATTTGAGGGTGATGCAGAGCAGTAGTGGAATACTGTTAGGCTGAGGTGGGATTGTGAGGATGTTCCACATTTATGGGATGATTTCGTAAGTGAGTTCCGGGACAAATATATTCCCGAGATGGCTATGGAGAGACGGGAAGATGAGTTTGTGGCCCTGAAGCAGGGAAATATGACTGTTGCACAGTACGAGGCTAGGTTTGTTAGCCTGTCAAGGTATATGCCCGAGTTGGTACGGCCAGCTAGGAGGATGATACATAGGTTTGTCCGTGGGTTGAGAATGGACATACAGTTGCATTTGACTGGACAGACCTACACTACTTTTCCCGAGGCATTTCAGGCAGCCTCGAAGTTTGAGAAACGGAAGGCTGAGATGTTAGCCGAGAGCAGTCAGCCGAGTAAGAAGCAATATTTGGGCCAGAGTAGCCAGAGTCAGCCGAGGCAGTTTCAGGCTTCTGCACAGGGTCCTCAGCAGCGTCCGTATCGGCCACAGCAGCAGATTCAGGCTAGGCCAGCTGTGACTAGACCTCAGCAGGGAGCTACAGTTCCTACCCCTGCCAGAGCCCCAGCACCTACAGGAAACACTGCGGTTAGGCAAAATCAGCAGTGTGATTATTGTAATCGACCAAGGCATATTGAGGCTAACTGTTGGAGGAAGAGTGGTAAATGTACGGGTTGTGGCGGTGATGATCATAGGGTGAGAGATTGCCCTAAGTATAATAATGTTCAGGGCCGTGGTGGAGGCCGAGGTGTTCAGAACAGGGCTGCAGGTGCACGACCAGCACAGAGAGTACAGGCTAGGGTCTTTGCACTGGATGCAGAAGAGCTGCCCGATAATACAGCTATAGTGGAAGGTACCCTTCTTCTCAATACTCAGCCAGTTAAAGTTTTGATTGATCCTGGAGCTACACATTCGTTTATAACTCCTGCATGTGCACGATCTTTGAATGTTTGCATTGATAATTTGCCTCATGAAGTTGAAGTTAGTACTCCTTTGGGTGCAAAATTTGTTGCTGAGTCTATTTGCAAATCTTGTGATATATGTATAGAGAACCGTAAATTTCCTGCTGATTTAATTATATTACCATTCCGTGACTTTGAAATCATTTTGGGAATGGACTGGTTGGGAAAGTATTATGCTCAGTTGGATTGTAGAACACAGATCGTTTATCTTAAGGTTCCTGACCTACCGATACTAGAGATTGTTGGGAACTACAGGGCTGCCCGCATTCCACTTTTATCAGCGATCAAGACTTCTAAGTTGTTGAATAGGGGTTGTGAAGCCTACTTAGCCTATTTGATCAATCAGCCTGCTGATAAGTTGAGTTTGAATGAAGTTCCGATTGTTAGAGACTTCCCTGGTGTATTTCCCCAGGAATTACCGGGTGTACCACCGGATAGGGTGATTGAGTTCGTGATTGACCTTGTGCCAGGCACTGCACCTATTTCTAGGAGTCCTTATAGAATGGCATCGGCTGAACTTCAGGAGTTAAAAATTCAGCTTCAGAACTTACTTGAGAAAGGGTTTATACAACCTAGTTCTTCGCCGTGGGGCGCACCTGTGTTGTATGTGAGAAAGAAAGATGGCACGCTGCGGTTATGCATTGATTACAAGGGACTTAATCAAGTCACGATTAAGAATAAATACCCCTTGCCGTTGATTGAAGAATTGTTTGACCAGATGCAGGGTGCGAATGTTTACTCCAAATTTGACTTGAGGTAGGGTTACTATCAACTTAGAATTCGGAGTGACGATATATCAAAGACGGCATTCATGACTAGATATGGCCACTATGAATTTGTTGTTTTGGCGTTTGGATTGACGAATGCACCAGCCGCATTCATGGACTTGATGCAGAGGGTTTTTCGGCCTTACCTTGATCAGTTTGTCGTGATCTTTATTGACGACATTTTAGTGTATTCGAAGAACGAGGCTGAACATGAGCAACACTTGAAGATTGTGCTTCAGACTTTGCAGGAAAACAAGCTTTTTGCTAAATTCAGCAAGTGTGAGTTCTGGTTGAACCAGATATCTTTTCTAGGCCATATCATTTCAGATCGAGGAATTTCAGTGGACCCAGCTAAGATTGAAGTTGTTTCAGCTTGGAAGAGACCTGAGACGGTACCAGAGATTCGGAGTTTTCTTGGATTGGCAGGTTACTATCGGAGATTTGTTAAAGACTTTTCTAAAATTTTTGGACCTTTGAGCCAGTTGACTCGGAAGAAAGTTGCTTACAACTGGGATGCTAAATGTGAATCTAGTTTCCAAGAATTGAAGAAGAGACTAACTACAGCTCCTATACTAGCTTTACCTGAGGGAACAGAGAACTTCGTTGTCTACAGTGATGCATCTAAAGAAGGATTGGGCTGTGTTTTAATGCAGAATGGTAAGGTGATTGCCTATGCTTCTAGGAAATTGAAACCTTATGAAGTCAATTACCCTACACATGATCTTGAGTTAGCTGCAGTTGTGTTTGCATTGAAGAAGTGGCGTCATTACTTGTGGGGTTGCAGATTTGAAATATTTACTGACCACAAGAGTCTCAAGTATTTGTTTTCACAGAAGGATCTAAATATGAGGCAGCGGAGATGGCTAGAGCTATTGGGTGGTTATAACTGTTCTATTAACTATGTGCCAGGTAAGGCAAATGTTGTTGCTGATGCTTTGAGCCGAAAGGCTACTGTTGCAAGCTTGATTATCAAGGACTGGGAGACTTTGGAAGAAATTTGTTCATGGAAACCAGAAGCTACAGAGGTAGGGATTTGGTTTGCTAGTTTACAGATTCAGTCAGGGTTGCTAGCACAGATCAGAGAGACTCAGAAGACTGATTCTCATATCTTGAAGATCCAAGAGAAAGCTAAAGGGGGAGAGTCGGAGTTTAAATTACATGCAGATGGCATTTTCAGATTTAGGGATAGAGTATGTGTTCCTGATGATCCGACTTTGAAGAATGAGATCCTGTCTGAGGCACATAATTCGAGGTATACGATTCACTCGGGCAGTACTAAGATGTATAGAGATTTGAAGCAACACTTCTAGTGGAACAATATGAAGAGGGAGATTGCTGGGTATATATCCAGATGTTTGACTTGTCAGAGGGTTAAAGTTGAACATCAGAGGCCAGCCGGACTTCTACAGCCGTTATCGATTCCGCAGTGGAAGTGGGTACATATTACAATGGACCTTGTGACCGATCTTCTTAGATCTCCGAGAGGATGTGATTCTGTTTGGGTTGTTGTGGACCGCTTGACTAAAGTTACACATTTTATTCCCGTAAACAAACAGGATAGTCTTGATAAGCTAGCTGAATTGTATGTTGCTAATATTGTGAGATTGCATGGTGTGCCACAGAGTATAGTGTCAGATAGGGATCCCATATTCAGATCTCCTTTTTGGCAGAAGTTGCAAGAGGCCATGGGAACTAAGTTGAGCTTCAGTACTGCATATCATCCGCAAACTGATGGCCAGTCTGAGAGAACCATCAGGATCTTGGAAGACATGCTTCGGGCATGTGTGCTTGACTTTGGGAAGAATTGGGAGATGTTTTTGCCATTAGCGGAGTTCGCCTACAACAATAGTTATCAATCTACTGTAGGTATGGCTCCCTACGAGGTGTTGTATGGTCGTAAATGCAGATCCCCATTATATTGGGAAGAGGTTGGAGAGATGAGAACAGTTGATCCGACTGTGTTACCTGAGATGATTAAGATGGTAGATAATGTTCACCTTATTCGCCAGCGTATGCTTACAGCTCAGAGTCGTCAGAAGAGTTATGCAGATAAGCACCGTCGGGATCTTAAGTTTGATTTGGGAGATTGGGTGTTTCTTAAGATTTCTCCACGGAAGGGATTGAGTCGGCACGGTAAGAGTGGGGAGCTTAGTCCCAGGTATGTGGGTCCGTATGAGATTACCGAAAAGGTAGGTCCTTTGGCTTATCGATTAGCTTTGCCTCCGAGCTTGTCGATACTGCACGATGTTTTCCACGTGTCTATGTTGAAGAAGTATCATCCAGACCCTTCACATGTACTTGAACCAGAGCCTTTGCAGATTGAAGAAAAGTTGTCCTACGAAGAGAAACCGATTAGAATTGTGGATCGGAAGATTCAAGAGCTTCGCAGAAAGAGTATTCCGTTAGTGAAGGTTCTGTGGAATCATCATGGGTTTGAGGAAGCGACTTGGGAAAGAGAGGACCAAGTTCTGGATCAGTATCCGGAGTTGTTTGTTGACCAGGTAAGAATTGCATGGGCGCAATTGTTTTAAGGGGGAGAGGGTGTAATACCTGAGCCCGGAATGTGAATTTTCTTTGTTTATTATTTTGAAAATTTTATTTCCTTAAATTCTTTGTGAATTAACTGTTAATTTCTCGCCGTCGCAACGTGCATTGCATTTAAGGAGCGATAGCTAGATAACGATTTTCAGTCCTCAACAAATAGTGAAACTAGTATTTAGATGACTTAAATTTTATATTTTAAATGTTGCTAGCTTTAATTGAACTTACCTTAGTTGAAACGGCTTTAAAACGCTCAAAATAGGGGCCTTTGACCAAGTTTGTTTAAGTTGTTGACCTTGACCTTTGACCTTTGACCATTTGACCCTTATATAAACTAAAAACTAAGCAAAATGAAATAAAAACAGCAGCAAAAACCAGCAGCAGGCCGTGAGCTCCATTGAAGAGAAAAAAAAAACTTTCACCTTCCAAACGATCAATCTTCGCGAGAGCTCGTGCAGGGTGGTTTCCGAGGCAACCAACTTTGTTTTCCTAGCGACTAGGAGTACCTAAGGTGAGGGAAGCATGTTATTTGCGCATTTATACGTTGTGTTTGTAAACTTTGTCAATTTTTAGATTTATCCGTAGATCGTTATTTAAAGCGATTTGATGCTTCTAGAATGTTCCTTAGCATTTGTAGAACATGTATTTATAGCTTTGTAACGTTTTCTGCGGTTAAATGTTGTGATTGCAACTTGAATTGTGAAATGAATAGTGTTTTGTGAATAGTAAAACCTTGAAACGTTGAAATTGCGCTGTTATGCTTTCTGTTGATGTAGAAGCGTGCTAGGTATGCTAGAATGATAAAATGTGTGGTTTGTTTGGGTTGCGTAGAGGAAAAATGAGAATTAAGCTTTTGGGAAAGTCGGGGTCGTTTAGGTTGACTTTGGTGTTTTCTCATTTTGCGTGTTGGCATTGCTTCGGGAAGCCATGGAAGCACTTTTGGTGTGATTATGGCATTGGTTGGGTGTTTGGTTGATGTAGTTGTAGTTCAAACGAGAGAGGGGGAAATCGGGGCTTTGCGCGAGTTCTAGGGTAAAGTAAGGTTTCGGGGTCTTTAGACGTGCCTTATGGTGACCTAGGAGGGTTGGCGAAGTCGGTTTCCAGAACCCGTGGCTCGTTTGGAAATGGTAGTGTTTTGATAGTTGGGGCCGATTTGTGTTTTTGTGTGTTTTCTTGTCTTTATGCTTATAGAATGCTTAGAATTACTTGAATTACTTGTTTGAGTTGTTTTGGATTGAATTTCTTATCAAATTGCTGCTATTGCGTGCGAGAGTAACCTACTTTGTTATTCTCCCACGTGTGGCTTTATCGCTTGTTTATCGTCTTGTATCGAGTCTTGCATTGCATAGTGTCTCGCGCGTGAGTGATTGGCCTCTCTGGGTAGCCTTGGGTTGCCAGTGTTGGTTGCTCTAGCTCCGCTGCTATTCCCTTTCTCGCTTGGGTTGCCTCCCAGAGAGAGTTGGGTCGTAGATTGATGGATACTTCCGGGGTATTCGAAACTGGTGCTATAAGGTGGTTTGGGCCGGCGCGTCGTCATTGAATTCGTGTTTGAAAGTTGCTCGTGAAAAGAGTATCGTATCCTTTGAACGAGTGTTTGCAGCTTTAAATACTTTCCTTGCTTTATTGTTGGCATTGGTTGTATCTTTATATGAATTGTGTGTATTGCTTGGCTAATTGCATTGCATACTCCTCTCATATCCGTCCTTGAGACCAATTGCCCTCGTTGAGCAATAGTTTTTGCTCATTCCTCTCTATACTATGTTTTTACAGGAGTAGTTGAGGCAGACCCTCTCGAGGTAATTGAGGAGGAGGAGAAGGTAGAGGTGTTTCCGTGATAGCACTTCTCTGCTTTGCTGGTGGTTGGTTACCAGTTTTGTGCAAACCTTGTTGTTATGTATATTGCGTGAAGGACGCTTAATTTTGAGGCTTGTAGCCTTGTATGTATTTTCCTATTTTGAGACCTTTAATGGTCTTATGTTGTAATGGATTAAAGTTTGTAATGTTGTAACTTGTACTCTGAGGACTAGTGAAGAAATGCATGCTAATGGCTAATGGTTTAGTGGCATAAGTACTTGGGTAGTATGCATAGCATTTTTGGTTTGGAAAGTTGGATAATAAGGAATGTATGTTTTATAGAAAGTTGGCTTGTTTCGATTATTTTATGGCTTTCGCAAGTATTATATTGTTTTTAGGGTTTTCGAATCATCCGCGGTACAGAGGAGACTCCGTCCGTGTGTCGGGTCCGAGCTTGGCCTTTTGCGGAGTCGGGTCGGGACGTAACATCTTTAGGTGGTATCAGAGCATGATAGTCTTGCATGAGCCGGGATATGATTCTCGGTCTGTGGGGTAAAGGTCTAAAATGCTAAAGTGTTTATGAATGATTGCTAAGTGAAAAGAAAATGTTCTAGCATGACTTTGTGAACTTGGAATGTTTATGTGTTTAAGTGAAATAGTTTGGCAAATTAAACTTGTCTTATGTGAATTGTGTGATAGAATATTGGATTGTTATTGACTTGAGTGTTATCTAATCTTATGTGTTATATTTCTATCTATAAACTGCTATTAAATGTTGCCAGTTATTGTGAGTTGCTACTACGCTGCCACGTTGTGGTACTCAAGGTATAGGATCAGATGAAGAGGCAGCAGAACAGGGTCAGCAGCCTTTGCTTGAGCAGTTTATGGCTCCCATGACTACTGCAGTAGACCGGATCACACAGGTACTACATGAGCAGAGGCAGGACCGGATTAATCCCCAGGGTAATCAAGCTAATCCTGGTGGACAGGGGTACAGAGTTGAGAATAACCAGCTAGAGAAATTTCTGAGGCATGAGCAGGGGAAGTTCTTCGGAGAGCCTGATGATGAGGCGGCCGAGAGATGGATTAATCGTGTCGAGAAGATTTTCACTGCTTTGAGGTACACTGATGAGGCAAGAATAGATTATGGATCATTTTTATTTGAGGGTGATGCAGAGCAGTGGTGGAATACTGTTAGGCTGAGGTGGGATTGTGAGGATGTTCCACATTTATGGGATGATTTTGTAAGTGAGTTCCGGGATAAATATATTCCCGAGATGGCTATGGAGAGACGGGAAGATGAGTTTGTGGCCCTGAAGCAGGGAAATATGACTGTTGCACAGTACGATTCGAGGTTTGTTAGCCTGTCGAGGTATATGCCCGAGTTGGTACGGCCAGCTAGGAGAATGATACATAGGTTTGTCCGTGGGTTGAGAATGGACATACAGTTGCATTTGACTGGACAGACCTACACTACTTTTCCCGAGGCATTTCAGGCAGCCTCGAAGTTTGAGAAACGGAAGGCTGAGATGTTAGCCGAGAGCAGTCAGCCGAGTAAGAAGCAATATTTGGGCCAGAGTAGCCAGAGTCAGCCGAGGCAGTTCCAGGCTTCTGCACAGGGTCCTCAGCAACGTCCGTATCAGCCACAGCAGCAGATTCAGGCTAGGCCAGCTGTGACTAGACCTCAGCAGGGAGCTACAGTTCCTACTACTGCCAGAGCCCCAGCACCTACAAGAAACACTGCGGTTAGGCAAAATCAGCAGTGTGATTATTGTAATCGACCAGGGCATATTGAGGCTAACTGTTGGAGGAAGAGTGGTAAATGTACGGGTTGTGGCGGTGATGATCATAGGGTGAGAGATTGCCCTAAGTATAATAATGTTCAGGGCCGTGGTGGAGGCTGAGGTGTTCAGAACAGGGCTGCAAGTGCACGACCAACACAGAGAGTACAGGCTAGGGTCTTTGCACTGGATGCAGATGAGCTGCCCGATAATACAGCTATAGTGGAAGGTACCTTTCTTCTCAATACTCAGCCAGTTAAAGTTTTGATTGATCCTGGAGCTACACATTCGTTTATAACTCCTGCATGTGCACGATCTGTGAATGTTTGCATTGATAATTTGCCTCATGAAGTTGAAGTTAGTACTCCTTTGGGTGCAAAATTTGTTGCTGAGTCTATATGCAAATCCTGTGATATATGTATTGAGAACCGTAAATTTCCTGCTGATTTAATTATATTACCATTCCGTGACTTTGAAATCATTTTGGGAATGGACTGGTTGTGAAAGTATTATGCTCAGTTGGATTGTAGAACAAAGATCGTTTATCTTAAGGTTCCTGACCTACCGATACTAGAGATTGTTGGGAACTGCAGGGCTGCCCGCATTCCACTTTTATCAGCGATCAAGACTTCTAAGTTGTTGAATAGGGGTTGTGAAGCCTACTTAGCCTATTTGATCAATCAGCCTGCTGATAAGTTGAGTTTGAATGAGGTTCCGATTGTTAGAGACTTCCCTGGTGTATTTCCCGAGGAATTACCGGGTTTACCACCGGATAGGGAGATCGAGTTCGTGATTGATCTTGTTCCAGGTACTGCGCCAATTTATAGGAGTCCTTATAGAATGGCATCGGCTGAACTTCAGGAGTTAAAAATTCAGCTTCAGAACTTGCTTGAGAAAGGGTTTATACAACCTAGTTCTTCGCCGTGGGGCGCACCTGTGTTGTTTGTGAGAAAGAAAGACGGCATGCTACGGTTATGCATTGATTACAGGGGACTTAATCAAGTTACGATTAAGAATAAATACCCCTTGCCGTTGATTGAAGAATTGTTTGACCAGTTGCAGGGTGCGAGTGTTTACTCCAAATTTGACTTGAGGTAGGGTTACTATCAACTTAGAATTCGGAGTGACGATATACCAAAGACGGCATTCAGGACTAGATATGGCCACTATGAATTTGTTGTTTTGCCGTTTGGATTGACGAATGCACCAGCCGCATTCATGGACTTGATGCAGAGGGTTTTTCGGCCTTACCTTGATCAGTTTGTCGTGATCTTTATTGACGACATTTTAGTGTATTCTAAGAACGAGGCTGAACATGAGCAACACTTGAAGATTGTGCTTCAGACTTTGCAGGAAAACAAGCTTTTTGCTAAATTCAGCAAGTGTGAGTTCTGGTTGAACCAGATATCTTTTCTAGGCCATATCATTTCAGATCGAGGAATTTCAGTGGACCCAGCTAAGATTGAAGTTGTTTCAGCTTGGAAGAGACCTGAGACGGTACCAGAGATTCAGAGTTTTCTTGGATTGGCAAGTTACTACCGGAGATTTGTTAAAGACTTTTCTAAAATTTCTGGACCTTTGAGCCAGTTGACTCGGAAGAAATTTTCTTACAACTGGGATGCTAAATGTGAATCTAGTTTCCAAGAATTGAAGAAGAGACTAACTACAGCTCCTATACTAGCTTTACCTGAAGGAACAGAGAACTTCGTTGTCTACAGTGATGCATCTAAAGAAGGATTGGGCTGTGTTTTAATGCAGAATGGTAAGGTGATTGCCTATGCTTCTAGGAAATTGAAACCTTATGAAGTCAATTACCCTACACATGATCTTGAGTTAGTTGCAGTTGTGTTTGCATTGAAGAAGTGGCGTCATTACTTGTGGGGTTGCAGATTTGAAATATTTACTGACCACAAGAGTCTCAAGTATTTGTTTTCACAGAAGGATCTAAATATGAGGCAACGGAGATGGCTAGAGCTATTGGGTGGTTATAACTGTTCTATTAACTATGTGCCAGGTAAGGCAAATGTTGTTGCTGATGCTTTGAGCCGAAAGGCTACTGTTGCAAGCTTGATTATCAAGGACTGGGAGACTTTGGAAGAAATTTGTTCATGGAAACCAGAAGCTACTGAGGTAGGGATTTGGTTTGCTAGTTTACAGATTCAGTCAGGGTTGCTAGCACAGATCAGAGAGGCTCAGAAGACTGATCCTCACATCTTGAAGATCCAAGAGAAAGCTAAAGCGGGAGAGTCAGAGTTTAAATTACATGCAGATGGCATTTTCAGATTTAGGGATAGAGTATGTGTTCCTGATGATCCGACTTTGAAGAATGAGATCCTGTCTGAGGCACATAATTCGAGGTATACGATTCACCCGGGCAGTACTAAGATGTATAGAGATTTGAAGCAACACTTCTGGTGGAACAATATGAAGAGGGAGATTGCTGGGTATGTATCCAGATGTTTGACTTGTCAGAGGGTTAAAGTTGAACATCAGAGGCCAGCCGGACTTCTACAGCCGTTATCGATTCCGCAGTGGAAGTGGGTACATATTACAATGGACCTTGTGACCGATCTTCCTAGATCTCCGAGAGGATGTGAGTGTATTTGGGTTGTTGTGGTCCGCTTGACTAAAGTTACACATTTTATTCCCGTGAACAAACAGGATAGTCTTGATAAGCTAGCTGAATTGTATGTTACTAATATTGTGAGATTGCATGGTGTGCCACAAAGTATAGTGTCAGATAGGGATCCCAGATTCAGATCTCGTTTTTGGCAGAAGTTGCAAGAGGCCATGGGAACTAAGTTGAGCTTCAGTACTGCATATCATCCGCAAACTGATGGCCAGTCTGAGAGAACCATCAGGATCTTGGAAGACATGCTTCGAGCATGTGTGCTTGACTTTGGGAAGAATTGGGAGAAGTTTTTGCCTTTAACGGAGCTCGCCTACAACAATAGTTATCAATCTACTATAGGTATGGCTCCCTACGAGGCGTTGTATGGTCGGAAATGCAGATCCCCATTATATTGGGAAGAGGTTGGAGAGATGAGAACAGTTGATTCGAATGTGTTACCTGAGATGATTAAGATGGTAGATAATGTTCACCTTATTCGCCAGCGTATGCTTACAGCTCAGAGTCGTCAGAAGAGTTATGCAGATAAGCATCGTCGGGATCTTAAGTTTGATTTGGGAGATTGGGTGTTTCTTAAGATTTCTCCATGGAAGGGATTGATTCGGCACGGTAAGAGCGGGAAGCTTAGTCCCAGGTATGTGGGTCCGTATGAGATCACTGAAAAGGTAGGTCCTTTGGCTTATCGATTAGCTTTGCCTCCGAGCTTGTCGAGACTGCACGATGTGTTCCACGTGTCTGTGCTGAAGAAGTATCATCCAGACCCTCACATGTACTTGAACCAGAGCCTTTGCAGATTGAAGAAAAGTTGTCCTACGAAGAGAAACCGATTAGAATTGTGGATCGGAAGATTCAAGAGCTTCGCAGAAAGAGTATTCTGTTAGTGAAGGTTCTGTGGAATCATCATGGGTTTGAGGAAGCGACTTGGGAAAGAGAGGACCAAGTTCGGGATCAGTATCCGGAGTTGTTCGTTGACCAGGTAAGAATTGCGTGGGCGCAATTGTTTTAAGGGGGAGAGGGTGTAATACCCGAGCCCGGAATGTGAATTTTCTTTGTTTATTAATTTGAAAATTTTATTTCCTTAAGTTCTTTGTGAATTAACTGTTAATTTCTCGCCGTCGCAACGTGCATTGCATTTAAGGAGCGATAGCTAGATAACGATTTTCAGTCCTCAACAAAATAGTGAAACTAGTATTTAGATGACTTAAATTTTATATTTTAAATGTTGCTAGCTTTAATTGAACTTACCTTAGCTGAAACGGCTTTAAAACGCTCAAAATAGGGGCCTTTGACCAAGTTTTTTTTAAGTTGTTGACCTTGACCTTTGACCTTTGACCATTTGACCCTTATATAAACTAAAAACTAAGCAAAATGAAATAAAAACAGCAGCAAAAAAAAACCAGCAGCAGGCCGTGAGCTCCATTGAAGAAAAAAAAAAAAACCTTTCACCTTCCAAACGATCAATCTTCGCGAGAGCTCGTGCGGGGTGGTTTCCGAGGCAACCAACGTTGTTTTCCTAGCGACTAGGAGTACCTAAGGTGAGGGAAGCATGTTATTTGCGCATTTATACGTTGTGTTTGCAAACTTTGTCAAATTTTAGATTTATCCGTAGATCGTTATTTAAAGCGATTTGATGCTTCTAGAATATTCCTTAGCACTTGTAGAACATGTATTTATAGCTTTGTAACGTTTTCTGCGGTTAAATATTGTGATTGCAACTTGAATTGTGAAATGAATAGTGTTTTATGAATAGTAAAACCTTGAAACGTTGAAATTGCGCTGTTATGCTTTCCGTTGATGTAGAAACGTGCTAGGTATGCTAGAATGCTAAAATGTGTGGTTTGTTTGGGTTGCGTAGAGGAAAATATGAGAATTAAGCTTTTGGGAAAGTCGGGGTCGTTTAGGTCGACTTTGGTGCTTTCTCGTTTTGCGTGTTGGCATTGCTTCGGGAAGCCATGGAAGCACTTTTGGTGCGATTATGGAATTGGTTGGGTGTTTGGTTGATGTAGTTGTAGTTCAAACGAGAAAGGGGAAAATCGGGGCTTTGCGCGAGTTCTAGGGTAAAGTAAGGTTTCGGGATCTTTAGACGTGCCTTATGGTGACCTAGGAGGGTTGGCAAAGTCGGTTTCCAGAACCCGAAGCTCGTTTGGAAATGGTAGTGTTTTGATAGTTGGGGCCGATTTGTGTTTTTGTGTGTTTTCTTGTCTTTATGCTTATAGAATGCTTAGAATTACTTGAATTACTTGTTTGAGTTGTTTTGGATTGAATTGCTTATCAAATTGCTGCTATTGCGTGCGAGAGTAACCTACTTTGTTATTCTCCCACGTGTGGCTTTATCGCTTGGTTAGCGTCTTGTATCGAGTCTTGCATTGCATAGTGTCTCGCGCGTGAGTGATGGGCCTCTCTGGGTAGCCTTGGGTTGCCAGTGTTGGTTGCTCTAGCTCCGCTGCTATTCCCTTTCTCGCTTGGGTTGCCTCCCAGGGAGATTTGGGTCGTAGATTGATGGATACTTCCGGGGTATTCCAAACTGGTGTTATAAGGTGGTTTGGGCCGGCGCGTCGTCATCGAATTCGTGTTTGAAAGTTGCTCGTGAAAAGAGTATCGTATCCTTTGAATGAGTGTTTGCAGCTTTAAATACTTGCCTTGCTTTATTGTTGGCTTTGGTTGTATCTTTATATGATTTGTATGTATTGCTTGGCTAATTGCATTGCATACTCCTCTCATCTCCATCCTTGAGACCAATTGCCCTCGCTGAGCAATAGTTTTTGCTCATTCCTCTCTATACTATGTTTTTACAGGAGTAGTTGAGGCAGACCCTCTCAAGGTAATTGAGGAGGAGGAGCAGGTGGAGGTGTTTCCGTGATAGCACTTCTCTGCTTTGCTGGTGGTTGGTTACCAGTTTTGTGCAAACCTTGTTTGTTATGTATATTGCATGAAGGACGCTTAATTTTGAGGCTTGTAGCCTTGTATTTATTTTCCTATTTTGAGACCTTTAATGGTCTTATGTTGTAATGGATTAAAGTTTGTAATGTTGTAACTTGTACTCTGATGACTAGTGAAGAAATGCATGCTAATGGCTAATGGTTTAGTGGCATAAGTACTTGGGTAGTATGCATAGCATTTTTGGTTTGGAAAGTTGGATAATAAGGAATGTATGTTTTATAGAAAGTTGGCTTGTTTTGATTATTTTATAGCTTTCGCAAGTATTATATTGTTTTTAGGGTTTTCGGATCGTCCACGGTACAGAGGAGACTCCGTCCGTGTGTCGGGTCCGGGCTTGGCCTTTTGCAGGGTCGGGTCGGGGCGTGACATCTACGAATGGGGCACCAGCTTGCTCGCTGTGCCCTTTTTGGAGCCCAAAATCAAACGTTTTCATCAATTTCAGGCCACTTTTCTTCTTTTGCTCTGTTTTTCCATCCTGGATCGTACATCGTGAGCTGTTAAAAGGACGACAACTTTACTCGCGGGACATTAGAGGGCCCTACAACTCGTCGATATCATGTTTTGCGAGGATGCTACATTGTTGAAGCGGATGGGTTGTTGTTAAGCCCATTGGGCCTTTTGAATGGGCCATCTCTCTAGGTTGGGACTGTGAACCGTTAACAAATAAAGGAATTGTGCCCTCAACATGACGGGTGCGATCATGCCAGCACTATTGCACCGGATCCCATCAGAACTCCGACGTTAAGTATGCTTGGGTAAGAGTAGTACTAAGATGGGTTACCCCCTGGGAAGTCCTCGTGTTGCACCCATCTTTTCAATTTTTTTTGCTCCGGTTTGGGTTGCCAAGATACTTTATCCACCACATTTCTATTATCGAATCCCACGGCACCTTGGGCAAGACAACTTCGCTTCACGTGGAGGCTGGGCCTGCAAACCGAGGGCGTAAGGCTTGTAACCATGTCTCTGTTGCTCCGGTGCCAATAACTTTTGATCCGTAAGGAATTACGTGGCGCACAGCATACCGTTGTAAAGCTCTCCGACAGTTCTATGAAGGGAGCAGTGAGCATGCTCGCTGTGCCCTTTTTGGTGCCCAAAATCGAACGTTTTCATCAGTTTCAGGCCACTTTACTTCTTTTGCTCTGTTTTTTCGTCCCAGATCGTACGTCGTGAGCTGTTAAAAGGACGACAACCTTACTCGCGGGGCATTAGAGGGCCCTACAACGTGTCGATATCACGTCTTGCTAGGATGCTGCTTTGTTAAAGCGGATGGGTTATCGTTAATGTCACGCCCCAATCCGGCCTATAAAGGTTAGACTAGGGTGTGATCTAACACTCAAGTCATATCACATACTTAACCGTTTATGAAGATTTAACACTTAACGTTTTGGCCTAAACTCGAAAGTTTTCAGGAAAACCGGCAGCATAACGTCTGTAATTGGGCTCTTTGGTTTGACCTAATTCTCTAATCGCCTCGAAGTTTATCATCTCAATTTCATTTCCAACTAGGATTACTATTTACCATCAATTGAAATACCTACTGGTTATCTCGATGTCTCGTTTGATTAATAACCTAGCATGATACTATGTCTCGTTTGTTTGTTTATCCTCGTTACAAAAGTCCTGTTGATCTTAGCTTAATAGCGAGTACCTGCTTAAAATTTGGTTGGTTCATTTTACTTAGCCCTGACCTAGTACTTCATAATCCTATTATAGATACTAGCAGTAATAATAGCAAATGACCATAGTAGTGTCTAGTGTCTGTCTAGTTATCATCAGTACAAACCAAAATTAGACCCCAAATTACAACGGGGGTCTTTTACATTACAAACATTGAGTAACATAAAAAGAAATAGTCTTCAAGTAGCATAGTTCACAATTAGCCATAATCACGCAAAGCACATAGGACAGGCAATCACTCCAAGGAATCATCGTTAGGCACATCGTCCTCAGGTACCTGTTCTTGATCTTCTTCACCTGAGATGATAAAAGAGGGTGAATCCTTATGAACTCAGTGAGGGGGAACGAGAAATAGGTTTTGAAACTCATTTTCCAGTTCAACTTATAAAAATCCTTTTGCAAGCATGAATATAACACAAATTAAGTACATAACAATAATATAAAAGTAAAGAAAAGCAATTACCCGTCTTTCCTCCCCGAGATCCTCTAGGAACCAAGCGAGAGTACTTATACACATAGTAAAAGGATACGGTGAGCTTTTTCTCTCAGTTGTTGCGACCGACTTCAAATCATCCCCTTATCACGCCAAGTGGGTGTACTCCGGATGTACCCCGAAATCCTACGACCCAACTCTTCGAGGAAGTCTAGCCCCTAAGCGAGAGAGGGAATTGGACAATGGTTGTCACGGTTGCACCGGCAAGCCCGATACTACCCGGTGTGCGTGAACGCTACCACGCCAGAATGAAAGGTTGCAACCTTATATGAAATGCACATTTATGAAATTTAATATATCACATTAGGAGGACAACAAAGTAGGTTGCCTCCGGACAGTCATAAGATTGCACATTGACAAGTAAACAAGCGAGGCACGATAAGACAAGTAATTTCACTTGAAAAGCATATGGAGTTATATGAACATTAAACGGGCAGCCATGTAACGCACATAAATCAAGTCATATAACTCAACTCAAAGTCCACGTAATCAAATAATAAGATTATCTAACATGCAACAACATCTACGTGGGCTCGAATGCAAGAAAGGCCTATTTGTCAACATGCAACAATCGAAATCACATTTAGGGCTATATGGGCAACTACGGGCAGCCTACTAAGCATATAATTTCACACAATATCCAAATGATCAACACTTAGCAAGCCTACCTAGTCACTAGGGTTTCCATTTCGTGCTTACCCGTGCGATTAAGCCCCAAGTCAACTCAAAATCAATCTCAAGCCATACATCAATTAATTCAACATCCTCAAACATTCAAAACAGTCCACACAACATCCCAAAGCCACAATCCCAAGCATTTAATTCAACAAGAGAAGTTACAACAATTTTTCTAAGCATAACACTAAGTGAAACCCTTACTGCAATAGGCTGTTTTCTCACAATCATTAAGACAAGCAAACAATCTCCAATTCCAGTGAATAAGATGTCAAATTAAAGCTTAAGAAGTGAACTAAAATCAGAACAAACCTTGCATCATTTGGAGTTCGACATCAATAGTTATAGCCAAAACTGTGGGATTGCACAAAACTGTCCAGATTTGCACATATTTCAATAATTGTCATTTTTGAGGTCCTTAGGGTCAGATTTAGCCTTAGTCCATTTCTGACAAAAATGTCCAGAACTGAAAAATCTAGCAGCAAACCAAAGTTCATGCATTTTGGACATTATTTACTAAGTCAAAACTGGTTCCTTCTACAAGGTCAGTGCATCTGCCAAAAACTGCTTCATTTTTCCCAGACTTCCAGATTTAGACACATTTTAATGATTTGAAATTTTGAAGACTTTAGAGTCAAAATTAGCTTTGGCCTATGTCTGTGAAAAATGTTCAAAACTGACAAAAATAGTCACCTACCAATTTTCATATATTTTCAACATCATTTGCCTAGCCAAACTCACCTTGCAACAACACAACAGAGAGCTGTCACCAAATCCGACTTCATCTATCATCAACTTCAAGCCAAAATCTTGCCATGCATGGTTGTAAAAGCTTATGAACACACATATAACTCAAGTACAGAAGCAAAGACACACATTTAAGAGCATGCATGTGGATTTTTGAAAGACTTTCAAGAAGTTTTAGCCCTCACTTTAGCAAATCAACAAGAAGGTGCACAAAACTTGTTGATTCACATTTTTCTTCTTCTTCCTTGCTTAGCAAGGACACCACCCGATTTCTCTCTATTTTTCCTAGCTTAGTAACCAAGTTCTTAGTACATGCATGTGGTTAGAACAAGAAGAAAAGAAATGGAAGCTAGTAAACTCACCAAGGCCGAAAATGGTGACTCAAAAAGCTTGCATGTGTGATTCTTGCATCCTAGCTAGCTTGGTCGAGTTCCTTTGCTTGTGGCTTGTCTTGATTAACTATGGTATGATGAAGATGAGCTATGAAGGGAAGAAACTCAGCCAAGGCCGAGAGAGAGAGAGAAGAATGAGAGGGAGAGAGAGAAATGTGAGAGGAAAATGAGAGAAATGAAAAAAAAAATAGAAGCCTTGCAATTGATGAAGTATATTCGGCCTTGGGAAGCAAAAATTCAGCCTTTTTGTGTCTTCAAGATGTAATTTGAAATTCCTAGCATGGGCAAGGAGTAGTTGGTCGAGAATGGTGAAGTTTTGAGGAGGTTTTGAGCAATTTTTTTTTATGCATTTGTGTCATAGAGTTGTCGTAAGTTGTCTAGAATTAAATTGAATTGAACAAGCAAGCACAAAGCCCTTGTAGTGGTCGGCCAAGGCAATAAAAAATCTGATTTTTTTGTCATCTTATGTGCATTAATTAATTGTGTGTTGAAAGTGGAAAGAGAATAAGGAATAAAGAATAAGGAATGTCTAGCTTTTCGCGAGATTTTGTCTTCTAGTGGGTTGAATTAGTAATTTAATAATAGTTAGTGGAATTTGTAGGATTAATTAATGACCTAGTGCTTCGTGAAAGATGCTTTCTTGATTAGCGTGAGGCACGCTTTCCTAGGTCTAGGGCACACACTACGAGATAGGACACGAACTACGAGACGAATGCACGTTTTCCAAGTACTTGCACGCAACCCTAAATGAATAAACGTAATTCAATGCATGGCACACAAAATGAACACAATTCTTAAACCTAGGTCAAGGCATGCAAATCTAGAATAGGGCACACGAAATGAGATATCGCATGCAAATCGAGGTCGGGCCTCACAGTTAAGCCCATTGGGCCTTTTGAATTGGCCATCTCTCTAGGCTGAGACTGTGAACCGTTAACACAAAAAAGAATTATGCCCTCAACATGATGGGTGTGATCATACCAGTACTAATGCACCGGATCCCATCAAAACTCCGAAGTTAAGCATGCTTGGGCGAGAGTAGTACTAGGATGGGTGACCCCCGGGGAAGTCCTCGTGTTGCACCCCCCTTTTCAATTTTTTTTGCTCCAGTTTGGGTTGCCAAGATACTTTATCCACTACATTTCTATTATCGAATCCCACGGAACCTTGGCCAAGACAACTTCACTTCACGTGGAGGTCGAGCCTGCAAACCGATGACGTAGGGCTTGTGACCAGGTTTCCGTCGCCCCGGTGCCAATAACTTTTGATCCGTAAGGAGTTATGCGGCGCACAGCATACCGTTGTAAAGCTCTTCGACAGCTCTACGAAAGGGGCAGCGAGCATGCTCGCTGTGCCTTTTTTGGAGCCCAAAATCAAACGTTTTCATCAGTTTCAAGCCACTTTTCTTCTTTTGCTCTGTTTTTTCGTCCCGGATCGTACGTCGTGAGCTGTTAAAAGGACGACAACCTTACTCGCAGAAAATTATAGGGCTCTACAACGCGTCGATATCATGGCTTGCAAGGATGCTGTGTTGTTGAAGCGGATGGGTTGTCGTTAAGCCCATTGGGCCTTTTAAATGGGCCATCTCTCTAGGCTGGGACTGTGAACCATTATCGAATAAAGGAATTGTGCCCTCAACATGACGGGTGAGATCATACTAGCACTAATGCACTGGATCCCATCAGAACTTCGAAGTTAAGCGTGCTTGGGCGAGAATAGTACTCGGATGGGTGACCCCCTCGGAAGTCCTCGTGTTGTACCCCTTTTCAATTTTTTTTGCCCTGGTTAGGGTTACCAAGATACTTTACAACCAAATTTCTATTACCGAATCCCACGGAACATTGGGCAAGGCAACTTCACTTCACGTAGAGGCTGGGCCTGCAAACCTAAGGCGTAGGGCTTGTGACCAGGTCTCCGTTGCTCCGGTGCCCATAACTTTTGATCCGTAAGGAGTTACGCGGCGTACAGCATACCGTTACAAAGCTCTCTAATAGCTCTACGACGGGGGCAGCTAGCTTGCTCGTGATGCCCCTTTTTTGAGAACAAAATCGAACATTTTCATCAGTTTCAGGCCACTTTTCTTCTTTCGCTCTATTTTTTCATCCTGGACCGTATGTCGTGAGCTGTTAAAAGGACTACAACCTTACTCGCGCGACATTAGGGGGCCCTACAACGCGACGATATCACGTCTTGCTAGGATGCAGTGTTGTTGAAGCGGATGGGTTATCGTTAAGCCCATTGAGCCTTTTGAATTGGCCATCTCTCTAGGCTAGGACTGTGAACCGTTAACACAAAAAGGAATTGTGCCCTCAACATAACGGGTGCGATCATACCAGCACTACTGCACCGGATTCCATCAGAACTCTGAAGTTAAGCGTGCTTGGGTGAGAGTAGTACTAGGATGGGTGACCCCCTGGGAAGACCTCTTGTTGCACCCCCTTTTCAATTTTTTCTGCCCTAGTTAGGGTTGCCAAGATACTTTATCCACCAAATTTCTATTACCGAATCCCACGGAACATTGGGCAAGACAACTTCGCTTCACGTAGAGGCTGGGCCCGCAAACCGAGGGCGTAGGGCTTGTGACCAGGTCTCCGTCCCTCCGGTGCCTATAACTTTTGATCCGTATGGAGTTACGCGGCGCACAGCATACCGTTGCAAAGCTCTCTGAGAGCTCTACGACGGGGGCAGCCAGTTTGTTCGCTGTGCCCATTTTTGGAGACCAAAATCGAATGTTTTCATTAGTTTCAGGCTACTTTTTTTCTTTTGCTCTATTTTTTCATCCCGGATCGTATGTCGTGAGCTGTTAAAAGGACGACAACCTTACTCGTGGGACATTGGGGGCCCTACAACACGTCTATATCACGTCTTGCAAGGATGCTGCGTTGTTGAAGCGGATGGGTTGTCGTTAAGCCCATTGGGCCTTTTGAATTGGCCATCTCTCTAGGCTGGGACTGTGAACCGTTAAGACATAAAGGAATTGTGCCCTCAACATGAAGGGTGCGATCATACCAGCACTAATGCACCGGATCCCATTAGAACTCAGAAGTTAAGCGTGCTTGGGCGAGAGTAGTACTAGGATGGGTGACCTCTTGGGAAGTCCTCGTGTTGCACCCCCCTTTTAAATTTTTTTTGTTCCGGTTTGGGTTGCCAAGATACTTTATCCACCACATTTCTATTATCGAATGCCACGGCACTTTGGGCAAGAAAACTTCGCTTCACTTGGAGGCTGGGCCCGCAAACCGAGGACGTAGGGATTATGACTAGGTCTCCGTCGCTCCGGTGCCGATAACTTTTGATTCGTAAGCAGTTATGCGGCGCACAGCATACGATTACAAAGCTCTCCGACAGCTCTACGATGGGGGCAGCAAGCTTGCTGGTTGTGTCCTTTTTGGAGCCCAAAATCGAACGTTTTATTTAGTTTTAGGCCATTTTTCTTCTTTTGCTCTGTTTTTTCGTCCCGGATCGTACGTCGTGAGTTGTTAAGAGGATGACAACCTTACTCGCGGGACATTAGGGGGCCCTACAACGCGTCGATATCACGTCTTGCTAGGATGCTGCGTTGTTGAAGCGGATGGGTTATCGTTAAGCCCATTGGGCCTTTTGAATTGGCCATCTCTCTAGGCTGGGACTATGAACCGTTAACACATAATGGAATTGTGCCCTCAACATGACGAGTGCGATCATACTAGCATTAATGTATCGGATCCCATCAGAACTCCGAAGTTAAGCGTGCTTGGGCGAGAGTAGTACTAGGATGGGTGACCCCCTGGGAAGTCCTCGTGTTGCACCCTCTTTTCAATTTTTTTTGCCCTGTTTAGGGTTACCAAGATACTTTATCCACCAAATTTCTATTACCGAATCCCACGGAACATTGGGCAAGACAACTTCACTTCACATAGAGGCTGGGAGCGCAAACCGAGGGCGTAGGGCTTGTGACCAGGTCTTCGTCGCTCCAATGCCTATAACTTTTGAGCCGTAAGCAGTTACACGGCGCACAGCATACCGTTACAAAGCTCACTGAGAGCTCCACAACGGGGGTAGCCAGCTTGTTCGCTTTGCATATTTTTGGAGCCCAAAATCGAACGTTTTCATCAATTTCAGGCCACTTTTCTTCTTTTTGCTCTGTTTTTTCATCCAGGATCGTACGCCGTGAGCTGGTAAAAGGACGACAACCTTACTCGCCGGACATTATGGGGCCCTACAACGCGTCGATATCATATCTTGCTAGGTTGCTACGTTGTTGAAGCGGATGGGTTATCATTAAGCCCATTGGGCCTTTTGAATTGGCCATCTCTCTAGGCTGGGACTGTGAACCGTTAACACATAATGGAATTGTGCCCTCAACATGACGAGTGCGATCATACTAGCATTAATGTATCGGATCCCATCAGAACTCCGAAGTTAAGCGTGCTTGGGCGAGAGTAGTACTAGGATGGGTGACCCCCTGGGAAGTCCTCGTGTTGCACCCTCTTTTCAATTTTTTTTGCCCTGTTTAGGGTTATCAAGATACTTTATCCACCAAATTTCTATTACCGAATCCCACGGAACATTGGGCAAGACAACTTCACTTCACATAGAGGCTGGGAGCGCAAACCGAGGGCGTAGGGCTTGTGACCAGGTCTTCGTCGCTCCAATGCCTATAACTTTTGAGCCGTAAGCAGTTACACGGCGCACAACATACCGTTGCAAAGCTCACTGAGAGCTCCACAACGGGGGTAGCCAGCTTGTTCGCTTTGCATATTTTTGGAGCCCAAAATCGAACGTTTTCATCAATTTCAGGCCACTTTTCTTCTTTTTGCTCTGTTTTTTCATCCAGGATCGTACGCCGTGAGCTGGTAAAAGGACGACAACCTTACTCGCGGGACATTATGGGGCCCTACAACGCGTCGATATCATATCTTGCTAGGTTGCTACGTTGTTGAAGCGGATGGGTTATCATTAAGCCCATTGGGCCTTTTGAATTGGCCATCTCTCTAGGCTGGGACTGTGAACCGTTAACACATAAAGGAATTGTGCCCTCAACAGGACAGGTGCGATCATAGCAGCACTAATGCACCGGATCCCATCAGAACTCCGAAGTTAAGCGTGCTTGGACGAGAGTAGTACTAGGATGGGTGACCCCCAGGGAAGTCCTCGTGTTGCACCCCCCTTTTCAATTTTTTTTGCTCCAGTTTGGGTTGCCAAAATACTTTATCCACCACATTTCTATTATCGAATCCCACGGCACCTTTGGCAAGACAACTTCGCTTCACGTAGAGGCTGGGCCCGCAAATCGAGGGCGTAGGGCTTGTGACCAGGTCTCCGTCGCTCCGGTGCCCATAACTTTTGATTCTTAAGGAGTTACGCAGCGCATAACATACCGTTGCAAAGCACTCTGAGAGCTCTACGATGGGGGTAGGTAGCTTGCTTGCTTTGCCCCTTTTTGGAGCCCAAAATCGAACGTTCTTATCAGTTTCAGGCTAATTTTCTTCTTTAGCTCGATTTTTTCGTCCCGGATCATACGTCGTGAGCTGTTAAAAGGACAACAACCTTACTCGCGGGATATTAGAGTTCCCTACAACCGTCGATATCAAGTCTTGCGAGGATGCTGCGTTGTTGAAGCGGATAGGTTATCGTTAAGCCCATTGGGCCTTTTGAATTGGCAATCTCCCTAGGCTGGGACTGTGAACCGTTAACAAATAAAGGAATTGTGCCCTCAACATGACGGGTGCAATCATACCAGCACTACTGCACCTGATCCAATCAGAACTCCGAACTTAAGCGTGCTTGGGCGAGAGTAGTACTAGGATGGGTGACCTCGTGGGAAGTCATCGTGTTGCACCCCCTTTTCAATTTTTTTTGTCCTGGTTAGGGTTGCCAAGATACTTTATCCACCAAATTTCTATTACCGAATCCCACGAAACATTAAGCAAGACAAGTTCGCTTCACGTAGAGGCTGGGCCCGCAAACCGAGGGCGTAGGGTTTGTGACCCGGTCTCCGTCGCTCCGGTGCCCATAACTTTTGATCCGTAAGGAGTTACGCAGTGCACAACATACCGTTGCAAAGCTCACTGAGAGCTCTACGATGGGGGTAGGTAGCTTGCTCGCTGTTCATATTTTTGGAGCCCAAAATTGAACGTTCTCATCAGTTTCAGGCCAGTTTTCTTCTTTTGCTCTATTTTTGGATCCCGGATCGTACGTCGTGGGCGGTTAAAAGGACGACAACCTTACTCACCAGATATTAGAGGACCCTACAATGCGTCGATATCACGTCTTGCGAGGATGCTGCGTTGTTGAAGTGGATCGTTTGTCGTTAAGCCCATTGGGCCTTTTGAATTGGCCATCTCTCTAGGCTGGAACTGTGAACAGTTGACAAATAAAGGAATTGTACCCTCAACATGACGGGTGCGATCATACTAGCACCAATGCACCGGATCCCATCAAAACTCCGAAGTTAAGAGTGCTTGGGCGAGAGTAGTACTAGGATGGTTGACCCTTAGGGAAGTCCTCATGTTGCACCCCTTTTCAATTTTTTTTGCCCTAGTTAGGGTTGCCAAGATATTTTATCTACCAAATTTCTATTACCGAATCCCACGGAACATTGGGCAAGACAAGTTCGCTTCACGTAGAGGCTGGGCCCGCAAACCGAGGGCGTAGGGCTTGTGACCAGGTCTCCGTCGCTCCGATGCCTATAACTTTAGATCCGTAAGGAGTTACGCAGCGCACAACATACCGTTGCAAAGCTCTTTGAGAGCTCCACGACGGGGGCAGCCAGCTTGTCACGCCCCAACCCGGCCAATAAGGTTAGACTAGGGTGTGAACTAAACATTCAAGTCACGTCTCGTACTTAACTGTTTATAAAGATTTAACACTTATCGTTTTTAGCCTAAACTCCAAAGTTTTCCGGAAAACCGGCAACATAACGGCTGTAATTGGACTCTTTGGTTTGACCTAATTCTCTAAACGCCTCAATTATTCCAATCATTAATCAAATTTCATTAAGGACTCCTATTTGTCACCAACAAATTTGCCTACTAGTTTATCTTGAAACTCTCGTTTGGTTAATAAGCCTAACATGATAACTATGCCCCATTTATTTTTCAATTTCCTATCATGCAAGTACCTATTATCCTTTAGTTTGCAAATGAACACCTAAGTGAAATTAGATAGAATTAACTTAGTTGATTGTTCATCTAGTGGTTTGAATGCCTACGATAACTACTAATTAAGAAAACGAAAGCAAACAACCAAATAAAAGTTCGTCCGGTTATAGATAGTACAATCTCAAAATTAGACCCAAATTACAACGGGGTCATTTACATCAATAAACAACGAGCAACATAAAAGAAATAGTCTTCAAGTAGCATAGTTCACAAATAGCCATAATCACGCAAGGCACACAAGACAGGCAATCACTCCAGGGGTTCATCGTTAGGCACACCGTCCTCGGGTACCTGTACCTGTTCTTCTTCACCTGTGATGAAAAAGAGGGTGAGTCCTTATGAACTCAGCGAGGGGGAACGAGAAATACGTTTTGAAACTCGTTTTCCGGTTCAATTAATGAAAACTCTTTTTGAGAACATGTCACGTATTACAGATAATAAGGTACGCAATTATAAGAAACAAATCGAGTAACGGATACAAAGTAAGAGAACAGAAATGCCAGTCTTTCCTCCCCGAGGTTCTCTAGGAACCAAGCGAGAGTACTTACATATAAGCACAGGAACAAGAATACCAGTCTTTCCTCCCCGAGGTCTCTTCGAACCAAGAGAAAGTACTTATACACAATGTAAAAACGATACGGGGAGCATTTGCTCTCAATGTCAATTTCGATTCATTTGGTGCGACCGACTTCAATAATCCACTTATCGCTCCCAATTAGGTGTACTCCGGATGTACCCCGAAACCTACAACCCAACTCTCCGAGGGTGAAATGCCAAGCGAGAGAGGGAATTGGACCATGGTAGTCACGGTAACACCGGCAAGCCCGATGCCGCCCGGCGTGCGTGAAACACTACCATGCCACACTGAAAGGTTGCAACCTCATATACAATGCCCATTTTTGTCATTTAACATTTCACATTAGGAGGTCAACAAAGTAGGTTGCCTCCGAGCAAGTATATGATCACATTTTGACATATTGGCATATAAGGCATTGTAAGAACATATAATCATTTCATATATCCATTTGAAAGCAATTAAACTTTAACGGGCAGCCAAGTAATCATGTTCAAATAAACCATTGAATATCTTTTAACAATTCACATTAGGAGGACAACAAAATAGGTTACCTCCAAGCAATTTCAAGATCACATATTGCCAAGTAAACGAACGAGGCATGCTTGACATGAAATTTCACTTTGTAGAACACATAGAGTCATATGAACATTAAATGGGCAGCCATGTAACACATGCAAGTCAAGCCATATAACTCATTTCGAAGTCCACGTAATCAAGTGATACGATTATTCACATGCAACAACATCTACGTGGTGGTTTCGGATGCAAGAAAAGCCTATTTGTCAACATGCAATGATCAAAATTACATTTAAGCTTATAAGACATTTACGGGCAGCCCACTAAGCATATAATTTCCACACAATATCTAAATGATCAACACTTAGCAAGACTACCTAGTCATTAGGGTTTCCGTTTCATGCTTAACCATGTGATTAAACCCTAAGTCAACTCAAGTTCATTCACAAGTCATGCATCATTCAATTCAAACATCCTCAAGTACTCAAAACAGTCCACACAACATCCCAACACCACAATTCCAAGCAATTAGCACCACAAGAGGGGTTACAACAATTTTCCAAGCATATAACTAAGTGAAACCTTTACTGCAATAGGCTGTTTTCCCACAATCAATAGGATAATCAAAAAATCTCAAAATTCAGTGAATAAGATGTCAAATTAAATATTAAGAAGTTAACTAAACTCAGAAACAAACCTTGCATCAATTGGAGTTCAGAATCATTAGTTATGGCCGAAACAGTGAGGTAGCACAAAACTGTCCAGATTTGCACACTTTTCAGAAATTGACGTTTTTGAGGTCCTTAGAGTCATTTTTAGCTTTGGTCCATTTCTGACAAAATTGTCCAGAACTGAAAAATATAGTAGTACACCAATTTTCATGCATTTTGGACAACATTTACTAAGTCAAACATGGTTCGCTCCACAAGGTCAGTGCATCTGCCAAAACCTGATTCATTTTCCCAGATTTCCAGATTTGGTCAGATTTTAATGATTTACCATTTTGAGGACCTTAGAGTCAAAATTAGCTTCGGCCTATTTCTGGGAAAAATGTTCAAAACTGTCCAAACTAGTCACCCACCAATTTTCAAGCATTTTCAACATCATTTGCTTAGCTAAACTTACCTCGAACAGACTGGTCAGAGAGCTGTCATCCACTTCGACTTCACCTAGCATCATTTTCAAGCCAAGATCTTGCCATGCATGGTTGTTTAAGCTTATGAACGACCATATAGATCAAGTACAGAAGCAAATACACACATTTATGAGCATGCATGTGAAATTTCAAAGAGTTTTCAAAAGCTTTTAACCCTCACCTTTGCAATCAACCAAAAGATGCACAAAAACCTTGTTGAGGCTCAAATTTTTTCCTCTTCTTGCTTAGCCGAGTTTCCAACTTGGTTTTCTCTATTTTTCCTAGCCTAGTAAGAAATCTCTTAGTACATGAATGTAGTTAGGACTTGAATAAAAGAAATGGAAGCTTAGTAACTCACCTAGGCCGAAAATGAAGCTTCAATGCACATGCATGAGTGATTTTTGCATCCTAGCTTGTTCGGTTGAGGTCCTTTGCTTGTTGCTTGCTTGGTTTAGCTATGGTGTCAAGAAGAGAAGCTATGGAGATGAATAACTCAGCCAAAACCGAAATGGAGAGAGAAAATGAGAGGGAGAGAGAGAAAGGTGAGGAAAGAAAGAGAAATGAGAGAAAAATGAGGCTTTTTGCAATTTTTGAGCATGTGGTCAGCCTTGGGCTTCCAAATCTGAATTTTTGTGTCTTCAAGGTGGAATTTGAAATGTTAGCATGGGCCATGAGTGGTTTGGTCGAAAATGAGAGGAAATTGAGGTGGTTTTGGGCAATTTTTTATGCATTGATAAGTGTTTTTGTGTCATGACTTGTCTAGAATTATTTTGAATTAAACATGCATGCAAAAATCTGATTTTGTGTCATCTTTTGAATTGTTTTAACATGTGTGTAAGAGAATGTTGGGTATTTAGGGATTTTAGGTAGAATAGAATATAGGGTATGTTTAGAGGTTGGTGAGATTTTGTCTTGTAGTGAGTTTAAAATATAATATTTAGGTGTTAGTGGATTTTGTAGAGATTTGAATTAGGATTATAATAATAGTTAGTGGATTGTGTAGGATTATTTTATTGTCTTTTGCTTTGTGTAGGATTCTTTCTTGATCAACGTGGTGGCACGGATTCCTAGGTCTAGGGCACGAATTACGAGGTAGACACAATCTACGAGGTAAGACACGAACTTCAAGACTAATGCACGTACTTCAAGACTAATGCGCAGATTTCAATGCAAATGCATGTAATCCCTAGATAAATGTACGTAAACCAATACAAGGCACGTAATTCAAGACACGACTCTTAAACCTAGGTTAAAGCACGTAGTTCAAGGTTAATGCACACGAAACGAAAAGACACACGCAAATCAAGGTCTCGCATGTAAATTAAGGTCATGGCATGTTTATCTATGTATCGCACGTATATCGAGGATTAGGGCACACAATTTTAGGTTAAGGCACGTATAACGAGGTATGCACGAAAACCAAGACAGGACACGTAATCCTAGGTCGGTCATATAATTTTAGGTCTAAGGTGCGTAAATCGAGGTAAGACACGTTATTCGGTGTCGGGCCTCACATCCTCCCCTCCTTAAAAGAATTTCGTCCCGAAATTCATTCTTACTTGTTAAGGTCATTTAGACGGATTCCGACCATTGTCATTTTCAACTCCGGGTCGTCCTTTGCTCTGTGATCTCTCTTACGACAACGAATTCACTTCCTAGCTTTCTCCAATCATTTAATTCGGTGTGACCCCTACATTTATGGTTCGTTCCTTTGAACAACTCTCTTTTCTCCAATTGATCTTAAGGTCAAGTTTATTAACTAAGGTTAGAATCTCCAAACATAGTCATCAAAACTGCATCGGCATCCTAACAATAGAACTATAACTCCAAAATCATGACTCATGTTGTATCAATCTCGCATCCATACCTCAAAAGGAATATGACAATAATACCGCAATATTATGGTTCCATACACTAATTTCAAGCTGATAGGTGTATATCCGATTTACATATCATATCTACTAGCTTCAAATTGTTAGCACGTAAGACATACACATGTTATGGATTATTTCCACAATACGACTCTATTTTCAGGAAAAACTCTCCAAACAAACTGATCCATCTCAAATCGTCATCTATCGATGGGATTATAGCCCTTCTTATCTCGCAGGTACATTAGGTTAGCAAATCTTCTAATGACTAGTCTCCTAATCATAGGCTCCTATTCACTAACATCCTTTCCCAGCTTCGTTAACCTTCATGCCCGTAATCAAGGAGAAAGACTGTTGAGGTTCATGAAACTCAAACTCTAAGGTTTATTAAGTACCACCAACAAATTGCCATTGAAATTGCATGAGTAACTAATCATGTAGCACTAGTTCAACTTTTCAGTAAGCTTCATCAGCTTGTGATCCACAATTCATTTCCATATTCAAATCTCTATTTTCAAGTCACGAGGCTTCAGAACTTTCTTTTAATCTTATCCAAATTTCCTAAGACAAATAGCTTCAACCTCAAATAAATTCTACTCACCTTAATCCACGGTTACGTCATACTTAAGAAGACAATGGTCCTACTCACTTAGCGACCTAGTCAGCCCTTCGAACACTTAATGCTCGCCAATATATCTTCGACATTAATGTTACTAAGCTGGGTTCATCGCCATGTAAGTGATATCAATGCTCTACTAGGTTACCGACCGTATAACAACCATCCCAGGACTATCAATCGGTACCGAAATGACCCAGCTCATAAAATACTTACACGAGATAACTTCAAGGTTGTACCACCATAAGAATTATAACCACAATATAATCTACTAGAACTTCAAAAGTAATCAATTACTTATTTAACTATCACTAAAAAATTCACCCCTCTTATTCGACGACCACAATTCGAAGTCTCCAACTGCTAGTTTCTAGAAGTGAAACGGTGCACATAGATACGGTGGTCTAACAATAGTCTCTTGGGTCATCATGACTCTGATTTATCTCTATCTTACTCTCTTCGTTTACATGTTCAACTAACTAAGAACATCAAGACTCATCGACCTTAGGTTCTAAGGTTCACCATGAATCATCATGCATACTTACTATTAGCTATTTAGCATTACTAATCATATCCTAACGACTCCACTTTGCAACCAGATGCTTAATATCATTTCGATGGTTTATATAATAGGTCCATCGGTATTACTTAGAGATATATGCTTCCTAATATCCTCTAGGGTATCCAAACAACGAGTGCATAGAATGACTTACTTACATAATCACAACTAAATCTGAGAGGTGCCAAATTAATACCATGATTCTTAATATAACCAATATCCAACTTAGGACCTTAGCAACATCATCTAATACATAATTCAATACCTTACACTTTCATTCAACCAAACATTTAGGTGTAGTCTTCCGAACACGAGTTCTCGTTACACGAATTCCTCGATTCCAATATCCCCATATCTTGTTATACTAAAGATTCATCAATCTTGTTAAACTTAATCTCTAGAGTTGCCTACATGTCTCGAGGTTATCCATTGTTAAGTTACCTAAACACGTTATTCACGCCTTAATAATCTAACCCCTATCGCCCATTTCCACGAGTTCATCCCTTAATTTCTAGGTCACAAACTTACCATTGAGTGAACTTGAAACTCGTTAATATACACCTTATTAGGTTCAACGATGCTTAATTCCAATCAAGTAAGGATTCAATCGTACGAGTATATTGCCAACTTCTTAGATAGCCTATCAAGCCAATTTTAAGATGTGAGAAATGGATTCAAAGAAACCTCCAAGTCAACTTCCACTATCAGCACATGAGAATATATACTACTCTACATATTTAATAGTATGTTCTTATATCTTAAGCGAAGTTGTATGTCATTAAACTTTATACTTGAACCATAATTAGAAGAACGGTTTAACGGAATCAATAACTTCATAGCTATAAAATTGACAACTTAATCACAGGTATAGGTATTTCAAAAATAAGGAGAAACTTTACCTCAACAATTATACCCGTGCTACGCATTTTATACATATGCATATCCAATAATACATACTATCCATCGAGTACCTGTGAAGATGCCAGAAATCTCTAACCGAGACTTTTCGTTCTTCCTGCATGAATTTACTTCCCTGAAAGTCCTAATTCTAACTATCTATGTGTATAAACAGTCATTTATGGTTATATAACATGCATATGTATCAAGAAAGAAGTATAAAGGTATGCATGCATTATTGAGGGCACTAACATGTCGGTGTGCATGACACATAATACATATAGTCCACAAAGGCACATAGTATTCAATTCTCAAAGCAATTAAAGCATATTAGCACACATTAACTCATATAAACAAGACATCACAATTACCTTAGGGCTTCTACCCATGGTCCGAGAGTTGAACCCGACTAACGCCTAGTTACTAAACTAAGCTCTGATACCATTCTTATATAAGGTGTCACGCCCCAACCCGGCCAATAAGGTTAGACTAGGGTGTGAACTAAACATTCAAGTCACGTCTCGTACTTAACTGTTTATAAAGATTTAACACTTATCGTTTTTAGCCTAAACTCCAAAGTTTTCCGGAAAACCGGCAACATAACGGCTGTAATTGGACTCTTTGGTTTGACCTAATTCTCTAAACGCCTCAATTATTCCAATCATTAATCAAATTTCATTAAGGACTCCTATTTGTCACCAACCAATTTGCCTACTAGTTTATCTTGAAACTCTCGTTTGGTTAATAAGCCTAACATGATAACTATGCCCCGTTTATTTTTCAATTTCCTATCATGCAAGTACCTATTATCCTTTAGTTTGCAAATGAACACCTAAGTGAAATTAGATAGAATTAACTTAGTTGATTGTTCATCTAGTGGTTTGAATGCCTACGATAACTACTAATTAAGAAAACGAAAGCAAACAACCAAATAAAAGTTCGTCCGGTTATAGATAGTACAATCTCAGAATTAGACCCAAATTACAACGGGGTCATTTACATCAATAAACAACGAGCAACATAAAAGAAATAGTCTTCAAGTAGCATAGTTCACAAATAGCCATAATCACGCAAGGCACACAAGACAGGCAATCACTCCAGGGGTTCATCGTTAGGCACACCGTCCTCGGGTACCTGTACCTGTTCTTCTTCACCTGTGATGAAAAAGAGGGTGAGTCCTTATGAACTCAGCGAGGGGGAACGAGAAATACATTTTGAAACTCGTTTTTCGGTTCAATTTATGAAAACTCTTTTTGAGAACATGTCACGTATTACAAATAATAAGGTACGCAATTATAAGAAACAAATCGAGTAACGGATACAAAGTAAGAGAACAGAAATGCCAGTCTTTCCTCCCCGAGGTTCTCTAGGAACCAAGCGAGAGTACTTACATATAAGCACAGGAACAAGAATACCAGTCTTTCCTCCCCGAGGTTCTCTAGGAACCAAGCGAGAGTACTTATACACATTGTAAAAAGGATACGGTGAGCATTTGCTCTCAATGTCAATTTCGATTCATTTGGTGCGGCCGACTTCAATAATCCACTTATCGCTCCCAATTAGGTGTACTCCGGATGTACCCCGAAACCTACGACCCAACTCTCCGAGGGTGAAATGCCAAGCGAGAGAGGGAATTGGACCATGGTAGTCACGGTAACACCGGCAAGCCCGATGCCGCCCGGCGTGCGTGAAACACTACCATGCCACACTGAAAGGTTGCAACCTCGTATACAATGCCCATTTTTGTCATTTAACATTTCACATTAGGAGGTCAACAAAGTAGGTTGCCTCCGAGCAAGTATATGATCACATTTTGACATATTGGCATATAAGGCATTGTAAGAACATATAATCATTTCATATATCCATTTGAAAGCAATTAAACTTTAACGGGCAGCCAAGTAATCATGTTCAAATAAACCATTGAATATCTTTTAACAATTCACATTAGGAGGACAACAAAGTAGGTTGCCTCCGAGCAATTTCAAGATCACATATTGCCAAGTAAACGAACGAGGCATGCTTGACATGAAATTTCACTTTGTAGAACACATAGAGTCATATGAACATTAAACGGGCAGCCATGTAACACATGCAAGTCAAGCCATATAACTCATTTCGAAGTCCACGTAATCAAGTGATACGATTATTCACATGCAACAACATCTACGTGGTGGTTTCGGATGCAAGAAAAGCCTATTTGTCAACATGCAATGATCAAAATTACATTTAAGCTTATAAGACATTTACAGGCAGCCCACTAAGCATATAATTTCCACACAATATCTAAATGATCAACACTTAGCAAGACTACCTAGTCATTAGGGTTTCCGTTTCATGCTTAACCATGTGATTAAACCCTAAGTCAACTCAAGTTCATTCACAAGTCATGCATCATTCAATTCAAACATCCTCAAGTACTCAAAACAGTCCACACAACATCCCAACACCACATTTCCAAGCAATTAGCACCACAAGAGGGGTTACAACAAATTTCCAAGCATATAACTAAGTGAAACCTTTACTGCAATAGGCTGTTTTACCACAATCAATAGGATAATCAAAAAATCTCAAAATTCAGTGAATAAGATTTCAAATTAAAGCTTAAGAAGTTAACTAAACTCAGAAACAAACCTTGCATCAATTGGAGTTCAGAATCATTAGTTATGGCCGAAACAGTGAGGTAGCACAAAACTGTCCAGATTTGCACACTTTTCAGAAATTGACGTTTTTGAGGTCCTTAGAGTCATTTTTAGCTTTGGTCCATTTCTGACAAAATTGTCCAGAACTGAAAAATATAGTAGCACACCAATTTTCATGCATTTTGGACAACATTTACGAAGTCAAACACGGTTCGCTCCACAAGGTCAGTGCATCTGCCAAAACCTGATTCATTTTCCCACATTTCCAGATTTGGTCAGATTTTAATGATTTACCATTTTTAGGACCTTAGAGTAAAAATTAGCTTCGGCCTATTTCTGGGAAAAATGTTCAAAACTGTCCAAACTAGTCACCCACCAATTTTCAAGAATTTTCAACATCATTTGCTTGGCTAAAATTACCTCGAACAGACTGGTCAGAGAGCTGTCATCCACTTCGACTTCACCTAGCATCATTTTCAAGCCAAGATCTTGCCATGCATGGTTGTTTAAGCTTATGAACGACCATATAGCTCAAGTACAGAAGCAAATACACACATTTATGAGCATGCATGTGAAATTTCAAAGAGTTTTCAAAAGCTTTTCACCCTCACCTTTGCAATCAACCAAAAGATGCACAAAAACCTTGTTGAGGCTCAAATTTCTTCCTCTTCTTGCTTAGCCGAGTTTCCAACTTGGTTTTCTCTATTTTTCCTAGCCTAGTAAGCAATATATTAGTACATGCATGTAGTTAGGACTTGAAGAAAAGAAATGGAAGCTTAGTAACTCACCTAGGCCGAAAATGAAGCTTCAATGCACATGCATGAGTGATTTTTGCACCCTAGCTTGTTCGGTTGAGGTCCTTTGCTTGTGGCTTGCTTGGTTTAGCTATGGTGTGAAGAAGAGAAGCTATGGAGATTAAGAACTCAGCCAAAACAAAAATGGAGAGAGAAAATGAGAGGGAGAGAGAGAAATGTGAGGAAAGAAAGAGAAATGAGAGAAAAATGAGGCTTTTTGCAATTTTTGAGCATGTGGTCAGCCTTGGGCTTCCAAATCTGAATTTTTGTGTCTTCAAGGTGGAATTTGAAATGTTAGCATGGGCCATGAGTGGTTTGGTCGAAAATGAGAGGAAATTGAGGTGGTTTTGGGCAATTTTTTATGCATTGATAAGTGTTTTTGTGTCATGACTTGTCTAGAATTATTTTGAATTAAACATGCATGCAAAAATCTGATTTTGTGTCATCTTTTGAATTGTTTTAACATGTGTGTAAGAGAATGTTGGGTATTTAGGGATTTTAGGTAGAATAGAATATAGGGTATGTTTAGAGGTTGGTGAGATTTTGTCTTGTAGTGAGTTTAAAATATAATATTTAGGTGTTAGTGGATTTTGTAGAGATTTGAATTAGGATTATAATAATAGTTAGTGGATTGTGTAGGATTATTTTATTGTCTTGTGTTTTGTGTAGGATTCTTTCTTGATCAACGTGGTGGCACGGATTCCTAGGTCTAGGGCACGAATTACGAGGTAGATACGATCTACGAGGTAAGACACGAACTTCAAGACTAATGCACGTACTTCAAGACTAATGCGCAGATTTCAATGCATATGCATGTAATCCCTAGATAAATGTACGTAAACCAATACAAGGCACGTAATTCAAGACACGACTCTTAAACCTAGGTTAAAGCACGTAGTTCAAGGTTAATGCACACGAAACGAAGAGACACACGCAAATCAAGATCTCGCATGTAAATTAAGGTCATGGCATGTTTATCTAGGTATCACACGTATATCGAGGATTAGGGCACACAATTCTAGGTTAAGGCACGTATAACGAGGTATGCACGAAAATCAAGACAGGACACGTAATCCTAGGTCGGTCATATAATTTTAGGTCTAAGGCACGCAAATCGAGGTAAGACACGTTATTCGGTGTCGGGCCTCACACAACTTGCTCGCTGTGCCCATTTTTGGAGCCCAAAATTTTACGTTCTCATCAGTTTCATGCCAGTTTTCTTCTTTTGCTCTGTTTTTTCGTCCCGGATCGTACGTCGTGGGCTGTTAATTCGATGACAACCTTACTCGCGGAATGTTAGAGGGCCCTACAACGCGTCGATATCACGTCTTGCATGGATGCTGCATTGTTGAAGCGGATAGGTTGTCGTTAAGCCCATTGGGCCTTTTGAATTGGCCATCTCTCTAGGCTGGGACTATGAACCGTTAACAAATAAAGGAATTGTGCCCTCAACATGACGGATGCGATCATACCAGCACTAATGCACCGGATCCCATCAGAACTCCGAAGTTAAGCGTGCTTGGGCGAGAGTAGTACTAGGATGGGTGACCCTTTGGGAAGCCCTCGTGTTGCACCCCCTTTTCAATTTTTTTTGCCCTGGTTAGGGTTGCCAAGATACTTTATCCACCAAATTTCTATTACCGAATCCCACGGAACATTGGGCAAGACAACTTCGCTTCACGTAGAGGCTGGGCCCGCAAATCGAGGGCGTAGGGCTTGTGACCAGATCTCCGTCGCTCCGGTGCCCATAACTTTTGATCCGTAAGGAGTTACACGGCGCACAGTATACTGTTGCAAAGTTCTCTTAGAGCTCTACGACGGGGGCAGCTAGCTTGCTCGCGGTGCCCTTTTTGGAGCCCAAAATCGAACGTTTTCATCAGTTTCAGGCCTATTTTCTTCTTTTGCTCTATTTTTTCGTCCCAGATCGTACGTCGTGAGCTGTTAAAAGGACGACAACCTTACTTGCGGGACATTAGAGGGCCCTACAACGCGTCGATATCACGTCTTGCGAGAATGCTACATTGTTGAAGCGGATGGGTTGTCGTTAAGCCCATTAGGCCTTTTGAATTAGCCATCTCTCTAGGCTGGGATTGTGAACCGTTAACAAATAAAGGAATTGTGCCCTCAACATGACGGGTGCGATCATACCAGCAGTAATGCACCGGATCCCATCAGAACTCCGAAGTTAAGCGTGCTTGGGCGAGAGTAGTACTAGGATGCGTGACCTCTTGGGAAGTCCTCGTGTTGCACCTCATTTTCATTTTTTTTGCACTGGTTAGGGTTGCCAAGATACTTTATCCACCAAATTTCTATTACCGAATCCCACGGAACCTAGGGTAAGACAACTTCGCTTCACGTGGAGGTTGGGCCCGCAAACCGAGGGCGTAGGGCTTGTGACAAGGTCTCCGTCGCTCCGGTGCCCATAACTTTTGATCCGTATGGAGTTACGCGGCGCACAGCATACCGTGGCAAAGCTCTCTGAGAGCTCTATGATGGGGGCATCAAGCTTGCTCGTTGTACCTATTTTTGGAGCCCCAAATCGAACGTTCTCATCAGTTTCAGGCCAGTTTTCTTCTTTTGCTCTGTTTTTTAGTCCCGGATCGTACGTCGTGAGCTGTTAAAAGGATGACAACCTTACCACGGGATATTAGAGGGCCCCACGATGCGACGATATCACGTCTTGCGATAATGCTGCGTTGTGGAAGCAGATGGGTTGTCGTTAAGCCCATTGGGCCTTTTGAATTGGCCATCTCTCTAGGCTGGGACCGTGAACCGTTAACAAATAAAGGAATTGTGCCCTCAACATGACGGGTGCGATCATACCAGCACTAATGCATCGGATCCCATCAGAACTCCGAAGTTAAGCGTGCTTGGGCGAGAGTAGTACTAGGATGTGTGACCCCTTGGGAAGTCCTCGTGTTGCACCCTATTTTCAATTTTTTTTACCCTGGTTAGGGTTGCCAAGATACTTTATCCACCAAATTTCTATTACCGAATCCCACAGAACATTGGGCAAGACAACTTCGCTTCACGCAGAGGCTGGGCCCGTAAACCGAGGACGTAGCGCTTGTAACCTGGTCTCCGTTGCTCCGGTGCCCATAACTTTTGATCCGTAAGGAGTTACGCGTCGCACAGCATACCGTTGTAAAGCTCTCTGAGTGCTCTACGACGGGGTCAGCCAGCTTTCTCGCTTTGCCCTTTTAGGAGCCCAAAATCGAATGTTTTCCTCAGTTTCAGGCCACATTTCTTCTTTTGCTCTGTTTTTTCGTCCTGGATCATACGTCGTGAGCTGTTAGAAGGACGACAACCTAACTCGCGGGACATTAGGGGGCCCTACAATGCTTTGATATCACGTCTTGGTAGGATGCTGTGTTGTTGAAGCGGATGGGTTATCGTTAAGCCCATTGGGCCTTTTGAATTGGCCATCTCTCTGGGCTGGGACTGTGAACCGTTAACACATAAAGGAATTGTGCCCTCAACATTACGGGTGAGAACATACCAGCACTAATGCACCGAATCCCATCAGAACTCCGAAGTTAAGCGTGCATGGGCGAGAGTAGTACTAGGATGGGTGCCCCCCTGGGAAGTCCTCGTGTTGCACCCCTTTTCAATTTTTTTTTCCCTGGTTAGGGTTGCCAAGATACTTTATCCACCAAATTTCTATTACTGAATCCCACGGAACATTGGGCAAGACAACTTCGCTTCACGTATAGGCTGGGCCCGCAAACCGAGGGCGTAGGGCTTGTGACCAGGTCTCCGTCGCTCTAGTGCCCATAACTTTTGATCCGTAAGGAGTTACGCAACACACAACATACCGTTGCAAAGCTCTTTGAGAGCCTACGACGGGGTCAGCTGTAAGGCCCGACCTCGATTTACGTGTGATACCTCGTTTCGTGTGCCCTAATCTAGATTTGTGTGCCTTGACCTAGGTTTAAGAATTGTGTTTGTTTTGTGTGCCATGCATTGAATGACATGCGTTCATTTAGGGTTGCGTGCATTTACTTAGAAAACGTGCATTCGTCTCATAGTTCGTGTCCTACCTCATTGTGCATGCCCTAGACCTAGGAAAGCGCGCCCTCATGCTAAACAAGAAAGCATCTTACACGAAGCACTAGGTCATTAACTAATCCTACAAAATCCACTAACTATTATTAAATTACTAATTCAACCTACTAGAAGACAAAATCTCACAAAAAGCTAGACATTCCTTATTCTTTATTTCTTATTCTTTTTGCACTTTCAAGACACAATTAAATAAGGATCAAAAGTTGACAAAATTCAGCATTTTTCTTAGCCTTGGCCGACCACTAAGTGGTGTTTTTGCATGCTCACTTAATTCAAATTGATTCTAGACAACTTATGACAATCCTATGACACAAATGCATAAAAAAATTGCCCAAAACCTCCTCAAATCTCCACCATACTCGACCAACTCTTCTTTGCCCATACTAGGAATTTCAAATATGCTCTTGAAGACACAAAAATCAGGAATTTTAGAAGCCCAAGGCCGACCACTTGCATGAAGAAGTGCCCGACCACTTGCATGAAGAAGTGCAAAAGCTTCACTCTTTGACATATCTCTCATTTTTCCTCACACTTCTCTCTCTCCCTCTCATTCTTCTCTCTCTCTCTTGGCCTTGGCTGAATCTATTCACTTCTTAGCTCATCTTCATCATCATATGGTTAATCAAGACAAGCCACAAGCAAAGGAACTCAACCAAGCTAGCTAGGTTGCAAGAAGACTCACATGCAAGCTTTTGACTCACCATTTTCGGCCTAGGTAAGTTTCTTGGCTTCCATTTCTTTTCTTCTTGTCCTAACCACATGCATGTACTAAGAGCTTGGCCACTAAGCTAGGAAAAATAGAGAAAATTGAGTTGGAATCTCGGCTAAGCAAGGAAGAAGAAGAATTTGAGCTTCATCAAAGTTTTGTGCATCTTCTTGTTGATTTGCTAAGGTGAGGGCTAAAACCTTTTGAAAATCCTTCAAAAATCCACATGCATGCTCTTAAATGTATGTCTTTGCTTCTGTACTTGAGTTATATGTGTGTTCATAAGCTTGTACAACCATGCATGGCAAGGTTTTGGCTTGAAAATGATGATAGGTGAAATCGGATTGTGTGACAGCTCTCTGACTTGTTGTTTCGAGGTGCGTTTGGATAGGCAAATGATGTTGAAAATGCATGAAAATACGTAGGTGACTAGTTTTTCCAGTTTTGAACATTTTTCGAAGAAATAGGCCAAAGCTAATTTCGACTCTAAGGCTCTCAAAATGGCAAATCATTAAAATGTGTCCAAATCTGGAAATCTCGAAAAATGAAGCAGGTTTTGGCAGATGCACTGACCTTGTAGAACGAACCATATTTGACTTAGGAAATGATGTCCAAAATGCATGAAATTTGGTGTCCTGCTAGCTTGTTCAGTTTTGGACATTTTTTTTCAGAAATGGACTAAGGCCAAATCTGACCCTATGGACCTCAAAAACGACAATTATTGAAATGTGTGCAAATCTGGACAGTTTTGTGCAATCCCACTGTTTTGGCCATAACTATTGATCTCGAACTCCAAATGATGCAAGGTTTGTTTCTGATTTTAGTTCACTTCTTAAGCTTTAATTTGACATCTTATTTAATGGAATTGGAGATTGTTTTCTTGACTTAATGATTGTGAGAAAACAGCCTATTGCAGTGAGGGTTTCACTTAGTTATATGCTTAGAAATTTGTTGTGACTTCTCTTGTAGTATTAATTGCTTTGGATTGTGGCATTGGGATGTTGTATGGACTGTTTTGAGTACTTGGGCATGTTTGGATCAATTGATGCATGGCTTGAGATTGATTTTGAGTTGACTTGGGGCTTAATTGCACGGGTATGCACGAAATGGGAACCCTAGTGACTAGGTGAACTTGCTAAGTGTTGATCCTTTGAATATTGAGTGTAATTATATGTTTAGTAGGCTTCCCGTAATTTCCTTATAGCCCTAAATGTGATTTTGATTCGTTGCATGTTGACAAATAGGCCTTTCTTGCATCTGAACCACGTAGATTGTTGTTGCATGTTGAATAACCTTATTATTTGATTACGTGGACGTTGAAATGAGTTATATGACCTGATTTACGTGCGTTACATGGCTGCCCATTTAATGTTCATATAACTCCATATGCTTTTCAAGTGAAATTACTTGTCTATTCGTGCCTCGCTTGTTTACTCGCCAATGTGCAATCTTATGACTGTCTGGAGGCATCCTACTTTGTTGTCCTCCTATTGTGATATATTAAATGTCATAAATATGCATTGCATACAAGGTTTCAACCTTTCATTCTGACATGGTAGCGATCACGCACACCGGGCGGCACCGGGCTTGCCGGTGCACCCGTAACTACTATGGTACCAATTCCCTCTCTCGCTTGGGGGCTAGACTTCCTCGGAGAGTTGGGTCGTAGGATTTCGGGGTACATCCGGAGTACACCCACTTGGGGTGTTAAGGGGATGATTTGAAGTCGGCCGCAACAACTAATTCTGAAAATGAACTGAGAGCAAAAGCTCACCGTATCCTTTTTACTATGTGTATAAGTACTCTCGCTTGGTTCCTAGAGAACCTCGGGGAGGAAAGACTGGTAATTGTGTTCCTTTACTTTTGTATTATTATTCTGTACTTAATTGTGTTATATTCATGCTTGCAAAAAGGATTTTCATAAGTTGAACCGGAAAATGAGTTTCAAAACCTATTACTCGTTTCCCCCTCGCTGAGTTCATAAGGACTCACCCTCTTTTATCATCTCAGGTGAAGAAGATCAAGAACAGGTACCCGAGGACGGTGTGCCTAACGATGATTCCTTGGAGTGATTGCCTGTCTTGTGTGCTTTGCGTGATTATGGCTACTTGTGAACTCTATGCTATTTGAAGACTATTTCTTTTATGTTGCTTGTTGTTTGTATTGTAAAAGACCCCCGTTGTAATTTGGGATCTAATTTTGGTTTGTACTGATATTAACTAGACAGACACTAGACACTACTATGGTTATTTTGATGTTACCATTGCTAGTGGCTATAATAGGATTATGAAGTATTAGGTAAAGGCTAAGTAAAATGAACCAACCAAACCTTAAACAGGTACTCGCTATTAAGCTAAGATCAACAGGTACTTTTGTAACGAGGATAAAGCAAACAAACAAGACATAGTATCATGGTAGGTTATAAATCAAACGAGACATCGAGATAACCAATAGGCATTTCAATTGATGTTAAATAGTAATCCTAGTTGGAAATGAAATTGAGATTGGAAAATTTTTGTGGCGTTTAGAGAATTAGGCCAAACCAAAGAGCCCAATTACAGCCGTTCTGCTACCGATTTTCCAGAAAATTTTGGAGTTTCGACTAAAACATTAAGTGTTAAATCTTCATAAACGGTTAAGTATGTGATATGACCTGAATGTTTAGATCACACCCTAGTCTAACCTTATAGGCCAGGTTGGGTCGTGACACCTTATATTAGAATGGTATCGGAGCTTAGATTGCTTAAGCCGGGTTTAACTCTCGGACCATGGGTAGAGCCCTACGATAATTAGGAAGACTTGTTTATATGTTATTGTGTGATAATGTTTAATGTGCCTTCTATGTTCTATGTGCTTCAGTGTTTAACATGTCTTAATTATTTCTAGGGTAATGTATCTATGTTATGTTTCATGTCTTATGCATTAAATTCTTGTTTGTCGTATTTCAATAAATTGTGCATCGTAATCTGTGCCTATAAATGGATGGCACTAGCATCTGCACTACTAATAGGAGTGGTGAACCCCAAGAGACCGGAGATGCCTATCAAACTAATCCCGGTATAGCTATGTTTAACATGATGGCAAATGCCATGGATCGCGTATCACGGGTGATGGAGCGCCAAGATGCACGAGAGGCCAACAACAACAACAACAACAGGAATGATGGTAACCATGGGAGACATAGCAGAATGAGGGAGTTTCTTGACTTTCGCCCATCCAAATTCCACGGGGAAGCTGATGATGAGAAAGCAGAGGCTTGGCTGTCCGAGATCGAGAAGATTTTCAGGCCACTTGATTATACTAATGAAGAAAAGGTGGAGTTTGCTGTGTTTCTGTTGCACGGGGATGCCAAGCATTGGTGGCACACTGTAGTGGCACTGTGGGAAACTGATCGGATACCTCGCTTGTGGGGTAATTTCGTTAAGGCATTCAAGGAGAAATATGTACCTGCAGTTTCTAGGCAGAGGCGGATTGAAGAGTTTATGCACTTGACCCAGGGTAACATGACGGTGGCCCAGTACGAGGCTCGTTTTGACCGACTGTCCCATTATGCTCAATATATGGTCAGTACTCCAGAGGCGAAGATGTGGAAATTCACTACTGGATTGAGGCCAGAGATTCATGACCAGTTGGCTTCTCATGACTTCGATACCTATTCTGCTCTCTTTGTTGCTGCCTCTCGAGTTGAGAAGAGGAAACTAGATGGAGCCCGTTCGAGTCAGCCGAACAAGAAACCATACCAGCCTCCAGGTCAACAGAGGAAATTCCATAGTCAGAGTCGCAATCAGGGCCAGAGCCAGAACAAACGAGTGAATAACCGTGGCCCGACGAAAGCGCCATCAGCATCTTCCACCCGCGGATCCACAGGGAGTTCACCTACTACTCAGCCTATCAACTGTTCCTACTATGACAAGAAGGGTCATACCGAGGCCCAGTGCTGGAAGAAGTCAGGACGATGTGTGAGATGTGGCAGTGATCAGCATCAGATCAAGGATTGCCCTAAATGGCAGGCAGGACAGAATCAGGTTAAACCAGCTGGTAAAGGCAAGACTCCAGTTCCTAGAGTTCAGGCTCGAGCTTATGCTATTGAGTGCGAGGAGATTCCGGATGAGACCGTTGTTGTTGAAGGTACATTTTTCATACTGAATCAACCTGTTAGGGTGCTAATTGATCCGGGTGCTACTCATTCATTTATTACTCCCTTATGTGTGGAACGTGTGAAACTGAAAGTTGTATGTTTGCCATACGAAGTAGAAGTTGGTACTCCAATGGGTTCTAAACTTGTTATTAACTCAGCTTGTAAAGCATGTAAAATCCAAATTAAGGATAGGGAATTCTCAGCCAATCTTATTGTATTACCTTTTCGAGACTATGAAGTCATTTTAGGGATGGACTGACTGGCAAAACATCATGTCCAACTAGATTGTCAGACGAAAATAATAACGTTCCGGGTACCTGGTCAACCAATACTGGAGGTTATGGGTCGAAGAGATTTCACTGGGAGTTCTATCATTTCATCTACAAAAGCAGTGAAGTCCTTGAGAAAAGGATGTAGCGGATACTTAGCTTCCCTCATCAACAGGCCGTCGGACAAAGCTAAGTTGGAGGAGATGCCTGTGATCAAAGACTATGCGGATGTGTTTCCAGAAAAATTACCCGGTTTACCCCCAAATCGGGAAATCGAGTTTGTTATAGAGTTACTGCTTGGCGCCCAGCCGATATCTAAAGCTCCCTATCGTATGGCATCGGCCGAGCTACAGGAATTGAAGGACCAATTGCAAGGATTGTTGAAGAAGGGGTTTGTTCAACCAAGTTCTTCACCATAGGGTGCACCAGTTCTATTTGTTAAGAAGAAAGACAGAACGTTGAGGCTATGCATCGATTACCGAGGACAGAACCAAGTGACTGTCAAGAATAAATACCCACTTCCCCTGATCGACGAGCTATTTGATCAACTTCAAGGAGCCAAAGTGTATTCGAAACTCGACTTGAGGCAAGGGTATTATCAGTTGCGGATCAAAAAGGAGGATGTGCCTAAAACGGCTTTCAGGACGAGATATGGACATTATGAATATGTGGTGATTCCTTTTGGACTAACCAATGCCCCTGTAGCTTTTATGGATTTGATGCATAGGGTATTTCAACCCTACTTGGATCAATTTGTGGTGATCTTCATTGATGATATTTTGGTATACTCGAAATCCAAGGCGGAGCATGAGCAACATCTGCGGTTGGTACTGCATAAACTTCAAGAGCATCAATTTTATGCAAAGTTTAGCAAGTGCGAATTTTGGTTGCAGCAGATTGTATTTTTGGGGCATATCATATCCCAAGAGGGAATAGCGGTGGATCCAGCAAAGATAGAAGCAGTGATGTCTTGGAAGAAGTCAGAGAATGTTACGGAGATTCGGAGTTTTCTTGGTCTAGCCGGCTATTATCAGAGATTCGTGAAGGATTTCTATAAGATTGCAGGACCGCTTACAAAGCTCACTCAAAAGAAAACAAAGTTCGTGTGGGATGATAAGTGTGAGAACAGCTTTCAAGAGTTGAAGAAAAGATTGACTACCGCACCTATTTTTGCATTGGCTGAAGGAAGTCAAGGTTTTGTAATCTATAGCGATGCTTCGAAGGAAGGATTGGGTTGTGTGTTGATGCAAAATGGAAGAGTGATTGTGTATGCTTCTAGGAAACCAAAGCCGTATGAATTGAACTACCCGACGCATGATTTGGAGTTAGCGGCTATTGTGTTTGCACTCAAGAAATGGAGGCATTATCTGTGGGGTAACAAGTTTGAAGTATTTACTGATCATAAGAGCTTGAAATACTTGTTCTCTCAAAAAGAGTTAAATATGAGGCAAAGGCGGTGGATGGAGCTTTTGGATGATTATAACTGCACAATCAATTATGTGTCTGGTAAAGCAAATGTAGTTACAGATGCCTTAAGTAGGAAAGCGAGCATGGCAAAACTGGAAGTCAAGGTGCAGGAGTTGTTGGAGGAAGCATTTTTGTGGAAACCACAATTGACTCGGAAAGGGTTACTTTTTGCCACTACACAAGTTCAATCGACCTTGTTGTCTGAGTTACGAGAGGCTCAACAGAAGGACCAACAATTTCAGAAGATTAAAGAAAGCAACGCAGATTTCAAGTTTCATGATGATGGTGTTTGGAGGTTTAGGAATCGGATTTGTGTTCCCAATGAGCCAGAGCTGAAAAATAAGATTATTGAAGAAGCCCATAATTCAAGATATACTATTCACCCCGGTGGAACAAAGATGTACCTGGATTTGAAGCAACACTATTGGTGGAATAACATGAAAAGAGAAATTGCGGAGTTTATGGCACGGTGTTTGACTTGCCAGAGAGTCAAAGCGGAACATCAACGACCCGCAGGTTTACTTCAGCTGTTGGAGATTCCTCAATGGAAATGGGAACATATAACTATGGATTTTGTTATGGACCTTCCCAGGTCGCAAAAGGGTCATAACGCTGTTTGGGTCATAGTGGATAGATTGACTAAGTCGGCGCACTTTTTACCGATGAACAAGGAGGATAGTCCTGAGAAATTGGGAGATATGTATGTAGCAGAGATTGTAAAATTGCACGGGATGCCTGTGAGTATTGTATCAGATAGGGATCCTCGTTTTACTTCCCGATTTTGGAAGAGATTGCAAGAAGCTTTGGGAACGAAGTTGAGTTTCAGCACGGCCTATCACCCTCAGACTGATGGACAATCGGAGAGAACTATTCAGATTCTGGAGGATATGCTGAGGGCGTGTGTTTTAGACTTTGGGAAAGGTTGGGAGAAATATCTATCTTTAGCGGAGTTCGCCTATAATAATAGTTATTAGGCCACTATCGGGATGGCCCCATTCGAGGCGTTGTATGGACGTAAGTGTCGATCCCCAATTTACTGGGATGAAGTAGGTGAGACGAAGACTTTTGACCCGACCCTTTTACCTGAACTTATGAAGACTGTTGATAATATCCACCTCATCTGGAAACAGATGCTTACCGCCCAGAGCAGGCAAAAGAGTTATGCAGACCGACGGAGACAGAGTCTCGAGTTCGAGGTTGGCGACAAGGTATTCTTGAAGATATCACCTCGAGGGGACTGATTAAACACGGCAAGGGTGGAAAGTTGAGCCCGAGGTTTGTAGGACCATTTGAGATAATTGAGAAGGTTGGCAAATTGGCGTATCGCCTGGTACTACCCCAGAACCTCTCTAATATTCACAACGTCTTTCATGTTTCAATGCTGCGAAAGTATCATCCTGATCCATCGCATATCTTGGAGCTAGAGCCGATGCAGCTACGGGAGAACTTGTCTTACGAGGAGAAGCCCATTCGGATCCTAGACCAGCAAGATCGGGAGTTGCGCAACAAATCTATACCGATGGTGAAAGTGCTGTGGGATCATCATGGAGTTGAAGAAGCAACGTGGGAAAGGCGAGACCAGATGGAGCAGCAATATCCAGCTTTATTAAAAAGGTAATATTGAATTTCAGGACGAAATTCTTTTAAGGAGGGGAGGATGTGAGGCTCGACCTCGATTTGCGTGCGATACCTCATTTCGTGTGCCCTAATCTAGATTTGCGTGCCTTGACCAAGGTTTAAGAATTGTGTTCGTTTTGTGTGTCATGCATTGAATGACGTGCGTTCATTTAGGGTTGCGTACATTTACTTAAAAAACGTGCATTCGTCTCATAGTTCGTGTCCTACCTCGTAGTGCGTGCCCTAGACCTAGGAAAGCGCGCCCTCACGCTAAACAAGAAAGCATCTTACACGAAGCACTAGGTCATTAATTAATCCTACAAAATCCACTAACTATTATTAAATTACTAATTCAACCCACTAGAAGACAAAATCTCACAAAAAGCTAGACATTCCTTATTCTTTATTCCTTATTCTTTTTGCACTTTCAAGACACAATTAAATAATGATCAAAATTTGACAAAATTCAGCATTTTTATTAGCCTTGGCTGACCACTAAGTGGTGTTTTTGCATGCTCACTCAATTCAAATTGATTCTAGACAACTTATGACAATCCTATGACACAAATGCATAAAAAAATTGCCCAAAACCTCCTCAAATCTCCACCATACTCGACCAACTCTTCTTTGCCCATACTAGGAATTTCAAATATGCTCTTGAAGACACAAAAATCAGGAATTTCAGAAGCCCAAGGCCGACCACTTGCATGAAGAAGTGCAAAAGCTTCACTCTTTGTCATTTCTCTCATTTTTCCTCTCACTTCTCTCTCTCCCTCTCATTCTTCTCTCTCTCTCTCAACCTTGACTGAATCCCTTCACCTCTTAGCTCATCTTCATCATCATATGGTTAATCAAGACAAGCCACAAGCAAAGGAACTCAACCAAGCTAGCTAGGTTGCAAGAAGACTCACATGCAAGCTTTTGACTCACCATTTTCGGCCTAGGTAAGTTTCTTGGCTTCCATTTCTTTTCTTCTTGTCCTAACCACATGCATGTACTAAGAGCTTGGCCACTAAGCTAGGAAAAATAGAGAAAATTGAGTTGGAATCTCAGCTAGGCAAGGAAGAAGAAGAATTTGAGCTTCATCAAAGTTTTGTGCATCTTCTTGTTGATTTGCTAAGGTGAGGGCTAAAACCTTTTGAAAATCCTTCAAAAATCCACATGCATGCTCTTAAATGTATGTCTTTGCTTCTGTACTTGAGTTATATGTGTGTTCATAAGCTTGTACAACCATGCATGGCAAGGTTTTGGCTTGAAAATGATGATAGGTGAAATCGGATTGTGTGACAGCTCTCTGACTTGTTGTTTCGATGTGAGTTTGGCTAGGCAAATGATGTTGAAAATGCATGAAAATTGGTACGTGACTAGTTTTGCCAGTTTGGAACATTTTTCACAGAAATAGGACAAACCTAATTTCGACTCTAATGTCCACAAAATGGCAAAATGTGTCCAAATCTGGAAATCTGGAAAAATGAAGCAGGTTTTGGCAGATGCACTGACCTTGTAGAACGAACCAGTTTTGACTTAGTAAATGATGTCTAAAATTCATGAACTTTGGTGTCCTGCTAGATTTTTCATTTCTGGACATTTTTGTCAGAAATGTACTAAGGCTAAATCTGACCCTATGGACCTCAAAAATGACAATTATGGAAATGTGTGCAAATCTGGACAGTTTTGTGCAATCCCACTGTTTTGGCCATAACTATTGATCTCGATCTCCAAATGATGCAAGGTTGTTTTCCGATTTTAGTTCACTTCTTAAGCTTTAATTTGATAGTTTATTTACTGGAATTGGATATTTTTTGCTTGACTTAATGATTGTGAGAAAATAGCCTATTGCAGTGAGGGTTTCACTTAGTTATATGCTTAGAAATTTGTTGTGACTTCTCTTGTGATATTAATTGCTTTGGATTGTGGCATTGGGATGTTGTGTGGTCTGTTTTGAGTACTTTGGGATGTTTGGATCAATTGATGCATGGCTTGAGATTGATTTTGAGTTGACTTGGGGCTTAATTGCACGGGTAAGCACGAAATGGAAACCCTAGTGACTAGGTGAACTTGCTAAGTGTTGATCCTTTGAATATTGAGTGTAATTATATGTTTAGTAGGCTGCCCGTAATTGCCTTATAGCCCTAAATGTGATTTTGATTCGTTGCATGTTGACAAATAGGCCTTTCTTGCATCCAAACCACGTAGATTGTTATTGAATGTTGAATAACCTTATTATTTGATTATGTGGATGTTGAAATGAGTTATATGAACTGATTTACGTGCGTTACATGGCTGCCCGTTTAATGTTCATATAACTCCATATGCTTTTCAAGTGAAATTACTTGTCTACTCGTGTCTCGCTTGTTTACTCGTCAATGTGCAATCTTATGACTGTCCGGAGGCATCCTACTTTGTTGTCCTCCTATTGTGATATATTAAATGTCATAAATGTGCATTGCATACAAGGTTGCAACCTTTCATTCTGGCATGGTAGCGATCACGCACACCGGACGGCATCGGGCTTGCCGGTGCACTCGTGACTACTATGGTACCAATTCCCTCTCTCGCTTGGGGGCTAGACTTCCTCGGAGAGTTGGGTCGTAGGATTTTAGGGTACATCTGGAGTACACCCACTTGGCATGTTAAGGGGATGATTTGAAGTCGGCCACAACAACTGATTTTGGAAATGAACTGAGAGCAAAAGCTCACCGTATCCTTTTTACTATGTGTATAAGTACTCTCGCTTGGTTCCTAGAGAACCTCGGGGAGGAAAGACTAGTAATTGTGTTCCTTTACTTTTGTATTATTATTCTGTACTTAATTGTGTTATATTCATGCTTGCAAAAAGGATTTTCATAAGTAGAACTGGAAAATGAGTTTCAAAACCTATTACTCGTTTCCCCCTCGCTGAGTTCATAAGGACTCACCCTCTTTTATCATCTCAGGTGTAGAAGATCAAGAACAGGTACACGAGGACGGTGTGCCTAACGATGATTCCTTGGAGTGATTGCCTGTCTTGTGTGCTTTGCGTGATTATGGCTACTTGTGAACTCTATGCTACTTGAAGACTATTTCTTTTATGTTGCTTGTTGTTTGTAATGTAAAAGACCCCCGTTGTAATTTGGGGTCTAATTTTGGTTTGTACTGATATTAACTAGACAGACACTAGACACTACTATGGTTATTTTGCTGTTACTATTGCTAATGGCTATAATAGGATTATGAAGTATTAGGTAAGGGCTAAGTAAAATGAACCAACCAAACCTTAAACATGTACTTGCTATTAAGCTAAGATCAACAGGTACTTTTGTAACGAGGACAAAGCAAACAAACGAGACATAGTATCATGCTAGGTTATAAATCAAACGAGACATCGAGATAACCAATAGGCATTTCAATTGATGTTAAATAGTAAACCTAGTTGGAAGTGAAATTGAGATTGGAAAAATTTTGATGCGTTTAGAGAATTAGGCCAAACAAAGAGCCCAATTACAGCCGTTATACTGCTAGTTTTCCGAAAAATTTTGGAGTTTCGACTAAAACATTAAGTGTTAAATCTTCATAAATGGTTAAGTATGTGATATGACCTGAATGTTTAGATTACACCCTAGTCTAACCTTATAGGCCGGGTTGGGGCGGGACAACAGCTAGCTTGCTCGTTGTTCCCATTTTTGGAGCTCAAAATTGAACGTCCCCATCAGTTTCAGGCCAGTTTTCTTCTTTTGCTCTATTTTTTTGTCCCGGATCGCATGTCGTGGGTGGTTAAAAGGACGACAACCTTACTCGTGGGATATTAGAGGGCCCTACAACGCGTCGATATCACATCTTGCGAAGATGCTGCGTTGTTGAAGCGGATGGGTTGTCGTTAAGCCCATTGGGCCTTTTCAATTGGCCATCTCTCTAGGCTGGGACTATGAACTGTTAACAAATAAAAGAATTGTGCCCTCAACATGACGGGGGCGATCATACCAGCACTAATGCACCGAATCCCATCAGAACTTCGAAGTTAAGTGTGCTTGGGCGAGAATAGTACTAGGATGGGTGACCCCCTGGGAAGTCCTCGTGTTGCACCCTCTTTTCAATTCTTTTTGCCTTGGTTAGGGTTGCCAAGATACTTTATCCACCAAATTTCTATTATCCAATCCCACGGAACATTGGGCAAGACAACTTCACTTGACGCATAAACTGGGCCCGCAAACCGAGGGCGTAGGGCTTGTGACCAGGTCTCCATCGCTCACGTGCCCATAACTTTTGATCCGTAAGGAGTTACGCAGCGCACAACATACCGTTGCAAAGCTCTCTTATAGATCTACGATGGGGGCAACTAGCTTGCTCGCTATGCCCATTTTTTGAGCCCAAAATTTTACTTTCTCATCAGTTTCAGGCCAGTTTTCTTCTTTTGCTCTGTTTTTTCGTCTCGAATCGTACGTCGTGAGTTGTTAAAAGGACGACAACCTTACTCGCGGGATGTTAGAGGGCCCTACAACGCGTCGATATCACGTCTTGCGAGGATGCTGTGTTGTTGAAGCGGATGGGTTGTCGTTAAGCCCATTGGGCCTTTTGAATTGGCCATCTCTCTAGGCAGGGACTGTGAACCGTTAACAAATAAAGGAATTGTACCCTCAACATGACGGGTGCGATCATACCAGCATTAATGCACCGGATCCCATCAGAACTCCGAAGTTAAGCGTGCTTGGGCGAGAATAGTACTAGGATAGGTGACCCCTTGGGAAAGTCCTGCAAACCGAGGGCGTAGGGCTTGTGACCAAGTCTCCGTCGCTCCGGTGCAATTAACTTTTGATCCGTAAGGAGTTACGCGGCGCACAGCATACCGTTGCAAAGCTCTCTGAGAGCTCTACGACGGGGGCAGCCAGCTTGCTCGCTGTGCCCATTTTTAGAGCCCCAAATCGAACGTTCTCATCAGTTTCAGGCTAGTTTTTTTCTTTTGCTCTGTTTTTTTGTCCCGGATCGTATGTCGTGAGCTGTTAAAAGGATGACAACCTTACACATGGGACATTAGAGGGCCTCACGACGCGTCGATATCATGTCTTGCAAGGATGCGGCGTTGTTGAAGCGGATGGGTTGTCGTTAAGCCTATTGGGCCTTTTCAATTGGCCATCTCTCTAGGCTGGGACTGTGAACCGTTAACACATAAAGGAATTGTGCCCTAAACATGACGGGTGCGATCATACCAGCACTAATGCATCGGATCCCATCAGAACTACGAAGTTAAGCGTGCTTGGGCGAGAGTAATACTAGGATGGGTGACCCCTTGGGAAGTCCTCGTGTTGCACCCCCTTTTCAATTTTTTTTGCCCTGGTTAGGGTTGCCAAGATACTTTATCCACCAAATTTCTATTACCGAATCCCACGGAACATTGGGCAAGACAACTTCGCTTCACGTAGAGGCTGGGCCTGCAAACCGAGGGCGTAGAGCTTGTGACCAGGTCTTCGTCGCTATGGGGCCCATAACTTTAGATACGTAAGGAGTTACGCAGTGCACAGCATACCGTTGCAAATCTCTCTGAGAGCTCTACGACGGGGGCAGCCAGCTTGCTCGCTGTGCCCATTTTTGGAGCCCAAAATTGAACATTTTCATCAGTTTCAGGCCACTTTTCTTCTTTTCCTATATTTTTCATCCCGAATCGTACGTCGTGAGCTGTTAAAAGGACGACAACCTTACTCGCAGGACATTAGGGGGCCCTACAACGCGTCGATATCACATCTTGCTAGGATGCTGCGTTGTTGAACCGGATGGGTTATCGTTAAGCCCATTGGACCTTTTGAATTGGCCATCTCTCTAGGCTGGGACTGTGAACCGTTAACACATAAAGGAATTGTGCCTTAAACATGACGGGTGCGATCATACCAGCACTAATGCACTGGATGCCATCAGAACTCCGAAGTTAAGCGTGCTTGGACGAGAGTAGTACTAAGATGGGTGACCCCCAGGGAAGTCCTCGTGTTGCACCCCCTTTTCAATTTTTTTTGCCCTGGTTAAGGTTGCCAAGATACTTTATCCACCAAATTTCTATTACCGAATCCCACAGAACATTGGGCCAGACAACTTCACTTCACGTAGAGGCTGGGCCCGCAAACCGAGGGCGTAGGGCTTGTGACCAGGTCTCCGTCGCTCTAGTGCCCATAACTTTTGATCCGTAAGGAGTTACGCGGCGCACAGCATACCGTTGCAAAGAACTCCGACAGCTCTACGAAGAGGGAAGCGAGCTTGCTTGCTGTGCTCTTTTTGTAGCCCAAAATCGAATGTTTTCATCAGTTTCAGGCAACTTTTCTTCTTTTGCTCCATTTTTTCGTCCCGGATCGTACATCGTTAGCTATTAAAAGGACGACAACCTTACTCGCGGGACATTAAGGGGCCCTACAACACGTCGATATCACGTCTTTCGAGGATGCTGCGTTGTTGAAGCGAATGGGTTGTCGTTAAGCCCATTGGGCCTTCTGAATTGGCCATCTCCCTAGGCTGGGACTGTGAACTGTTAACAAATAAAGGAATTGTGCCCTCAACATGGCGGGTGCGATCATACCAGCATTAATGCACCGTATCCCATCAGAACTCCGAAGTTAAACGAGCTTGCGCAAGAGTAGTACTAGGATGGGTGACCCCCTAGGAAGTCCTTGTGTAGCACCCCATTTTCATTTTTTTTTGCCCCAGTTAGGGTTGCCAAGATACTTTATCCACCAAATTTATATTATCAAATCCCACAAAACATTGGGCAAGACAATTTCGCTTCACGTAGAGGCTGGGCCAGCAAAACGAGGCAGTAGGGCTTGTGACCAGGTCTCCGACGCTCCAATGCCTATAACTTTTGATCTGTAAGGAGTTACGCGGCGCACAGCATACCGTTGCAAAGCTCTCTGAGAAATCTACGATGGTCGCAGCCAGCTTGCTCGATGAGCCTGATTTTTGGAGCCCAAAATTGAACGTTTTCATCGGTTTCAGGCCACTTTTCTTCATTTGCTATGTTTTTCTGTCCCGGATCGTATGTCGTGCACTGTTAAAAGGGCGACAATCTTACTCGCAGGACATAAGAGGGCCCTACAACGCATCGATATCACGTCTTGTGAGGTTGCTGCGTTGTTGAAGCGAATGGGTTGTCGTTAAGCCCATTGGGCCTTCTGAATTGGCCATCTCCCTAGGCTGGGACTGTGAACTGTTAACAAATAAAGGAATTGTGCCCTCAACATGACGGGTGCGATCATACCAGCACTAATGCACCGGATCCCATTAGAACTTCGAAGTTAAGCGTCATTGGGCGAGAGTAGTACTAGGATGGGTGACCCCCTGGGAAGTCCTCATGTTGCACCCACTTTTTAATTTTTTTTGCCCTCGTTAGCGTTGCCAAGATACTTTATCCACCAAATTTCTATTACCGAACCCCACAGAACATTGGGCAAGACAACTTTGCTTTACGTAGAGGCTTCGCCCGCAAACCGAGGGCGTAGGGCTTGTGACTAGGTCTCCGTCGCTCTGGTGCCCATAACTTTTGATCCGTAAGGAGTTACGCGGTGCACAGCATACCGTTGCAAAGCTCTCTGTGAGCTCTACAACAGGGGCAGCCAGCTTGCTCGATGTGCCTATTTTTGGAGCACAAAATCGAACATTTTCATCAGTTTCAGGCCACTTTTCTACTTTTGCTCTGTTTTTTCATCTAGGATCGTACGTCGTGAGCTGTCAAAAGGATGACAACCTTACTCGCGGGGCATTAGGGGGCCCTACAACGCGTCGATATCACGTCTTGCTAGGATGCTGCGTTGTTGAAGCGGATGCGTTATCGTTAATCCCATTGGGCCTTTGGAATTGACCATCTCTCTAGGCTAGGACTGTGAACCGTTAACACATAAAAGAATTGTGCCCTCAACATGATGGGTGCGATCATACTAGCACTAATACACCGGATCCCATCAGAACTCCGAAGTTAAGCGTGCTTGGGCGAGAGTAGTACTAGGATGGGTGACCCCCGCAGAAGTCCTCGTGTTGCAGGCCCCTTTTCAATTTTTTTTGCTCCGGTTTGGGTTGCCAAGATACTTTATCCACCACATTTCTATTATCGAATCCCACGACACCTTGGGCAAGACAACTTCGCTTCACGTGGAGGCTGGGCCCGTAAACCGAGTGCGTAGGGCTTATGACCTGGACTCCGTCGCTCCGGTGCCCATAACTTTTGATCCGTAAGGAGTTACGCGGCGCACAGCATACCATTGCAAAGCTCTCCGACAGCTCTACGAAGGGGGCATGAACTTGCTCGCTGTGCCCATTTTTGGAGCCCAAAATTGAACGTTTTCATCAGTTTTAGGCCACTTTTCTTCTTTTGCTCTATTTTTTCATCCCGGATCGTACGTCGTGAGCTGTTAAAAGGACGACAACCTTACTTGCAGGACACTAGGGGGCCCTACAACGCGTCGATATCACGTCTTGCTAGGATGCAGCGTTGTTAAAGTGGATGGGTTGTCGTTAAGCCCATTGGGCCTTTTGAATGGGCGATCTCTCTAGGCTGGGACTGTGAGTCGTTAACAAATAAAGGAATTGTGCCCTCAACATGACGGGTGCGATCATACCAGCACTAATGCACCGGATCTCATTAGAACTCCGAAGTTAAGAGTCTTTGGGCGAGAGTAGTACTAGGACGGGTGACCCCCTGGGAAGTCCTCGTGTTGCACCCCCTTTTCAAATTTTTTTGCCCTGGTTAGGGTTGCCAAGATGCTTTATCGACTAAATTTCTATTATCGAATCCCACGGAACATTGGGCAAGACACCTTCGCTTCACGTAGAGGCTGGGCCCGTAAACCGAGGGCGTAGGGCTTGTGACCTGGTCTCCGTCGCTCCGGTGCCTATAAATTTTGATTCGTAAGGAGTTACGTGGAGCACAGCTTACCGTTGCAAAGCTCTCTCAGAGCTCTACGACCGTGGCAGCCAGCTTGCTCGTTGTGCCCATTTTTGAAGCCCAAAATCGAATGTTTTCATCAGTTTCACGCCACTTTTCTTCTTTTGCTCTATTTTTTCGTCACGGATCGTACGTCGTGAGCTGTTAAAAGGACGACAACCTTACTCGCGGGAAATTAGGGGGCCCTGCAACATGTCGATATCACGTCTTGCTAGGATGCTACGTTGTTGAAGTGGATGGGTTATCGTTAAGCCCATTGGGCCTTTTGAATGGGCCATCTCTCTAGGCTGGGACTGTGAACTGTTAACACATAAAAGAATTGTGCCCTCAACATGACGGGTGTGATCATACTTACACTAATGGACCGGATCCCATCAAAACTTCAAAGTTAAGCGTGCTTAGGCGAGAGTAGTACTAGGATGGGTTACCCCTTGGGAAGTCCTCGTGTTGCACCCCCATTTTCAATTTTTTTTGCTCCGGTTTGGGTTGCCAAGATACTTTATCCACCACATTTCTATTATCGAATCCCACGGTACCTTGGGCAAGACAACTTCGTTTCACGTAGAGGTTGGGCCCGAAAACCGAGGGCGTAGGGCTTGTGACCATGTCTCCGTCGCTCCGGTGCCAATAACTTTTGATCCGTAAGGTGTTACGTGCCGCACAGCATACCGTTACAAAGCTCTCCGACAGCTCTATGAAGGGAGCAGTGAGCATGCTCGTTGTGCCCTTTTTGGACCCCAAAATTGAACGTTTTCATCAGTTTCAGGCCACTTTTCTTCTTTTACACTATTTTTTCATCCCGGATCGTACGTCGTGAGTTGTTAAAAGGACGACAACCTTACACGCGGGGCATTAAAGGGCCCTACAACGTGTCGATATCACGTCTTGCTAGGATGCTGCGTTGTTGAAGCGGATGGGTTATCGTTAGTATCACGCCCCAACCCGGCCTATAAAGGTTAGACTAGGGTATGATCTAACACTCAAGTCATATCACATACTTAACTATTTATGAAGATTTAACACTTAACGTTTTGGCCTAAACTCCAAAGTTTTCTGAAAAACCGGCAGCATAACGGCTGTAATTGGGCTATTTGGTTTGACCTAATTCTCTAATCGCCTCGAAGTTTATCATCTCAATTTCATTTCCAACTAGGATTACTATTTACCATCAATTGAAATACCTACTGGTTATCTCGATGTTTCGTTTGATTAATAACCTAGCATGATACTATGTCTCGTTTGTTTGTTTATCCTCATTACAAAAGTCCTATTGATCTTAGCTTAATAGCGAGTACCTACTTAAGATTTGGTTGGTTCGTTTTACTTAGCCCTTACCTAGTACTTCATAATCCTATTATAGATACTAGTAGTAATAATAGCAAATGACCATAGTAGTGTCTAGTGTCTGTCTAGTTATCATCAGTACAAACCAAAATTAGACCCCAAATTACAACGGGGGTCTTTTACATTACAAACATTGAGTAACATAAAAAGAAATAGTCTTCAAGTAGCATAGTTCACAATTAGCCATAATCACGCAAAGCACATAGGACAGGCAATCACTCCAAGGAATCATCGTTAGGCACATCGTCCTCAGGTACCTGTTCTTGATCTTCTTCACCTGAGATGATAAAAGAGGGTGAATCCTTATGAACTCAGTGAGGGGGAACGAGAAATAGGTTTTGAAACTCATTTTCCAGTTCAACTTATAAAAATCCTTTTGCAAGCATGAATATAACACAAATTAAGTACATAACAATAATATAAAAGTAAAGAAAAGCAATTACCCGTCTTTCCTCCCCGAGATCCTCTAGGAACCAAGCGAGAGTACTTATACACATAGTAAAAGGATACGGTGAGCTTTTTCTCTCAGTTGTTGCGACCGACTTCAAATCATCCCCTTATCACGCCAAGTGGGTGTACTCCGGATGTACCCCGAAATCCTATGACCCAACTCTCTGAGGAAGTCTAGCCCCCAAGCGAGAGAGGGAATTGGACAATGGTTGTCACGGTTGCACCGGCAAGCCCGTTGCTGCCCGGTGTGCGTGAACGCTACCACGCCAGAATAAAAGGTTGCAACCTTGTATGCAATGCACATTTATGACATTTAATATATCACATTTGGAAGACAACAAAGTAGGTTGCCTCCGGACAGTCATAAGATTACACATTGACAAGTAAACAAGCGAGGCACGATAAGACAAGTAATTTCACTTGAAAAGCATATGGAGTTATATGAACATTAAACGGGCAGCCATGTAACGCACATAAATCAAGTCATATAACTCAACTCAAAGTCCACGTAATCAAATAATAAGATTATCTAACATGCAACAACATCTACGTGGGCTCGAATGCAAGAAAGGCCTATTTGTCAACATGCAACAATCGAAATCACATTTAGGGCTATATGGGCAACTACGGGCAGCCTACTAAGCATATAATTTCACACAATATCCAAATGATCAACACTTAGCAAGCCTACCTAGTCACTAGGGTTTCCATTTCGTGCTTACCCGTGCGATTAAGCCCCAAGTCAACTCAAAATCAATCTCAAGCCATACATCAATTAATTCAACATCCTCAAACATTCAAAACAGTCCACACAACATCCCAAAGCCACAATCCCAAGCATTTAATTCAACAAGAGAAGTTACAACAATTTTTCTAAGCATAACACTAAGTGAAACCCTTACTGCAATAGGCTGTTTTCTCACAATCATTAAGACAAGCAAACAATCTCCAATTCCAGTGAATAAGATGTCAAAGTAAAGCTTAAGAAGTGAACTACAGTCAGAAAAAACCTTGCATCACTTGGAGTTCGAGATCAATAGTTATAGCCAAAACAGTGGGATTGCACAAAACTGTCCACATTTGCACACATTTCAATAATTTTAGTTTTTGAGGTCCTTAGGGTCAGATTTAGCCTTAGTCTATTTCTGACAAAAATGTCCAGAACTGACAAATATAGCAGCACACCAAATTTCATGCATTTTGGACATCATTTACTAAGTCAAAACTAGTTCGTTCTACAAGGTTAGTGCATCTGTCAAAAACTGCTTCATTTTTCCCAGACTTCCAGATTTAGACACATTTTAATGATTTGAAATTTTGAGGACTTTAGAGTCAAAATTATCTTTGGCCTATTTCTTCGAAAAATGTTCAAAACTGGAAAAATTAGTCACCTACCAATTTTCATATATTTTCAACATCATTTGCCTAGCAAAACTTACCTTGCAACAACACGACAGAGAGCTGTCACCAAATCCGACTTCATCTATCATCAACTTCAAGCCAAAATCTTGCCATGCATGGTTGTAAAAGCTTATGAACACACATATAACTCAAGTACAGAAGCAAAGACACACATTTAAGAGCATGCATGTGGATTTTTGAAAGACTTTCAAGAAGTTTTAGCCCTCACCTTAGCAAATCAACAAGAAGATGCACAAAACTTGATGAAGCACAAATTTCTTCTTCTTCCTTGCTTAGCAAAGACACCAGCCGATTTCTCTCTATTTTTCCTAGCTTAGTAACCAAGTTCTTAGTACATGCATGTGGTTAGAGCAAGAAGAAAAGAAATGGAAGCTAGTAAACTCACCAAGGCCGAAAATGGTGACTCAAAAAGCTTGCATGTGTGATTCTTGCATCCTAGCTAGCTTGGTCGAGTTCCTTTGCTTGTGGCTTGTCTTGATTAACTATGGTATGATGAAGATGAGCTATGAAGGGAAGAAACTCAGCCAAGGCCGAGAGAGAGAGAGAAGAATGAGTGGGAGAGAGAGAAATGTGAGAGGAAAATGAGAGAAATGAAAAAAATAGAAGCCTTGCAATTGATGAAGCATATTCGGCCTTGGGAAGCAAAAATTCAGCCTTTTTGTGTCTTCAAGATGTAATTTGAAATTCCTAGCATGGGCAAGGAGTAGTTGGTCGAGAATGGTGAAGTTTTAAGGAGGTTTTGAGCAATTTTTTTTTATGCATTTGTGTCATAGAGTTGTCGTAAGTTGTCTAGAATTAAATTGAATTGAACAAGCAAGCACAAAGCCCTTGTAGTGGTCGGCCAAGGCAATAAAAAATCTGATTTTTTTGTCATCTTATGTGCATTAATTAATTGTGTGTTGAAAGTGGAAAGAGAATAAGGAATAAAGAATAAGGAATGTCTAGCTTTTCGCGAGATTTTGTCTTCTAGTGGGTTGAATTAGTAATTTAATAATAGTTAGTGGAATTTGTAGGATTAATTAATGACCTAGTGCTTCGTGAAAGATGCTTTCTTGATTAGCGTGAGGCACGCTTTCCTAGGTCTAGGGCACACACTACGAGATAGGACACGAACTACGAGACGAACGCACGTTTTCCAAGTACTTGCACGCAACCCTAAATGAATAAACGTAATTCAATGCATGGCACACAAAATGAACACAATTCTTAAACCTAGGTCAAGGCACGCAAATATAGAATAGGGCACATGAAATGAGGTATCGCACGCAAATCGAGGTCGGGCCTCATAGTTAAGCCCATTGGGCCTTTTGAATTGGCCATCTCTCTAGGCTGAGACTGTGAACCGTTAACACATAAAGGAATTTTGCCCTCAACATGATGGGTGTGATCATACCAGCACTAATGCACCGGATCCCATCAAAACTCCGAAGTTAAGCGTGCTTGGGCGCGAGTACTACTAGGATGGGTGACCCCCTGGGAAGTCCTCATGTTGCACCCCCCTTTTCAATTTTTTTTGCTCCGATTTGGGTTTCCAAGATACTTTATCCACCAAATTTCTATTATCGAATCCCATGGCACCTTGGGCAAGACAACTTCGCTTCACGTGGAGGCCGGGCCCGCAAACCGATGACGTAGGGCTTGTGACCAGGTTTCCGTCGCCCCGGTGCCAATAACTTTTGATCCGTAAGGAGTTATGCGGCGCACAGCATACCGTTGTAAAGCTCTTCGACAGCTCTACGAAAGGGGCAGCGAGCATGCTCGCTGTGCCTTTTTTGGAACCCAAAATCGAACGTTTTCATCAATTTCAGGCCACTTTTCATCTTTTGCTCTATTTTCCGTCCTTGATCGTACGTCGTGAGCTGTTAAAAGAAGGACAACCTTACTCGCGGGACATTATAGGGCCCTACAATTGGTCGATATCACGTCTTGCGAGGATGCTATGTTGTTGAAGCGGATGGATTGTCGTTAAGCACATTGGGCCTTTTGAATGGGCCATCTCTCTAGGCTGGGACTGTGAACTGTTAACAAAAAAAGGAATTGTGCCCTCAACATGATGGGTGCGATCCTACCAATACTAATGCACCGGATCCCATCAGAACTCCGAAGTTAAACGTGCTTGGGCGAGAGTAGTACTAGAATGGGTGACACCCTGGGAAGTCCGCGTGTTGCACCCACTTTTCAATTTTTTTTGCCCTGGTTAGGGTTGCCAAGATCCTTTATCCACCAAATTTCTATTATCGAATCCCATGGAACATTGGGCAAGACAACTTCGCTTCACGTAGAGGTTGGGCCTGCAAACCGAGGGCGTAGGGCTTGTGACCAAGTCTACGTCGCTCCGGTGCCCATAACTTTTGATCCGTAAGGAGTTACGCGGCGCACAGCATACCGTTGCAAATCTCTCTGAGAGCTCTACAACGGGTGCAGCCAGCTTGCTCGCTGTGCCAATTTTTGGAGCCCAAAATTAAACATTTTCATCAGTTTCAGGCCACTTTTCTTCTTTTGCTCTATTTTTTCATCCCGGATTGTACGTCGTGAGCTGTTAAAAGGACAACAACCTTACTCGCGGGACATTAGGAGGCCCTAGAACGCGTCGATATCACGTCTTGCAAGGATGCTGCGTTGTTGAAGCGGATGGGTTATCGTTAAGCCCATTGGGCCTTCTGAATTAGCCATCTCTCTAGACTAGGACTGTGAACCGTTAACACATAAAGGAATTGTGCCCTCAACATGACGGGTGCGATCATACCAGCACTAATGCACTGGATCCCATCAGAACTCCGAAGTTAAGCGTGTTTGGGCGAGAGTAGTACAAGGATGGGTGACCCCCTGGGAAGTCCTCGTGTTGCACCCTATTTTCAATTTTTTTTGCCCTGGTTAGGGTTGCCAAGATACTTTATCTACCAAATTTCTATTACTGAATCCCCCGGAACATTGGGCAAGACAACTTCGCTTCACGTAGAGGCTGGGCCTGCAAACCGAGGGCGTAGGGCTTGTGACCAGGTCTCCGTCGCTCCGGTGCCCATAACTTTTGATCCGTATGGAGTTATACGGTGCACAGCATACCGTTGCAAAGCTCTTTGACAGCTCTACGACAGGGGCAGCCAGCTTGCTCACTGTGCCCATTTTTGGAGCCCAAAATCGAATGTTTTCATTAGTTTCAGGCCACTTTTCTACTTTTTCTCTGTTTTTTCATCCCGGATCGTACGTCGTGAGCTATTAAAACGACGACAACCTTACTCGCGGGACATTAGGGGGCCCTAGAACACGTCGATATCACGTCTTTCTAGGATGCTGCGTCGTTGAAGCGGATGGGTTATCGTTAGGCCCATTGGACCTTTTGAATTGGTCATCTCTCTAGGCTGGGACTGTGAACCATTGACACATAAAGGAATTGTACCCTCAACATGACGGGTGCGATCATACCAGCACTAATGCACCGGATCCCATCAGAATTCCAAAGTTAAGCGTGTTGGGACAAGAGTATTACTAGGATGGGTGACCCCCTGGGAAGTCCTCATGTTGCACCCCCTTTTTAATTTTTTTTGCTCCGGTTTGGGTTGCCATGATACTTTATCCACCACATTTCTATTATCGAATCCCACGGCACCTTGGGCAAGACAACTTCGCTTCACCTGGACGCTGGGCCCGCAAACCGAGGGCGTATGACTTGTGACCAGGTCTCCGTCGTTCCAATGCCCATAACTTTTCATTCGTATGGAGTTACGCGGCGCACAACATACCATTGCAAAGCTCTCCGATAGCTCTACGAAGTGGGCAGCGAGCTTGCTCGTTTTACCCTTTTTGGAGCCCAAAATCGAACGTTTTCATCAGTTTCAGACCACTTTTCTTCATTTGCTCTGTTTTTCCGTCCCGGATCGTATGTCGTGAGATGTTAAAAGGACGACAACCTTACTCGCGGGACATTAGAGCGCCCTATAATGCGTCGATATCACATCTTGCGAGGATGCTGCGTTGTTGATGCGGATAGGTTGTCGTTAAGCCCATTGGGCCTTTTGAATGGGCCATCTCTCTAGGCTGGGACTGTGAACCATTAACAAATAAAGGAATTGTGCCCTCAACATGACGGGTGCGATCATACTAGCACTAATGCACCAGATCCCATCAGAACTTCGAAATTAAGCGTGCTTGGGCGAGAATAGTACTAGGATGGGTGACCCCCTGGTAAGTCCTCGTGTTGCACCCCCTTTTCAATTTTTTTTGCCCTAGTTAGGGTTGCCAAGATACTTTATCCACCAAATTTCTATTACCGAATCCCACGGAACATTGGGCAAGACAACTTCGCTTCACGTAGAGGCTGGGCCCGCAAATCGAGGGCGTAAGGCTTGTGACTAGGTCTCCGTCACTCCAGTGCCTATAACTTTTGATCCGTAAGGAGTTACGCAGCGCACAACATACCATTGCAAAGCTCTCTAATAGCTCTATGACGGGGGCAGCCAGCTTGCTCGCGGTGCCCCTTTTTGGAGCCCAAAATCGAACGTTTTCATCAGTTTCAGGCCACTTTTCTTCTTTTGCTCTATTTTTTCGTCTTGGATCGTACGTCATGAGTTGTTAAAAGGACGACAACCTTAGTCGCGAGATATTAGGGGGCCCTACAACGCGTCACGTCTTGCAAGAATGCAGCGTTGTTGAAGCGGATGGGTTATCGTTAAGCCCATTGGGCCTTTTGAATTGGCCATCTCTCTAGGCTGGGACTGTGAACTGTTAACACATAAAGGAATTGTGCCCTCAACATGACGGGTGCGATCATACCAGCACTAATGCATCGGATCCTATCCAAACTCCGAAGTTAAGCGTTCTTGGGCGAGAGTAGTACTAGGATGGGTGACCCCATGGGAAGTCCTCTTGTTGCACCCCCTTTTCAATTTTTTTTGCGCTGGTTAGTGTTGCCAAGATACTTTATCCACCAAATTTCTATTACCGAATCCCACAGAACATTGGGCAAGACGACTTCGCTTCATGTAGAGGCTGGGCCCGCAAATCGAGGGCGTAAGGGTTGTGACCAGGTCTCTGTCGCACCGGTGCCTATAACTTTTGATCCGTAAGGAGTTACGCGGTGCACAAAATACTGTTCAAAAGCTCTCTGAGAGCTCTACGACAGGGGTAGCAAGCTTGTTTGCTATGTGTGAGGCCCGACCCTGAATTACGTGTCCTACCTCGATTTGCCCGTCTTAGACCTAAAATTATACGTGCATGCCTCGTTATACGTGCTTTAACCTAGAATTCTATTCCCTAATCCTCGATATACGTGCGATACCTTGTTTCATGTGTCCTAACCTAGATTTGCGTGCCTTGACTTAGGTTTAAGAATTGTGTTTGTTTTGTGTGCCTTGCATTGAATTACGTGCCTTGTATTGGTTTACGTGCATTCACCTAGGATTGCGTGCATTAGTCTTGAAGTATGTGCCTTAGTCTTGAAGTTCGTGTCTACCTCGTAATTCGTGCCCTAGACCTAGGAATCCATGCCACCACGTTAATCAAGAAAGAATCCTACACAAAGCACTAGACAATAAAATAATCCTACACAATCCACTAACCAATATTATATTCCTAATTCAAATTCTCTACAAACTCCACTAACAATAAAATAATACTAAACTATTCCTACATTTCCCACTAACTATTATTCTATTCATAATTCAACTCATCAACAAACATTCCTATATTTTATTCTACCTAGATTCCCTAATTTCCCAACATTCCTATGACAATTCTAATGACACAAATGCATAAAAAAAATTAGTCCTAGACAAACTATGACAAACACTTAGCACAATACATAAAAAATGCTCAAAACCACCTAAATCCTCTACCTTGCTCAACCAAACCACCTTTGCCCATGCTAAACATTTTAAAATCACACATTGAAGACACAAAATCAGATTTTAATGGCCCAAGGCCGACCACATGCTTGAAGATTGCAAAGGCTTTCATTTTTTTGTCATTTCTTCTTTCCTCTCACATTTTCTCTCTCTCCCTCTCATTCTTCTCTCTCCATCTCGGTTTTGGGCTGAGTTTCTTCATCCCTTAGCTCATCTTCATCATCCTATGATGTATCAAGACAAACAACAAGCAAAGAAACTCACCCAAGCAAGCTAGGATGCAAGAATCACACATGCAAGCTTTTTGAGTCACCATTTTCAGCCTTGGTGAGTTTACTAGGTTCCATTTCTTTTCTTCTTGTTCTAACCACATGCATGTACTAAGAACTTGGCCACTAAGCTAGGAAAAATAGAGAGAAATCGGGTGGTGTCTTGGCTAAGCAAGGAAGAAGAAGAAAATTGTGCTTCATCAAGTTTTGTGCATCTTCTTGGTTGATTGCTAAGGTGAGGGCTAAAACCTTTTGAAAATCCTTCAAAAATTCACATGCATGTTCATTAAAGTATGTCTTTGCATCTGTACTTGAGTTATATGTTCGTTCACAAGCTTTTGCAACCATGCATGGCAAGATCTTGGCTTGAAAGTGGTGATAGGTGAAGTCGGATTGTTGACAGCTCTCTGACCAGTCTGTTTCGAGGTAATTTTAGCTAGGAAAATGATATTGAAAATGCTTGAAAATTGGTAGGTGACTATTTTGGACAGTTTTGAACATTTTTCACAGAAATGGGACGAAGCTAATTTTGACTATAAGGTCCTCAAAATGGCAAATCTTTAAAATGTGTCCAAATCTGGAAATCTGAAAAAATGAAGCAGGTTTTGGCAGATTCACTGATCTTGTAGAACGAACCAGATTTGACTTAGTTAATGATGTCCAAAATGCATGAAAATTGGTTTTCTGCTATATTTTTCAGTTCTGGACATTTTTGTCAGAAATGGACTAAGGCTGAATCTGACCCTAAGGACCTCAAAAACGTCAATTATCGAAATGTGTGAAAATCTGGACAGTTTTGTGCTATTCCACTGTTTCGGCTATATCTAATGATCCCGAACTCCAATTGATACAAGGTTTATTTCTGATTTTAGTTAACTTCTTAAGCTTTAATTTGACATCTTATTCACTGGATTTGGAGATTGTTTGATTATCCTATTGATTGTGAGAAAACAGCCTATTGCAGTAAAGGTTTCACTTAGTTATATGCTTGGAAAATTGTTGTAACCTCTCTTGTGGTACTAATTGCTTGGAATTGTGGTGTTGGGATGTTGTTTGGACTGTTTTGAGTACTTGAGGATGTTTGAATTGAATGATGCATGACTTGAGAATGATCTTGAGTTGACTTAGGGTTTAATCACACGGTTAAGCATGAAACGGAAACCCTAATGACTAGGTAGTCTTGCTAAGTGTTGATCATTTAGATATTGTGTTGAATTATATGCTCAGTAGGCTGCCCGTAAACGCCTTTATAGTCCTAAATGTGATTTTGATCATTGCATGTTGACAAATAGGCTTTTCTTGCATCCGAACCCACGTAGATGTTGTTGCATGTTGAATAATCCTATCACCTAATTACGTGGGCTTCGAAATGAGTTATATGGCTTGATTTACATGTGTTACATGGCTGTCCGTTTAACGTTCATATAACTCTATATGCCTTTCAAGTGAAATTACTTGTCTTATCGTACCCTGCCTGTTTACTTGTCAATGTGCAATCTTATGACTGTCCGGAGGCAACCTACTTTGTTGTCCTCCTAACGTGATATGTTAATGTCATAAATGTGCACTGCATACAAGGTTGCAACCTTTCCTGTCGGCGTGGTAGCGATCACGCACACCGGGCGGCATTGGGCTTGCCGGTGCACCCGTGACTACCACTGTCCCATTCGCTCTCTCGCTTGGGGGCTAGACTTCCTCGGAGAGTTGGGTCGTAGGATTTCGGGGTACATCCGGAGTACACCCACCTGGCGTGTTTTGGGGTTATTTGAAGTCGGCCGCAACTTCTGATTCTGAAACTGATCTGAGAGCAAAAGCTCATTGTATCCTTTCTACTATGTGTATAAGTACTCTCGCTTGGTTCCTAGAGAACCTCGGGGAGGAAAGGCTGGTATTTCTGTTTCTATACTTGTATTATTGTTATATTCATGCTTGCAAAAGGATTTCATAAGTTGAACCGAAAAATGAGTTTCAAAACCTATTTCTCGTTCCCCCTCGCTGAGTTCATAAGGACTCGCCCTCTTTTATCATCTCAGGTGAAGAAGATCCAGAACAGGTACCCGAGGACGGTGCCTAATGATAAATCCCTGGAGTGATTGCCTATTTGTGTGCTTTGCGTGATTATGGCTACTTGTGAACTTTACGCTACTTGAAGACTATTTACTTTTATGTTGCTCAATGTTGTAATGTAAAGACCCCCGTTGTAATTTGGGGTCTAATTTTGGTTTGTACTGGTATTAAGTAGACTGATGCTAGACACTACTATGATTATTTTTGGCTATTATTACCGCTAGTATCTATCATAGGTTATGACGTACTAGTTAGGGACTAAGTAAATGAACTTATCCAATCTTAAACAGGTACTCGCTATTAAGCTAAGATCAACAGGTACTCTTGTAACGAGGATAAACAAACCAACGAGACATAGTATCATGCTAGGTTATAAATCGAACGAGACATCGAGATAACCAATAGACATTTCAATTGATGATAAATAGAAATCTTAGTTGGAAATTAATTTGAGATGATAAATTTTGAAGCGTTTAGAGAATTAGGTCAAACCAAAGAGCCCAGTTACAGCCGTTATGCTGCCGGTTTTCTGGAAAACTTTGGAGTTTAGACTAAAACGATAAGTGTTAAATCTTCATAACGGTTAAGAATGTGACAGGACCTGAACGTTTAGGTCACACCCTAGTCTAACCTTATAGGCCGGGTTGGGGCATGACACTGTGCCCATTTTTGGAGACCGAAATCGAATGTTTTCATCAGTTTCAGGCCACTTTTTTTCTTTTGCTCTATTTTTTCATCCCGGATCGTACGTCGTGAGCTGTTAAAAGGACGACAACCTTACTCGCGGGACATTAGGGGGCCCTACAACGCGTCTATATCACGTCTTGCTAGGATGCTACATTGTTGAAGCGGATGGGTTGTCGTTAAGCCCATTGGGCCTTTTGAATTGGCCATCTCTCTATGCTGGGACTGTGAACCGTTAACACATAAAGGAATTGTGCCCTCAACATGACTGGTGCAATTATACCAGCACTAATGCACCGGATCCCATTAGAACTCCAAAGTTAAGCGTGCTTGGGCGAGAGTAGTACTAGGATGGGTGACCCCCTGGGAAGTCCACGTGTTGCACCCCCTTTTCAATTTTTTTGCCCTGGTTAGGGTTGCCAAGATACTTTATCCACCAAATTTCTATTACCGAATCCCACGGAACATTGGGCAAGACAACTTCGCTTCACGTAGAGGATAGACCGGCAAACCGAGGGCATAGGGCTTGTGACCAAGTCTCTGTCGCTCCGGTGCCCATAACTTTTGATCCGTAAGGAGCTACGCGGCGCACAACATACCGTTGTAAAGCTCTCTGAGAGCTCTACGATCGAGGTAGCCAGCTTGTTCGCTGTGCCCCTTTTTGGAGCCCAAAATCAAATGTTTTCATTAGTTTCAAGCCAGTGTTATTCTTTTGCTCTAATTTTTCGACCCGAATCGTACATCGTGAGCTGTTAAAAGGACGACAACCTTAATTGCGGGACATTAGAGGGCCGTACAACGCGTCGATATCACGTCTTGTGAGGATGTTGCGTTGTTGAAGCAGATGGGTTGTCGTTAAGCCCATTGGGCCTTTTGAATTGGCCATCTCTCTAGGCTGGGACTGTGAACCGTTAACACATAGATGAATTGTGCCCTCAACATGACGAGTGTGATCATACCAGCACTAATGCACCAGATCCCATCAGAACCCTGAAGTTAAGCATGCTTGGGCGAAAGTAGTACTAAGATGGGTGACCCCCTGGGAAGTCCTCGTGTTGCAACCCCCTTTTCAATTTTTTTTGCTCCGGTTTGGGTTGCCAAGATACTTTATCGACCATATTTCAATTATTGAATGCCACGACACCTTAGGCAAGACAACTTCGCTTCACGTGGAGGTTGGGCCCGCAAACCGAGGGCGTAGGGCTTGTGACCAGGTCTCCGTCGCTCCGGTGCCCATAACTTTTGATCTGTAAGGAGTTATGCGCACACAGCATACCATTGCAAAGCACTCTGAGAGCTCTACGACGGGGGCAGCTAGCTTGTTCACTTTGACCATTTTTGGATCCCAAAATCGAACGTTTTCATCAATTTCAGGCCACTTATCTTCTTTTGCTCTATTTTTCCATCCCGGATCGTACGTCGTGAGCTGTTAAAAAGACGACAACCTTACTCACCCGACATTAGGGGTCCCTACAACGCGTCGATATCACGTCTTACTAGGATGCTGCGTTGTTGAAGCGGATGTGTTATCGTTTTGCCCATTGGGCCTTTTGAATTGGCCATCTCTCTAGGCTTGGACTGTGAACCGTTAACACATAAAGGAATTGTGCCCTCAACATGACGAGAGCGATCATACCAGCACTAATGCATCGGATCCCATTAGAACTCCGAAGTTAAATGTGCTTGGGCGAGAGTAGTACTAAGATGGGTGACCCCCTGGGAAGTCCTCGTGTTGCAACCCCCTTTTCAATTTTTTTTGCTCCGGTTTGGGTTGCCAAGATACTTTATCGACCATATTTCAATTATTGAATGCCACGACACCTTAGGCAAGACAACTTCGCTTCACGTGGAGGCTGGGCTCGCAAACGGACGGCGTTGGGCTTGTGACCAGGTCACCATAGTTTCGGTGCCCATAACTTTTGATACACAAGGAGTTATGCGGCGCACAGCATACCGTTGCAAAGCTCTCTGAGAGCTCTACGACGGAGGCATCCAGCTTGCTCGCTATGCCCATTTTTGGAGCCCAAATCGAACCTTATCATCAATTTCACACTTTTCTTCTTTTGCTCTGTTTTTTCATCCCGGATCATACGTCGTGAGCTGTTAAACAGACGACAACCTTATTCGCGGGACATTAGGAGGCCCTATAACGCGTCGATATCACGTCTTGCTAGGATGTTGCATTGTTGAAGCGGTTGGGTTATCACTAAGCCCATTGGCCCTTTTGAATTGGCCATCTCTCTAGGCTGGGACTGTGAACCGTTAACACATAAAGGAATTGTGCCCTCAATATGACGGGTGCGATAATACCAGCACTAATGCATCGGATCCCATCAGAACTCCGAAGTTAAGCGTGCTTGGGCGGGAGTAGTACTAGGATGGGTGACCCCCTGTGAAGTCCTTGTGTTGCACCCCCTTTTCAATTTTTTTTACCCTGTTTAGGGTTGCCAAGATACTTTATCCACCATATTTCTATTACCGAATCCCACGGAACATTGGGCAAGACAACTTCGCTTCACGTAGAGGCTGGGCCCGCAAACCGAGGGTGTAGGGCTTGTAACCAGGTCTCCGTCGCTCCGGTGCCCATAACTTTTGATCCGTAAGGAGTTATGCGGCGTACAGCAAGCCGTTGCAAAACTCTCTGAGAGCTCTACGACGGAGGCAGCCACTTTGCTCGATGTGCCCATTTTTGGAGCCCAAAATCGAACGTTCTCATCAGTTTCATGCTAGTTTTCTACTTTTGCTCTATCTTTTCATCTCGGATCGTACGTCGTGAGCTGTTAAAAGGACGACAACCTTACTAGCGGGACATTATAGGGCCCTACAACGCGTCGATATCAAGTCTTGCGAGCATGCTGTGTTGTTGAATCAGATGGGTTGTTGTTAAACCCATTGGGCCTTTTGAATTGGCCATCTCTCTAGGCTGGGACTGTGAACGGTTAACACATAAAGGAATTGTACCCTCAACATGACGGGTGTGATCATACCAGCACTAATGCACCGGATCACATCAGAACTCCGAAGTTAAGCACGCTTGGGAGAGAGTAGTGCTAGGATGGGTGACCCCCTAGAAAGTCCTTGTGTTGCACCCCCCTTTTCAATTTTTTTTGCTCCGGTTTGGGTTGCCAAGATACTTTATCCACCATATTTCTATTATCGAATGCCACGGCACCTTGGGCAAGACAACTTCGCATCACGTGGAGGTTGGGCCCGCAAATCGAGGGCGTAGGGCTTGTGACCAGGTCTCCGTCGCTCCGGTGCCCATAACCTTTGATCCGCAAGGAGTTATGCGGCGCACAGCATACCGTTGCAAAGCTCTATGAGAGCTCTACGATGGGGGCAGCCATCTTGCTCGCTATGCCCATTTTTGGAGCCCAAAATCGAACGTTTTCATCAGTTTCAGGCAACTTTGCTTCTCTTACTCTGTTTTTTTGTCCCGAATCATACGTCGTGAGCTGTTAAACAGATGACAACCTTACTCGCGGGACATTAGGAGGCCCTATAACGTGTCGATATCACGTCTTGCTAGGATGTTGCGTTGTTGAAGCGGATGGGTTATCATTAAGCCCATTGGGCCTTTTGAATTGGCCATCTCTCTAGGCTGGGACTGTGAACGGTTAACACATAAAGGAATTGTGCCCTCAACATGACGGGGGCGATCATACCAGCACTAATGCATCGGATCCCATCAGAACTCCGAAGTTAAGCGTGCTTGGGCGGGAGTAGTACTAGGATGGGTGACCCCTTGGGAAATCCTCGTGTTGTACCCCCTTTTTTAATTTTTTTTCCCTGGTTAGGGTTGCCAAGATACTTTATCCGCCAAATTTCTATTACCGAATCCCACGGAACACTGGGCAAGAAAACTTCGCTTCTCGTAGAGGCTGGGTCCGCAAATCGAGGGCGTAGAGCTTGTGACCAGGTCTCCGTCGCTCTGGTGCCTTTAACTTTTGATTCGTAAGGAGTTACACGGCGCACAGCATACCATTGCAAAGCTCTTCGACAGCTCAACGAAGGGGGTAGCGAGCTTGCTCGTTGTGCCCTTTTTGGAGCCCAAAATTGAATGCTTTCATCAGTTTTAGGCCACTTTTCTTCTATTGCTCTGTTTTCCGTCCCGAATCATACGTGGTAAGTTGTTAAAAGGACAACAACCTTACTCGCGGGACATTAGAGGGCCCTACAATGCGTTGATATCACGTCTTGCGAGGATGCTGCGTTGTTGAAGCAGATGGATGGTCGTTAAGCCCATTGGGCCTTTTGAATGGGCCATCTGTCTAGGCTGGGACTGTGAACCATTAACAAATAAAGGAATTGTACACTCAACATGAAGGGTGAATCATACCATCACTAATGCACCAGATCCAATCAGAACTCCGAAGTTAAGCGTGCTTGGGCGAGAGTTGTACTGGGATGGGTGACCCCTTGGAAAGTCCTCATGTTGTACCCTATTTTCAATTTTTTTTGCCCTGGTTAGGGTTGTCAAGATACTTTATCCAACAAATTTCAATTACTGAATCCCTCTGAACATTGTGCAAGACAACTTCGCTTCACGTAGAGGCTGGGCCTGCAAACCGAGGGCATAGGGCTTGTGACAAGGTCTACGTCGCTCCAGTGCCCATAACTTTTGATCCATAAGGAGTTACGCGGCGCACAGCACACCGTTGCAAAGCTCTCTGAGAGCTCTACGACGAGGGCAACCAGCTTGCTTGCTGTGCCTATTTTTGGAGACCAAAATTGAATGTTTTCATTAGTTTCAGGCCACTTTTCTTCTTTTGCTCTGTTTTTTGGTCTCGGATCGTGCGTCGTGAGTTGTTAAAAGGACAACAACCATACTCGCAGGACATTAGGGGGCCCTACTACTCGTCGATGTCACGTCTTGCAAGGATGTTGCGTTGTTGAAGCGGATGGGTTATCGTTTAGCCCATTGGGTCTTTTGAATTGGCCATCTCTCTATGCTTGGACTGTGAACCGTTAACACATAAAGGAATTGTGCCCTCATCATGATGGGTGCGATCATACCAGCACTAATGCATCGGATCCCATCAGAACTCCGAAGTTAAGCGTGCTTGGGCGAGAGTAGTACTAGGATGGCTGACCCCTTGTGAAGTCCTCGTGTTGTACCCCCTTTTCAATTTTTTTTGCCCTGGTTAGGGTTGCCAAGATACTTTATCCACCAAATTTCTATTACCGAATCCCACGGAACATTGGGCAAGACAACTTCGCTTCGCGTAGAGGCTGGGGCTGCAAACCAAGGGCGTAGGGCATGTGACCAAGTCTCCGTCACTCAGGTGCCTATAACTTTTGATCCATAAGGAGTTACGTAGCGCACAACATACCGTTGCAAAGCTCTCTGAGAGCTCCACGACAGGGGCAGCTAGCTTGCTAGCTTTGCCCATTTTTGGTACCCAAAATTTTACCTTCTCATCAGTTTCAGGCGAGTTTTCTTCTTTTGCTCTATTTTTTCGTCTCGGATCGTACGTCGTGAGCTTTTAAATGGACAACAACCTTACTCGCGGGATGTTAGAGGGCCCTACAAGGCGTCGATATCACGTCTTGCGAGGATGCTACGTTGTTGTAGCGGATGGGTTGTCGTTAAGCCCATTGGGCCTTTTGAATTGGTCATCTCTCTAGGCTAGGACTATGAACCGTTAACAAATAAAGGAATTGTGCCCTCAACATAACGGATGCGATCATACCAGCACTAATGCACCAGATCCCATCAGAACTCCGAAGTTAAGTGTGCTTGGGCGAGAGTAGTACTGCGATGGGTGACCCCTTGGGAAGTTCTCGTATTGCACCCCATTTTTAATATTTTTTGCCTTGGTTAGGGTTGCCAAGATACTTTATCCACCAAATTTCTATTACCGAATCCCACGGAACATTGGGCAAGACAACATCACTTCACGTAGAGGCTGGGCCCGCAAACCGAGGGCGTAGGGCTTGTGACCAGGTCTCCGTCGCTCCGGTGCCCATAACTTTTGATCCGTAAGGAGTTACACGGCGCACAACATAACGTTGCAAAGCACTCTGAGAGCTCTACGACGGGGGCTGCTAGCTTGCTTCCTATGGCCCTTTTAGGGGCCCAAAATCGAACGTTCTCATCAGTTTCAGGCCAGTTTTCTTCGTTTGCTCTGTTTTTTCATCCCGAATCGTATGTCGTGAGCTGTTAAAAGGACGACAACCTTACTCGCGGGATATTAGAGGGCCCTACAAAGCGTCGATATCACGTCTTGCGAGGATGCTGTATTTTTGAAGCGGATGGGTTGTCGTTAAGCCCATTGGGCCTTTTGAATTGGCCATCTCTCTAGGCTGGGACTGTGAACCGTTAACAAATAAAGGAATTGTGCCCTGAACATGACGGGTACGATCATACCAGCACTAATGCACCGGATCCCATCAGAACTCCGAAGTTAAGCGTGCTTGGGCGAGAGTAATACTAGGATGGCTAACCCCCTGTGAAGTCCTCGTGTTGCACACCCTTTTCAATTTTTTCCCCTTGGTTTGGGTTGCCAAGATACTTTATCCACCAAATTTCTATTACCGAATCCCACGGAACAATGGGCAAGAAAACTTCACTTCACGTAGAGGCTGGGCCCGCAAGCCGAGGGCGTAGGGCTTGTAACTAGGTCTCCGTCGCTTCGGTGCCCATAACTTTTGATCCGTAAGGAGTTACGCAGCGCACAGCATACCATTGCAAAGCTCTACGAGAGCTCTACAATGGGGGCAGCTAGCATGCTAGCTGTGCCCTTTTTGGAGCCTAAAATTGAACCTTTTCATCAGTTTTGGGCCAGTTTTCTTCTTTTGCTATGTTTTTTGTCCCGGATCGTACGTCGTGGGCGGTTAAAAGGATGACAACCTTACTTACGGAATATTAGAGGGCCTTACAACTTGTCGATATCACGTCTTGTTAGGATGCAGCGTTGTTGAAGCAGATGGGTTATTGTTAAGCCCATTAGGCCTTTTGAATTGGCCATCTCTCTAGGCTGGGACTGTGAATCATTAACACATAAAAGAATTGTGCCCTCAACATGACGGGTGCGATCATACCAGCACTAATACACCGGATCCCATCAGAACTCTGAAGTTAAGCGTGCTGGGGCGAGAATAGTACTTGGATGGGTGACCCCCTAGGAAGTCCTCGTGTTGCGCCCCCCTTTTCAATTTTTTTTGCTCCGGTTTGGGTTGCTAAGATACTTTTCCACCACATTTCTATTATCGAATCCCACAGCACCTTGGGCAAGACAACTTCGCTACACGTGGAGGCTGGGCCCGCAAACCGAGGGCGTAGGGCTTGTGACCAAGTCTCCGTCACTCCGGTGCCCATAACTTTTGATCCGTATGGAGTTACGCGATGCACAGCATATCGTTGCAAAGCTCTCTGACAGCTCTAAGAAGGAGGCAGCGAGCTTTCTCGCTGTGTCCTTTTTGGAGACCAAAATCGAACGTTTTCATCAGTTTCAAGCCATTTTTCTACTTTTGCTGTGTTTTTCCGTCCAGGATCGTACGTTGTGAGCTGTTAGAAGGACGACAACCTAACTCGCGGGACATTAGAGGGCCCTACAACGCGTCGATATCACGTCTTGCGAGGATGCTACGTTGTTGAAGCGGATGGATTGTCGTTAAGCCCATTGGGCCTTTTGAATTGGCCATCTCTCTAGGATGGGATTGTGAACCGTTAACAAATAAATGAATTGTGCCCTCAACATGACGGGTGCGATCATACCAGCACCAATGCACCGGATCCCATCAGAACTCCGAAGTTTAGCGTGCTTGGGCGAGAGTAGTATTAGAATGGGTGACCCCTAGGGAAATCCTCGTGTTGCACCCCCTTTTCAATTTTTTTTGCCTGGTTAGGGTTGCCAAGATACTTTATCCACCAAATTTCTATTACCGAATCCCATGGAACATTGGGCAAGATAACTTCGCTTCGCGTAGAGGCTGGGGCTGCAAACCGAGGGCGTAGGGCTTGTGACCAGGTCCCCGTCGCTCAGGTGCCCATAACTTTTGATCCGTAAGGAGTTACGTAGCGCACAACATACCGTTGCAAAGCTCTCTGAGAGCTCCACGACAGGGGCAGCTAGCTTGCTAGCTTTGCCCATTTTTGGTACCCAAAATTTTACCTTCTCATCAGTTTCAGGCGAGTTTTCTTCTTTTGCTCTATTTTTTCGTCCCGGATCGTACGTCGTGAGCTTTTAAATGGACAACAACCTTACTCGCGGGATGTTAGAGGGCCCTACAAGGCGTCGATATCACGAATGCGATATCCCATTGGGCCTTTTGAATTGGTCATCTCTCTGGGCTAGGACTATGAACCGTTACCAAATAAAGGAATTCTGCCCTCAACATAACGGACGCGATCATACCAGCACTAATGCACCAGATCCCATCAGAACTCCGAAGTTAAGTGTGCTTGGGCGAGAGTAGTACTGCGATGGGTGACCCCTTGGGAAGGTCTCGTATTGCACCCCATTTTTAATATTTTTTGCCTTGGTTAGGGTTGCCAAGATACTTTATCCACCAAATTTCTATTACCGAATCCCACGGAACATTGGTCAAGACAACTTCACTTCACGTAGAGGCTGGGCCCGCAAACCGAGGGTGTAGGGCTTGTGACCAGGTCTCCGTCGCTCCGGTGCCCATAACTTTTGATCCGTAAGGAGTTACACGGCGCACAACATAACGTTGCAAAGCACTCTGAGAGCTCTACGACGGGGGCTGCTAGCTTGCTTCCTATGGCCCTTTTAGGGGCCCAAAATCGAACGTTTTCATCAGTTTCGGGCCACTTTTCATCTTTTGCTCTATTTTTCCATCCCGAATCGTACGTCGTGAGCTGTTAAAAGGACGACAACCTTACTCGCGGGATATTTGAGGGCCCAAAAAATGCGTCGATATCACGTGTTGCGAGGATACTGTGTTTTTTAAGCGGATGGGTTGTCGTTAAGCCCATTTGGCCTTTTGAATGGGCCATCTCTCTAGGCTGGGTCTGTGAACCGTTAACACATAAAGGAATTGTGCCATCAACGTGACGAGTAGGATCATACTAGCACTAATGCACTGGATCCCATCAGAACTCTGAAGTTAAGCGTGCTTGGGCGTGAGTAGTACTAGGATGGCTAACCCCCTGTGAAGTCCTCGTGTTGCACACCCTTTTCAATTTTTTCCCCTTGGTTTGGGTTGCCAAGATACTTTATCCACCAAATTTCTATTACCGAATCCCACGGAACAATGGGCAAGACAACTTCGATTCCCGTAGAGGCTGGGCCCGCAAACCGAGGGCGTAGGGCCTGTGACCAGGTCTTTGTCGCTCCGGTGCCCATAATTTTTTATCCGTAAGGAGTTATGCGGCGCACAATATACCGTTGGAAAGCTCTACGAGAGCTCTACAATGGGGGCAGCTAGCTTGCTAGCTGTTCCTATTTTTGGAGCCCAAAATTGAACGTTCTCATCAGTTTCAGGCCAGTTTTCTTCTTTTGCTATGTTTTTCGTCCCGGATCGTACGTCGTGGGCAGTTAAAAGGACGACAACCTTACTTGCGGAATATTAGTGGGCCTTACAATGCGTCGATATCACGTCTTGCGAGGATGCTACGTTGTTGAAGTGGATGGGTTATCGTTAAGCCCATTGGCCCTTTTGAATTGGCCATCTCTATAGACTGGGATTGTGAACCGTTAACAAATAAAAGAATTGTGCCCTCAACATGACGAGTACGATCATACCAGTACCAATACACCGGATCCTATCGGAACACCGAAGTTAAACGTGCTTGGGCGAGAGTAGTACTAGGATGGGTGACCTCTTGGGAAGTCCTCGTGTTGCAACCCCTTTTCAATTTTTTTTGCCCTGGTTAGGGTTGCCAAGATACTTTATCCACCAAATTTCTATTACCGAATCCCACGGAACATTGGGCAAGACAACTTCGCTTCACGCAGAGGCTGGGCCCGTAAACCGAGGGCATAGGGCTTGTTTCTAGGTCTCCGTCGCTCCGGTGCCAATAACTTTTGATCCGTAAGGAGTTACGCAGCGCAATGCATACCGTTGCAAAGCTCTCTCAGTGCTCTATGACGGGGGTAGCCAGCTTGTTCGCTTTGCCCTTTTTTGCAGCCCAAAATTGAACGTTTTCATCAGTTTCAGGCCACTTTTCTTCTTTTGCTCTGTTTTTTCGTCCCGGATCGTACGTCGTGAGCTGTTAAAAGGACGACAACCTTACTCGAGGGACATTACGTGGCCCTACAACGCGATGATATCACGTCTTGCTAGGATGCTGCGTTGTTGAAGCGGATGGGTTATCGTTAAACCCTTTGGGCCTTTTGAATTGGCCATCTATCTAGGCTGGGACTGTGAACCGTTAACCCATAAAGGAATTGTGCCCTCAACATGGCGGGTGCGATCATACCAGCACTAATGCACTGGATCCCATCAGAACTCCGAAGTTAAGCGTGCATGGGCGAGAGTAGTACTAGGATGGGTGACCCCCTGGGAAGTCCTCGTGTTGCACCCCCTTTTCAATTTTTTTTGCCCTGGTTAGGGTTGCCAAGATACTTTATCCACCAAATTTCTATTACCGAATCCCACGGAACATTGGGCAAGACAACTTCGCTTCACGTATAGGATGGGCCCGCAAACCGAGGGCGTAGGGCTTGTGGCCAGGTCTCCGTCACTCTAGTACACATAACTTTTGATCCGTAAGGAGTTACGCAGCGCCCAACATACCGTTACAAAGCTCTCGGAGAGCTCTACGACGGGGGCAGCTGTGAGGCCCAACCTCGATTTACTTGCGATACCCCATTTCGTGTGCCCTAATCTAAATTTGCGTGCCTTGACCTAGGTTTAAGATTTGTGTTCGTTTTGTATGCCATGCGTTGAATGACGTGCGTTTATTTAGGGTTACCTACATTTACTTGAAAAATGTGCATTCGTCTCGTAGTTCGTGTCCTACCTCGTAGTGCATATCGTAGTCCTAGGAAAGCGCGCCCTCACGCTAAACAAGAAAGCATCTTACACAAAGCACTAGGTCATTAACTAATCCTACAAAATCCACTAACTATTATTCAATTACTAATTCAACCCACTAGAAGACAAAATCTCACAAAAAGCTAGACATTCCTTATTCTTTATTTCTTATTCTTTTTGCACTTTCAAGACACAATTAAATAATGATCAAAAGTTGACAAAATTCAGCATTTTTATTAGCCTTGGCCAACCACTAAGTGGTGTTTTTGCATGCTCACTCAATTCAAATTGATTCTAGACAACTTATGACAATCCTATGACACAAATGCATAAAAAAATTGCCCAAAACCTCATCAAATCTCCACCATACTCGACCAATCCTTCTTTGCCCATACTAGGAATTTCAAATATGCTCTTGAAGACACAAAAATCAGGAATTTTAGAAGCCCAAGGCCGACCACTTGCATGAAGAAGTGCAAAAGCTTCACTCTTTGTCATTTCTCTCATTTTTCCTCACACTTCTCTCTCTCCCTCTCATTCTTCTCTCTCTCTATCGGCCTTGGCTGAATCTCTTCACCTCTTAGCTCATCTTCATCATCATATGGTTAATCAAGACAAGCCACAAGCAAAGGAACTCAACCAAGCTAGCTAGGTTGCAAGAAGACTCACATGCAAGCTTTTGACTCACCATTTTCGGCCTAGGTAAGTTTCTTGGCTTCCATTTCTTTTCTTCTTGTCCTAACCACATGCATGTACTAAAAGCGTGGCCACTAAGCTAGGAAAAATAGAGAAAATTGAGTTGGAATCTCGGCTAAGCATGGAAGAAGAAGAATTTGAGCTTCATCAAAGTTTTGTGCATCTTCTTGTTGATTTGCTAAGGTGAGGGGTAAAACCTTGTGAGAATCCTTCAAAAATCCATATGCATGCTCTTAAATGTATGGCTTTGCTTCTGTACTTGAGTTATATGTGTGTTCATAAGCTTGTGCAACCATGCATGGCAAGGTTTTGGCTTGAAAATGATGATAGGTGAAATCGGATTGTGAGAAAACTCTCTGACTAGTTGTTTCGAGGTGAGTTTGGCTAGGCAAATGATGTTGAAAATGCATGAAAATTGGTAGCTAACTAGTTTTGACAGTTTTGAACATTTTTCACAGCAATATGCCAAAGCTAATTTCGACTCTAAGGTCCTCAAAATGGCAAATCATTAAAATGTGTCCAAATCTGGAAATCTGGAAATCTGGAAAAATGAAGCAGGTTTTGGCAGATGCACTGGCCATGTATTACGAACCAGTTATGAGTTAGGTAATGATGTCCAAAATGCATGCAAATTGGTGTACTGCTAGATTTTTGAGTTCTGGATATTTTTGTCAGAAATGAACAAAGGCTGAATCTGACCCTAAGGAAGTCAAAAACATCAATTATCGAAATGTGTGCAAATCTGGATGGGTGCGATCATACCAGCACTAATGCATCAGATCCCATCAGAACTCCGAAGTTAAGCGTGCTTGGGCAAGAGTAGTACTAGGATGGCTAACCCATGTGATGTTCTCGTGTTGCATCCCCTTTTCAATTTTTTTTGCCCTAGTTAGGGTTGCCAAGATACTTTATCCACCAAATTTCTATTACCGAATCCCACGAAACATTGGGCAAGACAACTTCGCTTCACGTAGAGGCTGGGCCCGCAAACCGAGGGCGTAGGGCTTGTGACTAGGTCTCCGTCTCTCCGGTGCCCATAACTTTTGATCCGTAAGGAGTTACGCGGTACACAGCATACCGTTGCAAAGCTCTATGAGATCTCTACGACGGGGGCAGCCAACTTGCTCGCTGTGTCCATTTTTGGAGCTCAAAATCGAATGTTTTCATTAGTTTCATGCCACTTTTCTTCTTTTGTTATGTTTTTTCATCCCGGATCGTACGTCGTGAGCTGTTAAAAGGACGACAGCCTTACTAGCAGGATATTAGGGGGCCCTACAACGCGTCGATATCACGTCTTGTTAGGATGCAGCGTTGTTGAAGCAGATGGGTTATTGTTAAGCCCATTAGGCCTTTTGAATTGGCCATCTCTCTAGGCTGGGACTGTGAATCATTAACACATAAAGGAATTATGCCCTCAACATGACGGATGCGATCATACCAGCACTAATGCACCGGATCCCATCAGAACTCCGAAGTTAAGCGTGCTTGGGCGAGAGTAGTACTAGGATGGGTGACCCCAAGGGAAGTCCTCGTGTTGTACCCCCTTTTCAATTTTTTTTGCCCTGGTTAGGGTTCCAAGATACTTTATCCTCCAAATTTCTATTACCGAATCCCACGAAACATTGGGCAAGACAACTTCGCTTCACGTAGAGGCTGGGCCCGCAAACCGAGGGCGTAGGGCTTCTGACCAGGTCTCCGTCGCTCCGGTGCCCATAACTTTTGATCCGTGAGGAGTTATGCGGCACACAGCATAAAGTTGCAAAGCACTCTGAGAGCTCTACGACGGGGGCTGCTAGCTTGCTTGCTGTGCCCCTTTTAGGAGCCCAAAATCGAACGTTCTCATCAGTTTCAGGACAGTTTTCTTCATTTGCTCTGTTTTTTCGTACCGGATCGTATGTCGTGAGCTGTTAAAAGGATGACAACCTTACTCGTGGGATATTAGAGAGCCCTACAATGCGTCGATATCACATCTTGCGAGGATGTTGTGTTGTTGAAGCGGATGGGTTGTCGTTAAGCCCATTCGGCCTTTTGAATTGGCCATCTCTCTAGGCTGGGACTGTGAACCATTAACAAATAAAGGAATTGTGCCCTCAACAAGACGGGTACAATCATACCAGCACTAATGAACCGGATCCCATCAGAACTCTGAAGTTAAGAATGCTTGGGCGAGAGTAGTACTAGGATGGCTAGCCCCCTGTGAAGTCCTCGTGTTGCACCCCCCATTTTCAATTTTTTTTGCCCCGGTTAGGGTTGCCAAGATACTTTATCCACCACATTTCTATTACCGAACCCCATGGTACCTTGGGCAAGACAATTTCGCTTCACGTAGCGGCTGGGCCTGCAAACCGAGGGCTTAAGGCTTGTGACCAGGTCTTCGTCGCTCCGGTGCCTATAACTTTTGATCCATAAGGAGTTATGCAGCGCAGAACATACCGTTGCAAAGGTCTCTGAGAGCTCCACGATGGAGGCAACTAGCTTGCTCGTTGTGCCCATTTTTGGAGCCCAAAATTTTACGTTCTCATCAGTTTTAGGCCAGTTTTCTTCTTTTGCTCTGTTTTTCATCCCGGATCGTACGTCGTGGGCGGTTAAAAGGACGACAACCTTACTCGCGGGATAATAGAGGGCCTGACAACGCGTCGATATCACGTCTTGCGAGGATGCTGCGTTGTTGAAGCGGATGGGTTGTCGTTAAGCCCATTGGGCCTTTTGAATTGGTCATCTCTCTAGGCTGGGACTGTGAATCGTTAACAAATAAAGGAATTGCGCCCTCAACATGACGGGTGCCATCATACCAGCACCAATGCAACGGATCCCATCAGAACTCCAAAGTTAAGCATGCTTGGACGAGAGTAGTACTAGGATGGGTCACCCCTTGGGAAGTCCTCGTGTTGTACCCCATTTTCAATTTTTTTTGCCCTGGTTAGGGTTGCCAAGATACTTTATCCACCAAATTTCTATTACCGAATCCCACGGAACATTGGGCAAGACAACATCGCTTCACATAGAGGCTGGGCCCGCAAACCGAGGGCGTAGGGCTTGTGACCAGGTCTCCGTCGCTTTGGTGCCCATAACTTTTGATCCGTGAGGAGTTATGCGGCACACAGCATAAAGTTGCAAAGCACTCTGAGAGCTCTACGACGGGGGCTGCTAGCTTGCTTGCTGTGCCCCTTTTAGGAGCCCAAAATCGAACGTTCTCATCAGTTTCAGGACAGTTTTCTTCATTTGCTCTGTTTTTTTGTACCGGATCGTATGTCGTGAGCTGTTAAAAGGATGACAACCTTACTCGCCGGATATTAGAGGGCCCTACAACGCGTCGATATCACGTCTTATGAGGATGCTACATGTTGTTGAAGCGGATGGGTTGTCGTTAAGCCCATTGGGCCTTTTGAATTGGCCATCTCTCTAGGCTGCGACTATGAACCGTTAACAAATAAAGGAATTGTGCCCTCAACATGACGGGTACGATCATACCAGCACTAATGCACCGGATCCCATCAGAACTCCGAAGTTAAGCGTGCTTGGGCGAGAGTAGTACTAGGATGGCTAGCCCCCTGTGAAGTCCTCGTGTTGCACCCCCTTTTCAATTTTTTTTCCCCTGGTTAGGGTTGCCAAGATACTTTATCCACCAAATTTCTATTACCGAATCCCACAAAACATTGGGCAAGACAACTTCTCTTCACGTAGAGGCTGGGCATGCAAACCGAGGGCGTAAGGCTTGTGACCAGGTCTCCGTCGCTCCGGTGCCCATAACTTTTGATCCATAAGGAGTTATGCAGCGCACAACATACCGTTGCAAAGGTCTCTGAGAGCTCCACGATGGAGGCAACTAGCTTGCTCGTTGTGCCCATTTTTGGAGCCCAAAATTTTACGTTCTCATCAGTTTTAGGCCAGTTTTCTTCTTTTGCTCTGTTTTTCATCCCGGATCGTACGTCGTGGGCGGTTAAAAGGACGACAACCTTACTCGCGGGATAATAGAGGGCCTGACAACGCGTCGATATCACGTCTTGCGAGGATGCTGCGTTGTTGAAGCGGATGGGTTGTCGTTAAGCCCATTGGGCCTTTTGAATTGGTCATCTCTCTAGGCTGGGACTGTGAATCGTTAACAAATAAAGGAATTGTGCCTTGAACATGACGGGTGCGATCATACCAGCAACAATGCATCGGATCCCATCAGAACTCCAAAGTTAAGCGTGCTTGGGCGAGAGTAGTACTAGGATGGGTGACCCCTTGGAAAGTCCTCGTGTTGCACCCCTTTTCAATTTTTTTTGCCCCGGTTAGGGTTGCCAAGATACTTTATCCACCAAATTTCTATTACCGAATCCCATGGAACATTGGGCAAGACAACTTCGCTACACGTAGAGGCTTGGCCCGCAAACTGAGGGTGTAAGGCTTTTGACCAGGTCTCCGTCGCTCCGGTGCCCATAACTTTTGATCCATAAGGAGTTACGCAGCGCACAACATACCGTTGCAAAGCTCTCTGAGAGCTCCACTACGGGGGCAGCTAGCTTGCTCGCTTTGCCCATTTTTGGAGCCCAAAATTTTACCTTCTCATCAGTTTCAGGCCAGTTTTCTTCTTTTGCTCTATTTTTTCGTCCCGGATCGTACGTCGTGAGCTGTTAAATGGACGACAACCTTACTCGTGGGACGTTGGAGGGCCCTACAATGCGTCGATATCACGTCTTGCGAGGATGCTGCGTTATTGAAGCGGATGGGTTGTCGTGAAGCCCATTGGGCCTTTTGAATTGGCCCTCTCTCTAGACTGGGACTATGAAGCGTTAACACATAAAGCAATTGTGCCACAACCATACCGGATGCGATCATACTAGCACTAATGCACCGGATCCCATCAGAACTTCGAAGTTAAGCGTGCTTGGGCGAGAGTAGTACTAGGATGGGTGACCCCTTGGGAAGTCCTCGTGTTGCACCCCATTTTCAATTTTTTTTGCCCTGGTTAGGGGTGCTAAGATACTTTATCCACCAACTTTCTATTACCGAATCCCACGGACCATTGGGCAAGACAACTTCGCTTCACATAGAGGCTGGGCCAACAAATCAAGGGCGTAGGGCTTGTGACCAGGTCTTCGTCGCTCCGGTGCCCATAACTTTTGATCTGTAAGGAGTTACGCGGCACAAAGTATACCATTGCAAAGCTCTCTCAGAGCTCTATGACGAGGGTAGCTAGCTTGCTCGCGGGGCCCTTTTTGGAGCCCAAAATCGAATATTTTCATCAGTTTCAGGCCAGTTTTCTTCTTTTGCTCTATTTTTGCATCCCGGATCGTACCTCGTGAGCTGTTAAAAGGACGACAACCTTACTCGCGGGACATTAGAGGGCCCTAAAATGCGTCGATATCACGTCTTTCGAGGATGCTGCGTTGTTGAAGCGGATGGGTTATTGTTAAGCCCATTGGGCCTTTTGAATTGGCCATCTCTCTAGGCTAGGACTATGAACCATTAACAAATAAAGGAATTGCGCCCTCAACATGACGGGTGCCATCATACCAGCACCAATGCAACGGATCCCATCAGAACTCCAAAGTTAAGCATGCTTGGACGAGAGTAGTACTAGGATGGGTCACCCCTTGGGAAGTCCTCGTGTTGTACCCCATTTTCAATTTTTTTTGCCCTGGTTAGGGTTGCCAAGATACTTTATCCACCAAATTTCTATTACCGAATCCCACGGAACAATGGGCAAGACAACTTCACTTCACGTAGAGGCTGGGCCCGCAAGCCGAGGGCGTAGGGCTTGTAACTAGGTCTCCGTCGCTCCGGGGCTAATAACTTTTGATCCGTAAGTAGTTACGCGGCGCACAGCATACCGTTGCAAAGTTCTCTGAGAGCTCTATGACGGGGGTAGCCAGATTGCTCGTTGTGCCCATTTTTGGAGCCCCAAATCGAACGTTCTCATCTGTTTCTGGCCAGTTTTATTCTTTTGCTCTATTTTTTCATCCCGGATCGTACATCGTGAGCTGTTAAAAGGACGACAACCTTACTCGCAGGACACTAGAGGGCCTACGACGCGTTGATATAACATCTTGTGAGGATACTGCGTTGTTTAAGCGGATGGATTGTCGTTAAGCCCATTGGGCCTTTTGAATTGGCCATCTCTCTAGGCTGGGACTGTGAACCATTAACAAATAAAGGAATTGTGCCTTGAACATGACGGGTGCGATCATACCAGCACTAATGAATCGGATCCCATCAGAACTCCGAAGTTAAGCGTGCTTGGGCGAGAGTAATACTAGGATGGGTGACCCCCAAAGAAGTCCTCGTGTTGCACCCCTTTTCAATTTTTTTTGCCCTGGTTAGGGTTTCCAAGATACTTTATCCACCAAATTTCTATTACCGAATCCCACGAAACATTGGGCAAGACAACTTCGCCTCACGTAGAAGGTGGGCCCGCAAACTGAGGGCGTAGGGCTTGTGACTAGGTCTACGTCGCTCTGGTGCCCATAACCTTTGATTCGTAAGGAGTTACAAAGCGCACAACATACCGTTGTAAAGCTCTTCGAGAGCTCCACGACGGGGGCAGCTAGCTTGCTCGCTATGCCCATTTTTTGAGCCCAATATTTTACGTTCTCATCTGTTTCTGGCCAGTTTTATTCTTTTGCTCTATTTTTTCATCCCGGATCGTACATCGTGAGCTGTTAAAAGGACGACAACCTTACTCGTGGGACATTGGAGGGCCCCACGACGCGTCGATATCACGTCTTGCGAGGATGCTGCATTGTTGAAGCATATGGGTTATCGTTAAGCCCATTGGGCCTTTTGAATTGGCTATCTCTCTAGGCTGGGACTGTGAACTGTTAACAAAAAAAGGAATTGTGCCCTCAACATGACGGGTGCGATCATACCAGCACTAATGCATCGGATCCCATCAGAACTCCGAAGTTAAGCGTGCTTGGGCGAGAGTAGTACTAAGATGGGTGACCCCCTGGGAAGTCCTCGTGTTGCCCCCCCTTTTCAATTTTTTTTGCCCTGGTTAGGGTTGCCAAGATACTTTATCCACCAAATTTCTATTACCGAATCCCACGGAACATTGGGCAAGACAACTTCGCTTCACGCAGAGGCTGGGCCCGTAAACCGAGGGCATAGGGCTTGTTTCTAGGTCTCCGTCGCTCCGGTGCCAATAACTTTTGATCCGTAAGGAGTTACGCAGCGCAATGCATACCGTTGCAAAGCTCTCTCAGTGCTCTATGACGGGGGTAGCCAGCTTGCTCGCTTTACCCTTTTTAGAGCCCAAAATCGAACGTTTTCATCAGTTTCAGGCCACTTTTCTTCCTTTGCTCTATTTTTTCGTCCTGGATCGTACTTCATGAGTTGTTAAAAGGACGACAACCTTGCTCGCGGGACATTAGGGGGCCCTACAACGCGTCGATATCACGTCTTGCTAGGATGTTGCGTTGTTGAAGCGGATGGGTTATCGTTAAGCCCATTGGGCCTTTTGAATTGGCCATATGTCTAGGCTGGGACTGTGAACCGTTAACACATAAAGGAATTGTGCCCTCAACATGATGGATGCGATCACACCAGCACTAATGCACCGGATCCAATCAGAACTCCGAAGTTAAGCGTGCATGGGCGAGAGTAGTACTAGGATGGGTGACCCCTTGGGAAGTCCTCGTGTTGCACCCCCTTTTCAATTTTTTTTGCCCTGGTTCGGGTTGCCAAGATACTTTATCCACCAAATTTCTATTACCGAATCCCACGGAAAATTGGGCAAGACAACTTCGCTTTACGTATAGGCTGGGCCCGCAAACCGAGGGCGTAGGGCTTGTAACCAGGTCTCCTTCGCTCTAGTGCCCATAACTTTTGATCCGTAAGGAGTTACGCAGCGCACAACATACTGTTGCAAAGCTCTCTGTGAGCTCTACGACGGGGGCAGTTGTGAGGCCCGACCTCGATTTGCGTGCGATACCTCGTTTCGTGTGCCCTAATCTAGATTTTCGTGCCTTGACCTAGTTTTAAGAATTGTGTTTGTTTTGTATGCCATGCATTAAATGACGTGCGTTCATTTAGTGTTACGTGCACTTACTTGGAAAATGTGCATTCGTCTCGTAGTTCGTGTCCTACCTCGTAGTGCGTGCCCTAGACCTAGGAAAGCGTGCCCTCACGCTAAACTAGAAAGCATCTTACACAAAGCACTAGGTCATTAACTAATCCTACAAAATCCACTAACTATTATTAAATTACTAATTCAACCCACTAGAAGACAAAATCTCACAAAAAGCTAGACATTCCTTATTCTTTATTCCTTATTCTTTTTGCACTTTTAAGACACAATTAAATAATGATCAAAAGTTGACAAAATTCAGCATTTTTATTAGACTTGGCCGACCACTAAGTGGTGTTTTTGCATGCTCACTCAATTCAAATTGATTCTAGACAACTTATGACAATCCTATGACACAAATGCATAAAAAAATTGCCCAAAACCTCCTCAAATCTCCACCATACTTGACCAACTCTTCTTTGCCCATACTAGGAATTTCAAATATGCTCTTGAAGACACAAAAATCAGGAATTTTAGAAGCCCAAGGCCGACCACTTGCATGAAGAAGTGCCAAAGCTTCACTCTTTGTCGTTTTTCTAATTTTTTCTCACACTTCTCTCTCTCCCTCTCATTCTTCTCTCTCTCTCTCGGCCTTGGCTGAATCTCTTCACCTCTTAGCTCATCTTCATCATCATATGGTTAATCAAGACAAGCCACAAGCAAAGGAACTCAACCAAGCTAGCTAGGTTGCAAGAAGACTCACATGCAAGCTTTTGACTCACCATTTTCGGCCTAGGTAAGTTTCTTGGCTTCCATTTCTTTTCTTCTTGTCCTAACCACATGCATGTACTAAGAGCTTGGCCACTAAGCTAGGAAAAATAGAGAAAATTGAGTTGGAATCTCGGCTAAGCAAGGAAGAAGAAGAATTTGAGCTTCATCAAAGTTTTGTGCATCTTCTTGTTGATTTGCTAAGGTGAGGGCTAAAACCTTTTGAAAATCCTTCAAAAATCCATATGCATGCTCTTAAATGTATGGCTTTGCTTCTGTACTTGAGTTATATGTGTGTTCATAAGCTTGTACAACCATGCATGTCAAGGTTTTGGCTTGAAAATGATGATAGGTGAAATCGGATTGTGTGACAACTCTCTGACTTGTTGTTTCGAGCTGAGTTTGGCTAGGCAAATGATGTTGAAAATGCATGAAAATTGGTAGCTGACTAGTTTTGCCAATTTTGAACATTTTTCACAGCAATAGGCCAAAGCTAATTTCGATTCTAAGGTCCTCAAAATGGCAAATCATTAAAATGTGTCCAAATCTGGAAATCTGGAAAAATGAAGCAGGTTTTGGCAGATGCACTGGCCATGTATTACGAACCAGTTATGACTTAGTTAATGATGTCCAAAATGCATGCAAATTGGTGTACTGCTAGATTTTTCAGTTCTGGATATTTTTGTCAGAAATGAACAAAGGCTGAATCTGACCCTAAGGAAGTCAAAAACATCAATTATCGAAATGTGTGCAAATCTGGATGGGTGCGATCATACCAGCACTAATGCATCGGATCCCATCAGAACTCCGAAGTTAAGCGTGCTTGGGCAAGAGTAGTACTAGGATGGCTAACCCATGTGATGTTCTCGTGTTGCATCCCCTTTTCAATTTTTTTTGCCCTAGTTAGGGTTGCCAAGATACTTTATCCACCAAATTTCTATTACCGAATCCCACGAAACATTGGGCAAGACAACTTCGCTTCACGTAGAGGCTGGGCCCGCAAACCGAGGGCGTAGGGCTTGTGACTAGGTCTCCGTCTCTCCGGTGCCCATAACTTTTGATCCGTAAGGAGTTACGCGGTACACAGCATACCGTTGCAAAGCTCTATGAGATCTCTACGACGGGGGCAGCCAACTTGCTCGCTGTGTCCATTTTTGGAGCTCAAAATCGAATGTTTTCATTAGTTTCATGCCACTTTTCTTCTTTTGTTATGTTTTTTCATCCCGGATCGTACGTCGTGAGCTGTTAAAAGGACGACAGCCTTACTAGCAGGATATTAGGGGGCCCTACAACGCGTCGATATCACGTCTTGCTAGGATGCAGCGTTGTTGAAGCAGATGGGTTATCGTTAAGCCCATTGGGCCTTTTGAATTGGCCAACTCTCTAGGCTGGGATTGTGAATCGTTAACACATAAAGGAATTGTGCCCTCAACATGATGGGTGCGATCATACCAGCACTAATACACCGGATCCCATCAGAACTTCGAAGTTAAGCGTGCTTGGGCGAGAGTAGTACTAGGATGGGTGACCCCCTGGGAAGTCCTCGTGTTGCACCCCCCTATTCAATTTTTTTTGCTCTGGTTTGGGTTGCCAAGATACTTTGTCCACCACATTTCTATTATCGAATCCCACAGCACCTTGGGCAAGACAACTTCGCTACACGTGGAGGCTGGGCCCGCAAACCGAGGCTGTAAGGCTTGTGACCAAGTCTCCGTCACTCCGGTGTCCATAACTTTTGATTCGTATGGAGTTACGCGACGCACAGCACATCGTTGCAAAGCTCTCTGATAGCTCTAAGAAGGGGGCAGTGAGCTTTCTCGCTGTGCCCTTTTTGGAGCCCAAAATCGAACGTTTTCATCAGTTTCAGGCCACTTTTCTGCTTTTGCTGTGTTTTTCCATCCCGGATCGTACGTTGTGAGCTGATAAAAGGACGACAACCTTACTCACGGGACATTAGAGGGCCCTAAAATGCGTCGATATCACGTCTTTCGAGGATGCTGCGTTGTTGAAGCGGATGGGTTATTGTTAAGCCCATTGGGCCTTTTGAATTGGCCATCTCTCTAGGCTAGGACTATGAACCATTAACAAATAAAGGAATTGCGCCATCAACATGACGGGTACGATCATACCAGTACCAATACAACGGATCCCATCAGAACTCCGAAGTTAAGCATGCTTGGACGAGAGTAGTACTAGGATGGGTGACCCCTTGGGAAGTCCTCGTGTTGTACCCCCTTTTCAATTTTTTTTGCCCTGGTTAGGGTCGCTAAGATACTTTATCCACCAAATTTCTATTACCGAATCCCACGGAACATTGGGCAAGACAACTTCGCATCAGGTAGAGGCTGGGCCCGCAAACCGAGGGCGTAGGGCTTGTGACCAGGTCTCCGTCGCTCCGGTGCCCATAACTTTTGATCCGTGAGGAGTTATGCAGCACATAGCATAACGTTACAAAGCACTCTGAGAGCTCTACGACGGGGGCTGCTAGCTTGCTTCCTATGGCCCTTTTAGGGGCCCAAAATCGAACGTTCTCATCAGTTTCAGGCCAGTTTTCTTCGTTTGCTCTGTTTTTTCATCCCGAATCGTATGTCGTGAGCTGTTAAAAGGATGACAACCTTACTCGCCGGATATTAGAGGGCCCTACAACGCGTCGATATCACGTCTTATGAGGATGCTACATGTTGTTGAAGCGGATGGGTTGTCGTTAAGCCCATTGGGCCTTTTGAATTGGCCATCTCTCTAGGCTGCGACTATGAACCGTTAACAAATAAAGGAATTGTGCCCTCAACATGACGGGTACGATCATACCAGCACTAATGCACCGGATCCCATCAGAACTCCGAAGTTAAGCGTGCTTGGGCGAGAGTAGTACTAGGATGGCTAACCCCTTATGAAGTCCTCGTGTTGCACCCCCTTTTCAATTTTTTTTCCCCTGCTTAGGGTTGCCAAGATACTTTATCCACCAAATTTCTATTACCGAATCCCACGAAACATTGGGCAAGACAACTTCGCTTCACGTAGAGGCTGGGCCCGCAAACCGAGGGCGTAGGGCTTGTGACCAGGTCTCCGTCGCTCCGGTGCCCATAACTTTTGAACTGTAAGGAGTTATGCAGCGCACAACATACCGTTGCAAAGGTCTCTGAGAGCTCCACGATGGAGGCAACTAGCTTGCTCGTTGTGCCCATTTTTGGAGCCCAAAATTTTACGTTCTCATCAGTTTTAGGCCAGTTTTCTTCTTTTGCTCTGTTTTTCGTCCCGGATCGTACGTCGTGGGCGGTTAAAAGGACGACAACCTTACTCGCGGGATAATAGAGGGCCTGACAACGCGTCGATATCACGTCTTGCGAGGATGCTGCGTTGTTGAAGCGGATGGGTTGTCGTTAAGCCCATTGGGCCTTTTGATTTGGTCATCTCTCTAGGCTGGGACTGTGAATCGTTAACAAATAAAGGAATTGTGCCTTGAACATGACGGGTGCGATCATACCAGAACTAAATCACCGAATCCCATCGGAACTCCGAAGTTAAGCGTGCTTGGGCGAAAGTAGTACTACGATGGGTGACCTCTTGGGAAGTCCTCGTGTTGCACCCCCTTTTCAATTTTTTTTGCCCTGGTTAGGGTTACCATGATACTTTATCCACCAAATTTCTATTATCGAATCCCACGAAACCTTGGGCAGGACAACTTCACTTCACGTGGAGACTAGGCCCGCAAACTGAGGGTGTAAGGCTTTTGACCAGGTCTCCGTCGCTCCGGTGCCCATAACTTTTGATCCATAAGGAGTTACGCAGCGCACAACATACCGTTGCAAAGCTCTCTGAGAGCTCCACTACGGGGGCAGCTAGCTTGCTCGCTTTGCCCATTTTTGGAGCCCAAAATTTTACCTTCTCATCAGTTTCAGGCCAGTTTTCTTCTTTTGCTCTATTTTTTCGTCCCGGATCGTACGTCGTGAGCTGTTAAATGGACAACAACCTTACTCGTGGGATGTTAGAGGGCCCTACAATGCGTCGATATCACGTCTTGCGAGGATGCTACGTTGTTGAAGCGGATGGGTTGTCGTGAAGCCCATTGGGCCTTTTGAATTGGCCCTCTCTCTAGACTGGGACTATGAACCGTTAACAAATAAAGCAATTGTGCCCCTAACATAACGGATGCGATCATACTAGCACTAATGCACCGGATCCCATCAGAACTTCGAAGTTAAGCGTGCTTGGGCGAGAGTAGTACTAGGATGGGTGACCCCTTGGGAAGTCCTCGTGTTGCACCCCCTTTTCAATTTTTTTTTACCCTGGTTAGGGTTGCCAAGATACTTTATCCACCAAATTTCTATTACCGAATCCCACGGAACATTGGGCAAGACAACTTCGCTTCACGTAGAGGCTGGGCCGACAAACCAAGGGCGTAGGGCTTGTGACCAGGTCTCCGTCGCTCCGGTGCCCATAAATTTTGATCTGTAAGGAGTTACGCGGCGCACAGTATACCGTTGCAAAGCTCTCTGAGAGCTCTACGACGGGGGCAGTTAGCTTGCTCGCGGTGCCCTTTTTGGAGCCCAAAATCGAACATTTTCATCAGTTTCAGGCAAGTTTTCTTCTTTTGCTCTATTTTTGCATCCCGAATCTTATGTCGTGAGCTGTTAAAAAGATGAAAACCTTACTCGCGGGATATTAGAGGGCCCTACAACGCGTCGATATCACGTCTTGCGAGGATGCTACGTTGTTGAAGCGGATGGATTGCCGTTAAGCCCATTGGGCCTTTTGAATTGGCCATCTCTCTAGGATGGGATTGTGAACCGTTAACAAATAAATGAATTGTGCCCTCAACATGACGGGTGCGATCATACCAGAACTAAATCACCGAATCCCATCGGAACTCCGAAGTTAAGCGTGCTTGGGCGAAAGTAGTACTACGATGGGTGACCTCTTGGGAAGTCCTCGTGTTACACCCCCTTTTCGATTTTTTTTGCCCTGGTTAGGGTTACCAAGATACTTTATCCACCAAATTTCTATTATCAAATCCCACGGAACCTTGGGCGAGACAACTTCGCTTCACGTGGAGGCTGGGCCCGCAAACCGAGGGCGTAGGGCTTGTGACCAGGTCTCGGTCGCTCCAGTGCCCATAACTTTTGATCTGTAAGGAGTTACGCGGCGTACAGCATACCGTTGCAACGCTCTCTGAGAGCTCTATGACTGGGGCCGCCAGCTTGCTCACTGTACCCATTTTTGGAGCCCCAAATCGAATGTTCTCATCAGTTTCCGGCCAGTTTTCTTCTTTTGCTCCATTTTTTTGTCCCGGATCGTACGTCATGAGCTGTTAAAAGGACGACAACCTTACTTGCGGGACATTAGAGGTCCCCATGACACGTCGATATCACGTCTTGCGAGGATGCTACTTTGTTGAAGCATATGGGTTGTCGTTGAGCCCATTGGGCCTTTTGAATTGGCCATCTCTTTAGGCTGGGACTGTGAACTGTTAACAAATAAAGGAATTGTGCCCTCAACATGACGGGTGCGGTCATACCAGTACTAATGCATCGGATCCCATCAGAACTCTGAAGTTAAGCATGCTTGGGAGAGAGTAGTACTCGGATGGGTGACCCCCTGGGAATTCCTCGTGTTACTCCCCCTTTTCAAATTTTATTGCCCTAGTTAGCGTTGCCAAGATACTTTATCCACCAAATTTCTATTACCGAATCCCACGAAACATTGGGCAAGACAACTTCGCTTCACGTAGAGGCTGGTCCCGCAAACCGAGGGCGTAGGGCTTCTGACCAGGTCTCCGTCGCTCCGGTGCCCATAACTTTTGATCCGTAAGGAGTTACGCAGCGCACAACATACCGTTGCAAAGGTCTCCGAGAGCTCCACGACGGGGGCAGCTAGCTTGCTCTCTGTGCCCATTTTTGGAGCCCAAAATTTTACATTCTCATCAGTTTCAGGCCAGTTTTCTTCTTTTGCTCTGTTTTTTCATCCCGGATCGTACGTCGTGAGCTGTTAAAAGGACGACAACCTTACTCGCGGGACATTAGAGGGCCCCACGATGCGTCGATATCACGTCTTTCGAGGATACTACGTTGTTGTAGCGGATGGGTTGTCGTTAAGCCCATTGGGCCTTCTGAATTGGCCATCTCTCTAGGCTGGGACTGTGAATCGTTAACAAATAAAGGAATTGTACCCCCAATATGACCGGTATGATCATACCAGCATTAATGCACCGAATCCCATCAGAACTCCGAAGTTAAGCGAGCTTGGGCGAGAATAGTACTAGGATGGGTAACCCCCTGGGAAGTCCTCGTGTTGAACCCACTTTTCAATTTTTTTTGCCCTGGTTAGGGTTGCCAAGATACTTTATCCACCAAATTTCTATTACCGAATCCCACGGAACATTGGGCAAGACAACTTCGCTTCACACAGAGGCTAAGCCCGTAAACCGATGGCGTAGGGCTTATGACTAGGTCTCCGTCACTCCGGTGCTAATAACTTTTGATCCGTAAGGAGTTACGCGGCGCACAGCATACCGTTGCAAAGCTCTCTGAGTGCTCTACGACGAGGGCAGCCAGTTTTCTCGCCTTGCCCTTTTTGGAGCCCAAAATCGAATGTTTTCATCAGTTTCAGGCCACTTTTCTTCTTTTACTCTATTTTTTCATCCCGGATCGTAAGTCGTGAGCTCTTAAAAGGATGACAACCTTACTCGTGGGACATTAGGGGGCCCTACAATGCATCGATATCACGTCTTGCTAGGATGCTGCGTTGTTGAAGCGGATGGGTTATCGTTAAGCCCATTGGGTTTTTTGAATTGGCCATCTCTCTAGACTGCGACTATGAACCGTTAACAAATAAAGGAATTGTGCCCCTAACATGACGGATGCGATCATACCAGCACTAATGCATCGGATCCCATCTGAACTCCGAAGTTAAGCGTGCTTGAGCGAGAGTATTTCTAGGATGGGTGACCCCTTGGGAAGTCCTCGTGTTGCACCCCCTTTTCAATTTTTTTTGCCCTGGTTAGGGTTGCCAAGATACTTTATCCACCAAATTTCTATTACCGAATCCCACGGAAAATTGGGCAAGACAACTTCGCTTTACGTATAGGCTGGGCCCGCAAACCGAGGGCGTAGGGTTTGTGACCAGGTCTCGGTCGCTCCAGTGCCCATAACTTTTGATCCGTAAGGAGTTACGCAGCGCACAACATACTGTTGCAAAGCTCTCTGTGAGCTCTACGACGGGGGCAGTTGTGAGGCCCGACCTCGATTTGCGTGCGATACCTCGTTTCGTTTGCCCTAATCTAGATTTTCGTGCCTTGACCTAGTTTTAAGAATTGTGTTCGTTTTGTATGCCATGCATTAAATGACGTGCGTTCATTTAGTGTTACGTGCACTTACTTGGAAAATGTGCATTCGTCTCGTAGTTCGTGTCCTACCTCGTAGTGCGTGCACTAGACCTAGGAAAGCGTGCCCTCACGCTAAACTAGAAAGCATCTTACACAAAGCACTAGGTCATTAACTAATCCTACAAAATCCACTAACTATTATTAAATTACTAATTCAACCCACTAGAAGACAAAATCTCACAAAAAGCTAGACATTCCTTATTCTTTATTCCTTATTCTTTTTGCACTTTTAAGACACAATTAAATAATGATCAAAAGTTGACAAAATTCAGCATTTTTATTAGACTTGGCCGACCACTAAGTGGTGTTTTTGCATGCTCACTCAATTCAAATTGATTCTAGACAACTTATGACAATCCTATGACACAAATGCATAAAAAAATTGCCCAAAACCTCCTCAAATCTCCACCATACTTGACCAACTCTTCTTTGCCCATACTAGGAATTTCAAATATGCTCTTGAAGACACAAAAATCAGGAATTTTAGAAGCCCAAGGCCGACCACTTGCATGAAGAAGTGCCAAAGCTTCACTCTTTGTCATTTCTCTCATTTTTTCTCACACTTCTCTCTCTCCCTCTCATTCTTCTCTCTCTCTCTCGGCCTTGGCTGAATCTCTTCACCTCTTAGCTCGTCTTCATCATCATATGGTTAATCAAGACAAGCCACAAGCAAAAGAACTCAACCAAGCTAGCTAGGTTGCAAGAAGACTCACATGCAAGCTTTTGACTCACCATTTTCGGCCTAGGTAAGTTTCTTGGGTTCCATTTCTTTTCTTCTTGTCCTAACCACATGCATGTACTAAGAGCTTGGCCACTAAGCTAGGAAAAATAGAGAAAATTGAGTTGGAATCTCGGCTAAGCAAGGAAGAAGAAGAATTTGAGCTTCATCAAAGTTTTGTGCATCTTCTTGTTGATTTGCTAAGGTGAGGGCTAAAACCTTTTGAAAATCCTTCAAAAATCCACATGCATGCTCTTAAATGTATGTATTTGCTTCTGTACTTGAGTTATTTGTGTGTTCATAAGCTTCTACAACCATGCATGGCAAGATTTTTGGCTTGAAAATGATGATAGGTGAAATCGGATTGTGACAGCTCTCTGACTTGTTGTTTCGAGGTGAGTTTGGCTAGGCAAATGATGTTGAAAATGCATGAAAATTGGTAGCTAACTAGTTTTGACAGTTTTGAACATTTTTCACAGCAATATGCCAAAGCTAATTTCGACTCTAAGGTCCTCAAAATGGCAAATCATTAAAATGTGTCCAAATCTGGAAATCTGGAAAAATGAAGCAGGTTTTGGCAGATGCACTGACCTTGTAGAACGAACCAGTTTTGACTTAGTAAATGATGTCCAAAATGCATGAAATTTGTTGTCCTTCTAGATTTTTCCGTTCTGGACATTTTTGTCAGAAATGGACTAAGGCTAAATCTGACCCTATGGACCCCAAAAACGACAATTATTGAAATGTGTGCAAATCTGAACAGTTTTGTGCAATCCCACTGTTTTGGCCATAACTATTGATCTCGAACTCCAAATGATGCAAGGTTTGTTTCTGATTTTAGTTCACTTCTTAAGATTTAATTTGAAATCTTATTTACTGGAATTGGAGATTGTTTTCTTGACTTAATGATTGTGAGAAAACAGCCTATTGCAGTGAGGGTTTCACTTAGTTATATGCTTAGAAATTTGTTGTGACTTCTCTTGTGGTATTAATTGCTTTGGATTGTGGCATTGGGATGTTGTGTGGTCTGTTTTGAGTACTTTGGGATGTTTGGATCAATTGATGCATGGCTTGAGATTGATTTTGAGTTGACTTGGGGCTTAATTGCACGGGTATGCACGAAATGGAAACCCTAGTGACTAGGTGAACTTGCTAAGTGTTGATCCTTTGAATATTGAGTGTAATTATATGTTTAGTAGGCTGCCCGTAATTGCCTTATAGCCCTAAATGTGATTTTGATTCGTTGCATGTTGACAAATTGGCCTTTCTTGCATCCAAACCACGTAGATTGTTGTTGCATGTTGAATAACCTTATTATTTGATTACGTGGACGTTGAAATGAGTTATATGACCTGATTTACATGCGTTACATGGCTGCCCGTTTAATGTTCATATAACTCCATATGATTTTCAAGTGAAATTACTTGTCTATTCGTGCCTCGCTTGTTTACTCGTCAATGTACAATCTTATGACTGTCCGGAGGCAACCTACTTTGTTGTCCTCCTATTGTGATATATTAAATGTCATAAATGTGCATTGCATACAAGGTTGCAACCTTTCATTCTGGCATGGTAGCGATCACGCACACAGGGCGGCACCGGGCTTGCCGGTGCACCCGTGACTACCATGGTACCAATTCCCTCTCTCGCTTGGGGGCTAGACTTCCTCGGAGAGTTGAGTCGTAGGATTTCAGGGTACATCCGAAGTACACCCACTTGGCGTGTTAAGGGGATGATTTGAAGTCGGCCGCAACAACTGATTCTGGAAATGAACTGGGAGCAAAAGCTCACCGTATCCTTTTTACTATGTGTATAAGTACTCTCGCTTGGTTCCTAGAGAATCTCGGGGAGGAAAGACTGGTAATTGTGTTCCTTTACTTTTGTATTATTATTCTGTACTTAATTGTGTTATATTCATGCTTGCAAAAAGGATTTTCATAAGTTGAACCGGAAAATGAGTTTCAAAACCTATTACTCGTTTCCCCCTCGCTGAGTTCATAAGGACTCACCCTCTTTTATCATCTCAGGTGAAGAAGATCAAGAACAGGTACCCGAGGACGGTGTGCCTAACGATGATTCCTTGGAGTGATTGTCTGTCTTGTGTGCTTTGCGTGATTATGGCTACTTGTGAACTCTATGCTACTTGAAGACTATTTCTTTTATGTTGCTTGTTGTTTGTAATGTAAAAGACCCCCGTTGTAATTTGGGGTCTAATTTTGGTTTGTACTGATATTAACTAGACAGACACTAGACACTACTATGGTTATTTTGATGTTACTATTGCTAGTGGCTATAATAGGATTATGAAGTATTAGGTAAGGGCTAAGTAAAATGAACCAACCAAACCTTAAACAGGTACTCGCTATTAAGCTAAGATCAACAGGTACTTTTATAATGAGGATAAAGCAAACAAACGAGACATAGTATCATGCTAGGTTATAAATCAAACGAGACATCGAGATAACCAATAGGCATTTCAATTGATGTTAAATAGTAATCCTAGTTGGAAATGAAATTGAGATTGGAAAAATTTTGAGGCGTTTAGAGAATTACGCCATACCAAATAGCTCAATTACAGCCGTTCTGCTGCCGATTTTCTGGAAAATTTTGGAGTTTCGACTAAAACATTAAGTGTTAAATCTTCATAAACAGTTAAGTATGTGATATGACCTAAATGTTTAGATCACACCCTAGTCTAACCTTATAGGCCGGGTTGGGGCGTGACACCTTATATTAGAATGGTATCAGAGCTTAGATTGCTTAAGCCGGGTTTAACTCTCGGACCATGGGTAGAGCCCTAAGATAATTAGGATGACTTGTTTATATGTTATTGTGTGATAATGTTTAATGTGCCTTCTATGTTCAATGTGCTTAAGTGTTTAGCATGTCTTAATTATTTCTAGGGTTATATATCTATGTTATGTTGCATATCTTATGCATTAAATTCTTGTTTGTCGTATTTCAATAAATTGTGCATCGTAATCTGTGCCTATAGATGGCTGGCCCTAGCACCCGCACTACTAATAGGAGCGGTGAACCCCAAGAGACCGGAGATGCCTATCAAACTAATCCTGGTATAGCTATGTTTAACATGATGGCAAATGCCATGGATCGCGTATCACGGGTGATGGAGTGCCAAGATGTACGAGAGGCCAACAACAATAACAACAACAGGAATGATGGTAACCATGGGAGACATAGCAGAATGGGGGAGTTTCTTGACTTTCGCATGTCCAAATTCCACGGGGAAGCTAATGATGAGAAAGCAGAGGCTTGGCTGTCCGAGATCGAGAAGATTTTCAGGCCACTTGATTATACTGATGAAGAAAAGGTGGAGTTTGCTGTGTTTCTGTTGCACGGGAATGTCGAGCATTGGTGGCACACTGTAGAGGCACTGTGGGAAACTGATCACACACCTCACTTGTGGGGTAATTTCGTTAAGGCATTCAAGGAGAAATATGCACCTACAGTTTTCAGGCAGAGGCGGATTGAGGAGTTTATGCACTTGACCCACGGTAACATGATGGTGTCCCAGTACAAGGCTCGTTTTGACCGACTGTCCCATTATACTCAATATATGGTTAGTACTCCGGAGGCGAAGATGTGGAAATTCACTACTGGATTGAGGCCAGAGATTTAGGACCAGTTGGCTTCTCATGACTTCGATACCTATTCTGCTCTCTTTGCTGCTGCCTCTCGAGTTGAGAAGAAGAAACTAGATGGAGCTGGTTCAAGTCAGCCGAACAAGAAACCATACCAGCCTCCAGGTCAGTAGAGGAAATTCCAGAGTCAGAGTCGCAATCAGGGCCAGAGCCAGAACAGACCAGTGAATAACCGTGGCCCGACGAAAGTGCCATCAGCCTCTTCCACCCGCGGATCCACAAGTAGTTCACCTACTACTCAGCCTGTCAACTGTTCCTACTGTGACAAGAAGGGTCATACCGAGGCCCAGTGCTGGAAGAAGTCAGGCGATGTATGAGATGTGGCAGTGATCAGCATCAGATCAAGGATTGCCCTAAACGGCAGGCAGGACAGAATCAGCTTAAACCAGCTGGTAGAGGCAAGACTCCAGTTCCTAGAGTTCAGGCTCGAGCTTATGCTATTGAGTGCGAGGAGATTCCGGATGAGACCGCTGTTGTTGAAGGTACATTTTTCATACTGAATCAACCTGTTAGGGTGCTAATTGATCTGGGTGCTACTCATTCATTTATTACTCCCTTATGTGTGGAACGTGTGAAATTGAAAGTTGTATGTTTGCCATACGAAGTAGAAGTTGGTACTCTAATGGGTTCTAAACTTGTTACTAACTCAGCTTGTAAAGCATGTAAAATCCAAATTAAGGATAGGGAATTCTCAGCCAATCTTATCGTATTACCTTTTCGAGACTATGAAGTCATTTTAGGGATGGACTGGCTGGCAAAACATCATGTCCAACTAGATTGCTGGATGAAAATTATAACGTTCCGGGTACCTGGTCAACCAATACTGGAGGTTATGGGTCGAAGAGATTTCACCGGGAGTTCCATCATTTCATCTACGAAAGTAGTGAAGTCCTTGAGAAAAGGATGTAGCGGATACTTAGCTTACCTCATCAACAGGCCGTCGGACAAAGCTAAGTTGGAGGAGATGCCTGTGATCAAAGATTATGCGGATGTGTTTCCAGAAGAATTACCCGGTTTACCCCCAAATCAAGAAATTGAGTTTGTTATAGAGCTACTGCCTGGCACCCAGCCGATATCTAAAGCTCCCTATCGTATGGCACCGGCCGAGCTACAGGAATTGAAGGACCAATTGCAAGGATTGTTGAAGAAGGGGTTTGTTCAACCAAGTTCTTCACCGTGGGGTGCACCAGTTCTATTTGTGAAGAAGAAAGACGGAACGTTGAGGCTATGCATCGATTATCGAGGACTGAACCAAGTGACTGTCAAGAATAAATACCCACTTCCCCTGATCGACGAGCTATTTGATCAACTTCAAGGAGCCAAAGTATATTCGAAACTCGACTTGAGGCAAGGGTATTATCAGTTGCGGATCAAAAAGGAGGATGTGCCTAAAACGGCTTTCAAGATGAGATATGGGCATTATGAATATGTGGTGATGCCTTTGGACTAACCAATGCCCCTGCAGCTTTTATGGATTTGATGCACAGGGTATTTCAACCCTACTTGGATCAATTTGTGGTGATCTTCATTGATGATATTTTGGTATACTCAAAATCCGAGGCGGAGCATGAGCAACATCTGCGGTTGGTACTGTAGAAACTTCAAGAGCATCAATTGTATGCAAAGTTTAGCAAGTACGAATTTTGGTTGCAGCAGATTGCATTTTTTGGGCATATCATATCCCAAGAGGGAATAGCGGTGGATCCAGCAAAGATAGAAGCAGTGATGTCTTGGAAGAAGTCAGAGAATGTTACGGAGATTCGGAGTTTTCTTGGTCTAGCCGACTATTATCGGAGATTCGTGAAGGATTTCTCTAAGATTGCAGGACAGCTTACAAAGCTCACTCAAAAGAAAACAAAGTTCGTGTGGGATGATAAGTGTGAGAACAGCTTTCAAGAGTTGAAGAAAAGATTGACTACCGCACCTATTCTTGCATTGCCTGAAGGAAGTCAAGGTTTTGTAATCTATAGCGATGCTTCGAAGGAAGGATTGGGTTGTGTGCTGATGCAAAATGGAAGAGTGATTGCGTATGCTTCTAGGAAACCAAAGCCGTATGAATTGAACTACCCGACGCATGATTTGGAGTTAGCGGTTATTGTGTTTGCACTCAAGAAATGGAGACATTATCTGTGGGGTAACAAGTTTGAAGTATTTACCGATCATAAGAGCTTGAAATACTTGTTCTCTCAAAAAGAGTTGAATATGAGGCAAAGGCAGTGGATGGAGCTTTTGGATGATTATAACTGCACAATCAATTATGTGCCTGGTAAAGCAAATGTAGTTGCAGATGCCTTAAGTAGGAAAGCGAGCATGGCAAAACTGGAAGTCAAAGTGCAGGAGTTGTTGGAGGAAGCATTTTTGTGAAAACCACAATTGACTCGGAAAGGGTTACTTTTTACCACTACGCAAGTTCAATCGACCTTGTTGTCTGAGTTACGAGAGGCTCAACAGAAGGACTAACAATTTCAGAAGATTAAAGAAAGCAACGCAGATTTCAAGTTTCATGATGATGGTGTTTGGACGTTTAGGAATCGAATTTGTGTTCCCAATGAGCCAGAGCTGAAAAGGAAGATTCTTGAAGAAGCCCATAATTCAAGATATACTATTCACCCCGGTGGAACAAAGATGTACCGGGATTTGAAGTAAAACTATTAGTAGAATAACATGAAAAGAGAAATTGCGGAGTTTATGGCACGGTGTTTGACTTGCCAAAGAGTCAAAGCAGAACATCAACGACCCGCAGGTTTATTTCAGCCGTTGGAGATTCCTCAATGGAAATGGGAACATATAACTATGTATTTTGTTATGGACCTGCCCAGGTCACAAAAGGGTCATGACGCCGTTTGGGTCATAGTGGATAGATTGACTAAGTCGGCGCACTTTTTACCGATGAACAAGGAGGATAGTCCTGAGAAATTGGGAGATATGTATGTAGCGGAGATTGTAAAATTGCACAGGATGCCTGTGAGTATTGTATCAGATAGGGATCCTCGTTTTACTTCCCGATTTTGGAAGAGATTGCTAGAAGCTTTGGGAACGAAGTTGAGTTTCAGCACAGCTTATCACCCTCAGACTGATGGACAATCGGAGAGAACTATTCAAATTCTGGAGGATATGTTGAGGACGTGTGTTTTAGACTTCGGGAAAGGTTGGGAGAAATATCTATCTTTAGTAGAGTTCGCCTATAATAATAGTTATCAGGCCACTATCGGGATGGCCCCATTCGAGGCGTTGTATGGACGTAAGTGTCGATCCCCAATTTACTGGGATGAAGTAGGTGAGACGAAGACTTTTGACCCGACCCTTTTACCTGAACTTATGAAGACTGTTGATAATATCCACCTCATCCGGAAAAGGATGCTTACCGCCCAGAGCAGGCAGAAGAGTTATGCAGACCGACGGAGACGGAGTCTCGAGTTCGAGGTTGGCGACAAGGTGTTCTTGAAGATATCACCTCGGAGGGGACTGATTAAACACAGCAAGGGTGGAAAGTTGAGCCCAAGATTTGTAGGACCATTTGAGATAATTGAGAAGGTTGGCAAATTGGCGTATCGCCTGGTGCTACCCCAGAACCTCTCCAATATTCACGACGTCTTTCATGTTTCAATGCTGCGGAAGTATCATCCTGACCCATCGCAAATCTTGGAGCCAGAGCCGTTGCAGCTTCGGGAGAACTTATCTTACGAGGAGAAGCCCATTCGGATCCTAGACCAGCAAGATCGGGAGTTGCTCAACAAATCTATACCGATGGTGAAAGTGTTGTGGGATAATCATGGAGTTGAAAAAGCAACGTGGGAAAGGCAAGACCAGATGGAGCAGCAATATCCAGCTTTATTTCAAAGGTAATATTGAATTTCGGGACAAAATTTTTTTAAGGAGGGGAGGATGTGAGGCCTGACCTCGATTTGCGTGCGATACCTTATTTTGTGTGCCCTAATCTAGATTTGCGTGCCTTGACCTAGGTTTAAGAATTGTGTTCATTTTGTGTGCCATGCATTGAATGACGTGCGTTTATTTAGGGTTGCGTGCATTTACTTAGAAAATGTGCGTTCGTCTCGTAGTTCATGTCCTACCTCGTAGTGCGTGCCCTAGACCTAGGAAAGCGTGCCCTCACGCTAAACAAGAAAGCATCTTACACAAAGCACTAGGTCATTAATTAATCCTACAAAATCCACTAACTATTATTAAATTACTAATTCAACCCACTAGAAGACAAAATCTCACAAAAAAGCTAGACATTCCTTATTCTTTATTCCTTATTCTTTTTGCACTTTCAAGACACAATTAATTAATGATCAAAAGTTGACAAAATTCAGCATTTTTATTAGCTTTGGCCGACCACTAAGTGGTGTTTTTGCATGCTCACTCAATTCAAATTGATTCTAGACAACTTATGACAATCCTATGACACAAATGCATAAAAAAATTGCCCAAAACCTCCTCAAATCTCCACCATACTCGACCAACTCTTCTTTGCCCATACTAGGAATTTCAAATATGCTCTTGAAGACACAAAAATCAGGAATTTTAGAAGCCCAAGGCCGACCACTTGCATGAAGAAGTGCAAAAGCTTCACTATTTGTCATTTCTCTCATTTTTCCTCACACTTCTCTCTCTCCCTCTCATTCTTCTCTCTCTCTCTCGGCCTTGGCTGAATCTCTTCACCTCTTAGCTCATCTTCATCATCATATGGTTAATCAAGACAAGCCACAAGCAAAGGAACTCAACCAAGCTAGCTAGGTTGCAAGAAGACTCACATGCAAGCTTTTGACTCACCATTTTTGGCCTAGGTAAGTTTCTTGGCTTCCATTTCTTTTCTTCTTGTCCTAACCACATGCATGTACTAAGAGCTTGGCCACTAAGCTAGGAAAAATAGAGAAAATTGAGTTGGAATCTCGGCTAAGCAAGGAAGAAGAAGAATTTGAGCTTCATAAAACTTTTGTGCATCTTCTTGTTGATTTGCTAAGGTGAGGGCTAAAACCTTTTGAAAATCCTTCAAAAATCCACATGCATGCTGTAACACCCCGATCCCTCTCGAGACCGGGAGTTCTATCAATCAAACTAATCACAACCCAAACCAAACCCGGGCAAAATTTTAGGGAAAGACGGACGGAGTCTCCCCTGTTTCTAGTCAAAAGCAACAAACCTGCGACAGCATATAAGTGGACCAATACCATGTCCAAACATTCAACCACCTCAAGGCCATCCGAGCCTTGGTTCACAACATGCAAATCACATGTAAATATACATTCATGCTTAGCAATTAAACTTCACCATCCTATTGTATAAGCTAGACTATCAAATTTTCTATCTTTTTTCTTTGTCATTACAAACATACATTGAAGATAAGCTACATTAACTAAGTACATAATCTAACTTATCAAACCACCTCAACCACTAAGCTAGATTTAAATTTACATTTCTTTTAACAATAAATACATACAACATATGAAAGCATATATCTTTACATCTTTGACAGCTCAAGCCACAAAGCACGCAAGACAACTCTTCAGGCACGAACTATCACACATCCACGAACTTTTCAGCTAACAAGGCATTTCCTGAAATATGGTGGTGAGGAGTGAGTATACACAACACGTATACTCAGTGAGGGCGAGACAGATATCGAGGTGGAGAGAAAGAAGATCGTGCAATGCAAATAGGTACAGTTAAGCAATATAATCAATAAAAAGACATTCAATATAATTGGCAACACAATAAACAATCAAAGAAAGCAATAACATAACCATTCAAAGCTATACCACACTCTGAAGGCTATGGTTCACTCATACGAGCAATGTACCATTTCACGAGCGATACATCAATCTCGAGCTTGATGTTGACAACGATGACAATAAGCGCGCAACCACCTTATAACACCAGTTTGGAATACCCCGGAAGTATCCAATCAAATCTACGACCCAAATCTCCCTAGGAGGCAACCCAAGCGAGAATGGGAATAGCAGCGGAGCTAGAGCAACCAACACTGGAAACCCGAGGCTACCCAGAGAGGCTCATCACTCACGCGCGAGACACTATGCAATGCAAGACTCGATACAAGGCGATAAACGAGCGATAAACGAGCGATAAACAAGATATCAAGCATTCTCAACAATGGATAAACATTTCAATCAACAACCAACTCTAACAAGCGGAATAAGCATTAGCAAGCATAACAAGCAATAAAAAGCATTAACAAGCATTCTATAGGCATAACATCAAGAAAACACACAAAGTCACAAATCGGCCCCAACTATCAAAACACTACCATCTCCAAACGAGCCATGAGTTCCAGAAACCGACTTTGCCAATCTTTCTAGGTCACTATAAAGCACGTCTAGAGACTCCGAAACCCTACTTAACCCTAGAATTCACGCAAAGCCCAGTTTTCCCCCTTTACTCGTTTGAACTACAACTATACCAACTAAACACCTAACCAACACCACGACCGCACCAAAAGTGCTTCCATGGGCTCCCGAAACAATGCCATCACGCAAAACGAGAAAACGCTAAAGTCGACCTAAACGACCCCGACTTTCACTAAGCCGTTTTTCTCCGTTTTTCTATTACACATTCCAATTAAACCACACATTTAGGCATTCTAGCATATCTAGCACATTTCTACATCAACGGACAGCATAACGGAGCAACTTCATCGTTTCAAGGGTTTACTATTCATAAAACACTATTCATTAATCAATTTAAATTGCAATCTCAACATTTAACCGCAGAAAATGTTAAAAAGCTATAAATACATGTTCTACAATCAACAAGGAACATTCTTTAAGCAACAAAACGATTAAAACAACAATCTACGCATAAAATCCAAAAATCAAAGTTTAGATACAAAATTTTCAAATGCGCAAATAACGATGAAACCCTCACCTTAGACGCTCCTAGACGCTAGGAAAACCTCGTAGGATGCCTCGGAAACCACCCCGTGCAAGCTCACGCGAAGATTTGATGATTTGAAGTTGAATTTTCTTTTTTTTTCTCTCCCTCATTTTCGGCCCTGCCCTCTCTGATTTCAGCTCTGTTTTTTTTTTTTTTTTGCTTTGTTTTAGCTTAAAATGGTGACAATTTGGTCAAAGTTGGTCAAGGTTGGTCAAACAACTTAAAAACTAGTCAAAATGGCTTATTTTTGTGCATTTTTAAGCTAAATAACTAACACCAAAATTAATTCTAGCTAGCAACAATTAAATTATAAAATTTTAGTCATCTAAATACTAATTTCACTATTTGCTGAGGACTGGAAACCGTTTCCTAGCTAACGCTCTCGATATGCAATGCACGTTGCGACAACAAAAGAATAACAATTAAATCTCGAAGAATCTAAGAAATATATCATTTTGAAAAGCATTATAGTTTAAAATTTACTCCGGCTTGGAGCTACTTTTCATTTAATTGAAAACCGAGCCTTTAAGTGCAAGAAAAATAAAATCGATTGACATCAATATGAGATGTAGGTGATATTCCGTTAAAATAATTAACTCAAGTATTATTTTAATTACTTCCAAAAGAAATATGAAAATAGAGCTACAAATAAATGTTCAACTAAAAGTAAACACATAATTCAATGCTAATATTTAAGATAACACTTAATCAAATGCAATTAAATGTCATTAAATGCATGCCAGGTTCGGGTTATCACACATGCTCTTAAATGTATGTCTTTGCTTCTGTACTTGAGCTATATGTGTGTTCATAAGCTTGTACAACCATGCATGGCAAGGTTTTGCCTTGAAAATGATGATAGGTGAAATCGGATTGTGTGACAGCTCTCTGACTTGTTGTTTCGAGGTGAGTTTGTCTAGGCAAATGACGTTGAAAATGCATGAAAATTGGTAGGTGACTATTTGTGCCAGTTTTGAACATTTTTCACAGAAATAGACCAAAGCTAATTTCGATTATAGGGTCCTCAAAATGGAAAATCATTAAAATGTGTCCAAATCTGGAAATCTAGAAAAATGAAGCAGGTTTTGGCAGATGCACTAACCTTGTAGAACGAACCAGTTTTGACTTAGTAAATGATTTCCAAAATGCATTAAATTTGGTGTCCTGTTATATTTTTCAGTTCTGGACATTTTTGTCAGAAATGGACTAAGGCTAAATCTGACCCTATGGACCTCAAAAACGACAATTATTTAAATGTGTGCAAATCTGGACAGTTTTCTGCAATCCCACTGTTTTGGCCATAACTATTGATCTCGAACTCCAAATGATGCAAGGTTTGTTTCTGATTTTATTTCACTTCTTAAGATTTAATTTGACATCTTATTTACTGGAATTGGAGATTGTTTGCTTGACTTAATGATTGTGAGAATACAGCCTATTGCAGTGAGGGTTTCACTTAGTTATATGCTTAGAAATTTGTTGCGACTTCTCTTGTGGTATTAATTGCTTTGGATTGTGGCATTGGAATGTTGTGTGGACTGTTTTGAGTACTTGGGGATATTTGGATCAATTAATGCTTGGCTTGAGATTGATTTTGAGTTGACTTGGGGCTTAATTGCACGGGTAAGCACGAAATGGAAACCCTAGTGACTAGGTGAACTTGCTAAGTGCTGATCCTTTGAATTTTGAGTGTAATTATATGTTTAGTAGGCTGCCCGTAATTGCCTTATTGCCCTAAATGTGATTTTGATTCGTTGCATGTTGACAAATTGGCCTTTCTTGCATCCGAACCACGTGGATTGTTGTTGCATGTTGAATAACCTTATTATTTGATTACGTGGACGTTGAAATGAGTTATATGACCTGATTTATGTGCATTACATGGCTGCCCGTTTAATGTTCATATAACTCCATATGCTTTTCAAGTGAAATTACTTGTCTATTCGTGCCTCGCTTGTTTACTCGTCAATGTACAATCTTATGACTGTCCGGAGGCAACCTACTTTGTTGTCCTCCTATTGTTATATATTAAATGTCATAAATGTGTATTGCATACAAGGTTGTAACCTTTCATTCTGGCATGGTAGCGATCACGCACACCGGGCGGCACCGGGCGGCACCGGGCTTGCCGGTACACCCGTGACTACCATGGTACCAATTCCCTCTCTCGCTTGGGGGCTAGACTTCCTCGGAGAGTTGGATCATAGGATTTCGGGGTACATCCAGAGTACACCCACTTGGCGTGTTAAGGGATGATTTGAAGTCGGCCGCAACAACTGATTCTGGAAATGAACTGAGAGCAAAAGCTTACCGTATCCTTTTTACTATGTGTATAAGTACTCTCGCTTGGTTCCTAGAGAACCTCGGGGAGGAAAGACTGGTAATTGTGTTCCTTTACTTTTGTATTATTATTCTGTACTTAATTGTGTTATATTCATGCTTGCAAAAAGGATTTTCATAAGTTGAACCGCAAAATAAGTTTCAAAACCTATTACTCGTTTCCCCCTCGCTGAGTTCATAAGGACTCACCCTCTTTTATCATCTCGGGTGAAGAAGATCAAGAACAGGTACCCGAGGATGGTGTGCCTAACGATGATTCCTTGGAGTGATTGCCTGTATTGTGTGCTTTGCGTGATTATGGCTACTTGTGAACTCTATGCTACTTGAAGACTATTTCTTTTATCTTGCTTGTTGTTTGTAATGTTAAAGACCCCCGTTGTAATTTGGGGTCTAATTTTGGTTTGTACTAATATTAACTAGACAGACACTAGACACTACTATGGTTATTTTGCTGTTACTATTGCTAGTGGCTATAAGAGGATTATGAAGTATTAGGTAAGGGCTAAGTAAAATGAACCAACCAAACCTTAAACAGGTACTCGCTATTAAGCTAAGATCAACAAGTACTTTTGTAACGAGGATAAAGCAAACAAATGAGACATAGTATCATGCTAGGTTATAAATCAAACGAGACATCGAGATAACCAATAGGCATTTCAATTGATGTTAAATAGTAATCCTAGTTGGAAATGAAATTGAGATTGGAAAAATTTTGAGGCGTTTAGAGAATTAGGCCAAACCAAAGAGCCCAATTACAGCCGTTCTGCTACCGGTTTTTCAGAAAATTTTGGAGTTTCGACTAAAACATTAAGTGTTAAATCTTCGTAAACGGTTAAGTATGTGATATGACCTGAATGTTTAGATCACACCCTAGTCTAACCTTATAGGCCGGGTTAGGGCGGGACAGCAGCGAGCTTGCTCGCTGTTCCCGTTTTTGGAGCCCAAAATTGAACGTTCTCATTAGTTTCAGGCCAGTTTTCTTCTTTTGCTCTGTTTTTTCATCCCGGATCGCACGTCGTGGGCGGTTAAAAGGACGACAACCTTACTCGCGGGATATTAGAGGGCCCTACAACGCGTCGATATAACATCTTGCGAGGATGCTACATTGTTGAAGCGGATGGGTTGTCGTTAAGCCCATTGGGCCTTCTGAATTGGCCATCTCTCTAGGCTGGGACTGTGAACCATTAACAAATAAAGGAATTGTGCCCTCAACATGACGGGGGCAATCATACCAGCACTAATGCACCGGATCCCATCAGAACACTGAAGTTAAGCGTGCTTGGGCGAGAGTAGTACTAGGATAGGTGACCCCTTGGGAAGTCCTCGTGTTGCACCCCCTTTTCAATTTTTTTTGCCTTGGTTAGGGTTGCCAAGATACTTTATCCACCAAATTTCTATTACCGAATCCCATGGAACATTGGGCAAGACAACTTCACTTCACGTAGAGGCTGGGCCCACAAACCGAGGGCGTAGGGCTTGTGACCAGGTCTCCATCGTTCCCGTGCCCATAACTTTTGATCCGTAAGGAGTTACGCAGCGCACAACATACCGTTGCAAAGCTCTATGAGAGCTCTACGACGGCGGCAGCTAGCTTGCTCACTTAGCCCATTTTTTGAGCACAAAATTTTACGTTCTCATCGGTTTCAGGCAAGTTTTCTTCTTTTGCTTTGTTTTTTCGTCACGGATTGTATGTCGTGAGCTGTTAAAAGGACGAAAACCTGACTCGCGGGATATTAGAGGGCCCTACAATGCGTCGATATCATGTCTTGCGAGGATGCTACGTTGTTGAAGCGGATAGGTTATCGTTAAGCCCATTTGGCCTTTTGAATTAGCCATCTCTCTAGGCTGAGACTATGAACCGTTAACAAATAAAGGAATTGTGCCCTCAACATGATGGATGCGATCATACCAGCACTAATGCACCGGATCCCATCAGAACTCCGAAGTTAAGCGTGCTTGGGCGAGAGTAGTACTAGGATGGGTAACCCCGTGGGAAGTCCTCGTGTTGCACCCCCTTTTCAATTTTTTTTGCCCTGGTTAGGGTTGCCAAGATACTTTATCCACCAAATTTCTATTACCGAATCCCACGAAACATTGGGCAAGACAACATTTTGCTTCACGTAGAGGCTGGGCCCGCAAACCGAGGGCGTAGGGCTTGTGACCAGGTCTCCGTCGCTCCGGTGCCCATAACTTATGATCAGTAAGGAGTTACGCGGCGCACAACATACCATTGCAAAGCTCTTTGAGAGCTCTATGACGGGGGCAGCTAGCTTCTCGCGGTGCCCTTTTTGGAGCCCAAAATCAAATGTTTTCATCAGTTTCAAGCCAATTTTCTTCTTTTGCTCTATTTTTTCGTCTCGAATCGTACGTCGTGAGCTGTTAAAAGGACGCCAACCTTACTCGCAGGACATTAGAGGGCCCTACAACGCGTCGATATCACGTCTTGCGAGGATGCTGCGTTGTTGAAGCGGATGGGTTGTCGTTAAGCCCATTGGGTCTTTTGAATAGGCCAACTCTCTAGGCTGGGACTGTGAACCGTTAACAAATAAAGGAATTGTACCCTCAACATGACGAGTGCGATCATACCAGCACTAATGCACCGGATCCCATCAGAGCTCCGAAGTTAAGCGTGCTTGGGCGAGAATAGTACTAGGATGGGTGACCCCTTGCGAAGTCCTCGTGTTGTACCCCCTTTTCAATTTTTATTGCCCTGGTTAAGGTTGCCAAGATACTTTATCCACCAAATTTCTATTACCAAATCCCACGGAACCTTGGGCAAGACAACTTCGCTTCACGTGGATGCTGGGCCCGCAAACCGAGGGCGTAGGGCTTATGACCAAGTGTCCGTCGCTCCGGTGTCCATAACTTTTGATCCTTAAGGAGTTACGCTGCGCACAACATACCGTTGCAAAGCTCTCTGAGAGCTCTACGACGAGGGGAGCTAGCTTGCTCGCTGTGCCCATTTTTGGAACCCCAAATTGAACGTTTTCATCAGTTTCAGGCCAGTTTTCTTCTTTTGCATTGTTTTTTCGTCCCGGATTGTACGTCGTGAGCTGTTAAAAGGACCACAACCTTACTCGCGGGACATTAGAGGGCCCCACGACGCGTCGATATCACGTCTTGCGAGGATGCCACGTTGTTGAAGTGGATGGGTTGTCGTTAAGCCCATTTGGCCTTTTGAATTGGCCATCTCTCTAGGCTGGGACTGTGAACCGTTAACAAATAAAGGAATTGTGCCCTCAACATGACGAGTGCAATCATACCAGCACTAATGCATCGTATCCCATCAGAACTCCGAAGTTAAGCGTGCTTGGGCGAGAGTAGTACAAGGATGGGTGACCCCCTGGGAAGTCCTCATGTTGCACCCCATTTTCAATTTTTTTTGCCCTGGTTAGGGTTGCCAAGATATTTTATCCACCAAATTTCTATTACCGAATCCCGCGGAACATTGGGCAAGACAACTTCGCTTCACGTAGAGGCTGGGCCCGTAAACCGAGGGCGTAGGGCTGGTGACCAAGTCTCCGTCGCTCCGGTGACCATAACTTTTGATCCGTAAGGAGTTATGCGGCGCACAGCATACCTTTGCAAAGCTCTCTGAGAGCTCGACGACGGGGGCAGCCATCTTGCCAGCTTTGCTTGTTTTTGGAGCCCAAAATCAAACATTTTCATCAGTTTCAGGCTATTTTTCTTCGTTTGCTCTGTTTTTTCATCCCGAATCGTATGTCGTGAGCTGTTAAAAGGACGACAACCTTACTCGCGGGATATTAGAGGGCCCTATATTGCGTCGATATCATGTCTTGCGAGGATGCTGTATTTTTGAAGCGGATGGGTTGTCGTTAAGCCCATTGGGCCTTTTGAATTGGCCATCTCTCTAGGCTGGGACTGTGAACCGTTAACAAATAAAGGAATTATGCCCTCAAAATGACGGGTGCGATCATACCAGCACTAATGAACCGGATCCCATCAGAACTCCGAAGTTAAGCGCGCTTGGGCGAGAGTAGTACTAGGATAGGTGACCCCTTGGGAAGTCCTCGTGTTGCACCCCCTTTTCAATTTTTTTTCCTGGTTAGGGTTGCCAAGATACTTTATCCACCAAATTTCTATTACCGAATCCCATGGAACATTGGGCAAGACAACTTCGCTTCACGTGGATGCTGGTCCCGTAAACCGAGGGCGTAGGGCTTGTGACCAGGTCTCCGTCGCTCTGGTGCCCATAACTTTGGATCCGTAAGGAGTTACGCGGCGCACAGCATACCGTTGCAAAGCTCTCTGAGAGCTCTACGACGGGGGCAGCTAGCATGCTCGTTGTGCCCATTTTTGGAGCCCCAAATCGAACGTTCTCATCAGTTTTAGGCCAGTTTTCTTCTTTTGCTCTGTTTTTTGTCCCGGATCGTACGTCGTGAGCTGTTAAAAGGACGACAACCTTACTTGCTGGACATTAGAGGGCCCCACGACGCGTCGATATCACGTCTTGTGAGGATGCTGCGTTGTTGAAACGGATGGGTTGTCGTTAAGTCCATTAGGCCTTTTGAATTGGCCATCTCTCTAGGCTGAGACTGTGAACCGTTAACAAATAAAAGAATTGTGCCCTCAACATGATGGGTGCGATCATACCAGCACTAATGCATCGGATCCCATCAGAACTCCGAAGTTAAACATGCTTGGACGATAGTAGTACTAGGATGGGTGACCCCCTGGGAAGTCCTCGTGTTGCACCCCCTTTTCAATTTTTTTTGCCCTGGTTAGGGTTGCCAAGATACTTTATCCACCAAATTTCTATTACCGAATCCCACGAAACATTGGGCAAGACAACTTCGCTTCACGTGGAGGCTGGGCCCCTAAACCGGGGGCGTAGGGCTTGTGACCATGTCTCCGTCGCTCCGGTGCCCATAACTTTTGATCCGTAATGAGTTACGCGGCACACAGCATACCGTTGCAAAGCTCTCTGAGAGCTCTACGATGGGGGCAGCCACCTTGCACACTTTGCCCCTTTTTGGAGGCTAAAATTGAACGTTTTTATCAGTTTCAGGCCCCTTTTCTTCTTTTACTCCATTTTTTCGTCCCAGATCGTACGTCGTGAGCTGTTAAAAGGACGACAACCTTACTCGTGAGACATTAGGGGGCCCTACAACGCGTCGATATCACGTCTTGCTAGGATGCTGCATTTTTAAAGCTGATGGGTTGTCGTTAAGCCCATTGGGCCTTTTGAATGGGCCATCTCTCTAGGCTGTGACTGTGAACTGTTAAAAAATAAAGGAATTGTGCCATCAACATGACGGGTGCGATCATACCAGCCCTAATGCACCGGATCCCATCAGAACTCCGAACTTAAGCGTGCTTGGGCGAGAGTAGTACTAGGATGGGTGACCCCCTGTGAAGTCCTCGTGTTGCACCCCCCTTTTCAATTTTTTTTTGCTCCGGTTTGGGTTGCCAAGATACTTTATCCACTAGATTTCTATTATCGAATCCCACGGCACCTTGGGCAAGACAACTTCGCTTCACGTGGAGGCTGGGCCTGCAAACCGAGGGAGTAGGGCTTGTGACCAGGTCTCCATCACTCCGGTGCCCATAACTTTTGATCCATAAGGAGTTACGCGGCACACAGCATACCGTTGCAAAGCTCTCTGACAGCTCTACGAAAGGGGCAGCGAGCATGCTCGCTGTGCCCTTTTTGGAGCCCAAAATCGAACCTTTTCATCAGTTTCAGGCCACTTTTCTTCTTTTGCTCTATTTTTCTGTCCCTGATCGTACGTCTTGAGCTATTAAAAGAACGACAACCTTACTCGCGGGACATTAAAGGGCCCCAAAACGCATCGATATCACGTCTTGCGAGGATGCAGTGTTGTTAAAGCAGATGGGTTGTCATTAAGCCCATTGGGCCTTTTGAAGTGGCCATCTCTCTAGGCTGGGACTGTGAACCGTTAACAAATAAAGGAATTGTACCCTTAACATGACGGGTGCGATCATACCAGCACTAATGCACCGGATCCCATCAGAACTCCGAAGTTAAGCGTGCTTGGGCGAGAGTAGTACTAGCATGGGTGACCCCTTGGGAAGTCCTCGTGTTGTACCCCCTTTTCAATTTTTTTTGCCTTGGTTAGGGTTCCCAAGATACTTTATCCACCAAATTTCTATTACCGAATCCCACGAAACATTGTGCAAGACAACTTCGCTTCACGTAGAGGCTGGGCCCGCAAACCAAGGGCGTAGGGCTTGTGACCAGGTCTCCGTCGCTTCGGTGCCCATAACTTTTGATCCGTGAGGAGTTACGCAGCACACAAGATACCGTTGCAAAGCTCTCTGAGAGCTCTATGGCCGGGGCAGCCAGCTTGCTTGCTGTGCTCATTTTTGGAGCCCAAAATCGAACGTTCTCATCATTTTCAGGCCAGTTTTCTTCTTTTGCTCTGTTTTTTAGTCACGGATCGTACGTCGTGAGCTGTTAAAAGGGCGATAACCTTAATCGCGGGACATTAGAGGGACCTACAATGTGTCGATATCACGTCTTGCGAGGATGCTGCGTTGTTGAAGTAGATGGGTTGCCGTTAAGCCCATTGGGCCTTTTGAATGGGCCATCTCTCTAGGCTAAGACGGTGAACCGTTAATAAATAAAGGAATTGTGCCCTCAACATGACGGGTACGATCATACCAGCACTAATGCATCGGATCCCATCAAAACTTCGAAGTTAAGCGTGCTTGGACGAGAGTAGTACTAGGATGGGTGACCCCTTGGGAGGTCCTCGTATTGCACCCCATTTTTAATTTTTTTTGCCCTGTTTAGGGTTGCCAAGATACTTTATCCACCAAACACAGAACATTGGACAAGACAACTTCGCTTAACGTAGAGGCTGGGCCCGCAAACCGAGGGAGTAGGGCTTGTGACCAAGTCTCCGTCGCTCCGGTGCCCATAACTTTTGATCCGTAAGGAGTTACGCGGCACACAGTATACCGTTGAAAAGTTCTCTGAGAGCTCTATGACGAGGGTAGCCAGCTTGCTCGCTTTGCCCATTTTTGGAGCCCAAAATCGAACGTTTTCATTAGTTTCAGGCCACTTTTCTTCTTTTGCTCTGTTTTTTCATCCAGGATCGTACGTCGTGAGTTGTTAAAAGGACGAAAACCTTACTCATGGGACATTAGGGGGCCCTACAACGCTTTGATATCACGTCTTGCTAGGATGCTGCATTGTGGAAGTGGATGGGTTATCATTAAGCCCATTAGCCCTTTTGAATTGGCCATCTCTCTAGGCTGGGACAGTGAACCGTTAACACATAAAGGAATTGTGCCCTCAACATTATGGGTGCCATCATACCAACACTAATGCACTGGATCCCATCAGAACTCCGAAATTAAGCGTCCTTGGATGAGAGCAGTGATAGGATGGGTGGCCCCCTGGGAAGTCATCGTGTTGCACCCCCTTTTTCAATTGTTTTTGCTCCGGTTTGTGCCATGATATTTTATCCACCACATTTCTATTATCGAATCCCACGGTACCTTGGGCAAGACAACTTCGCTTCACGTGGAGGCTGGGCTTGCAAACCAATGGCGTAGGGCTTGTGACCAAGTCTCTGTCGCTCCGGTGGCCATAACTTTTGATCCGTAAAGAGTTACGCAATGCATAGCATACCATTGCAAAGCTCTCCGACAGCTCTACGAAGGGGGCAGCGAGCTTCCTTGCTGTGCCCTTTTTGGAGCCCAAAATCGAACGTTTTCATCAATTTCAGGCCACTTTTCTTCTGTTGCTCAGTTTTTCTGTCCGGGATCGTACGTCGTGAGCTTTTAAAAGTATGACAACTTTACTCGCGGGACAGTAGAGGGCCATACAATGCGTCGATATCACGACTTGCGAGTATGCTACGTTGTTGAAGTGGATGGGTTGTCGTAAAGCCCATTGGGTCTTTTGAATGCGCCATCTCTCTAGGCTGGGACAGTGTACAGTTAACAAATAAAGGAATTGTGCCCTCAACATGACGGGTGCGATCATACCAGCACTAATGGACCGGATCCGATCAGAACTTCGAAGTTAAGCGTGCTTGGGCGAGAGTAGTACGAGGATGGGTGACCCCCTGGAAAGTCCTCGTGTTGCACCTCATTTCCAATTTTTTTTGCCCTGGTTAGGGTTAACAAGATACTCTATCCACTAAATTTCTATTACCGAATCCCACGAAACATTGGGCAAGACAACTTCGCTTCACGTAGAGGCAGGGCCCGCAAAACCGAGGGCGTAGGGCTTGTGACCAGGTCTCCGTCGCTCCGGTGCCCATAACTTTTGATCCGTAAGGAGTTACGTGGCGCACAACTTACCGTTGCAAAGCTCTCCGACAGCTCTACGAAGGGGTCAGCGAGCTTGCTCGCTGTGCCCTTTTTGGAGCCCAAAGTCAAACATTTTCATCAGTTTCATGCCACTTTTCTTCTTTTGCTCTGTTTTTCTGTCCCGGATTGTACGTCGTGAGCTGTTAAATAAATGACAACCTTACTCGCGGGACATTAGAGCGCCCTAAAACGCATCGATATCACATCTTGCGAGGGTGCAGTGTTGTTGAAGTAGATGGTTTGTCGTTAAGCCCATTGGGCCTTTTGAATGGGCCATCTCTCTAGGCTGGGACCGCAAACTGTTAACAAATAAAGGAATTGTGCCCTTAACATGACGGGTGCGATCATACTAGCACTAATGCACCAGATCCCATCAGAACTCCGAAGTTAAGCGTGCTTGGGCGAGAGTAGTACTAGGATGGGAGACCCCTTGGGAAGTGCTCGTGTTGCACCCCCTTTTCAATTTTTTTTGCCCTTGTTAGGGTTGCCAAGATACTTTATCTACCAAATTTCTATTTTTGAATCCCACGAAGCATTGGGCAAGACAACTTCGCTTCACGTAGAGGCTGGGCCCGCAAACCGAGGGCGTAGGGCTTGTGACCAGGTCTCCGTCGCTTCGGTGCCCATAACTTTTGATCCGTAAGGAGTTACGCAGCACACAACATACCGTTGCAAAGCTCTCTGAGAGCTCTACAACGGTGGCAGCTACCTTGCTCGCTGTTCCCGTTTATGGATCCCAAAATTGAACGTTCTCATCAGTTTCATGCCAGTTTTCTTCTTTTGCTCCATTTTTTCGCCCCGGATCGTACGTCATAAGCTGTTAAAAGGACGACAAACTTACTCGCGGGACATTAGAGGGACCTACAACGCATCGATATCACGTCTTGCGAGGACGCTGCGTTTTTTAAGCCGGTGGGTTGTCGTTAAGCCCATTGGGCCTTTTGAATGGGCCATCTCTCTAAGCTGGGACTGTGAACCGTTAACAAATAAAGGAATTGTGCCCTCAACATGATGGGTGCGATCATACCAGCACTAATGCATCGGATCCCATCAGAACTCCAAAGTTAAGCATACTTGGGCGAGAGTAGTACTAGGATGGGTTATCCCCTGGGAAGTCCTCGTGTTGCACCCCCATTTCAATTTTTTTTGCCCTGCTTAGGGTTGCCAAGATACATTATCCACCAAATTTCTATTACCGAATCCCACGAAACATTGGGCAAGACAAACTTGCTTCACGTAGAGGCTGGGCCGGCAAACTGAGGGCGTAGGGCTTGTGACTAGGTCTCCGTCGCTACGGTGCCCATAACTTTTGATTCGTAAGGAGTTACGAGGCGCACAGCATACCGGTGCAAATCTCTCTGAGAGCTCTAGGACGGGGGCAGCCAGCTTGCTCGTTGTGCCCATTTTTGGAGCCCAAAATCAAACATTCTCATCAGTTTCAGGCCAGTGTTCTTCTTTCAATTTGTTTTTTCGTCCCGAATCGTACGTCGTGAGCTGTTAAAAGGGAGATAACCTTACTCGCGGGACATTAGAGGGACCTACAACGCGTCGATATCACGTCTTGCGAGGATGCTGCGTTGTTGAAGTGGATGGGCTGCCGTTAAGCCTATTGGGCCTTTTGAATGGGCCATCTCTCTAGGCTGGGACTGTGAACCATTAACAAATAAAGGAATTGTGCCCTCAACATGACGGGTGTGATCATACCAGCACGAATGCATCGGATCCCATCAGAACTTCGAAGTTAAGCGTGCTTGGGCGAGAGTAGTACTAGGATGGGTGACCCCCTGCGAGGTCCTCGTGTTGCACCCCCTTTTCAATTTTTTTTTTCCCTGGTTAGGGTTGCCAAGATACTTTATCCACCTAATTTCTATTACTGAATGCCACGGAATATTAGGCAAGACAACTTCGCTTAGCGTAGAGGCTGGGCTCGCAAACCGAGGGCATAGGGCTTGTGACCAGGTCTCCGTCGCTCCGGTGCCCATAACTTTTGATCCGTAAGGAGTTACGCAGCGCATAGTATACCGTTGCAAAGCTCTCTGAGAGCTCTATGACGAGGGTAGCCTTCTTACTCACTTTGCCCATTTTTGGAGCCCAAAATCGATCGTTTTCATCAATTTCAGGTCACTTTTCTTCTTTTGCTCTGTTTTTTCGTCCAGGATCGTACGTCGTGAGCTGTTAAAAGGACGAAAACCTTACTCGCGGGACATTAGGGGGCCCTACAATGCTTTGACATCACGTCTTGATAGGATGCTGCATTGTTGAAGTGGAAGGGTTATCGTTAAGCCCATTGGGCCTTTTGAATTGGCGATCTCTCTAGGCTGGGATAGTGAACCGTTAACACATAAAGGAATTGTGCCCTCAACATTACGGGTGCGATCATACCAACACTAATGCATTGGATCCCATCAGAACTCCAAAATTAAGCGTGCTTGGACGAGTGCAGTGCTAGGATGGGTGACCCCTTGGGAAGTCCTCGTGTTGCACCCCCCTTTTCAATTTTTTTGCTCCTGTTTGGGTTGCCATGATACTTTATCCATCACATTTCTATTATCGAATCCCACGGCACCTTAGGCAAGACAACTTCGCTTCACGTGGAGGCTGGGCCATTAAACCTAGGGCGTAGGGCTTGTGACCAGGTCTCTGTCGCTCCGGTGCCTATAACTTTTGATCCGTAAGGAGTTACGCGAAGCACAGCATACCGTTGCAAAGCTCTCTGACAGCTATACGAAGGGGGCAGCGAGCTTGCTCACTGTGCCCATTTTGGAGCACAAAATCGAACGTTTTGATCAGTTTCAGGCTACTTTTCTTATTTTGCTCTGTTTTTCTATCCGGGATCGTACGTTGTGAGCTTTTAAAAGTATGACAACCTTACTCGTGGGATATTAGAGGGCCCTACAACGCGTCGATATCACGTCTTGCGAGGATGCTACGTTGTTGAAGCGGATGGGTTGTCATAAAGCCCATTGGGTCTTTTGAATGGGCCATCTCTCTTGGCTGGGACTGTGAACCGTTAACAAATAAAGGAATTGTGCCCTCAACATGACAGGTGCGATCATACCAGCACTAATGGACCGGATTCGATCAGAACTTCGAAGTTAAGCGTGCTTTGGTGAGAGTAGTACGAGGATGGGTGACCCCTGTTGCACCGCCTTTCCAATTTTTTTTGTCCTGGTTAGGGCAGCCAAGATACTTTATCGACCAAATTTCTATTACTGAATCCCACGGAACATTGGGCAAGAGAACTTCGCTTCACGTAGAGGCTGGGCCCGCAAACCCGAGGGCGTAGGGCTTGCGACGGGGTCTCCGTCGCTCCGGTGCCCATAACTTTTGATCCGTAAGGAGTTACGAGGCACACAGCATAACGTTGCAAAGCTCTCTGAGAGCTCTACGATGGGGGCAGCCAGCTTGCTTGCTTATCCCATTTTTGGAGCCCAAACTCGAACGTTTTCATCCGTTTCAGGCTATTTTTCTTCTTTTGCTCTGTTTTTCTGTCCTGGATCGTACGTCGTGAGCTGTTAAAAGGAGGACATCCTTACTCATGGGACATTAGAGGGCCCTACAACGCATCGATATAACGTCTTGCGAGGAAGCTGCGTTGTTGAAGTGGATGGGTTGTCGTTAAGCCCAATGGGCCTTCTGAATTGGCCATCTCTCAAGGCTGAGACTGTGAACCGTTAACAAATAAAGGAATTATGCCCTCAACATGACGGGTGAGATAATAGCAGCACTAATGCACCAGATCCCATCAGAACTCCGAAGTTAAGCGTGCTTGGGCGAGAGTAGTACTAGGATGGGTGACCCCTTGGGAAGTCCTCATGTTGCACCCACTTTTCAATTTTTTTTGCCCTTATTAGGGTTGCCAAGATACTTTATCCAACAAATTTCTATTACCGAATCCCACGGAACCTTGGGCAAGACAACTTCGCTTCACATGGAGGCTGGGCTCGCAAACCAAGGGCGTAGGGCTTGTGACCAGGTCTCCGTCGCTCCGGTGCCCATGACTTTTGATCCGTAAGGACTTACGCGGTGCACAGCATACCGTTGCAAAGCTCTCTGAGAGCTCTACAACTGGGGCAGCTAGCTTACTCGTTGTGCCCCTTTTTGGAGCACAAAATCGAACGTTCTCATCAATTTCAGGCCAGTTTTCTTCTTTTGCTCTATTTCTTCGTCCCAAATCGTACGTCGTGAGCTGTTAAAAGGACGACAACCTTACTCGTGGGACATTAGACGGCCCTACAACACGTCGATATCAGGTCTTGCGAGGATGTAGCATTGTTGAAGCTGATGGGTTGTCGTAAAGCCCATTGGGTCTTTTGAATGGGCCATCTCTCTAGGCTGGGACTGTGAACCGTTAACAAATAAAGGAATTGTGCCCTCAACATGACGGGTGCGATCATACCAGCACTAATGGACCGGATCCTATCAGAACTCCGAAGTTAATCGTGCTTGTGCGAGAGTAATACTAGGATGGGTGATCCCCAGGGAAGTCCTCGTGTTGCACCCCCTTTTCAATTTTTTTTGCCCTGGTTAGGGTTGCCAAGATACTTTATCCACCAAATTTCTATTACCGAATCCCACAGAACATTGGGCAAGACAACTTCGCTTCACGTAGAGGATAGGCCCGCAAACCAAGGGCGTAGGGCTTGTGACCAGGTCTCCGTCGCTCCGGTGCCCATAACTTTTGATCCGTAAGGAGTTACGCGGCGCACAACATACCGTTTCAACGCTCTCTGAGAGCTCTACGACAGGGGTAGCTAGCTTGCTCACTGCGCTAGTTTTTGTAGCCTAAAATCGAATATTCTCATTAGTTTGAGGCCACTTTTCTTCTTTTGCTCTGTTTTTTCATCCCGGATCGTACGTCGTGAGCTGTTAAAAGGACAACAACCTTACTCGCGGGACATTAGCGGGCCCTACAACGCGTCGATATCACGTCTTGCGAGAATGCTACGTTGTTGAAGCATATGGGTTATCGTTAAGCCTATTGGGCCTTTTGAATTGGCCATCTCTCTAGGCTATGACTGTGAACCGTTAACACATAAAGGAATTGTGCCCTCAACATGACGAGTGCGATCATACCAGCACTAATGCACCGGATCCCATCAGAACTCCGAAGTTAAGCTTTCTTGGGCGAGAGTAGTACTAGGATGGGTGACCCCCTGGAAAGTCCTCGTGTTGCACCCCCCTTTTCAATTTTTTTTGCTCCGGTTTGGGTTGCCAAGATGCTTTATCCACCACATTTCTATTATCGAATCACACGGCACCTTGGGTAAGACAACTTCGCTTCAGGTAGAGGCTGGGCCTGCAAACCGAGGGCGTAGGGCTTGTGACCAGGTCTCCGTCGCTCCGGTGCGCATAACTTTTGATCCGTAAGGAGTTACGCGGTGCACAACATACCATTGCAAAGCTCTCTGAAAGCTCTACGATGTGGGTAGCCAGCTTGCTCACTGTGCCCAATTTTGGAGCCCAAAATTGAATATTTTCATCAGTTTCAGGCCACTTTTCATCTTTTGTTCTGTTTTTTCATCCCAGATCTTACGTCGTGAGCTGTTAAAAGGACGACAACCATACAAGCGGGACATTAGGGGGCCCTACAACGGGTTGATATCACGTCTTGCTAGGATGCTGCGTTGTTGAAGCAGAAGGGTTATCGTTAAGCCCATTGGGCCTTTTGAATTGGCCATCTCTCTTGGCTAGGGCTGTCAACCGTTAACACATAAAGGAATTGTGCCCTCAACATTACGGGTGTAATCATACCAGCACTAATGCATCGGATCCCATTAGAACTACGAAATTAAGCGTGCTTGGGCAAGAGTAGTACTAGGATGGGTGACCCCCTGGGAAGTCCTCGTGTTGCACCCCCCTTTTCAATTTTTTTTCCTCCGGTTTGGATTGCCAAGATACTTTATCCACCACAATTCTATTATCGAATCCCACAGCACCTTGGGCAAGACAACTTCGCTTCACGTGGTGGCTGGGCCCGCAAACCGAGGGCGTAGGGCTTGTGACCAGGTCTCCGTCGCTCCGGTGCCCATAACTTTTGATCCGTAAGGAGTTACGTGGCGCACAGCATACCGTTGCAAAGCTCTCCGACAGCTCTACGAAAGGAGCAATGAGCTTGATCGATGTGCCCTTTTTAGAGCCCAAAATCGAACATTTTCATCAATTTCAGGCCACTTTTCTTTTTTTGCTCTGTTTTTCCGTCCCGGATCGTACGTCGTGAGCTGTTAAAAGTACGACAACCTTACTTGCGGGACATTAGTGGGCCCTACAACGCGTCGATATCACATCTTGTGAGGATGCTACGTTGTTGAAGTGGATAGGTTATCATAAAGCCCATTGGGCCTTTTGAATGGGCCCCCTAATGTCCCGCTTTCATCAGTTTCAGGACTACTTTATCCCCCACATTTTATTATCGAATCCCACGGCACCTTGGGCAGGACTACTTCGCTTCACGTGGAGGCTGGGCTCGCAAACCGAGGGCGTAAGGCTTGTGACCTGGTCCCCGTCGCTCCGGTGCCTATAACTTTTGACCCGTAATGAGTTACATGGTGCACAGCATACCGTTTCAAAGCTCTCTGAGATCTCTACGACGGGGGCAGCCAGCTTGCTCGTTGTGCCAATTTTTTAGACCAAAATCGAACGTTTTCATTAGTTTCAGGCCACTTTTCTTCTTTTGCTCAGCTTTTTCATCCCGGATCGTACGTCGTGAGCTGTTAAAAGGATGACAACCTTACTAGCATGACATTAGGGGGCCCTACAACGCGTCAATATCACGTTTTGCTAGGATGCTGCGTTGTTGAAGCAGATGGGTTATCGTTAAGCCCATTAGGCCTTTTGAATTCGCCATCTCTCTAGGCTGGGACTGTGAACCGTTAACACATAAAGGAATTATGCCCTCAACATTATGGGTGCGATCATACCAGCACTAATGCACCGGATCCCATCAGAACTTCGAAGTTAAGCGTGCTTGGGCGAGAGTAGTACTAGGATGGGTGACCCCTTGGGAAGTCCTCGTGTTGCACCCCCCTTTTCAATTTTTTTTGCTCCGGTTTGGGTTGCCAAGATAATTTATCTACGACATTTCTATTATCGAATCCCACGGCACCTTAGGCAAGAGAACTTCGCTTCACGTGGAGGCTGGGCCCGCAAACCGAGGGCGTAGGGCTTGTGACCAGGTCTCCGTCGCTTCGGTGCCCATAACTTTTGATCCGTAAGGAGTTACGCGGTGCACAACATACCGTTGCAAAGCTCTACGACAGCTCTACGAAGGGGGCAGCGAGATTGCTCGCTGTACCACTTTTAGAGCCCAAAATCACATGTTTTCATCAGTTTCAGGCCACTTTTCTTATTTTGCTCTATTTTTCCGTCCCGGATCATACGTCGTGAGCTGTTAAAAGGACGACAACCTTACTCGCTGGATATTAGAGGGCCCTACAATGCGTTGATATCACGTCTTGCGAGGATGCTCCGTTGTTGAAGCAGATGGGTTGTCGTTAAGTCCATTGGGCCTTTTGAATTGACTATCTCTCTAGGCTGGGACTGTCAACCGTTAACAAATAAAGGTATTGTGCCCTCAACATAATAGGTGCGATCATACCAACACTAATGCACCGGATCCCATCAGAACTCCAAAGTTAAGCGTACTTGGGCGAGAGTAGTACTAGGATGGGTGACCACTTGGTAAGTCCTCGTGTTGTACCCCCTTTTCAATTTTTTTTGCCCTGGTTAGGGTTGCCAAGATACTTTATCCACCAAATTTCTATTGCTGAATCCCACGGAACATTGGGCAAGACAACTTCGCTTCACGTAGAGGCTGGGCCCGCAAACTGAGGGCGTAGGGCTTTCGATCAGGTCTCCGTCACTCCGGTGCCCATAACTTTTGATCCGTAAGGAGTTACGCAGCGCACAGCATACCGTTGCAAAGCTCTCTGAGAGCTCTACGACGGGGACAGCCATCTTGCTCGCTTTGCCCATTTTTGGAGAAAAAAATTGAACGTTTTCATTAGTTTCAGGCCACTTTTCTTCTTTTGCTCTATTTTTTCGTCCCCGATCGTACGTCGTGAGCTGTTAAAAGGACGACAACCTTACTTGCGGGACATTAGAGGGACCTACAACGCGTCAATATCACGTCTTGCGAGGATGCTGCGTTGTTGAAGCTGATGGGTTGTCGTAAAGCCCATTGGGCCTTTTGAATGGGCCATCTCTCTAGGTTAGGACTGTGAACCGTTAACAAATAAAGGAATTGTGCCCTCAACATGATGGGTGCGATCATACCAGCACTAATGTATTGGATCCCATCAGAACTCCGAACTTAAACGTGCTTGGGCAAGAGTAGTACTAGGATAGGTGACCCCCTGAGAAGTCCTCGTATTGCACCCCCTTTTCAATTTTTTTTGCCCTGGTTAGGGTTGCCAAGATACTTTATCTACCAAATTTCTATTACCGAATCCCACGGAACGTTGGGAAGGACAACTTCGTTTCACGTAGAGGCTGGGCCCGCAAACCGAGGGCGTAGGCCTTGTGACCAAGTCTCCGTCGCTCCGGTTCCCATAACTTTTGATCCGTAAGTAGTTACGCGGCACACAGCATACCGTAGCAAAGCTCTCCGAGAGCTCTACGACGGGGGCAGCCAACTTGCTCGCTTTGCCCATTTTTGGAGCCTAAAATTGAACGTTTTCATCAATTTCAGGCCACTTTTCTTCCTTTGCTATGTTTTTCCATACCAGATCGTACGTCGTGAGCTCTTAAAAGGACGACAACCATACTCGTGGGAAATTAGAGGGCCCTACAACGAGTCAATATCACGTCTTGCGAGGGTGCTGCGTTGTTGAAGCGGATGGGTTGTCGTAAAGCCCATTGGGCCTTTTGAATGGGCCATCTCTCTAGGCTGGGACTGTTAACCGTTAAAAATATTGGAATTGTGCCCTCAACATGACGGGTGCGATCATACCAGCACTAAATGACCGGATCCCATCAGAACCCCGAAGTTAAGCGTGCTTTGGCGAGAGTAGTACTAGGATGGGTGACCCCCTGGGAAGTCCTCGTGTTGCACCCCCTTTTCAATTTTTTTTGCCCTGGTTCGGCTTGCAAAGATACTTTATCCACCGAATTTCTATTACCGAATCCCACGGAACATTGGGCAAGACAACTTCGCTTCACGTAGAGGCTGGGCCCGCAAACCGAGGGCGTAGGGCTTATGACCAAGTCTCCGTCGCTCCGGTGCCCATAACTTTTGATCCGTAAGGAGTTACACGTCGCACAGCATACCGTTGCAAAGCTCTCTAAGAGCTCTACGATGGGGGCAGCCAGCTTGCTCTCTGTGCTTGTTTTTGGAGCTTAAAATCGAACGTTCTCATCAGTTTCAGGCCACTTTTCTTTTTTTGTTCTGTTTTTTCATCCCAGATTGTACGTCGTGAGCTGTTAAAAGGACGACAACCTTACTTGCAGGGCATTAGGGAGCCCTACAATGCTTCGATATCACGTCTTGCTAGGATGCTGCGTTGTTGAAGTAGATGGGTTATTGTTAAGCCCATTGGGCCTTTTGAATTGGCCATCTCTCTAGGCTGGGACTGTGAACCGTTAACACATAAAGGAATTGTGCCCTCAACATGACGAGTGCGATCATACCAGCACTAATGCACCGGATCCTATCAGAACTCCAAAGTTAAGCGTGCTAGGGCGAGAGTAGTATTAGGATGGGTGACCCCCTGGGAAGTCCTCGTGTTGCACCCAACTTTTCAATTTTTTTTGCTCCGATTTGGGTTGCCAAGATACTTTATCCCCCACATTTCTATTATCAAATCCCACGGTTCCTTGGGCAACACTACTTCGCTTCACGTGGAGGCTGGGCCCGTAAACCGAGGGCGTAGGGCTTGTGACCATGTCCCCGTCGCTCCAGTGCCCATAACTTTTGATCCGTAAGGAGTTACACGGCGCACAGCATACCGTTGCAAAGCTCTCTGAGAGCTCTACGACAGGGGCAGCCAGCTTGCTCGCTGTGCCCATTTTTGGAGCCCAAAATCGAACGTTTTCATCAGTTTCAGGCTACTTTCTTCTTTTGCTCTGTTTTTTCATCCTGGATCGTACGTCGTGAGTTGTTAAAAGAACGACAACCTTACTAGCGGGACATTAGGGGGCCTTACAACGCTTCGATATCACGTCTTGCTAGGATGCTGCGTTGTTGAAGCAGATGGGTTATCGTATAGCCCATTAGGCCTTTTGAATTGGCCATCTCTCTACGTTGGGACTGTGAACAGTTAACACATAAAGGAATTGAGCCCTCAACATTACAGGTGCGATCATACCAGCCCTAATGCACCGGATCCCATCAAAACTCCGAAGTTAAGCGTGCTTGGGCGATAGTAGTACCAGGATGGGTGATCCCCTGGGAAGTCCTCGTGTTGCACCCCCCTTTTCAATTTTTTTTGCTCCGGTTTGGGTTGCCAAGATACTTTATCCACCACATTTCTATTATCGAATCCCACGGCACCTTGGGCAAGGCAACTTCGTTTCACGTGGAGGCTGGGCCCACAAACCAAGGGCGTAGGGCTTGTGACCAGATCTCCGTCGCTCCGGTGCCCATTACTTTTGCTTCGTAAGGAGTTACTCGGCGCACAGCATACCGTAGCAAAGCTCTCCAAATGTACTACGAATGGGGCAGCGAGCTTGCTGGCTGTGCCCTTTTTGGAGCCCAAAATTGAACGTTTTCATCAATTTCAGTCCATTTTTCTTTTTTTGCTCTGTTGTTTCGTCTCGGATCGCACGTCGTGAGCTGTTAAAAGGACAACAACCTTACTTGCGGGACATTAGAGGGCCCTACAATGCATCGATATCACATCTTACGAGGTTGCTGTGTTGTTGAAGCGGATGGGTTGTCGTTAGGCCCATTGGGCCTTTTGAATGGGCTATCTCTCTAGGCTGGGACTGTGAAACGTTAACAAATAAAGGAATTGTGCCCTCAACATCACGGGTGCGATCATACCTGCACTAATGCACCGGATCCCATCAGAACTCCGAAGTTAAGCGTACTTGGGCGAGAGTAGTACTAGGATGGGTGACCCCCTGGGAAGTCCTCGTGTTGCACCCCCTTTTCAATTTTTTTTGCCCTGGTTAGGGTTGCCAAGATAATTTATCCACCAAATTAATATTACCGAATCTCACGGAACATTGAGCAAGATAACTTCGCTTCACGTAGAGGCTGGGCCCGCAAACCGATGGCGTAGGGCTTGTGACCAGGTCACCGTCGCTCCGGTGCCCATAACTTTTGATCCGTAAAGAGTTACGCAGCGCACAACATATCGTTGCAAAGCTCTCAGCGCTCGCTACGACGGGGGCAACTAGCTTACTCGTTGTGCCCATTTTTGGAGCCCAAAATCGAATGTTCTCATCAGTTTTAGTCCAGTTTTCTTCTTTTGCTCTGTTTTTTCATCCCAGATAGTACGTCGTGCGCTTTTAAAAGGACAACAACCTTACTTGCGAGACATTAGAGGGCCCTACAACGCGTCGATATCACGTTTTGCGAGGATGCTGCATTGTTGAAGTGGATGGCTTATCGTTAAGCCCATTGGGCCTTTTGAATGGGCCATCTCTCTAGGCTGGGGCTGTGAATCGTTAACAAATAAAGGAATTGTGCCCTCAACATGACGGGTGCGATCATACCAGCACTAATGCATCGGATCCCATCAGAACTCCGAAGTTAAGCATGCTTGGGCGAGAGTAGTACCAGGATGGGTGAACCCCTGGGAAGTCCTCGTGTTTCACCCATTTTTCAATTTTTTTGCCCTGGTTAGGGTTGCCAAGATACTTTATCCACCAAATTTCTATTACCGAATCCCATGGAACATTGGGCAAGACAACTTCACTTCACATAGAGGCTGGGCCCGCAAACCGAGGGCATAGGGCTTGTGACCAGGTCTCCGTCGCTCCGGTGCCCATAACTTTTGATCCGTAAGGAGTTACGCGGCGCACAGCATACCGTTGCTAAGCTCTCTGAGAGCTTTACAACGGGGGCAGCCAACTTGCTCGCTTTGCCCTTTTTGGAGCCCAAAATCGAATGTTTTCATCAGTTTCAGGCCACTTTTCTTCTTTTGCTCTGTTTTTTCATCCCGGATCGTACGTTGTGAGCTGTTAAAAGGACGACAACATTACTCGCGGGACATTAAGGGGCCCTACAACGCGTCGATATCACATCTTGCTAAGATGATGCGTTGTTGAAGTGGATGGGTTATCGTTAAGCCCATTGGGCCTTTTGAATTGGCCATATCTCTACGCTGGGACTGTGAACCGTTAACACATAAAGGAATTGTTCCCTCAACATTACAGGTGCGATCATACCAGCACTAATGCACCGGATCCCATCAGAACTCCTAAGTTAAGCGTGCTTGGGCGAGAGTAGTACTAGGATAGGTGACCCCCTGGGAAATCCTCCTGTTGCACCCCCTTTTTCAATTTTTTTTGCTCCGGTTTTGGTTTCCAAGATACTTTATCCACCACATTTCTATTATCGAATCCCATGGCACCTTGGGCAAGACAACTTCGCTTCACATGGATGCTGGGCCCACAAACCGAGGGCGTAGGGCTTATGACCAGGTCTCTGTCACTCCGGTGCCCATAACTTTTTATCCGTAAGGAGTTACGCGGCTCACAGTATACCGTTGCAAAGCTCTCCAACAGCTCTATGAAGGGGGCAGTGAGCCTGCTTGCTTTGCCCTTTTTGGAGCCCAAAATCGAACGTTTTCATCAGTTTCAGGCCACTTTTCTTCTTTTCCTCTGTTTTTCCATCCCGGATCGTACGTCGTGAGCTGTTAAAAGGACGACAACCTTACTTGCGGGACATTAGAGGGCCCTACAATGCGTCGATATCACGTCTTGCGAGGATGCTGCGTTGTTGAAGCGGATGGGTTGTCATTAAGCCCATTGGGCCTTTTGAATAGGACATCTCTCTAGGCTGGGACTGTTAACCGTTAACAAATAATGAAATTGTGCCCTCAACATGACGGGTGCGATCATACCAGCACTAAATGACTGGATCCCATCAGAACCCCGAAGTTAAGCGTGCGTTGGCGAGAGTAGTACTAGGATGGGTGACCCCCTGGGAAGTCCTCGTGTTGCACCCCCTTTTCAATTTTTTTTGCCCTGGTTAGGCTTGCCAAGATACTTTATCCACCGAATTTCTATTACCGAATCCCACGGAACATTGGGCAAGACAACTTCGCTTCACGTAGAGGCTGGGCCCGCAAACCGAGGGCGTAGGGCTTGTGACCAGGTCTCCGTCGCTCCGTTGCCCATAACTTTTGATCCGTAAGGAGTTACGTGTCGCACAGCATACTGTTGCAAAGCTCTGTGAGAGCTCTACGATGGGGACAGCCAGCTTGCTCGCTGTACTCTTTTTGGAGCCTAAAATTTAACTTTCTCATCAGTTTCAGGCCACTTTTCTTTTTTTGCTCTGTTTTTTCGTCCCGGATCGTACGTCGTGAGCTGTTAAAAGGACGACAACCTTACTCGCAGGGCATTAGGGAGCCCTACAATGCTTCGATATCACGTCTTGCAAGGATGCTGCGTTGTTGAAGCGGATGGGTTATCGTTAAAACCATTGGGCCTTTTGAATTGGCCATCTCTCTGGGCTGCGACTGTGAACCGTTAACACATAAAGAAATTGTGCCCTCAACATGACGAGTGCGATCATACCAGTACTAATGCACCAGATCCCATCAGAACTCCGAAGTTAAGTGTGCTTGGGCGAGAGTAGTACTAGAATGGGTGACCCCCTGGGAAGTCCTCGTGTTGCACCCCACTTTTCAATTTTTTTTGCTCCGATTTGGGTTGCCATGATACTTTATCCCCCACATTTCTATTATCGAATCCCACGGCACCTTGGGCAAGACTACTTCGCTTCACGTGGAGGCTGGGCCCGCAAACTGAGGGCGTAGGGCTTGTGACCGGGTCCCCGTCGCTCCGGTGCCGATAACTTTTGATCCGTAAGGAGTTACGCGGCGCATAGCATACCGTTGCAAAGCTCTCTGAGAGCCCTACGACGGGGGCGGCTAGCTTGCTCACTGTGCCGATTTTTGGAGCCTAAAATCCAACGTTTTCATCAGTTTTAGGCCACTTTTCTTCTTTTGCTCTGTTTTTTCGTCCCGGATCGTACGTCGTGAGCTGTTAAAAGGACAACAACCTTACTAGCAGGACATTGGGGGGCCCTACAACGCGTCGATATCACGTCTTGCTAGGATGCTGCGTTGTTGAAGCATATGGGTTATCGTTAAGCCCATTAGGCCTTTTGAATTGGCCATCTCTCTAAGTTGGGACTGTGAACCGTTTAACCATTTAATTTGGGTCTTTAAATCAAACAGTAACCCCCACTAAATTTTTCAAATCCCACACCTCCCTAGTGGAAAACGAAAAAATAATAAGGTGTTTTTCTTAATGGAATTGGAGGCCCATTCACTTTAACCCACCTCACATTTTAGATTTTTGGTGAAGATAAAACAAATAGGTGAATAACCTCTTATTCAATGTATCTCATACAAATTTCAATTGTTCTTGCCTTCAATCCTTTCGACCTCACATTATAGATTTTTGGTCTCCAAGATTGTTTAAGTTAAACCCATTATCCTAAAAATTTGGATCAATGCAATACCGACACCTCACATGATAGATTTTTGGTTGCCAGTAACAATCCAAATTTTTTACATCTCATGCTTATATAGACTTAGTTCATATGTTGATACAAATAAATAACCCCTATGTATCCATAGCCAGCTACTTACTTGCCCAACACACAAACCAATCTACGATAACGGAAGACAATGATATAATCTTCTCAAGACTACACCATTATTAACTTAATATTTAGTTTGGGAAGGTTTGCTGGTCTTTAGTTTAGGTCTCACTTTTCACATACTTTTAATTTTCAATTTATCGCATAAATAAAATTGAAACATACATACATTCATTATATATTTATCGTATAAATAAATAAATAAATGCATAAAATAAAATGGGATGATCATGGACTAGGAGCACTTATCAATCTGAGCCATTAGGTTGAATACCTAAATCAAATAAAGAGCCCACAAGAAAAAATTCATGGGCTGCTCCTCCTCGGCTTCACAAAACTCCTTTCGCAAACTGGGTTCACCAACTCTTGATGTCTTCATCTTGATCTTCCATTACATTTATGTACATAGATTCCTAATCTAATGGAGATACATAAATAGGAATGGGGTTTTACATATTTAAAACGGGAATCAGAGGCATGCAAGCCTCATTTTAAAACATTACATAAAACCCAAAATGGGTAAATAATTTAAATAATGACATTCATCCATTCATTCATTCATCCATTCATTCACACAAGACTAGTCCATGATCACCCACATACATAGCAAATAATAAAAAAAAGTAATCCACGAATATAGCACAATTAGTCTCTTAATATAATCTCATTATATTAGGTTAATCCAATTAATAAACAACTTTATTAATTTGGATCCTTAAATATCTCATATTTAAATAAATATAATCTCATTATATTTGTAGTAATTAATTAATAAACAATTTATTAATTAACTACAAGTATAGCACAATTAAATTTTCTAATATAAACTATTTACATTAGATTTTTCAATTTAATAAACTCTTTATTAAATTTATTCTATTTAATAAACTCTTTATTAAATTTATTCCATAAATATCTCATATTTACAAAATATAAATATAATCAAATTATATTTTAATTAGTTAATAAAAAATTTATTAACTTAAAGTGTCAAAATACTTTTGGGCTTTTTAATTAATTTGTCAAACATAACTAATTAAACAATCTGGTCTTTAAAAATTAAAATAAGTCCAACCTATTTTAATTAAGTCCAAATCCAAAAGGCAACATCCCAATTCAAAAATTAAAATAGTCCATACTATTTATTCTCAAGTCCAAATCAAGCTTAACCCAATACAGACCACCAATAGGTCCATGTTATTTTAAAACAATTTTAAAACAACCCAAACATTACATGCCCATTCAGCCCAAATAGAAGAGAAAATCAAACCTCAATCTTTTAATTGCTAGCCCAACCCAAAACAACAAAATAAGTCCAACTTATTTTATTAAATTCGGATTTAAAGTAGTCCAAACTATGAACCCAACCCAAAAGATTAGAACAAAACAAAAAAAAAATAACCCAACACCCAACACCTTGGGTTCGGGTTCGGGTTTGGATCCAACTATGGATCCAACCCGTTTAGGATTCGGGCCGGGTTCAAAACCTTACCCGAATCAAAAATATTTTTTTTTTCTCTTTTCTTTTCCTTCCTTTCACAGCCGCCACCCCACCCCTTCTTCCTTCTTCCTAGCGCACTACTGCCACCATGGCAGAAAACTAAGCATGCAGCCATAGCTGCTACCACCATGGTAACAGCCGTGGCTGCCACTTACCACTGTTGTCGCCGACAGTAGCGGCAACGCGAGGAGCAGTGGCGCTGGTCCTCGCTCCAGTAGAGCAAGGAGCAGCGCCTGTGGTGACCCCATCCCACATCGGAAGGCTTGGAGCTGGGCCAACTGAATATATAGAGGCAACTCGTATATTCGTGCATACGCATTTTCTAGTGTTGGGTTCCACCTAGGAAGCGACAAAACTGTAATGCCCCGATCCCTCACGGAACCGGGACTTCTATTAACCAAACTATACTCAACCCAAATCCAAACCCCGGGCACGTAATTTAGGGAGAACGGACGGAGTTTCCCCTATTTATAGGACTATTTGGAAACCTGTAAACTATAACATACAACCACAAGACTATAATCTACAACTTCAATTTATTTCATCCCTATCAACATGCAAGTCAACTAAACAGAAGAGTAAACGATTGAAGTTATTACAAACCACTAGTACCTAATCATCAAACAAAATTTAAAACTTTAATATTACATTCCTTGATATAACATAAATACATATATGGGCACAAAGTCTCAAATACAATACAAGCATATCATGATCATATTCTTCCATGTTTTACACACTGATAGAGCAAGCAGGTCACACAGGAGGCAATCCAATCTTCAGCTTTTCCTGAAATATGTTGAAAAGAGGAATGAGTAACTAGGTTACTCAGTGAGGGAGGTGATGCAACATACTGGGCGTGCATTATGATATGCAAATACAAGAAATCATATATATAACATAAACAACAAGATTCAATAACAAGTAGTTAACCACATTAAAAAGGATACGGTTCCACTTCAAGTCTTCAATCACGAGCCACGAACCACGAACTTCACGCAAGTGCCGGCAAACCCTTACTCCAACAAGTTGGGATACTCCGGATGTATCCCGATCCTACGACCCTTTCTCCTGAGGTAGGTCCATGCCCAGCAGGTGAACCACGCCTCTGGGGTAGTGGAATATGCCTCAGCGAGAAGGGAATAGGCACCATGGTAGTCGAGGGAGCACGGCAAGCCCGACGCCGCCCGTGTTTCTCGACGCTACCATGTCCGAAAAGGTTGCGCAACCCGATATTCGATCACAATAATTCAAGTAATGACAATATAATTCAAGAATCACATAAATGAGCGACAACAAAGTAGGTTGCCCTCGCACGTAGATTACAATAAATAAGCCATATAACAATATAAATAAAAGACAAGTGTATATTTAGGCTATTCATATCAAAGTACACGTAATTATAAGCAATCATATTAAACTATACAATTTATGAGCAGCAAAACAAATTAAGATGCACAAAAGAATGTAACTCCCTCACCTTGGATTAAGCCAAGCATGCAAGAAACTAACTTACATTCACTCCAACTTCCTTGAATCCACTCAAATGTGCAACCCCTAGTTATTCATATAAGTATAATACTTAGACATCAAAACTAGTACAATACTATGCTAGTAAATTAACATAACACCTTAACAAGTGATTATACCAACTCAAACTTGACAATTATGCAAATTAAACACACAACAATAAAAGTTCCATAATCACTTATATATTTCATATTATCACATAGCCCAAGTAGTCATACAAGTAACCAAACATTAGTAGGTGAAACAGTGGCACATATAAAATGACTAAAGTTAGCAACTAGTAGCAAAAGTTTAGCTATAACTATTGGTAACTAATTCTCTTCAATGACCAAGCTAGCTTTGCAAATAAACTATAAGCTCACTAAAGCTCAATTATTCATACACTTAATCAACTATTGATAATCTAAACATTAGCCCATAGAAATGAGTATAACTAACAGCTCATAATAAGTTGACTACAACTATTTGATAATTAAATTTCCCTTGCATTATTTCACATTAAAGTCGAGACATACTTTCTTTAATTCAATGTTAAGTAACATGCCAAGATATTTCTTATGGTTTCCTAGTTTACTACTCTCCATGAGTATGCTAGTCTCAAGCATTAAGTTAGGTTGTCTATTCAGGCTACGATTTAGTTATACTAACCAACATGTACCACATTCTCTAGCCTTCCTTAAACTCCCTAGTTAACATTTCTACAATTCAACTTCATTATTAATTCATTTCCAAACAAGAACTTACCCAATGCCTTACTAACACGCCTATCTTTATTCACTACCTAATAACTTTAGCTTAGTCATAGTTCAAACTAGTTCTAAACTCTCATTACACAAAGACATATAGTAGTACATTTTAGTCTAGTCTAGTCCCATATTATCTAGACTAACTTGCAACCAATACACATGAGGACAAGGGAAAGGAAAAAAAAATACGCTGGCAGGAACTGTCCAGCTCACGCCTATTCACATGCTTCTCGAAAATCATCCAAAAAAAGTACTTAGAGCTAGAATTTGGCCAAACCTTAGAAATACACTTTCGTTCAACTATGAGTCTACTACCACATATCCAAAATTCAGATAATTTAGTCAACATTTGCTAGGTCAAACTGGTCCTACAACTCAAGCATGCAAATCTGTCCAATTTTTTTCCAGATTTTTCGTAACTCATGTTTCTGCAATTACTTCACTATAAAACTAATTTTAAAGCTCTACTACACAGGAATCATCATATATACTCATATATAACATTTAAGACAAGGAAAATCTAACATATAACATGTTATGTACACTTCATTAACACCAACTAAATTCTTATCCATCAATTCTTTTCATAAAAGCAAGACAAGGTAGAAATTTAAGTAGTACCAATAACTATTTCAAGAATCCAAGAAGGATAACTTCAACCTTTACTTAGGCATCACTTTAGCATGTACATGAGTCTAATTACTCTTGATTATCTAAATGGAAAGTCACTATACATAATTCATCACATTAAACATTCACTCAACGTTCAACTTATTTAAACATTCAATGCACATAGTTCACGTTAGTCACATATTAAACATTTAACATTCAATGCAACTAATAATTATTTAACCCTCACGCCACTTAAGCACTCTCTCCAAACATGTAATTGTTACCCTGAATTCAACTACCTATAATCTACCATTATTCAGTTCAAATTAGCCTTTAGTGCAACATTAATCACTTAGCTATATAAACTGAAATTTCTAGCTGCATTTACTTAATTTTACAGGTTCAATTAGCAGTCTTAATGACCTCTAAAACTTCTGAAATTTCACAGACATGTATTTCGTCAAATGTAGATGGGTTTAGCCTCAAACGGTTCCCAATTCGGAGTTAAACTCATCAAGTTATGCCCTTTAGAAAATCAGTGCGCAAAACTGTCCCTGCATCAACGGGTGAATCTGACCCTACTGTTTCGGCTCTATAAATGCACATAAACGACAGAATTTAACATTCCACATAAAAGAGAACTTGTTCCTTAAGGTCTTGGGCATATTGTGTAAAAAAATCAGCTCACTCCGACATCGTTTGCTACCTCAAATCTGCTCTGAACCTCAGTTGCTCAAATCTGTCCGAAAATCACATTTTGTACTCTTTGTTCCATTTTGATGTTTTCATGCACTAAGCTAACTACAAGCAATATACTAGCATACAAAGCACTTTCATTCCTCACTTAGAACTTATAGCAAACACATGATCTTCATCTAGTTGAGCAAGCTAGCTATGCAATACCTACAACATAATCAACTAGCAAAACTTGATATTCACACACAAAATCATTTCTAGAACTTGTTTCATGCCATATATCATTTCTATTTGCATTCCTACATCCATGAATCATTCAACTACAACTAGCCAACATTTTATAAACAATAATTAACACTAGAAATGCATAGGAGAATGAAATCCCTCACCTATTCTTGGCTAGAACAAGCTCAAAATCACCTTTTCTTCCTTCTTTTCTCCTTCTTCTTCTTCTTTTTCTTCTTCTTCTTTCTTGTATGTTTTTAAACATGTTTAGTGTGTGTGTGTGTGTGTCTGATTTTTGTGTGTGTTTTTGTGTGTTTGTGTGTGTTGTAGTATATAAATATGTGTAAATAATAAAAGAAAGAAAAACCCAATTGACCAACATGCCCTTCAACTAAATGCTATTAACTAGTTTGTCATTCTAGTTTAATTCTAACTAATTTAGTTGATTCAATTCCTAATTGTCTACGTTAATTATTTTCTACGGTTCCTACGATTTTTCAAAGTGTTCGTGAAGTCCCAAAATTGCATGTAAAATGATAATTATGCACATTAACCAATTAAACGTGCCTACTTACATAAGAATGCATTTATATTGATGCAATATATGTTAATAGATGAATTTCTTGTTAAACTAGATGTATGCACATAGTTTGATATAAATGCACGTTAAACGAAATAAATGGATGTAACCCAAAATATGATATTTTATGCAAACGAATATACTTAAATAATTAAAGTAGACATATAAGTATATGCACATCAATTAAATAATTATATGCACGGGTCGGGGTGTCACAAAAACCGTGAGGAGTATGGGCTCTAAAGCGGACAATACTTGCATAGTGCGCTTCCGGGCCCACTCGCCATGGCCTCGGTGCTCGCTTGGGCCCTAAGTCCAGGGAGTATCCTATAGGCGTGGGGGTGTTGGTTCGGGGCGTTACAAAATTGGTATCAGAGCCGACCTTCCTTTGTACCAGCAGCCCGCAAGGGCGCTGGGCCTCCTTAAGGGGGGGCGGATGTGGTGACCCTATCCCACATCGGAAGGCTTGGAGCTGGGCCAACTGAATATATAAAGGCAACTCGTATATTTGTTCAAGCTCCTTTTCTAGTGTGGTGTTCCACCTGGGAAGGGACAAAACCGTGAGGAGTATGGGCTCCAAAGCGGACAATACTTGCATAGTGCGCTTTCGGGCCCACTCGCCATGGCCTTAGTGCACGCTTGGGCCCTAAGTCTAGGGAGTATACTACAGGCGTGGGGGTGTTGGTTCGGGGCATTACAGCGCCGCTGCTCCTCACACCTGTAGCGCAAGGAGCAGCACGCTACTGCTCCTTGCCACAAGCAAGCCACGGGGCAGCAGGGCTACCCCGTGGTGGTGAATCAATGGCGCGTCGGGCATAGATGTCTTCGCGCCGCTATGACGAAGAAGACGAACGGGGCTGGAGTTTTCTTTGAAAATCTGATTTTCAAAATTTCACTTTATTTTTTTTTTATGCAGAATTCAAAATTATTGTAAAACACTTTTACAAAATTCATTTTTCCGATGTTGAAATAGATTCAAAACAGGTTTTTAAAACAGTTTCAAAATCAAATAAAAATAGTTTCAAAACAACTTTTATGAAACAAGAGCACTATTCCATAAAACCAATTTTATGAAATTGATTAGGGAATAATTCTAGGGCTACATTTAATCTTATTAAATTCAATGAGCATAAAAATTTAATAGATTCACAAACTATTAATTTTTCACAGTAGTTTCACAAACTATGATTGCCACTTTTAATTATGCTAAAACATGGACTATAATCGAATAACCACGTAAAAGGCATGAACGGTGGCTCTGATACTACTGTTGGGAATCGTGCATGGAATTTAAATATTTTATAATTAAATAAAACGCAGCGAAAATAATTAATAATACTCATGCATCACGTTCATGGCTAATTACGTAGATTACATACATGCATAATAATCAACTATTAATTACGCATTAAAGATTTCAGGATTATATTTCCATGATGACGAATCTGATGTAGAATGTGAAAGCTCCCCAATTGTGAAGCCTTCGAAAGTATCCACACAGAATCTGCACCCTCAATTGGATTTCACCCCCACTAGGTTTTCTAGAGAAATCCTATATATTATTCTGACTATGATTTTTGTGCTAGCTAAACCTGTGTCAGAATATTACATTATATAGGAAACATACATGACCTAGGGCCACATATGAGCCAGTCTTAAACAGACCAGTCTTGGACTCATAATAACTAGATCATTATCAAGTTACTACAAGCCCAGTTAAATTAATATTAGGACGATCCTAAAATTAATTTAATATTTTCTCTAATCCAATTAATCTGCAAATTCCATTTATGTGTGACCTCTCGGGTTCATAATTAATTGGCAGCGAAATAATATTAATCTAATTAATATTTAATTAGAACTCTTTTAATTTTTTTCTCGCAAGTCATGAGTGATACCTAGTAGTATATCACGACTACCCAACTAATAATGAAGTGAAATTCTACGAACCCTTTAGTAACAATTATGCAATCAATTCCTTCTGTCTAAATTTTCCCGATTGAGCCAGAGTCATGGATAGGGTCGTCAAACTCTATTACTCAATCATATGTCCAAATCTATTTAATCAGTAACTTATGAATAATACGTGGAACAACTTCCATTATTCTACCTCGGCCAAGGATTTCTAGTTACTTGATTAATAGATCGCATAGGATCTCTAATTGACAGATTCCGTATCTACACACACCTATCTCCATGCCGGAATAAATCGTAACCACTGAGTACATTATCCAATCCTTGATGAGGACTAACTTTATTGCACTAGTAAATCACGTTACCCCTAATATAAGATAACTGTGGTGTCTCAGGTCTAAGGACTTAATTGCACCATTACACTATACAACGAATTATTGACCATTCCATGTAATTCGTTGTATTAGCGGTCATGTCCAATCACTTATTCTCAACAAGCACTTATACATCTACCCTTACGATATGAGACTAATCGCCCAAATCAATATCTCATATTATTTGGATAGTAGACTGTAATCCGAACTTTTCAGATAAATCAATGCCCAATTAATTTATCCTACAATCGGGGACTATTTTAGAATATATTTATGAATATAGATTCTGTCACTCATATCCTTACTCTTAAGGATAGAATCTATAAATATTATTCTAAGGACTCTTATTTAAATAATTAATCGCATCAATTATATTTAAATAGACTGCCCACAATAAATAAATAATATAATTATTATGTCCTAAAATTAATTTTTAAAACATATAATTCAACGGTTCCATATTTCTGAAGAGATCTCAGAGAGGAGATAGAGATGTTTATTAAATACTGATCTCCATGACTCGCACCCCAGTCACATTAAGTTTAATTTTTCATGGGGCATCTTCTTCATATCAATTCCCGTCAGAGTTATGGTACTCTATTTGGCAGTCTAGGCTCCCTCCAAAAGTTAAATAAGCTTTTTTAATACTTTCATATCATTTACTACTCAGAATTGCATCTTCATGAACATATATTAATTCCATGTTCTCTTACATAAAGGATTTTGGTTCTTTGTAATGCCATTTACCTCTTTAATACCTTCTTATTAATTGCAGTTAAACTGTAACGGATGAGGAATTTTTTTTTTCCTTCAAGTCAATAATAAATCTTATATATAATGAGAAAGACCAAGTTAAATTTGCCTCAAGACAATAAATCTCATACAATAGAAAATAACAGAATTAATTCCAGAGTTCCTTAAAGACCAAGTGAGAATGCGAGAAGAAACATAGTTGATGTTGAACGGTAGCATGACAAATGATTGGAACATTATGAAAACAATAAAGAGCCAAAAAATTTGATGTTGACAGGGCCAAGGATCAATTGAGAAGATTGTTGATATTAACCTTTGTAAACGTAATCAGTATAGAGATATTATTATTTTATTCAATAAAAAATATCTTGAATGAAAAAACTCCCTTAAATTTACCTTATATTAAAAGAATTTAAAAATTATCTAGCAAGAAAATAAACAGATTAAATTTATGCATTAAAATCACATATCTATTAGAGAAAATTAACCACTAAAATACCATGTAACAAAAAAAAAATGTACAGTAAAAAATTACTACAAAAAATATTTCAAACAAATTTTTTTCTTTAGTCACTTTGTTGGTGTCGTGCCTTAGACATTCACCTACTAGCAATATCTATTTTGTACTAACTACCCAACTTTCAACATAGTTAATTCATGAAAAATACAATTCAATATGTATTAAAAAAAATGAACAAATATATATCATATTCATAAATCATATACCCAAATCAATAACTCATACACGATAAAAAATGATATAAATTTGAGAATTAAGTGATAGTCCAGTAGTAAAAGCTATCACCTTGTACTTGGGGGGTCTAGGTTCTCGGGGGTGGGGTTTGGGGGACAAAGGGGAGGGGGGGGAGAAGGGAAAAAAGAAAACATTTGAATTTTAAACTACAAAAATTGGAAATAAAGTGTTTTTATTAAGTGAATAAGTCACTGAATCAAGCTGTAATAGAAACCGAAGAAACAACCAATACATGAATCACAACCCTACTTATGGAACATTATATCATTGATATATATATATATATATATATGTATATATATGCCCCAATACTAAATCATATTCTTCCATGGTACTTTCAGACCAAATCGATTAAAGAGATACAATTTCATCTATAATCACAATTTGTGCAATACGAAAGTACAGTTAAACTTAGTGATGATACAATCGTAACGCCAGAACCAAGGAGAGGTACCAAAGAGACGAAAATTCCATGGATTAGGACAACTTAACGCTAGAGAAGTTTGAAGAGATTAAGTGGCTGGTGAAAACTGATTATATAAAAGCTAGAAATCGATTTCAGATTAATAGTATTAATTATTGTAATTTTATGAACAAGGGACTTGACATAGAACGCGGTTTTTACGTTTCTTTTTTTGCCGTAACACAAGGTCTGATCTAGTTACGCGGGATGAAAATTTTCAAGTTATTTTATTAGAGATGGAAGAATATTTATAAACACGGCTTGCTAACATGATCAGTAATACGATTTAATTTGTTGATAGATAGTAAATTGCTCAGCATGCATTTGAAAGTGACATAAAAGATTAGAGTAACTTCAAAGTCGGTCTTTTATTATAACTATTCTGAAGTTTCCATTAGGTGCAGATTTTTATATCACAGCGTGCAAGTCCAAACTCCAAAGGCGTGGTCGTTTTGTAGGAAAAAGAGAACTAGATTAGTGGAAGTTTGTGGAATAAGTATAAAATCGAATATTTAACGTATATTCTATTCTAGATGAATTAGAAATTTTATCTTAGTCGCGTGATTTCATACATAAATTTCCTAATAGCAAATTAAATCAATAGATGTTTCCACCGAACCCTTTTTACTAATGGACTTCTGTAAGCCAGCTAATCTAATCCTTTCCTATCTATGATTCCCTAATCTTACTAAAGGCCCGTCAAAATAGAAGCAAAGTTCACAAAATTTTACAATTTGTCGGAATTCTCTGATTTCTTCTCGTCAACAACCTAAGAAATACCTTGTATTCATCATTAAAAAAATTAGCAGTCACCTCCAAGGATTGGATAAAACAGTCGGCCAGTAACTTGTATGGTTAAAATTTTTAATTAATTCTAAATCTCTATTTTCCTATCATAAATATTTTTTGACTAAATGAAGCCCCATATCATATATTCTTATAACCCCGAAATGATAATAGTATACGACATACGGCATTTCCTACAGAAATCATTCCCTTAAATGGAAAGCCTGTGACATCGTCCGCGAAACCACATCCTCCACCTATAAATAAGAATATTCATATCTAGTTTGAGAATTAATGAGCATCAACAGAACATCTAAGACAAAATATTATCTGATTGTATTAACCTATGTTGTTATTACAGTGGCGAAGCCAAGACAGGCAGAACTCCAAGGTTAGCATGTGTATTCATATAGCGAGAGAAGTTAGTGTGTACACTAATGTAGCAAAAGGTTAAATAATGGTATTTTGTTTGGACAAAAATAAAAAAAAAAATTCCAAGGCACACCCTCTTTAAAAGGTGACTCTACAAATACACACACACATACACACACATATATATTTTTTTTTTATTGTGAAATGTGAATAAATGTGTGTTACTTTAATTAAAAGCATGTAAAAGAAAAAAGATACTACGTTAAATGAATTTTATTTTAACACATACTTATAGACATTACCATTTTCAGGTCTATTTTTAGGCACATACCATGTTGCTATAGAACGTGCCAAAGGCGGAGCCACATAGGCCCTAGTGTATGCACATGCATACACGGGGGTATTTTAATAAATTAAAGTACATCTATATATTTAATTAAAAAATAGATACACTTTTTTTTTTGGTTACAGCTGAATCTTTCTAAAATTGTAGGTATATACTCAACTATTTATATAAATTTAAGTATTATGCTACACTTATTATTTTTCGATTGATCAAGTTCATTATGTAAATATACATAAACTCATAACTTGAATTATTTAGAATGGCAACTTTATATTAATAATTATATCTATCACTCTATTGGTTTGGCTTGATTCGTAATCGGTTCTTGTATCTTCGGTTGTGATTATTCAATTGATATCTTAAATTTTATAAATGGTGGTCTATGTAAAAGTTTTTTTTTAAAAAAAAGTGATTTACTAGTTGTAAAAGTTATTTTCTCTTAATCAAACTGTAAACAAATTTCGAGTAGTTTGTTGTGCATTTCATATACTGAAAGATGTTTAATCATATACACAAAAGAAGGAAGTTTTATTTGATGAATTTTTTCTTTAATGTTGTTGATTTTTAGGGGTGTAATTACATATATAATTTCTCTATGTGTGTTATTGTGAGCTTGTATTTGTTTATTTCATATGTCTATTTTAATTGATGCAAGGTACTTTTTATTTATAGTAATTTATTTTTCTCTATTTTATTTGTTGTCTCATTATTGTACGAGTAGAGTCATGTACTTTGTATATACTTTAGTACTTACTTTTTATAATTATTATAATGTACGTAAATTAAGTATTAGTTTATGTATAGATAAGTGTCTCTGAACCATTTGTTACTGACTGTATCGCTGTCAAAGGTAGAGCTAGGCACAGGATGCCTACACTAACCCCCGGTGTCTGGCTCCGCCGCTGGGTGCAAGTGCAAAAGAGTTTTAGGGATGACAGCACGTAGAGATTTAAATTCAAAATCGATGGGTATTCGCCTAATAAAAACCCACTGACGAAAACCAACGGGTAAACAGATAAGTTTTGATTTTTATAAGTAGTAACTAATGGGTAAATCGATAGATTTTGATTTTAGACCCTCAAAAAAATTGAATCCCGAAACCCAATTATTAAATTATTACTTTATATATATATAAATGATATTAAATTTACCAAAATATTAAATTATTTTATGTATTAATAGTCCAATATATTAACTATTTTAATTAACTAATTAATGATCATTATTTAATGGCCCAATTACCCAACGATGCAACATGCACCAAATGTAAGCAAGAAAGCCTTATTGATATAAAAGGGGACGAAGGGATGAACTCAGTTCAGAATGTAAACCGTAAAAAAAAAGAAAAAAAAAGACCTATTGAACTGATTATACGAATACATTCGTCAACTCCACCACGCCCTACAACCCACTTTGAAAATAAAATCCTCGACTCTCATTCCAATAATATCCACTCTAAAATTTGACTCTCAATTCCAATCCGTCTATATTTCATTTCGCGTAAATTTTCACACCATTTCAATTTGCATCTCAATTTTATTTCATTTTCATTTCCCTTTCTTTTCACTCTACTCCACTTTCTCTCACTAAAAACAACAAGAAGACACACATGCACACACAAGACACACTAACTCTTAACTCTCGCCTTCTCACTTTCTCAATCTTTCCTCTCTCTCTCACCTATACATACATATTTGATATCTCCATTATTCATTTATATATAAATATATCTTTCATATATAGATTATTCTTTTGTATTTTATTTAATTCTTCTATCTCTCACAGGATTTGTAAAAAGGCAAATCTCACAATTAGTCCCCATTATTTATCTATTTTAGACAATTAGTCCATATTATTTTAAAAATCACACAGTTAGTCCCTATTGTTTTTAAAAGTCTTACAATTAGTCCCTATTATTTCAGAAGTCATGCAGTTAGTCCCCATTATGTGCAAATATCTCACCATTAGTCTCTATTATTTGCAAAAGTCTCACCACTAATGGTGAGATATTTGTAAATATTGGGGACTAGTGGAGGGACTTTTGTAAACAATATGGACTAAATGAATAATCTTTGAAACAATGAGGACTATTGGTGGGACTTTTGCAAACATTAGGGATTAACCACGTGACTTCTAAAACAATGAGTACTATTTGTCCAATTTGCCCTTTTGTAAAACAATGAAACAAATAGCGAAACAAGACAACCTCAAGAAAACACCTCGATGTTTATGTTGTTGGTGAGATTAGTTTAATGGTACAACATTTGTAGCGTAATCAAAAAGCTTGCTTGCATCTTTAGTTGGTTAGTCAAAGACAAAACTACAAAATAGTGGAGAGACCTTGCAAGAACGATTTTACTTCATTATCACTGAACCATGCCCAAGGGGCTAACAGTTTTTAAATTATGTGTCATATAATTTAATATGATATCTGAGTCCACACTAAACGATCTTGGATCTCATTCTCATGTCCACCCACTTAAATTAAATAGACTGTCTAAGTGCAAGATTTAAAAATAAATATCGTCTGCTCGTAAAAGAATGTTTAAATATAATAAATAAATATAACAAACTGCAGATCATATGAACCGAAATCACTTCCCAACATGATTTAAAAAAACTTAAAGAAATATGAAAGAGAACAGAGAATGTACATGATACAGATCAAACTATGAACCTTCTATTGTTTCTCGTAGGGATGACAATGGAGATGAGTTCTGTGGGTACCTGCCCCGTCCCATCCCCAAATAGGGTCAGGATTGGGGTAAAAAATGGGGAATGGGGCGGGAGTTAGGGATTCACTTTTAATCCCCGCAAGCGGATGGGACAGGGCGCGGGGATAAATATTTTCTGCTCTGCATACATGTCTAATTATTATTATATCTTTAGTTTTACATATGTACTAAAATTTTTAAAATTATAAATATAAAAATATAGAAAAATAATATTAGATAAAATATTATAAAAAATAGAGAAGAAAAAATAGATTATTCAAAAAGATTTTATAATCATTCTTTAATCAAGACCACTACATACCATTAATTGAGATTTGTTATCACTTCACACAAATACCTCCATTTTACTATTGATCATAGTGAATTTAAAAAATTTGTTACTTGTTCCCAATTGTACTACAAAATAGTTTCAAACGACATAAAAAATGACGATATTCCAAAGATTTGCAATTACTATTATATGTAACTTGCGATAACCAAAAAAAATTATAATAATCAATACAATCTCATAACCAAATAAGGCTATGTTTGGCCTAGTTGTGAAATTTCAGCTTTTAAACTGTAGAGCTTTTAGAGTAGAGCTTTTATTGGAAGTGCTGTTAAACAAAAGTCGTTGACTGTTTGGTCTGCGTTAGAAAATATTGAGCTTTTAAATATTTTGAGGGCAATATTGTATTTTAAAAAATATGGAGGAGTATATTTGAGAAAAAAAAATTAGCTTCTCGCATTATGTAAAACAGTTTCGCAAAAACCTTTTTTGAAAAGCTTCAATTTAGAGAATCTCATTGTTTAGCTTTTTTTAGTTTCAGCTTTTACCTAAAAACACTTTTAAAAATGGGCCAAGTTCAGCTTTTAAATTCACAGGAAGTGCTTTTGAGTGTTTAAAAGTTCAGCCTAAGTATTCTCTTTTCATATATAGTTCTCATACATAATGGTTTTAGTTATAATTATTTTAAATGCTTAAGATTCAATTACGATTTACTTTTATTGTTTAACTACAATCATAAAACTCGATATATGATTAATATTTAACATTTATATAAAAATTGTACATCTATTTATAACTATTATAATTTTAATTTATATTTTGAAGTTACGTAATTCAATTAAATTGAATATTTTAAGGTTTAAAGAATAATAAAAAAATCCGCGAATAATCCCAATTTTCCATGGGAATTCGAGGAAGATGTGGGAAGGGGGAGAACAGGGGTATAAAATGCGAGGGCGAGGTAGGTGTTGAGGGAACTTTATAAATGACGGAACAAGGCGGGGCATGGAGATAGGTCACCCGTCCTAAACCCGCCCCATTGTCATTTCTAATTTCTCTTTTCATATTCTGAACATCATTGCTCTTTCTATCGAGTAATCTAAAACTTGATTCTGTGTATAACAATTACAATAACAGTAACAACAACCAATATCTATCATTATATATTGTAAGAGAACAACCAAGAGTGTCATGTGTCGCTTTATGAGCATTTGTAAACATTTTTACAAAAAGTTAAATAATCATATTATTATATGCAGATATACTACAAAATTAATTTTGAAATTTGGAAAGGATTTTTAGAGATTAATATTACCGATAATTATCCTGATCATATTATTTAAATTTATAAATTATATTTAGATAAGATTTCTTATCTATCGTAGGAGTTTAACAAATCTTTATTTAAAAATTAAATTAAGTTAATCTTTATGAGTAGAATTTTTTAATTATTGTTATTTGTAAATCTTCCACCACATGACAAAGATAGCTACATATAGTCAGATATCGGGCTTTATTTGAATAAAATATTTTTCCTTTCTGAGAAGTCAACCAAAATCAATGCACCACATATATGGCATCATCAACTACTAACACCAAAAAGTCCAATTGCATGAAGTATTTTCATATAAAAACCTAATCTTACACACACACACACACACAGATATTTTGATTTTTTGTTTGATTAATCAAATAATCAACAACCTATTATAAGCGATGTTCAAATCCTTCTGGTATATTTCTCTCCCTTCTCTTCCAATTTTTATTTTTTTTCTTAATCTTTAATTTTATCTACTGATCTTTTGATTTTAGGGTTATGAAACTCTTTTATTTGACTATTTCATTAATTTTCCTATCATATCTCATATTTAGGATTTTTGTTTCTTGATTTTTAATTGTTAATTGTGATTTTATATTTTGATATAGGGTGTGTATGTGTGTGTGATTGATTTATTAGTATTATATTGAAAGTTGTTGTAGTGTATTTGAGCATTTTAGGTTTTAAGTTGCTTGTGAATATATGTTATGGTGAATTTTTATGATGTTTGGTTCTACTGGATGCCTATGGTAGATTGTGAGCAATCCTTCGAATGCTTTTATTTTGTAATCTGTGTTGATCATGATACAAGACTTTCAATGCATTATAAGTCTTTAACATTAGGAAATTAAGGTTTAATGTTACTCTTGTAAGAAACCAAATGTTTAGATTATATTTCAGTTGGAAGTGACATTTTGTTTGACATCTCATTTTTTCTCTTCAATGAATGCAAGTGAAGTTGTATAGAGATACTCGATAATATTTTGTATACACGGGATTTAATAGAGGAGAGAGTCCATAATAGAGAAGTTCTTTTTTGCTTCATTTATTCATATTACAAATATGGAGTTTTTTTCTTTTATTGCATTTTGTGTAGTTAATCTTTTGGTAGCCTTCACTCTAATACTTTTTAAAGTTCAAATTGTTATGTTGAGCTGAAAATTTTGTTCTGGGCATTCCCGTAATATTTTTAATATAGATACTTATTGTTGTTATTTATAGCTCTATCACCACATGACAAAGCTGGCTAAAAATAGTTAGATTTCGGGGGATTCGTTTGTATAAAATATTTATTTTATCTGAGGAGTTAGCCAAAACCAATGCACCACGTCTGTAGCATCATCTACCACTAACACATAGTATATGTTTTTAAAAAGGTAATGCAACAAACTAAGTTATCATAATTTCACATTCCAATATGGTGCAATCAAATTTTAAGATTTTTCCTAGACTATATGTCACGGCCAATAATGTGCTGCTATACTGGCCCATTACTGTTTTGAACTTTATAGTTTTTTTTTTCTTTTTAATTCCATTTTGTTTTTCTTTGGGCGCTTTTTATATGTAAGAATTTGAAATGGTTTATACCAATTTGGAATGTCTTTATTTGGATACACTAACCAAGAAGAAGGTGAATCAAGACATTGGAAAGATAAATCAAATTGGACTACCATTCTTCTTCGCGAACGTGATTTTTTCGTAATTCATGCATCCATATTACTCCATTGATTTATATTTGAGAATTATGCACAATCAAGAATCAAATATAAAATAGTGAGATTATATTATCCCAAAGAGGATATTAAATATGAAAACGACAACAAAAATTAGAATTGAAAAAAAATGGTCCTATTGCCATAAAATTATACACCTAATAAGCTGCATTTTATGAAACTCAACATATTAATTTTTTCTTGCTCCATTTTAAATTACAACAAACAAAAATCATAAGATATAAATATATTATCATAATAATGCATAATGCATCGGTTTTAAAACCATTCCCCAAGTGGAGAATTTGAATTAGAGTGGGAGGACCACATTATTTATCTCGAACTATGAGCATAATGTTGACTAACTCCCAACTTCCTACTGTTTTATATATCCTATTGTGGATAGGTAATAAGGAGTTTGGCATGATAGTTGTTCAAGAAAGGGATTAAATGAACTTTCAATTTATTATTGAGCTACAAATAATAGTTGTCAATCTCAGTACATTATTTTGGTACAGAGTATTAGAAAATCTGAGATGTAAAATTTTACAAATTAACACAATTTGATTAATGAATAACCATTGATGACACAAGTAAAAAACTTTTATTATAGTTATTTATTATGCTTGGAGGAATATGTTTTGCATTTGAAACATTACAAGAAAGTTACAAAATGAGTCACGTCGTTTTTTGGATTATATTGCAACCTATTTGAAAAAGGGTCGCATAAATCTTGTCGCTGCAAGCATCGTTAAGGTTACAATTATTAGTGTGAATAATAATATTAGATGAATGTGAAAGGAATAGTAATTGCGTTATTTGATGCCTAAAGCTACAATTATTAATATACCATGATTAAATCTATATCATTGTCACTCATCAATTTCTCTTTTTGCAACTCTTACTAAAATGATATCATAATTGATTAATAATGCATTCATATTGTTACAATGATGCATGTTAACAAAATAGAAATACTAGGGATACCAAATGAGAATACATTAAAGAAAAGTAAATATTTTTCTAAATGAACCAGTTGAAATGCAATGGTAATTTTATCATAAAATTTATGAATATTTTAAAATTGAAAGTTGTTTGAAGAGATGTTCAAAATTGAAATTATTACCTTGAAAATTTGCTATCCTATAATTCTTTTAGAACTTTACTCATATAATAAACTTATTACTTTTGTTGAGCAATATCTAACAATGATGAAGATTTACATTATTGTAATTATTATATTTATTTTAAATAAGGATGACCGCTTCAAAAAAAAAAATTCAATTGTTGTACCAAAGTGACCAATCATATCCATAGAAAACTTACTGTCACATTTTTCTAACTCATGAATGAACAGTAATACTTGAATGAGAAATGATCAGGAAAAAAAAGACTATAGCTCATATAAATTCAACTAATGCCATTTTATTTATCCAACTTTTTACATACGTGTACAAGATAAGAACACCTACAAATAGAGATAAAAGAGTATAAACAAAGATAAGATAGAGTTCTAATATACATAGGATATAAATTTAACATATAATCTAATTTAATAAATCAATATTTTAATTGAAAGATGCTTAAGAAAAGTCCAATCTAATAAAAAGTTTCAAGTTGGACCTTCCATGTTAGACCTCTTTTGAATGAAAGTTTTTTACCAAAAAAAAAATAGAAAAATTTGTGTTGGACCTCTTTTTCAATTCAACTTCATTTTTGACTAAAAAAGTGTAACGCCCCGATCCCTCACGAGATCGGAGGCTCTAATAACCATGCTATTCTCAACCCAATACCAAACTCGATCACAAAATTTTAAGGAAAAACGGACAAAGTTTCCTCTGTACCGCGGACATTTTTCAAACCTGTAAATGCTCAAAATAGCCACAATATACTAAAACAAGCTTTTATAATTAAAATTCAAAGGTTCAAGGTCATCCAAGCTAGGAGACAAACAACAGCTCCAAATCACACATGCATGCACCCTACTTAACTTGTCATTAAACCTTTTTAACATGCCATCCTATAATAACATTAGAGCAATTTTAGAAGTTGAAATCAACACCTCTAAACATACACCCCCAAGCATGCAAGAACTAAAAGGAGAATTAAAAGTTATTACAAACCATAATATCTCAAAGCTAACATTACAACCAACAGCTTTCAACTTGCAACTACAAGAATATACATAGCCTTAAGGCCACAAAATAGATCATGCTATAGCAATACAAGTACACCATGTAACAACAAGAAGGCAAATCCACCTTAGACAACAAACACACAACAACTAGGGCAAAGGCTCAGCCTGAACTTCTTCCTCTTCCACTAGCACCTCAACTAGTTGGGGTTCACCCTCAGCACTTCCTGAAACATGTTTAGCGAGGTATGAGCAATCACAATTGCTCAGTGAGGGATAAGGTCTACCGGGGACGTGCAATGCAGCAACTTAACACAATTAATACAATAGATAAATAGTGAATAACAATTCTAATACCACATTTTAAAATGATACAATCGATAACCCTTATCACTCTAAATTTTCGATCCCTGATCCACGAACCATGATCTCGATCTCGATATGCTGGCATCCCTTACACCAATGGGTACTCCAGATGTACCCGATCCTACGACCCAACACCCCCTGGCAATCTCCAGACCAGGCGAGTGAGGGAATAGCAGACGGAGCTAAGGCAACCAATGCTGGCAAGCCCGATGCCGCCTAGCGAGGCCATCGCATCCGCCGCGACAATGAGGTTGCGCAACCACGATGCAATGCAAGAATGATAACAATGACAATATAATCAGGAAACACATTTAAGGACAAAGTAAGTTGTTCTCGCACCAAGTTACAATTTAGCAATAATAAGCATATATCAATTACGCAATTATACTAAACAATATACTCTTTTAGAAAGAAAATAAACTATGATGCACGTAAGGATGCAGGTCCCTCACCTCTACCGAGCTCCAAGATGTAAGTTTGAATCACATCATTTCCAGTCACCTTGAACTTATGAGCAAACATTACTTCAATTACTCTTTAACTACAACACTTATTCTAAGTTAGCTATCTTATACCTTCGCTTATTTAGCATATATACAATATCTATTAGAATTCTATTTTTAACAAAACACCACTTTTATATACTTTAACTTAACATATATTCCATATTTTCAATAGTCTACAAGTTAATTAAGAAGATAGTTCAAAAACTTAAATGAGAATGATTCAACCAGCATGCTATAACTAGATATAAATCGAGCTAGAATTTAGTTTAACTAAAATCAACACATGAGCCTGCAGTTACTCATACTGTTTCTCATTTAACTTTAGTTAATAACTTGTACAAGAAATTAATTCATTCCACATAACAATAAACTAGCCATTAACTCAACTCAAATAATTTCTCCAAAGGATATATAGATAATAAAGGTTAGGTTACTTTAATGTTCAAATGACACATTCATTCATAATGACACTACCCAGTCTTTTACTACTTTAATGAACTTCTAATTCATATTCTACTTTACTTACAATAGTCAGTAATATATCTATGAAGATAGCCCAACATTAGCACATAGGGAAATAAATGCATTTATCAACTAATAGAAAAGTTAACTATCAACCATTTAATAACTAACATACTATTTTAGTAAAATAACTATACTTCAAGCTAAGATTCTAACATATCACTAGTAGTATTAACTTAAGTTAATTACATGTAACATATAATAGAAAACTATCAACTTACAATTAACCTTACATGTAGTTTCAAAAAACATTAAACACATTCTTCCACATAGTTTACTTGACCTTTCTAAGTGTTCACTAGTTGCACATTGATAACAACTACTAATTCTAACAGTTGAATTGTTTAGCATATATAGAAACATTACCTATGTCTAAAGGTGGTGACCATCACAACTCTACTAGCATTTCTCATTCACAGTCGAATAGAATAGCTTTCAATTTAAATTAACTTTACTAGCAATTAGATTTCAATTACAATTCATGAAAACAACATAACTATAAGAGCCCCATTACATTATTAATCATCCAAGGACACTACACAATAAGGTCTTGATCGAATACATCCAATTAGAACTGAATTATATCATTACTATAGCAAAATAACAATAAAATTCAGATTCTCGTGTAACAGGGCATTTCTGACACATCTTACCAAAATGATCATAACTTGCTCTAGACAACTCCGATTAATACACCGTAAAAAGCTGTAGAAACTAGACTCGTAAGGCTTTCTAATGGTATATAATTCAACTCCTAATCCTTCTCCAATTAATACAGTTTTAAGCTCGAAGTTGCCTCAATGCAGTTAGAATAGAAGCAGTTTATACAAGCAAATAAGCAGTTTTACAAAAGGGCATATACAATATATAATTAGAATTACATCAAAAGTTCCACACCAACTTGAAACTACATTTAAACATTCAAGAAGTCATGCCAAGGTCTTAGAAGCGCGAGACAACCGAAATTGCACCTAAACCCCTTTGTTATTCAAGCTATTTCTCCTCCAAACCAAAGTTAATTATTCAAATTTAAAGGGAAACTCTACCAACCTTCTAACTAACCCTCAAGGAACCCTTTCAACCCTCTAACTCATTCAAATGCCCGCAATAATCTCGAAAGCCCCAAATTCTCTCTTATAGCTTTACACTGCACCTACCTCATCCGGGCTTCAAACAAGGATTAGCAAAGCTTCTATAGCACCTAGGTAGCCTAAGGATACCAAAAGTAGAGCCCAAATCCACCCGGATTCGTCTTAACCTCGAAACCCCTTTATTAAAGTCGACTATTTTACATTTTATGCGATTTTAGAGCAATTCAAGTGCACGGGGCTATTAGACTACCTTCATTAGCACCTAAGGCATCTATTAGGAGTGTTGAATCAAGCTAATTTGAGCAATTACACAAAACCCTAGAAAAAATGTTACTATTCACCTCATGAATTAAACTAACGAATCCAACCGATTAAAAAGTGAAAAAATGGTTCAAATATGTTCTTTAGCACTCATATACAAGTTATAATCGCACAGATAATCAATACATTAGCATTTAAACACATATTCACCAAACAAAGAAAATAGCAACCATTTTAAAATGCGAAAATAAGCCGTGAAATCCCTCAACAATGCGTGTAGGAGCTCCTAGGAGGCTAGTAGACACCCTAAACCTCTTACACCTAGCTTGGCTTGGATTGGAATGAGGATTTGTTGAGCAAAAAAACTCTATTTCTTCTCCTATGCAATTCTCGGATTTGCTACAGTGTTTTCAGCATGCTCTCTTTTTTTTGTTTTGTTTTGCTAAGTTATGAGCTAATGTGTGTGTTGTGTGGGTTATATATTAAATGGGGCTAAGTTGCTTGCTTAAATGGTTCACTAAATGCGCTTAGTTAGCTTAAAACGAGCCTAGATAGTGAAATGAATGCTAGCTAATTCATTCCCTAAGTTATGTTACGTAACACTATTCATTCAACTACAAAAATTATTTTCTAAACGAGCTCTCCTATCGCCTCTAGCTCAATTGCACATTTTTTCCACTACTCTAACAATTAATATGATTTAATAAAAATGCTAATTCGCTAATAGCATGAAGTTAAAAACGGAGTGAATAGTAATTTAAGAAGACAGTTAATAATGCACAAAAGGAAATGCGCAAACAAGGGATGCAACAGTAATTGAATGCATGGCTAAAACTCGGGCGTCACAAAAAGAGTTGCATATTCGACCTCTTTTTCGATGCAATTTCATTTTTGTCCAAAAACAAATCATATTCCCCATCGTTCCTGTTTTTCAATGCAATTTTAATTTTTCCCAAACAAAAAAAAGAAGTTCCACATTGAACCGCTTTTCAATGCAATTTCATTTTTTTACCCAAAAATAAAATAAAATTTTCATGTTAGACATTTTTTTCAATGCAATTTCATTGTTTACCAAAAAAAGTTCAACTTGGACCTCTTTTTCAATGCAATTTTATTTTTACCCCAAAAAAAGAGAAGTTCCATGTTGGACCAAGCCTAACCATTTCTATGAAGCTCGAGAAATGGAAAGGAAAATGATAAATAAATAAAAAATATAACATATGAAGATTTTGATAAAATATGGTGCAACAATTGGAATTTTTATAAAAACCAATATACATCTATAGTCATGGGAAATTATATGTTGCACTTTCAAGAGTGACTAAAATAATTGTTGAAGATTTTGATAAAATATGGTGATAATAGAGTATCAAAAACTACAATCAATGTGGTTTGCAAAGAAGTATTTCAAAGAATAAATTAGGCAATTATTTCTTTCTTATTATTTTCATCATACATTTGATTCTATTTAAAATGTTATGATCCTTTTCATCATTGTTTATCTTATATTATATTGGTAGCAATAAAAATAAAGTTTTATGCCATATGATTTGCTCATTATTTCAATTTCAATCAGATCATATGTTTTTATGTAGTGATTGGTACACTGGAATGAATTTGGACAAGAATGGAATGAAACTGGGAATGGAATAAACTTGGGAATGAGAATGACATGCTTGGTATACTCTAGGAATGAAGAGTAGTAATGGGATTGACTTGTATAATATGGTAAGATTACCATTTTATTATTATAGTATTGGGTTACTTTAAAAGAGCGTGGTATTATACATCAACTTCAAATAGTAATGTATTTTAAATTAATGAGATATGTTTGCAAAGTGAAAGTAATAACAAAGTTGTGTTAGTTTTGACTCATTACAAACGTACCAATGATAAGTTGATAAGTAGTCCATACATTTATATATATATATATATATATATACACACACACATTATTCATGATCAAAAAATAATTGCTACATCTTTTATTGAGAAGCATATGCATAAAAAGATTGACTATTGTATCCTTGAAACTTCTGATGGTAAAAAATGAATTTGCAATCAGAAAACATGAGCAAGGAGTAAAAATGTCGTCAAACTAGGAGAAGATGACGTGAACTTTGTAGAGACAATAACTTGCAAAAATGAGATACCTACATGTATATTTTAAAACGCATGATCTATATAAAATAGTGCTTACTGTCACCTATTTTTTAGAAAATAGGTGCTTATATGTTTATTTATTTATTTATTTATTTTTGTAATGATATAATATATAGAGTAGCTATATATTATAGTCTCTCGATAACGTGATTAAAAAGTTGAATTGATTGGTTTTATGTTTCATACTTTTAGAGTATTTATATTACACACATGCAACATTACACCCGTGCGACACCCGTGCACAGCACGGGTATAAAACTAGTATGGTAAAAGATAATACCATTTCTTAATTTTTTTGACCTAAACTATTATTTAAAAGCTAACTGATATCCTCCCTTCCTCCCATGTGGACCTATAAGTACACAGAAATGCTAGATACTACTCTATTTTTACCACTCATTTATCACTTCTTACGTAGATGCTTAGTTCACATGTCAAAATAACAAACTCTTTTTAGTTTTCTCTCTCCTTTTAGCATACTAACTAAGTATTCACATAAGAGGTGATAAATAAGATATGAAAATAGAACGACATATACTAATGCTCGAATACAAAATACATCCTTCTACTTCGTTTTGTTTTTACCTCTTCTGTTATCTTCATTAATCTTTACATAGGGAAAGAAACCATCGGTGATTCCCAGCAAAAAAAAAAAAACCATCGGTGATGAAAAGGGAAGAAAATTACAGTCCCGAGAGTGACTTACTACACATTGATTATCCTCCTTTCGATTATATGTACCACTTATATCTGTTTTCGTACAAATAATCTGGTCATTACAAGAAAAAATGTGAAAAACAACGGCCAGTCTCCATTCCGTCGCCAAAAAAGTGACGAAAATTAGACGGAATTTTTGATGCATGAATAGTGACAATTTGGAGACGATTTGGAGACGACTTAGGTACGTCGTCTCCAAACCATCGCCAAAAAAGCAATGAAAATTAGACGGAATTTTTTATGCATGAAAAGTGACAATTTGGAGACGGTTTGAAGACGACTTAGGTACGTCGTCTCTAAATCGTCTTCAAATGGTGACGATTTAGAGACAACTTATCATGTCGTCTAGAAACCATCTCCTTTATAGAGACAGTTTGGAGACGACTTATCATGTCGTCTGGAAATCATCTCCTTTATAGTCGTCTCCAAATAATCGCCAATAGGAGACGGTTTAGAGACGCCATAGATAACTCATCTCCAAACCGTCTCATGTTGGAGACTATTTGGTGACGACTTATCAAACCGTCTTCAAACTATCTCTTGTTAGTGACTATTTAGAGACGGATTGATAAGTCGTCACCAAATAGTCGCCAATAGGAGACAGTTTGGAGACGAGTTATCTATAGCGTCTCCAAATCGTGTCTTGTTGGCGACTATTTGGAGACGACTTATATAAGTCGTCTCCAAACCATCTCTATAAAAGAGACAGTTTCGAGACGATATAATAAGTCGTCTCCTATTGGTGACTACTTGGAGATGACATATCACAAGTCATCTGCAAACTGTCTCCAATTTGCAATTAATCAGAGACAACATAGATAAGTCGTCTCCAAATAGAGACTACTTGGAAACGACATGGAAATGTTATCTCAAATTCTTCTTGACCTATAAATACAACATATTCATCTCCCAACGAGCTTATAGCAAGTATATCTGGGTCATGATGAGTGATGCTTTGCTAGTTCCAAAGATAACAAGAATAGCGATTCTCATAATCTTTTCATATGAATTATAAATGTAATATGTTTTTTTATTTCATTCAAATTACATGAAAATTTTAAACATGTCTGAATCAAAGACTTGGTCAATAGTTTTTTAGTTTAAAACTTCAAATCATTGGTTAAGTAGTGTAATCTAATTTGAATAATTTCATTATATCTTGGGTTGTTCATGGTCACATGCTTTTTGTATTTGATTTGTATTTTTAAAATAAGCTAGTATAGTTTTTGAAGTACATTGATTTTTATTATTAATAATGAAATATACATATATCAACAAAAGGATGGGTAAACCCAGGCACATTAAGTTATTCTAGAGAATATGAGTAATGATTTGCTAGTTCCAGGGATAAGAAGATAAGAAGAATATATATTTTGATAATCGTAATATAAATAATAATTGTAATCTTTTTGTTTATTTTGTTCAAAGTCCATGAAAATTTAGAAATTCTACATCCTATATATATATATATATATATATATATATATGCATGTGTGTGTGTGTGCGTGTGTGCATGTAAGTGAGATACAACTATCTTCCTCAAGGTGATATTAGAAGTTAAAAATTAACAAAGCGATTGCCACGAAATAACGTTCACCAAATTATCCAAAACCATTTATTCTAATGCAAATCATTAAGAATCTATTGGTGAAGTTATAATTTAGGGTTTATAATATGGTAGTCAATCATGAGGGTTGTACTCAGTGGTGGAGTCATATTTAAATGTGAACAAAGAAAATGAAAAAAGATAAACTATATATTGAACACTTCTTATTGTATGAGTGCAGGGGCAGATCTAGGTACTCAACCTCAGGGTATGCAATCCTACAGTGAGATAAGTCAGGATGTGCACTCATATAACAAAAATTCTAATGTAATCATATTTTTAAAATATATATATTTTCAAGTTGAGGATGTACACATGTTGCAATAGGTCCGCCACTGTACGAGTATACTCACTAACTCCTCTCAGTCAATATATGGTCCAAACCTTGACCTTAGTAAGTGCGTACAACCCTTACCTTGGATTCTATCTACGCCCCTGGTTGCACTAAATTGTTATGGATTCTAATTCCTACCCTACATATATCTCACACTTTTATGCATATATATAATTTCTATACATAATACCGTTGGTATTGAATGTCAATCCTTCCAAGCATATGCAAAGAATGAGCTTGGCCATGGCTCCGAAAGCAATACCACTCAAGTCGAAGTGAACAGCTTCGTTATTACAAGCACCAGGGCATTCATCAGTAATGGTTACAGTGATTGGAAATCCTGAACACAATGCACTTCTTGTGCATCTCACCTGTTTAACACATAATTTTTTGAAGATCAAAGATGTATATACATCATGCAAAACCATTAGATAGAAGAATCAATTAAATAAATTTGAAGGAAGTTATGAATCGGATAGCAACTTCTGCAACCAAAACCTGATTTATATATAGCGCGATTTCCTGCAGAAATCATTCCCCTGAATGGAAAGCCGGCTACATCGTTCCCAAAACCACAACCTCCTCCTGTAAATTAAATAAGATTTTTCAAAATTGTTCGAGAATTAAATTATTAGTTGATTGTTTATATTAACATATGTTGCAAATATTCATTATCCACTAACTATATATGTATATTGGGGGTGTGTGTGTGTGTGTCTGTGAATATTAATTATGGAATGTAAAAAAAATAAAATTGTATTACTTTATTAAAGCATGTAAAAAATACAAATATATACTATGTTGAATGAATTTTATTCTAACACATATACTTATAGACATACCACTCCCAGGTCCATTTTCAGGCCCATACCATGTTGCTATAGCAGGTGCAAAACCTGCTAGTGACACATTATATAACTCTTCACTCAAACATGAGCAAAGGTTGAATAGAAGTGAGGAAAATATTGTAACTCTGAAAAGAGATAAAGGTTGGAGATGATCTTGAGTATTGGACATTGTGTTCATCTTACTTAACTAAGAGTATGATATTTTCTTCTATTTTACTTGAAATAGAAAACTAGAATATATAGTTGCAAAAGATATAACATCTATCTTTATTAGCATGAATATGGAGAGTTATTTCTGTATTATGAGGACTTTTAATTTTCTAATGAAAAATAGTATAACAAAATTTGGAGGATTATCCTCTGTTATGTTATACCATATTTTTTTGTCATAAAAGAAATGAAAAGAGTATAACAAAATTTGGAGGATATAACAGAAACTATTGATTGGGGATATTGATTCATAGTAAATAAAATCATTCAGTTGAAGGATATTAGTAGGTCTTAATAAGTCTTTTAAAATTTTTGTAACTGATGAATTAAAATGCTGACTTAATTGGACCATTTTATCTTCCAAATGAGAAAACAAACTATAGTAATTGAGCACCTATTTGTTAGGTAACTCTTTTTAAGTGGATAGAATAGTTGACCAAAAGAAAAGAAAAAAAAAAGAAAGTGGATAGAATATATTATAGCACCTCCGGACAAATGTGAACTAGTAAATATAGTTGGAAAAGATATAACATTTATCTGTATTAGTATGAATATAAAAGTGTTATTTCTGCATTGTGAGGACTTTTTCTAATAAACAAAAGTATATATAACAAAATTTGGAAAAGATTAAATATAATAGTTAAACATCTATTGTTATTTTATGAAAGAGTTTGAAGCTGCTTGCATACTTTTATTTACATTATATAATTTCTCTCTATTGTGTTTAAACTTCTTAAACAAATATTTGTTTTTACATCTTTTGATTTTTGATTTTTGATTATAAAATAATGTGTTCTATACTCTCTTTAAGAATCCATATTATATATTTTTCAAGCTTGAATTTCTTTGGAATCTACATTCCAAAAAATGTATATATTTATATATGTCATGAAGGATTTTCCTTTAAATATATTTTGTTAAAAGAAATTGAATTGACATGGCAACAAGATAATCTCATTCCATTTCGACTTCATTTCTTTCTTTTTGTTCTTCACGTTATAAGTATATATTATCATATTACATTAAAAGTTTCAAATCTTATTTTACTCTTTCCCTGAGTAGCTTGCTAAGATATTACTTTAAAGGAAATAAGCTATTTGATTTTTGGCTAAAGATTTTCTCGCTTTGTCGCTTACTTAAACCTTTTATATCAACATTTTTGAATATATTTACAGTGAATGAAATGGACATTGAAGCATTTTTATTAAATTGTTGCAAAAATATTATCACGTGTGCATCATTTTTTTTTTTTGATTGATGTGGGAACCTAGCTGACAAAACCCAGCACTGAATTATTCGACGAAACTCGACTACTAACTGGTAAAACATCAGGTACAACGGTGCACCCCCACACATGCTTCAAGTCAGTCAATGGTAGAACTCCAGCCGGTGGGGAGAGTTGAATCACAGGGGCGGTAGGAGGGGGGTTGGATAGATTTGGCCCCCCCAAATAAAATTGCAAAAAGTTATAAAATTCTTCAACAACATGGAGTTAGCTTAATGGTTAGTTACAATTACTATCGTATTAATGGTGTGGGTTCAAATCACCATAGTTGTACTTTTTTTTTTTTGGCTAGTTTTTTTCCAATATGTGTATGTCTATTACAGCTTGTTTTAATTTTTTTTTTCTTTTTTTCTATTAGATTAGATTTTAATAGATATATATGATTTTCTACTTTATGCTCCTTACTACTTATATATTATACTACAACTTAGGTATTCTTTCTCTTTTTTTTATGAGATAAACTTATTAATTTGTACCATGAATAAGAGGAAATAGTTTCGTTAGTTTTGCTAGTATGTGTATATATGTCTATTGCTGCTTGTTTTGATTTTTTTTATTTTTTTCTGTTAGATTAGATTTTGATAGATATATATGACTTTCAACTTTGAGTTCTTTACTACTTATATATTATCCTTCTTAGGTCTTTTCTTTTTTTTTTTGTTTTGTTTTCTTTTTGGTATGCAATAAACTTATTAATTTGTACTATGAACAAGAGCAAATAGTTAAATATGTAATTTAGAATTATTATAATATTTTTTATGATGCATCCAAAATGTAAACTAGTTGATATTTAAAAATATTCTTGAAATGATTATTTTGCTTACCAAATCTTTAAAAGCACCGTAATATAAAATCATAACCAAATTTTCTTTAATAAAATTGTAAAAAAAAAATCTAAAACTGTAAAAAATTGAATTTCTTTTCTATTGACCCAAAAAATAATGTATAAAAAAAAGTCGGCCCCTCCAACATTAAATTTCTGGCTCCACCCCTGGCTATTGGTATGATAATAGTTGAGGTGTTACTATTATAGTTATCATACATGTAATGGTTGCACTAAATTGTTACGTGTCTTCTCTCAATGATCTCACTTTCCTTCCTCCTATCTAGGCAAGCTTGCTAAGGAGCAAGACCCTTAGACACGAAAAAGAAAAGTGTTAGGTATCATTTAATTTTTTTCACTTATTTATTTCCTCTTATATATAAGTTTAGTTGGCATGTTTTAATTTGACATGGCAATGAGGCATACACATAGCTAAGATATGATAAATAAATGATAAAAATGTCAGAATATACATTCCTCCCACGTCATAAAATTATAAACTCTCTCATATCAGAAAATCATAAACTCTAAGACGACCAAATAAGATCATGGCCTACTCCTTTTAGTATCAATTGATTTTTAGGATACAATCCAAGCCCATAATTCTTAACATGATATTATAGTTTTCGGTTCTTGCTAGGTCACATGTGAAGAGGGTTATTGAAATATACATTTCTCCCACATAGGAAAATTATAAACTTCAAGACCAGAATATAAGATTTTGCACTATTCATCTTAGTATCAATTGATTTTAGGATAGAACTCCATAATTTTTAATGAAAAATAATGCCAAACCTAACAATGCTCCCTGAAAAAATTACTTCCAACCCTATACATCCCTAATGCATCCATGCATGCACTTTTTATTCATTACCTTTGGTATTCAATGTCAATCCTTCCTAGCATACGCAAAGAATGAGCTAGGCCAGGCTTGGCCATGGCTCCGAAAGCAATGCCACTCAAGTTGAAGTGAATATGTTCGTTATTACAAGCACCAGGGCATTCATCAGTGATAGTTACAGTGATTGGTGATCCTGAACAGTATGCACCTTTTGTGCATCTCACCTGTTGAAAAAAAAAAAGGTTATTTTGAAGATCAAAGTTATACATCATGTAAAACCATAAGGTAGAGGAATTAATTATTAAACAAATTTGTCATAAGCAAGTTTTTGCTTTGTTAAATAAGCAAGTGCTCCATTAAAACTAAATTTAATTAAAGTTATGAACCTGATAACAACTTCTGCAACCAAAACCTGATTTATATAGAGCGGCATTTCCTGCAGAAATCATTCCCTTGAATTGAAAGCCTACAATATCGTCCTCAAAACCACAACCTCCACCTATAAATAAGAATATTCGTCTATAGTTTGAGAATTAATGAGCATCAACAAAACACCTAATACAAATTACTAGTTGATTGTTTAACCTATGTTGTTATATATACAATGGAGGAGCCAGAACCCCAAGGTCAGAGTATACACTCATATAGCGAGAGGGGTCAAAGTGTACACTAGTGCAGTGAAAGTGTTTAATATAATGGTTTTTTTCTTTACAAAAATAAAAGTTTTTTTCCAACACACACCCTCTTTAAAAGGTGGCTCTGCAAACACACACACACACATACACACACACACACACACACACACACACACATATATATATATGTATATATATATATATATGTATATATATATATATATATATATATATATATATTGTGAAATGTGAGAAAATGTGTATTACTTTTGTGAAGCCCCGCACATATTCATATATTTATTTATATGAGTTCATAAACATTTAACATGCATTTGTATCTTCTTATTTACATTCATGAGTTTTTGAGTACATTTACATGGTTTTATGAACATTTATATCGTTTTACGTACCCTTGCATCGTTTAATGTGCATTTAAATTCAATTACGTGCGTTTGAGTATTTTAGTATCATTGGCATTAAATAGATTTTATCACATTTCTCTAGCTAACTAAATCAATTAAAAAGCAACTAGAATAGCAAACTAGTAATACATAGGTTAGTTGAGGGACAAGGTGGTCTTTTAGGCCTTTAGATATTTTTCCACCAACTAAAACACTATTAGAAGCTAGGCAAAAACACACACAACACACACTACTCACACGACACACACCACACACACACACACACTCAGATTTTGACCAAGTGAAGAGAGAAATGAGAAGGAAAGAAAGAAGAAGAAAGTAAGAAGAAGGGAAGACTAAGCAAGTTCAAGCTATTTCCAAGTTTCATTTTGCATTTTCAAGCTTCATTCTTGCATCCATTAGCTTCCTAGCACCATTGCTTGCATTCTAAACTCAAAGACAAAGGTGAGGGATTCTTTCAAAAGTTATTTTTAAAGCTCATTCAAGGTGATATATTGAATATAAGTTTATCTTCTTGTTTATGGTGCATAGATTAAGAGTTTGGTGTATGATTTGTGTTGTATGGATTATTGAGCTAAGACTTTAACCCATTTGTATCTTGATGAGCTTATGGGTTGTGGTATATGCTAGATGGTATATTACTTATATGTTAGAGGTTGTGTAAGTTGTATACATTAATGGATGATGAAAATCAAGCATTTTGAGGGTTTAGGTGATGTTTGATTGATCTTGGATTATTGGTTGATTATGGATGTTATAGTATGATTCTTGAGCTTGATTTTGTGGTTTGTTAATGCCATTTGGGTGAGTTGGGTGTTTGATTGATGATAGAAGCAAGAAAATAAGTTAAAGAACAAAATGGTTTGCCCTGTTTTAGCTTGAATGTTTGCAACCTTTTGGAGGTCTTATGTGGTGGTTTGATACTTAGTTCTTAGCCACTGATTGTGGGCGTAGTGTTAACTTGTGGATATGCTATAGCTATTACATATAACACTTCTAAGTGCATTTCATATCAATGTTATTTGACATGTTCTAAGTTTTATACGCAAGATGCTTATACGAATACTCGTTATGCCATTAATAATTGTAATTGCACTTGAATTGTTTAAGCGCGGCGGTTGCAATCATTGTTGATTGCTACAGTAACGAGACCTCCAGGTAGCGACGGTCTTGCCGGTATATCTCGCCTACCAATGTATGCATTTCTTCTCTTGCCAAGACCTATTAATTCTCCTACGAGTCGGGAATTGATCCTCTTACGGATCGGGATCTAATGATATCTTGGAAGAAAAATGTTATATGATTGAAATTGCGTGTACTTGTTATGATCACTTGCGCGTTCTTATGTGTATGACATGTTTATCAAACTGTTTATGAAAAGATAAAACCTTTGTGAAAACTCCCTTCCCCTTTATCCCTCGCTGAGCTAAGTGTAGCTCACCCTTTTCTCTACCATTATAGGTTGTTCGGGGCTAGAACTTGTGAGTAATTGCTCATTTTGGTTAACCTTTTGTTGTAATATAATGAGCTAGGCATATGATTTATTTGATATAATGTATTAATCTTGTAGGCACTTAATTATGTAACTAACTTGATAAATTACTCTTTTGAGGCCTAGTTGTAGTAGTTGGACCTGTATGAAGTAACTTATTGAATCCAGGTCTTGTAAATTTATATTTGGTGGTTGTAATATTATCTATTAGTGATGAAGTTTGTATAATGGGTGTTACTAGAATTGGTGTAACATGTAATTTGATGTTTTGATTTATGGTAATAGTGCTGGGGCTATTGTTCGTGCATTAGCGAGCGTAGGAGGAGTGATCTTCTTAAGCCCTTAACATCACGATCTCAGAACGCTTGAGGATTCGTAAGCTTAAATTTTAATTCTTTGTTATTATTATGGTATCAGAGACCATTTTAGCGATTAAGAAAAAATGGGATTGTGGCAACTTTAACTAAAAGCATGTAAAAAAATACAAAAAAAAAAATACTATGTTAAATGAATTTTATTTTAACACATATACATATAGATATTACCACTTCCACGTCCATATTCAGGCCCATACCATGTGGCTACAGCAGGTGCAAAATAGTTTCTTGCTGCCGACACATTATATAACTCTTTCACTCAAACATGAACAAAGGTTGAATAGATCAAGTGAGAAAAATATTATAATTATGAAAAGAGAGAAAGGTTGGAGATGATCAATAGTAATAGACATGGTGTTTATCTTATTATAACTAAGAGTATGATATTTTCTTCTATTTTACTTCGACTGTATGTTGGGCAAGTAGGAAACTAGTGTATATATAGTTGGAAAAGATGTAATATTTATCTATATTAGTATGAATACAAAAGTTTTATTTCTGTATTATGAGGACTTCCCTTTTAGTTAAAAAAAAAAACAATATAACAAAATTTGGAGAAGATTATCATGTGTAATTTTCTTTATTATCAAGTTTTGTGAAATTTACAACTAGGATTAATTTGGTAGATTTTGTTAAAATTTTTAGACTAAATCAATCATATAAATATAACGATCTTTATAAATTCCTATTATATTTATAGATCTTTAGTAGAAAATCATCATGTGGGATATATTTTGTTCAGGTACAAACTATAGTAATTTTGGAAATATGATTCTCGAGATCAAATTAAATTAGTTGGATATTATTAGGATAATTAATTTACATGATTAAATTACAAATTATTTGCAAGGCATATCTTTTCATTTAATTTTCCATATGTATTTCCAAGAAAGATACAATTTATTCTAGTCTAATCTCTTCAATTCTTGAAATATATATGGACAATGGCCATAAATTTATGTACTATCAATATATACGAAACAAATGCCATATTCTAAATTTACCATCATTAATATCTTTTCTATTTTGAGAACATGACTGATTTTTTTATTGTTATGTGTATTATTGTTGTTATTGTAACTCTGAATGAGTAAAAGTCTGTGTTGGGTTCATACTAAATTATTAATTCACATTTCTTTCAAAAGTAAAACACCTCTAGCTTTTTTTTGGATGACGTGGGAACTCAATTAGCGGAGTTTGACTACCGGATTATCCACGGAGTCCGACCACCAACTGGTAAATTTCCAAGTGCAGCGGTGCCCCCCCCACACATTCACCAAGTTAGCCAAAGGTGGAACTCCAGAACAGTAGAGAGTGTCGAACATACAATCTCGTAAGAGCAATTTCATTCCACTACCACTAGATCATACTTCTAAGGACTAAAACACCTCTAGTTTATTGTTAGTTCAAGCAAAACATGTAGTTTACCACTTGAAGTAACACAAAGTGTTCCTTGTTAGTTGTTACTATAATTTTTTTTCTAAATTATATTAACTCGACATATGTTTGTAGTTTTATTTGACCACAAAAGGGAATAGGAAATACTATTGCTCGAGTACAACAACCTTTTCTGTTTCATCCCCACGAGTTACATTTTCCAATTTTGGCATTCTATTATTAAAAGAAATTGTATATAACTAAAAAGAAATAAAATCTAAATCTGATATAAATATATTGGTTTTATCCTACAACAACATAATACATTGAATGATAACGAGTTGGAAAATTCTAATCGGATCCTAATAACTCTTTATACTAGTAGAATCCACATGAAGTGGCTCCGTCAGTGTTGTCATATGTTATCAAGTCACTTTTTTTCTTTGTTTTTGGTGATATCACGTCACTTTTTGACTTTTGCATATCAGTAGACATTGAATTGTAGAAACGCAATGCTTCTATCTAGCTAAATTCTAACAATGTATGCGACACTTTTATCTATTTTTTGGAGTCTTTAATTGTTAAGGTAGAAAAATGCTGAGTAGTGAGTAGCCTTCACGTGTTGCTGATAGTCTGCAAAATAAAGAGGGCTTGGCGGGTCTTGCCCGCATTAGCACTCCGATGCTTAAGTTAGCTTGGTACTTTGGCAAAGAAAGAAGTATGTAAAATATGCTCAGTATGAATATCTGAGGTTACCTCCTCTTTTCCTGCTGAAACCTCTGCCTTTTATAGGTATTATGACTGTTGAAGTCATCATGGTTGCTGAGTCAAAAGAGAGGTCATCATGGTTGCTGAATCAAAAGAGAGGTCATCATGGTTGCTGAGTCAAAAGAGAGGTCATCATGGTTGCTGAGTCAAAAGAAAAGTCATCATGGTTGCTAAGTCAAAAGAGAAAATAGATGAGTAGTGAACAATTATTAAAGGATTAGTGGATAATTAGTTGTATGCAATTGTTGGTAGGGCCCTGATATTAAGGAACAATGTCTACCAGTTCCAGTTGGTTTGAAGTCCTAAAAAGAGACCTTCTGATCACTCTACACTTCGTCCAACCTCCCTATACCCCTCTAGGCACGATGTTCAAGGTTTTCGAGCTATTTTTTAGGTCTCTAGGACCTCGTTCGAGGTCTCTTGGACCTCGTTCGAGGTCTCTTGGACCCCAGCTTTGGGTTCGGGGGTCGTGCCCCGGAACTCAGCTCTGGGTTTGGGGGTCATGCCCCGGACCTCGGCTCTGGATTGGGGGGTCGTGCCCCACCCCTCAAACCTTAGGGTCTTGTTCGAGGTCTCTTGGACCTCTGCTTTGGGTTCAGGGGTCGTGCCCCGGACCTCAGACCTCAGCTCTGGGTTTGAGGGTCGTGCCCCGGACCTCAAACCTCGGCTCTGGGTTCGGGGGCCGTACCCCAAACCTCGGACCTCAAGGTCTCGTTCGAGGTGGGTTCGGGGGTCATACCTCGGACCTCGGACCTCAGGGTTTCGTCCGAGGTCTCTTGGACATCGGCTTTGGGTTTGGGGGTCGTGCCCCGGACCTCAGACCTCGGCTCTGGGTTCGAGGGTCGTGCCCCGGACCGCGGAGCCCAAGATCTTTTCTAAGGTCTCTTGGACCTCGGCTTTTGGTTCGGGGGTTATGCCCCGTACCTCAGACCTCAGGGTCTCGTTCGAGGTCTCTTAGACCTCAGCTTTGGGTTTGGGGGTCGTGTCTTGGACCTCGGACCTCGGCTCTGGGTTTGGGGATCGTGCCCGACTTCAGACCTCGGCTCTAGGTTCGGGGGTTGTGCCCCAGACCTCAGACCTTAGCTCTGGGTTTGGGGGTCGTGCCCCAAACCTTGGAGCTGAGGGTCTCGTCCGAGGTCTCTTGGACCTCGACTTTGGGTTCGGGGGTCATGCCCTGGTCCTTGGACCTCGGGGTCTCGTCCGAGGTCTCTTGTACCTCGGCTTTGGGTTTGGGGGTCGTGCCCCGGACCTCGGACCTCGGCTCTGGGTACGGGGGTCATGCCCCGAACCTCGGAGCTCAGGGTCTCTTCCAAGGTCTCTTGGACCTCGGCTTTGGGTTTGGGGGTCGTGCCCCGGACCTCAGACCTCGGACCTTGGACCTCAACTTTGGGTTCGGGGGTCATGCCCTAGACCTTGGACCTCAGGGTCTCATCCGAGGTCTCTTAAACCTCGGCTTTGGGTTTGGAGGTCGTGCCCCGGACCTCGGACCTTAGGGTCTTGTCCGAGGTCTCTTAGACTCGACTTTTGGTTCAGGGGTCGTGCCCCAGACCTCGGACCTCAGACCTCGGCTCTAGGTTCGCGGGTTGTTCGCCGGACCTCGGCCATCAGGGTCTCGTCTGAGGTCTCTTGGAACTCAACTTTGGGTTCGGGGGTCGTGCCTCGGACCTCGGACCTTGGCTCTGGGTTCAGGGGTCACACCCCGGACCTCGGATCTCGGGGCTTGGCTTTGAGTTGAGGGGTCGTGCCCCGGTCTTCGGACCTCGGGGTCTCGTCCGAGGTCTCTAGGACCTCAGCTTTGGGTTCGTGGCTCGTGCCCCGGACCTCGGACCTCTTCAAAGGTCTCTTTGACCTTGGCTTTGGGTTTGGGGATCATGCCCTGACCTTAAACTTCGGGGGCCATGCCCTCGGCCTTGATGTCTCGGGGGTTATGCCCCCAATCTTGAACCTCGAGAGTCATGCCCCCAATTTTTTAGAGACCTTGGACGAGGCTTCCCCGATCATCCCGAGGGGTCAATTTGCGATTTGAAAAAAAGTCTAGGGGTCTTACCCATATCATGTTGCCCACTCAGTTCTTGAAGCTATAAAATAGGTTCGGGAACTGATTGTGATGTCTCGACAATGTCGACTCTAGTCAAGAAATCATTTTAGTGTTGCTTCGTCTTTTGTGTAATTTTTTGTCAACTATTTATTTAATGCAGCCTTGTCACTTGTCATGATTTGGTGGAGTGACTTTTGAATTAACGATGAGGACAAGAGACCTTTGATTTTCCCTATCTTTTTCCTTCTTTTAATTTGTCGTTTTTCCCTTTGTACTTGTTTCTTCTGCTGGGTCATTCCTTTGAACCTTTTTTTGTTGAAGCTCACTCTCCTCAATCTCACATTTGTTGGCTTCAGGGATCACGTCCCCGTTCTCATGTATCGGGGGTCGAGCCCCCGATTTTGAACCTCGGGAGTCGTGCCCCCGCTATTAATGTCTTGGGGTCGTGCCTTCAGACTTGATGTATTGGGGGTCGTGCCGCCAAGCTTGAACGTCGGGGGTCGTGCCCTCAGCCTTGATGTCTTGGGGATCGTGCCCCCAATCTTGATGTCTTGGGGGTCGTGCCCCCAAACTTGAACCTCAGGGGTCGTGCCCCAGTCTTAATGTCTTGGGGATTGTGCCCCTAATCTTGATATCTTGGAGGTCGTGCCCCTAAACTTGAACCTCGGGGGTCATGCCCCAGTCTTGATGTCTTGGGGGTCGTGCCCCCAATCTTGATGTCTTAGGGGTCATGCCCCCAAGCTTGAACCTCGGGGGTCGTGCCCCCGGTCTTGATGTCCTTGGAGTCATGCCCCCAATTTTATGCCGCCCTGGGAAAATCTTGTTTTTGCTGGAAATGTGTCTCTCCTCTTTATCTACTTTGGAAATTGGCCTCCCTTTTCAGGATTTGGTTCTCTTCTGTTAAAGGTTCGCCTAAGCAGGTCTTATGATATTTGTTTCAAAAATTACTATCATCAATAGAACTTAGGATGAGAATATCAAATTCATTGTAGGGACATGATATGCCTCGACATAAACAACAACTAAGCATTCAAATAGAGGGTTCCATGTAGTATTTTCTTAGATGCTCTACGTACCAAGTGTTTCTCAGCTCCTTGCCGTCGAGGTCTTCGAGCTTGTAGGTTCCTGGCTTAACGCTTTTAACTATCTTGTACGGTCCTTACCAGTTTGACCCGAGTTTTCCCTGATTTGGATCAGGTCTGAAGATTGCCTTTTTAAGGACGCAACCTCCTTCTTTGAACTCTCTGTTTGGTTGCTCTGTCCCTTCTTCTAGGGATCCTCTTCTTTCTCTACTCTCGCCACCTCTTCAACTTTAATATATTTCTCTGCCCTGGTCATCAACTCCGCCATGTTCTGTGGGGTCTTTTTGGCTAAGGAAGCCTGAAGCAACTCATTCGTTACGCCCTTTATGAATGCCTGTATTGCAAGTCTCTGATCAAATTGCGTACACTGAATACTAGCCTTATTAAAGCGAGTTGCATACTGGCGGAGAGTTTCCCCTTCTCTCTGCTTTAGACCGAGCAAGAAGGTAGTGTGATTGGTTGGCTTAATAGCCGAGGAAAATCTCCCAACGAACAATTTCGCTAACTGTGCATAAGAGCCGATTGACCCCTCCTTCAGTTCGTCATACCACACCCTGGCTGCTTCTACTAAAGTTCCTGCAAAAGCTTTACATACCCATGCCTCAGGCAATTCCGTGAACTCTATTTTGTGCCTAAACACCGCCAAGTGATCTTTAAGGTCTCCATATCCATCATAAGTGGGAAAATGAGGCAATTTATATTGCGCGAGCTTCATAACTTTGTTGATGGCGCGATTAATGGGGTTTGGACCTCTGAAAGCCCTTGCAACCGAGACAGTACGAGTAGTACCTCCTCTTCGGGCACTTCGAGACAGGCCTCGCGCCGTATCCGAGCCCTGAGATGACCCTGTGGAGTTTACCATTTCCTTGCGTTGCCCCCCAGCGTGAACTCACTGTCTGGACTCTCTTGGGTTGGTTGTATTTCTGGTTGATTGGATGTTTTGGCGTGAGTGGTTTTGCTAGGGCATTTGATGTTGTTGGTTATCTGGGTGGCGAGGTGCTAGTCGAGGTGTTCGGTTATGAACGGCTTCCTTCAACTCTTCCAAAGTTCGTAGGATGTATCCCAAATTTGTCGGTGGGTTAGCCTGCGGAACAGGTGTTGGGGCAGTGGGATATTGCCACCCCGTGTACCAAACTGGTCCCTGGGGACAGTTCTGAGAGTGTGTTGGTAGATAGTTTGGGTACAGATTCGTGTATGGGTTAGTGTATGGTGGGCAGTTTCCTGCTGGTATTTCTACCCCTTGCGGTGGTGGATCAGTCTGTCTAAGGTTAAAGGTCTCCCCTGGACAGAACTGCATATTTGGCTGCTCTACAGCTTCTTCTTCATGTACACTTGCAACATTTTGACTCCGAGTAGTTACCATGGTATAATCTTGTGAAAACTCAGTAGGGAACTTAGAATCGGCCCCACAGCGGGCGCTAACCTGTTAAGGTAAAAAAATGCTGAGTAGCGAATAGCCTTCACGTGCTGCTAATCGTCTGCAAAACAAAGAGGGCTTGGCGAGTCTTGCTCGCCTTAGCACTCTGATGCTTAAGTTAGCTTGGTGCTTTGGCAGAGAAAGAAGTATGTAAAATATGCTCAATATGAATATCTGAGGTTATCTCATCTTTTCCTGCTGAAACCTCTGCCTTTTATAGGCACCATGACTGTTGAAGTCATCATGGTTGCTGAGTCAAAAGAGAGGTCATCGTGGTTGCTGAGTCAAAAGAGAGGACATCATGGTTGCTGAGTCAAAAGAGAGGTCATCATGGTTGCTGAGTCAAAAGAGAGGTCATCATGATTGCTGAGTCAAAAGAGAATATAAAAGAGTAGTGGGCAATTATTAAAGGTTAGTGGAGAATTAGCTGTATGCAGTGGTTGGTAGGGCCCTGATATTAAGGAACAACGTCTGCCAGTTCCAGTTGGTTTGAAGTCCTAAAAAGAGACCTTCTAATTACCCTACACTTCATCCAACCTCCCTCTACCCCTCTAGGCACGATGTCCGAGGTCTTCGAGCTATTTTTGAGGTCTCTAGGACCTCGGCTTTGAGTTCGGGGGTCGTGCCCCAGACCTCGGACCTCGGCTCTGGGTTCGGGGGTTTTGCCCCGGACCTCGGACCTTGGACCTCATCTCTGGGTTTGGGGGTCGTGCCCCGGACCTCGAACCTTGCTCTGGGTTCAAGGGTCGTGCCCCGGACCTCGGACCTCAGCTCTGGGTTCGAGGGTCGTGCCCCGGACTCAGACCTCGGCTTTGGGTTCGGGGGTTGTGCCCCGGACCTCGGACCTTTGCTCTGGGTTTAGGGGTCGTGCCCCGGACCTCGGACCTCAGGGTCTCGTCCGAGGTCTCTTGGACCTCGGCTTTGGGTTCGGGGGTCGTGCCCCGGCCCCAGACCTCGGACCTCGTCAGAGGTCTCTTTGACCTTGTCTTTGGGTTCGGGGATCATGCCCCGACCTTAATGTCTTGGGGGTTGTGCCCCCAGTCTTGAACCTCGAGAGTCATGCCCCCAATTTTTTGGGCCTCGTCCAAGATCTCTAGGACCTCGGATGGGGCTTCCCCGATCATCCCGAGGGGTCAATTTGCGATTTGAAAAAAAAGTCTAGGGGTTTTACCTATATCATTAATCAAGATAATTTTTGTGTCTTCGATGACTTTCAGTTAAAAAAGAAGAAAGTGAAACCTATTTGAACAGTCAATCATATATGGGAGCAGCTCCAACAAAGAAGAGTTCCGATCTGAATTTAGACACGATTCGGCCGTTTGCTGCTAGGTCTGAAAATAGTGTCAGGCGAGGGCGGAGCTATACCCCTAATGAATCGAATTAATGTTCCTTCGACATTCATTAGAAAATCTCAATACTCAAATGTGCAAATGAAGGGGAAACCAACCACATATTATATCATTGCAATTCTGAGAGCTATTCAGTTTGCAAGACTAGAAGATTGCTTGTAACAAATACCCCAATTTCTATCCTTAATGAATTACTTTTGTCGGTAAATGTCCCTCTAGTTTCTAGTTTGAAGCAGCTATTTAATGATTAAAAGAGAGATTTAATTTTTATTTTATTTTTTTGGTTGTTATAAACCTATCGAAGAAGGCCAAATTATGACTATCAATTCTGATTATCAATTTATAAGGCTCGGGGGAAACACCTTGCAGCCGTGAGAAGTGAGGTGGGGGTCGTTGGTCGTGGGTTTGAAAGATATTATAGTGTGTGTACTTTTTTAGGAACGAGAAAATTGTATTTAACTTTTAATTACAAGGGTAATTTAGTAATTTTAAATTTTTATTTTAACAACATCAAACCTCTGTTAAGTTTGATTGAAGTCAAGGGTTATTAAATGGATTTTTTGAAGATGAGGGCTAATAAGTATCTGGATGTGTTAAGGTGAGGTTTATAAAGTGGATTTAACCCAAAAAAAAAAAAAAAACGAATCTATAAAATGTTTCAACTTTTTTTGTGTCTTTCAATTAGGAGTCGCAAGCGATCCAGGGGGCGATCAAGCTCATGAATGTTTGGAGCACGTTGTTACATACTCGAGTAAACCATCACGGACACTAAGCCAATTGCTTGACATTAATATAACCACATAACACCGTTGCCAATTGAGCAACATGCAAATTGATCGCATAAGATAGCAAACTCAAGATGGAGTTTAAGATTTCTACTATTATTATACTAACATGATGGACATAAGATTGCTTGGATGTGGCAAAAGCATCATTAATCAGTTCCATGTTTATGAAGAGATCTCATAGAGGAGATAGAGCTACGACTTTAAATTAAATCATTAACCAGTAAGGAGAATGAGCTCAATTGTGATGCCTCCTTCGTGCATGCAGAACACTTATCGGGGCTTTCAACTGTGTGTATAAATTTAATGTGCATTACAAATAAATAAATAAATAAATAAATGTGTACCATATTTATATATTGAATAATTATTCAATAAAAAATCAAACATGAAACAAAAATCATTCGATATATAAAATTTAACCTGCATAATTGATAAAATTAAATTTCAGATCTCGCAAGATCCGAAATTTGAAGAATTGTGAAAAATTGAAAACTTCGTTCAGGAAATACGTAGCAAAATCCAAATAAGTTTAATTCTCATATAATAAATGAAACTATGCTGAACAAGCACTATAATTCGTGGCTTTAGCAAGTTAAAAAGTGGAGAATGAGGCAGAAGACATCAGGAAAAGCTATCTAAGGGTCGAAGGAATGAAAGTGGAAAGTTTCAAGTCTAAGAGAAAAAAGATGTGTTGCAATCTAAATTTAACTCTGTGTTGCAAACCAAATCTAACTCTAACTCTGCCCCTTTAGTCAGGAGTTCTTCATTATTTATAGGCAAACCATTACAAAGCCAATAATTACAAGCGGAATCTTCACTATTCCTGACACTGACTAAAGCAGCTTCCATTAATAAAGTAAAGCTGACATGACTAAAGCGGAATCTAATAATTCACAACAAAACAAACTCGACACGACATAAAAAGATTCCTAATTATTACAAAGAGACAAACTTGACGCGACTAAAGCAACTTTAATAAAGGAGATTCTCCTTTAATAAAGATGACATGACTAAAAGGGAATCTGACATGATAAAACAACTTGTCACATCCCATTATTACAACACGACAAACCTATTCGCATGACACAAAGCATCTTGGTGGGGACTACCCGGGATTCACGGGATCTGTCTGTAAATCATCATCTGTCATTATTGAGATCGATATCATCCCACTATTATTGACTGTTTTGGCTAAGATCTCCCCCCCACGCGTCGTAGTCAGACCCAAGGTCTGCAGTGGAATAGCCTTCTTCTTGAGAAAAATTCTGGAATGCGAGGGGATGCTCATGAAAAGTAGGGCTATCAAGGAAGCGGACGTGCCAAAATTCTCTAGGATTAGAAACATCTAGACCATAGGCTCTAGTCGTAGCTCCCTTGATAGTAAGGCATTGTTCCCAAGAAATGAAATATTCCCAAGGCTCTTGTCGGAGATGGAAATGCAGATTGGAATGATGGTTGGAGGAATGGCATGATTCTAAACATCTGTAAGACGAATGATGAAGACCTGCTGGTGCTGAATAATTTGACCGGTGATGAGTGTTGGAAGATTAAATGACTGGAACACCTGTGAGAATAGCTTGACGAAGCGGGACTGTGGAAACACGCGAACATGTCTTTAAATGAGTTCTGGATCAAAAAGAACTGTCATAGGATAATAATTAATTCAATACCAAAGATACAAAAATTGCATCTTTGAAAAGTAATAATTATTGAAATCAAGAACTGTATCACATGGTTGTTCATGTTGGGGATTGTTACCAACAACGTTGCGAACATAAAAGACAGAGGATAACAGATCAATAATTCTTTTGAGCTTTATCTTAACGAATTCTTCAAAGAAATCAGTGATCTGGCTTCTGGCAAATGATTAGAGTATCTTTACTTCGAGCTCGTCACGTAGGGCTGCGAGGAATTGAGCTTGCTAGTCTGGACTCAAATCATAAAATATCTGGGACTGTCCATCAGTGAGATCTGGATTTGAGCTGAAATAAGACCTAGAATAAGGGAGGATGAAAGCCTGCGTCCATCTGGATTCATCATGCAAACAACTTTCTCAGATGGTGGAGTGTGAGAAAGAAAATCAGCAAAGATATTCTATTTGTCTGGGATGTGTCGCATTGTCCAGTTGAATTGGGAAATCCATTGTCCATCGGATGAGTTGTGGATCCAGGATATCATTCTGCTTTCTTTTAAGAACACCCTATAATCCTTTAAAATCTGTTTCAATAATGAAATAACTCTGAGCAAGATAAAACTTGAATTTTTTGATACCCAGAATGACTGCAAGAACTTCTCTTTTGAAAGAGGGATAGTTGCGTTGTGCTTGTGTGAAAGATCCTAATTTGTAACCACAGACTTGTCTGTGTCCATTGTCTTCTTCAATGAGAACTGCTACCCAAAAATCAAGGGAAGCATCAGTCTGCAAAATGAGTTGTCCTGGACTTGGGATCTTGAGAAGAGGGAGTGTCTTGCATAGTTCATTTAGCTTCTGAACTGCAACTGTGGCTTCTGGAGACCAATTTCCAATATTGGATTTTTGAAGGTACTTGGAAATTTGGTTGGTGTAGTTGGCCAAAGCTGGGACATGGGATGAAGCATAATTGATGAGGCCAAGGAACTGCTGGATCTATGTAATAGTTCTAAGTTCATCAGGAAAGTTGAGGACTTTGCTTGATATGCGGTCTTGTAAGAGAATGTGTCCTTCTCTAATCTGCAAACCAAGAAAACCAATAGCATTTAGACCAATTTTCATCTTGCACTCAGCGATGACTAATCCATGCTGGTAGGTTAGTTCCTAAAATTGTCAGAGATGCTAGTGGTGTTCTTCAGCTGTGTTACTGAATACTAACACATCATCAATGTAGACGATACAGTGTTGTGCAAGGGGTCGGTACACATCATTCATTCTATGTTGGAACTCGGATGGTACATTCTTGAGACCGAATGGCATGACGTTCTATTCATAATGACCCTGTGGAACAACAAAAGCAGTTTTGAATCTATCAGCTTCAGTAATACGAATCTGCCAAAATCCAGTTTTCATATCAAATTTGGAGAAGAATTTGGCTTTGGATAGCTTTTGGAGAAGTTGTTCCTTTCTTGGAAGTGGGTATCTGATATCCTGTAATTGATTATTGAGTTGGCGATAATCTATTACCAATCTTTTCTTTTCTCGGACCTGTTTAGATCTTTTGTTGACATAAAAGGCATGACTTGCCCATGAAGATCTAGATGGTCAGATGAGACCTTGCTCGAGTAGTGCCTGAATTTCAGCTTCACAAAGATCTTCATCTTTTGGCATTCCTGGATGAGAAGCAGTTTGGTGTGGCATCTGCCAATTTTCTTGGTAAGGTAGAGAGACGAAGTGTTTCTCTCTTTCCCAAAACTTGTTTGGAAGATCACCGCAACAAGAAATGATGAGATTTCTCTCTTCAGCAAATTCATCATCTTGAATGGTTGAAACTTGTAAGGGCAATTCCTGTAAGGATAACCAAGGGGTACACTGATTGTGTAGGAATTGGAAACCATCTTTTTGAAATGAGAATAGAGCAAGGAAGGTGAGGAAATTCATTCCTAAGAGAATGTCGTCACAGCATTGATCATACTGGTAAAAGTTGTGTCGCACTGAGACATATTGGGTATAAGTGTATGGGTATGGTCATGAAGTGTGCTTCACTTGCAAATCCACTACCAGATGCAGTGGTAAAGGTTGCTCTAGAGGAAATCCGAAATTCAGGAGGAAGACACTTGGATTTCATCATGGAAATACATGAACCTGTGTCTACAAGTGCAGTAACAGTGATAGGAACATATCCTAGAGGGTTTACAACAAGCTTTATGTATGGCTTATAGATCTGTCCTAGGGTAAAGATAGCTTTGGAATTGGTAAGGATTAGTTGTTTAGTGGTTTTGTGTATTTTGGCTATGGAGAGGTTTGGTTTAGAATCAGAGGAATCGGAATCTGAGGTGAGATCTGAGGATGAGGCTGTATCAAGGTTAAAAACGACTTGATTTGGTTCTGAAGTCCATGTGTATAGCTGGTCATCAAAGTTTTGAGTTGAAATAAACTGAACAAGCTTGGCTAGTAGCTTTTTGGACTTCTTGAGGTAACAATCCTTTGCAAAATGTCCTTTCTTTCCACAAAAAAAACACTTAGTGGAAGAAGAGGGTTTTGATCTTTTCTTCAGAAATCTAAATTTCTTGAAAGGTTTTCTGGACTTGTGAAACCTTTTCTGATATTTGTTCTTCTTGTATTTGTGACACGAACATGGAGAGTAATTGTGAGTGTGATAGCCAAACTTTTGGAAATCGTTTCTGCAAAAGGTATCCATTGTTTTCTGCTCGTTGCTCTTGAGGAGCTTGCCAAGTCGCTTGGACTCGCACTAATCTTGAATGAGCTTTTTGGCCATCTAGTACAAGTGAGCGAGACTTACCTGTCTGAGATCTGCTATATTGGCTCGTTTGAACTCTGTTTCGAGCAACTCAGGAAGTGGTTGTGGCGTGTTGAAGACAGACGCCTTCTTGATGGTTTCTGTATTTTTTCCAAAGATAAAATACAGACCTTCCTGTCTGAGATAATAATCTCCAAGTTTTGCAACATCACAACATTTGTTGAGTAAGAACTCTTTCTCTGTTTTCTCAATCTCTTGGGTTGTTTGTCCTACGAAAATGGCTCGTAGACATCTTAGGAATATCTAAATAGGATCTGCATTTGTCAGGATGATCTGTCTTTCTTCTTCTCATAGCATTCTTGCCCACCAACTGCGAAGTGATCTTGTAAAAGCAGCAACAAGACGGTCAATAATATCTCTTATCTCAAGAGTAGGATTTCAGGGAGATTCTCCATTTATCCATGCATCCATTTTCTCAAGATATTTGAATCTGTCATCAGAAGGAATGACATCAATGTTCCAGAATTGCTTGTGATCTGGAGCATATGGGATAGAAACTTTTCCTTCAATGTTTTGTTGTCTCTGAGGTTGCTGGTTGTAGAACTTGCACTTGCGCTGGCTGTTGGTTTCTGTTTTCTCCTGCTTGGGAAGTTTCTCCTTGGTCACTGGTTGCTTCTAAATCATCAGGATTTGTTTGTACAGGGTTATGTGTACGCGTTCTTGTGGTGTGCGTATAGAACGGAGTCACAGGAGTTTGCATAAGAACTGGTCCTTTGTATGGTGGAATCATTTGAGAGGATGAATCCTTTTGAAACGGATCAAAGGAGTCAAAGGACGAAATGACTGAAAAAATTTCACTAGGACCTTCTTTCTCATCTTCATCACCCCACCCAGTTGCGATAATTTTCTCTTTGGAGAGATAATGAGGAGATGGCGTGGATCAACCCAATAGGCTTTTTCGCAATTGCCACTTGGTATCCAGATTGTATGATCTGGCTTTGGATTATGTTTCCAAGGATGCGAGGACTACTTCTTTGGCTTAGCTGGCTTTCTGAGCTTTTCAACGAGTCGTTCTCTTTTTCTTTTGAACTAGTCAGAATCAAGATAGTGTTTCTCGAAAGAAGATTTTTGTATGTTGATCATGTTGACGTTGTTCCAAGAACGAACTTGTCTGGAAGGGTTCTGAACTGGAACGGCCTTCTGAAGTTTTTTCCAGTTGATTGGAGTTTTCTGGTGGTATATGTGATTCTTGTGGAAAGACTTGTGGAAGTCATTATACTAGTCATAACAACCTTGCCTGAGATGATCATGGGTTTCTTTTGTCCATGTAACATGTTCCTTGAGATCTGACCATATATTTTGGATGGCAGCATTATGAGCTTTTGCATTCATGTTGCTCCAATTGATTGCTGACTCAATTGGTCCAACATCTTATGGCCTAGTTTTGGTAACTTGCCATTTACCAACATAAGCATTGAACTTTTGTGTAAACTTGGAAGTTTGGTAATATGAGTATGGGTTTAACGGAGAGAGTTTGAAGAGTTCACTTGGTTTAGTAGATGGAGGTGTTTGGGTTATGTCTACCTCATAATGAGATACGGAAGGATCAAAGGAAGTGACTTCAGAGTTATTAGCAACAACTTTGCATACTGGCAGGGGAAGATCAGCCATGGTGGATACACTGGTCACGATTAGGCTTACTGCGGGACTTACGACGCCTTTCATTCACTCTTTAACGGCTATTGCCATGTTGCCAAAGACTCTAGTGTTCAACATACAAGTATAGTTTAAGACCTTCAATACCAAATAGGGAAGTGCTACAGTTAACTAGGCTCTGAGACCACTAAGGGGAAGCGGCGGAAAAGGAGGCGGAAGACATCGGGAAAAGCTATCTAAGGGTAGAAGAAAGGAAGATGTAAGCTTTGAAAGAAAGAAAGATCTGTTGCAATCCAAATCTAACTCTACATTGCAAACCAAATCTACCAAACCAGGTGAACTCTTCAAACTCTTTCCGTTAAACCCATACTCATATTACCAAACTTCCCAGCTCACACAAAAGTTCAAGTCTCTCTTACCTATTAAACCAGCAGCCCTTACAGCCGTGTATAAATCCTCTACAGTCTCTGTACAATCTGTATCCTCTTCTCGCTCAGAAACCTATCTTCTCATACTTTCTGAACCTGATCTCCGTAGATATAAATAGAAAGGTTACAAAGGTCTACACCTTGAAGCCATTCGTCTAACCTTACAGCCTAGTTTCTTTGCTGGAAAAAATGTCTCATGTCTAGTTTCACTGCTAGATACCAGGTGGCGTAAGTTTGATGATGCACTCATCTGTGCCGTTGAAGCAGGTCTTCAAAATGGCCATGTCCTTATCCAGGTTGAACCAAACTTTACCCTTGATCTTTCCCATTCTACCCTTTTCTCAAACCATACAGGTCTTTATCCAACTTTATGGAGCTGGTATGAACCCAAATGAAACTATTGTTGCACTTCACCATTCCATGACCTATAAAGTTCAAACTCATCTCTTTTCCATGGAACACAACTGTAAACCTCGAATCCATGTGTTAGGTGATAGTAATGTTACCCAACCAAAGAAACATGAACTCACTTTCCCTCCTCATTGGAAAAATGATTATGAAAGGAGCCATAATCGACCAATCATCCATGATTCGCCAAGCATTTCTCGTAACCCTCTCGAACTAGGACGTGTTTCCATTTCCTTTCCAACATAATCCCAACCAGCTGAAACTTTTGAAAAATGCCAAATTGCTAGACATCCTCAGTACTATCCGCACTGTGTCAGAAAATCCTTTGCTAATAGATCTAGATCCTCTAGATTTGTATGTTCTATTGATTTTCCATAAGTTATTTATTGCAAAGGAGAAACAACTAATGTTTATGTTGGCAAATGGCAAGTTACCAAAACCAAACCAGAAGATGTTGGACCAATTGAGTCAGCAATCAATTAGAGCAACATGAATGCAAAAGCTCAAAATGCTGCCATCCAAAAGATATGGTCAGATCTCAAAGAACATGTTGCATGGACAAAAGAAGCCCATGATCATCTCAAACAAGGTTGTTATGACCAGTATAATGACCTTCACAAGTCTTTCCACAAGAATCACATATACCACCAGAAAACTCCAATCAAATGGAAAAAACTTCAGAAGGTCGCTCCAGTTCGGAACCCTTCCGGACAAGTTCGTTCTTGGAACAGTCAACATGATCAACATATAAAAATCTTCTTCCGAGAAGCACTATCTTGATTCTGACGAGTTCCAAAGAAAAAGAGAATAACTCGCTGAAAAGCTCAGAAAGCCAGCTAAGTCGAAGAAGCATTCCTCGCATCCTTGGAAACATAATCCAAAGCCAGATCATGCAGTCTGGATACCAAGTGGCAATTGCGAAAAAGCCTATTGGGTTGATCTCACACCACCTCCTAATTATCTCTCCAAAGAGAAAATTATCCTAACAAGGTGGGGTGATGAAGACGAGAAAGAAGGTCCTAGTGAAATTTTTTCAATCATTTCATCCTTTGACTCCTTTGATTCATTTGAAAAGGATTCATCCTCTCAGACGATTCCACCACACAAAGGACCAGTTCTTATACAAACTCCTGTGACTCTGTTCTGTACGAACACCACAAGAACGCGTACACATAACCCTGTACAAAAAAATCCTGATGATTCAAAAGCAACCAGTGACCAAGGAGAAACTTCACAGGCAGGAGAAAACCGGAACCAACAGCCAGCGCAAGCACAAGTTCCACAACCAGTAACCTCAGAGATAACAAAACATTGAAGAAAAAGTTTACATCCCGTATGCTCCAGATCACAAGTAATTCTGGAACATTGATGTCATTCCTCCTGATGACAGACTCAAATATCTTGAGAAAATGGATGCATGGATAAATGGAGAATCTCTCCAAAATCCTACTCTTGCGATAAAAGATATCATTGACCGTCTTGTTGCTGCTTTTACAGGATCACTTCGCTATTGGTAGATAAGAATGTTGTTAGAAGAAGAAAGATAGATCATCCTGACAGATGCAGATCCTATTCAGATATTCCTAAGATATCTACGAGCCATTTTCGTAGGACAAACAACCCAAGAGATTGAGAAAGCAGAGAAGGAGTTCTTACTCAACAAATGTTGTGATTTTGCAAAACTTGGAGATTATTATCTCAGACAGGAAGCTCTGTATTTTATCTTTGGAAAAAAAACATAAACCATCAAGAAGGCGTATATCTTCAACATGCCACAACCACTTCCTGAGTTGCTCGAAACAGAGTTCAAACGAGCCAATATAACAGATCTCAGACAGGTGAGTCTCGCTCACTTGTACTAGATGGCCAGAAAGCTCATTCAAGATCAATGCGAGTCCAAGCGACTTGGCAAGCTCCTCAAGAGCAATGAGCAGAAAACAATGGATACCTTTTATAGAAACGATTTCCAAAAGTTTGGCTATCATACTCACAGTTACTCTCCATGTTCGTGTCACAAATACAAGAAGAACAAACATCAGAAAAGGTTTGACAAGTCCATAAAACCTTTCAAGAAATTCAGATTTCTAAGGAAAATATCAAAACACTCTTCTTCCACTAAGTGTTTTCTTTGTAGAAAGAAATGACATTTTGTAAAGGATAGTTACCTCAAGAAGTCCAAAAAGTTACCTGCCAAGCTTGTTCAGTTTATTTCAACTCAAAACTTTGATGACCAGCTATACACATGGACTTCTGAACCAGACCAAGCCGTCATTAACCTTGATATAGCCTCATCCTCATATCTCACCTCAGAATCCGATTCCTCTAATTCTGAACCAAACCTCTCCATAGCCAAAATACACAAAACCACTGAACAACCAATCCTTACTACTTCCAAAGCTACCTTTACCCCAGAATAAATCTATAAGCCATACATAAAGCTTGTTGTAAACCCTCCAGGATATGTTCCTATCACTGTTACTCCACTTGTAGACACAGGTTTAAGTATTTCCATGATGAAATCCAAGTGTCTTCCTCCTGAATTTTGGATTTCCTCCAGAGCAACCTTTACCACTGCATCTGGTAGTAGATTTGCAAGTGAAGCACACTCTATGACCATACCTATACACTTATCCCCATATGTCTCAGTACGACAGAGCTTTTACCAGTATGATCAATGCTGTGAAGACATTCTCCTAGGAATGCATTTCCTCACCTTACTTGCTTCATTCTCATTTCAGACAGATGGTTTTCAATTCCTACACAATCAGTATACCCCTTGGGTATCCTTACAAGAATTGCCCTCACAAGTTTCAGCCATTCAAGATGATGAATTTGCTGAAGAGAGAAACCTCATCATTTCCTATTGCGGTGATCTTCCAAACAAGTTTTGGGAGAGAGAGAAACACTTTGTCTCTCTACCTTACAAAGAAAATTGGCAAATTCCATACCAAACCGCTTCTCATCCAAGAATACCAAAAGATGAAGATCTTTGTCAAGCTAAAATTCAAACACTACTTGAGCAAGGTCTCATTCGACCATCCAGATCTCTATGGGCAAGTCATGCCTTTTATGTCAACAAAAGATCTGAACAAGTCCGAGGAAAGAAAAGACTGGTAATAGATTATTGCAAACTCAATGATCAATTGCAGGATATCAGAAACCCTCTTCCAAGAAAGAAACAACTCCTCCATAAGCTATGTGATAACCCGAACCCGGCATGTATTTAATTACATTTGATTAAATGCCATCTTAAATGTTAATATTTAATTGCACTTGATTACATGTTTATATTTACTTGTTCATTTGTATCTTGGCATTAACTTCATAATTCTTTAAAATATTCTAGAAGCAGTTAAATTAATTATTTTAAATGTATATTAATTATTTTGATTGTTTTGATTATTTTAATAATCAGTTTTAATTGTCTTACATTAAAATCACTCAGTTTTCAAATAAATGAGAAAAGTAACTCCGAGGCGGAGTGAATTTTAAACTATTCTACTATTCTACTTTTCAAAAAAAAAATTAAAGTTTTTTATTATTGCTCATCACTTTATTATCGATCATTTATTGACCGTTCTTTCGTAGTATTTCCAAAATAAGAGTTAGAGAATAATTCTTCGCACTTAGTGAAAAATGTTTTTAGCTTAATTTAACTAGTTTTAGTTATTTTTCATTTTATTCCATTGTTTTAACTTGAATTAGATTTAAATGGCATCAAAATAAGCTTATTTGGTCAATTTTAACTAAAGTTTGATTTTGTAAATGACCAAAATGCCCTTGTCACCCTTTTAAACAATAAAACAAGGCAAAAATCAATAAAAACAATTTGCAAAATGCCATTTGTGTCCTTGCCATGGCCGAAAGTTTGAGGGAAAAGAAAGAAAATTTGTTTTGCATTTTTCTTCTACAATCATGCGTGAAATTGCTCGGGGTCGTGGCTCGGTTCCTCGCGGGTCTTGGTCTTCAATCTCTGTGAGGGTTTTCACGCTTTTGTGCATTTAAATTCGAATTTGAATTTTGTGTCAAATTTTTAGATTTGATATATAATGTGTTATAATGCCTGTAATTGCTTGATATAGCTTCCTTTGAGTTCGTAGAGCATTGTTTGATAGTTATTTAGCAATTTTTACGGTCGAAATTGCGTATTTGAAATTGGAAAAAAATAATGAATAGTGAATTTTGAATAGTAAACCCTAGAATTTTGGATTTTGATCCGAATTGCGATTGCTTGATTTGGATAGGTGCCATTAGTGATAGAAAGATAGAATGTGCAATAAAAACGGACCGGCCTTTGTTAAAATTGGAAATTAGACAATGAAACGTAAAGGGGCCGTTTGACCAAAAGTTGACCGTGCTCGAATTGAGTTGGGGGTTTTGCTATTGAGGGCATGGAAGCACTTTTGGCGCTGTTGTGGCGTTGATTGAGCGACCGGTTAGTATAGTTGTAGTTCAAACGCAGTAGGTGGACTTTCGGGCTTCGGTTGAAAAAGTGAGGTTTAGTGACATAGAAATGTGCCTTGTAGTGCCTGAGTGAATGTAGTGAAATCGGTTTCCTAATCCCGTAGCTCGTAATTGCCTTTGGAAGTTAGAGATTGAATAGTGATATTTGTTATTTTCGTGTTTGAACTGCTGTTACTTGTTTAATTGGAGTTATTGTGGCTATTAATGATAGTTATGCTTGACAAGTTAATTGAATGCTAGTATTGATTGTAAATGCTTGATATCTCGTTTATCGTCTCTAATCTGTATTGTTATGCTATCACTCGTTTATCGCCTTGTATCGTTGCATAGTGTTAGGCGCGTGAGTGATTGGCCTCTCTGGGTAGTCTCGGGCTACCAGTGTTGGTTGCTCTAGCTCCGTGTCCTATTCCCATTCTCGCTTGGGTTGCCTCCCCAGGAGATTTGGGTCGTAGAATTGATGGATATTTCCGGGGTATTCCAAACTGAAGTTATAAGGTGGTTGCGCGCTTATTGTCATCGTTGTCAACATCAAGCTCGAGATTGATGTATCGCTCGTGAAATGGTACATTGTTCGTATGAGTGAACCATAGCCTTCAAAGTGTGGTATAGCTTTGAATGGTTGTGTTAATGCTTTCATTACTTGTTTATTGTATTGATTGTTTATATTGATTGCTTACTTGTCAGTTATATTGCTTAACTGCCTTATTTGCATTGCACGACTTTCTTTCTCTCTACCTCGATATCTGTCTCGCCCTCACTGAGTATACGTGTTGAGTATACTCACTCCTCACCACCACATTTCAGGAAATGCCTTGTTAGCTGGAAAGTTCATGGTTGCGTGAAAGATTATGCTCGAAGAGTTGTCTTGCATGCTATGTGGCTTGAGTTGACAAAGATGCAAAGATGTATGTTCATGTGTTGTATGTATTTATTGTCAAAAAGAATGTAATTTAAATTTAACTAGGTAATTGAGGTAGAATGATAAGCTAGCTTATGTATTCAGATAGTATAGTTTAACTTCAATGTGTGTTTGTAATGTCCAAAGGAAAATAGTTAGAATGGTATGATAGTCTAATTTATGCAATAGGTTATTATGGTTTAATTGTCAAGCTTGAATGTACTTGCCAAAGACAAGAAGACATAGGTTAGCATATAAACTGAAAATGTATATTTGCTTGTGATTGTTTGTTTAGAAACAAGGCTCGGATGGCCTTGAGGTGTTTGTATGGTTGGACACGGTGCTGGTCCACTTATATGTTGTCGCAGGTTTACAATTTTGTCTAGAAACAGTGGAGACTCCGTCCGTTTTACTTAAAAATTTTCCCGAGTTTGGAATTAGGTTGTGATTAGATTGTTTGATAGAACTCCCAGTCTCGAGAGGGATCGGGGTGTTACAGGTGGTATCAGAGCTTGTTTAGCTTATAAGTTGGGACAGAGTCCTCGGTCTGGTGGGTACTGATCCTTGAATGTGTGCTTGTTAAGCGTGTCTTGAAAGTGTATGCTTGTATGTGAGATTGTGTGTCTTGACCTGAATGTGTGCTCCTATGTGATATAGTTATGTGTTATGTGTTAATTGTGTGCTAAGTGAAGTGAAGTGTCTAGTTGTGCATTGAATTGACCTATTGAATTGGCATCGTGAATCGAATCGACCTCGTGAATTGTTATTTGCTTGAAGTATTGCTTGCAATGTGTGTATTGAAATGTCTTGAATTGGTTATGCCGTGATTTGAATTGATTATGTTGTGCTTGACTTGATTGTCGTGCTTGAGTGACTTTGTTGAATAAACTCTTTTGTAAACTTGCTTGCATAATAGTTTAAGGCATGTGTATAAATGTGATATCTTGGCATTCATACATGTCCCGTGGAAATGGTAAGTAAGTCCTCTTTCTCCCCTGAAGAAAGTGGTTCACAGCTGGCCTTTCAAGGTGTATGGATTGGCAGGAAATGAATGGCATTTAATTAGCCTTTATTTGGGAGTTGGTGTTTGTCTTTGGAGCTCAGTTATTGGCAGACTTCTAAGACTCTTCTTTGTGGTTGGCAATCATAAAAAGATAACTTTCATTGGGGTTTCTATATGATGGCTCTTGGTAGCATTCTTGTGGAATTCTTATTGGGTTTCCTTATTGGCAAGGTTGTATGAAGTACTCACTTGGAAAATAGTGCAGAGGCCTCGTAGTTCAGCTTTGTATATTGTGCACCAGCTCGGTATTTTTCCTTAGGGTTTCTGTCTAGCTGGGAAATTGTATGTGTTATCTAACTTGATTGTCTTATTAGGCAATTCTTGGTGCTTTCTTACTGGGGCATTGTTTGGGTATTTTCTTTGACATCCCTCAGTTGGTTTGGTAATTGGAATTCCTATCGGACTTATTGTGTAACATTACTTACGGTATTCTTTGGAATTCTTATTGGGCATTCTACTAGTATTTTTCTTATTGGCATTTATTGGAAGATCCTACACTTGGGATTCTGCTTGGACTTATTATCTTGTATTGTTTACGGCTTCTCCTTCGGCCTTTCTACTCAGGGGAATCTATACTTGTTGTTTGACTAAGATGTTGCGGTAGGGACTTAGTGATTGGAGGATTTCATTTAGAGATTGGCCTTTGGTATTCTTCTCTATATTCTTTTACAGAACTTTCCGCTAGGTCTACTTACGGTAATCAGCACTGCATGAGGTGCATCTACTCTGGCTATCTTTTAATTTTCTTATTTGGTACTTGTTAGACTTCTATTGGAGATTCGTAAATAGGGCATTCCTTCGGTATTCTTCTTGCCATCAATATGTGGTATTGCTATCATCTACAGTATCTTTGCTTCAGTCTTTAGTTGGTATTTTCTTGGCATTCTTGGTTGGGATTTCTATTCGAGTTTTCCTACGAGCATCTTTATTCACTACTTGCTCAGCAGCCGAAGAAGATTAGTCAGAGTTGGATTTCAGTGGATGCAGAGTTCTATTGGAAGAAGAATTGTGAGGACGCAATTGTTTTAAGGGGGGAAGGATGTGATAACCCGAACCCGGCATGCATTTAATAGCATTTAATTACATTTGATTAAATGCCATCTTAAATGTTAATATTTAATTGCACTTGATTACATGTTTATATTTACTTGTTCATTTGTATCTTGGCATTAACTTCATAATTCTTTAAAATATTCTAGAAACAGTTAAATTAATTATTTTAAATGTATATTGATTATTTTGATTGATTTGATTATTTTAATAATCGGTTTTAATTGTCTTGCATTAAAATCACTCGGTTTTCAAATAAATGAGAAAAGTAACTCCGAGCCGGAGTGAATTTTAAACTATTCTACTATTCTACTTTTCAAAAAAGTTAAAGTTTTCTATTATTGCTCATCACTTTATTATCGATCATTTATTGACCGTTCGATCGTAGTATTTCAAAAATAAGAGTTAGAGAAATATTCTTCGGACTTAGTAAAAAATATTTTTAGCTTAATTTAACTAGTTTTAGTTATTTTTCATTTAATTCCATTATTTTAACTTGAATTAGATTTAGATGGCATCAAAATAGCTTATTTGATCAATTTTAACTAAAGTTTGATTTTGCAAATGACCAAAATGCCCTTGTCACCCTTTTAAATAATAAAACAAGGCAAAAATCAATAAAAACAATTTGCGAAATGCCATTTGTGTCCTTTCCATGGCCGAAAGTTTGAGGGAAAAGAAAGAAAATTTGTTTTGCATTTTTCTTCTACAATCATGCATGGAATTGCCCGGGGGTCGTGGCTCGGGTCCTTGCGGGTCTTGGTCTTCAATCTCTGTGAGGGTTTTCACGCTTTTGTGCATTTAAATTCGAATTTGAATTTTGTGTCAAATTTTTAGATTTGATATATAATGTGTTATAATGCCTGTAATTGCTTGATATAGCTTCCTTTGAGTTCGTAGAGCATTGTTTGATAGTTATTTAACAATTTTTACGGTCGAAATTGCGTATTTGAAATTCGAAAAAAATAATGAATAGTGAATTTTGAATAGTAAACCCTAGAATTTCAGATTTTGATCCGAATTGCAATTGCTTGATTTGGATAGGTGCCATTAGTGATAGAAAGATAAAATGTGCAATAAAAACGGACCGGCCTTTGATAAAATTGGAAATTAGACAAAGAAACGTAAAGGGGTCGTTTGACCAAAAGTTGACTGTGCTCGAATTGAGTTGGGGGTTTTGCTATTGAGGGCATGGAATCACTTTTGGCGCTGTTGTGGCATTGATTGAGCGATCGGTTAGTATAGTTGTAGTTCAAACACAGTAGGTGGACTTTCTGGCTCCAGTTGGAAAGTGAGGTTTAGTGACATAGAAACGTGCCTTGTAGTGCCTGAGTGAATGTAGTGAAATCGGTTTCCTAATCCCGTAGCTTGTTTGCTCGCAATTGCCTTTGAAAGTTAGAGGTTGAATAGTGATATTTGTCGATTTCGTGTTTGAACTGCTGTTACTTGTTTAATTGGTGTTATTGTTGCTATTAATGATAGTTATGCGTGAAAAGTTAATTGAATGCTAGTATTGATTGTAAATGCTTGATATCTCGTTTATCGCCTCTAATCTGTATTGTTATGCTATCGCTCGTTTATCGCCGTGTTTCGTGTCTTGCATTGCATAGTGTCAGGCGCGTGAGTAATGGGCCTCTTTGGGTAGTCTCGGGCTGCTAGTGTTGGTTGCTCTAGCTCCATGCCCTATTCCCATTCTCGCTTGGGTTGCCTCCCCAGGAGATTTAGGTCGTAGAATTGATGGATACTTCCGGGGTATTCCAAACTGAAGTTATAAGGTGGTTGCGCGCTTATTGTCATCATTGTCAATATCAAGCTCGAGATTGATGTATCTCTCGTGAAATGGTACATTGCTCGTATGAGTGAACCATAGCCTTTAGAGTGTGGTATAGCTTTGAATGGTTGTGTTAATGCTTTCATTACTTGTTTATTGTATTGATTGTTTATATTGATTGCTTACTTGTCAATTATATTGCTTAACTGTCTTATTTGCATTGCACGACTTTCTTTCTCTCCACCTCGATATCTGTCTCGCCCTCACTGAGTATACGT